>OU343217.1:236935796-237079873 GCA_910596185.1 Chrysanthemum makinoi | reverse complement strand
GACTTTAAAGAATCCGCCACTAATGCACAGGAGTCATGGAATTGAAGAATTGAAGTTCACGAAGCTCGAGAAAGACAAAGAGAGAATGCTAGGGATGCAAAATGTATTTACGGGGCTTACCTCCCTGGAGATTGTTAGGAATTGGAAATTCCATGTTAAAGTGTCGGTCACCCCAATTATAGTCTAGCATATTTTAGCTCGTAGACTTTGTAGTTATTTTACGCATTTGGGTAGCATTATTAGTTAGTTTGTAGCTGAAGGAATAGTTTAGTGTAATCACAGTGAAGGATCTGCCCTTTACCCATCAGACACCGATCCAGTCGGCCGAGGTCGCAGGTTGCTTCAGGGATATAAATACCCCTTCCATCCATGAAGGTGGTGCTTTAATCAACCTTTATATTTTGTACATCAAGTCTCTACCAAGAACACCCATCTTCATTTTCTCTCTAAAAATGGCTAACATGTATTTTCCATCATCCAAGACCACCAATCATCAAACACAATAAATATTAAGACCTTACATGTTTTAGAATCAGGAGCATGAAGATTCAAAAGTTGGTAATGCATATTTCGTTTCTTTCTTTTAAAACTGTTACCACTGAATGACAATAAACCATCATTTTCCACATCCCATTTTTTTTCTTTTTTAGAAAACAAATCAAAGAGTGATGTTATCTAATAGAAAAGATGGAAAATAATTATATATATATATATATATACATACATACATATATATATATATATATATATATATATATATATATATTCTTAAAAGATTTTGTTTTTATGGATTTTTAAATTTTGTATATTTTTCTATTTTCATGTATTTTTAATTTTGTATATTTTGCTTTAATAAATATTTACAAGAGATGGATGAAGAAAAACTTTTACTCCTTGTCTTCCCTTGAAGACGCTGAGTGTTTCAATTTGTAGACTCTTAGACCAAGTCGTAAAAGGATAAACTCAAAAGCTCTATGTTCTTATTAGCTGGGCGAAGATGTCTCTAACCGATATTCGGCCTTTCACAAATATAGTTCCACCACAACGCCTCCACTTGTTCCTCAACATGAAATGATGTCAATGGTCAATATGCTTTGCTCTTGAATGTTGAACGTTGTTGCATGAGTATATAATGGCACTCTATTATCTCTAAGATAGGATTTTGTTGAATTAAAGTCATAGTCGAGCAATCGGGATCTCATCCATAGATTTGAGCACAACAAGATGACATGTATATGTATCCTCACTCTCAGAGTGACATATATAATTACCATTTACTTCTTTGAAGCATCAAATGTTATCATCAGCCAAAATGAAGCACCTCCTGACGCTGGCCGACGCGATTCCTAATAATTCCCGGCATTGCGATTGCATAGGCTGTTAGTGACATACCAGTGTCCTTCGTGTTAGGATTTGGAAAATCCAGTAGTTAAAGTGTCGGTCACCTCAAGTATATGTAATCGTTAGAAAGCTCGTAGTCGTAGTTATTTAATGTTTAGTAGTATTTAGTTTGTAACACCGCAGAGACGACGGTCTTTACCCACCGTGATGCCGATCCACAGCCCGCCGTGGTTTATTGTAAGACTATAAATAACTCTACCTCGTAGAGAGTTGAGCCATAATAAGATTTTTCTTTCTCTCACTAAAGTTCCTAAACCTCTAAACTTTCTCTCTCAAACCATTGCTGCCACTTGTGTTTATGTTATGATGTATGTGAAATCCAATATGTTACAAATGGTACAAGAGCCATGGTTGATCATCTCTACATATCCTTGGATTTCTAGTGGTTTTAGATGGTTTTTGAGTTTGAAAAAGTTTAGTGGTTTTTGCATCATTGGTTCATTTCTTGTGTTAAAGTTTGAATTTTGGGTGTACTTTTGTGTTTAGAATCATTGTATGTGCTTGGGTTTTGATTTGGTAAGCTTGAATCACTGTGGTTGAGCTTCTTTTGGATTGAAAAGTTTAAAGTTTTCTTCGTAGGAACTTGCCTCTGGAGTGAATTTCGGTAGCGACTTGCTTCCGTAGTAAAAGTAGAACAGAGTGTTTTGGTAAATGCTTGGTCATAGCTTACTTTGCCATTTGAGACAAGTTTAATTAATAGTACACTTAGTGGATTCTCCACCAGGTTAGCGACTGGTAAGGTAGCGACTTGCTTCTCGATTTTTGATAGTTAATTTGTTCTTAAGTTTCTTAGCGATTTGGTGTTAGCGATTGGACTCTAAGCGAGTTGTTATTTATTTAACTTGACGTCTTAGCGACTTGGTGCATAGCGATTTTGTCGTCAAAATTTTGTAGGATTTGGAACTTAGCAACTTGTCTTCTAATTACTTTTCATTATGGTGCTTAGCTTACTGTTGTTTCAGCGACTTGGTTAACTTTTATTGTGATACGTTTTCTCTTGATTTAAAACTCGCGGAAAGAATCTATTTCCGGTTTAATCATTGAGTTATAAAATCCCGTGTAATCTTTAAACATGTCTACCATCGTATCTACAATCATCTCCATCGCTGTTCAGGATGTTCAAGCAAAGCGGTTCGACATACTGCCCACCCATGCTTGACATACTAACTGACGCTCACTTGGGCTCAAAGAATCGATTAAAATTGCTTGGAAGGAAAATGGGGTCAACATTCTCAAATCGATTGATGAAGGACCTTATCGTATTGAGACTACAAGAGACTTAATTGATACAAATGTTAGATGGAACAATGATCTATGGGATAGATGCACAAAGACATATGATGAGCTCAATGATAAGTGAAAAGAGATTCATGGTGATATCGTATTTCTAACATCATACTTCGTCTTCAAAAGATATCTACAAGCTTATCAATCACAACACCGGCCAAGGCGTGTGGGATAATGTCAAGATGCTTCTTCGGTTCTGAATTAACTCATGGAAGACAGAGAATCACAACTCTATGATGAATTTGAGCACTTCAAGATGAAACCAGAAGAGAGTGTCTATGAGTATTACGTGAGATTCCACAAGCTTGTTAATGACATGAGGAACATCAGAATGACTATGCCAAACATTCAATTGAACTCAAAGTTTGTGAACAACATGAATCCCAATGGCACAAGTTTGTCACCTCTGTGAAGCTAACCAAAGGATTGAAGAATACCAACTATGAAACTCTATGTATCCTTCTTCGTAATGAGAGACATGCTATGTTTGAGTGGATTCAACTTCAAAACAAACCAAGAGAAACAAGTTCATCAAATGATTCAACGCCTTTACACCAATGTTGGGATTACCACTAAAGCCTCACAAGTTATACCCATGGGTGATGGTAATAACAAACTCATTCCCGATCCAAGGTTCAAACAAGCCGATGCCGATGTCGCGGGAAACTTCATTAATCAACTGGCCCTTATGGTTAAACAAAACTTGACTCTCCCACACACCAATCTTCACACTAACAATGAGATCGTAATCAAATCAATTCACAATCATGCTCTAGTCGAGGGAGGTTAAGTGTGCACACCAGCTCAAGAAAGGCAGATTTAACAAGGAAGAGGTGGAGTTGGTAGAGGTTATGCTGCAAATCGAATTGGGAAGGAATGGAAATCGTGGGACAAGAAAAGCCGATCAATGTTACAACCGTGGTGGTGAGGGACATATTGCAAGGAATCGCCACATCAAAACGCCTCGAATGCAGAGTACTGATAAGATGTTGCTTGTGCAAGCTGTGATAATGGTGTGCTTTGGATGAAGAGGAGTTGTTGTTTCTTGCCGAGGAAATGCCAAGACATATGATGCATGTGGATGAGCACACAATTCAGGAGATAGGCCACAATCATCGTAATGCCTTTCAAGTCGCCGATTGTGATGCATACGACTGACGCTGATGATGAACCTATCGCGACAAACCATTTTCATGGCTAGCATTTCTCCAATGGTCCCTCCTAAAGTCTCTTCATCACCACAAGTTGGTCCATCCAAAGACAAAATCATTTCAGAGGTACTAAAACTATATTGTGATGTAGCAAAAGATACATGACTAAGTACAATCAATCAAATTATTGAGTCGATATTGAAAATATGGTAATATCAATGTTGTCCCATATGATCAATATGTGAAACAAAGTGAAAGTGAGATTGTACCAAGTGATGTATCTTATGCAGTAATGATGACTATGTTTTGATGAATACAATCGCGTACCGATGATTTCGGTTATCTCTCGAACTTAATGCCTATAAAGAACATGTTATTTATGAACAACTGAGCTAAGTTTGAATTAACCTCCCAGAGCGTGGAGATGGATGACCAAATGCACAATTATTAGAAAAGTAATTTAGAGAAGAAGTGTTAAAACAAGAGTTAAACTCCTTAAAGAAAGCTTTCTAAAATCGCTAAGCAAAAACAAGAACTTCAAGAAAATGTTAAAGTGCTTAAGCAAGAATTTCATGCAAAGGAATCAAAACTTTTAATGATTTTTCAATCTAAAACTTTGAAAAACAAGTTGAAAATAGCACGCATACAAGTGAAATATTCGCATTTAAGCCATAAGCATAGCATTCCCTTGTTGAGGAACTAAATCCAGAGGTCATTAAAAGGCAGTCGCTAATGGCTATGATGGAAATGAGATCTTAAACTAGATGTAAACCTAGTTGCGTTGAGTGCACTGAGGAAGATGAAATTAGATGATGCATCTAGGGAGAAATGAATAAGAAGCTAGAAGATCCGAATGTAAAAGAATAACATAACGATCAAACCCCATGATTACAAGAAGGAAAACTGATTTCCTGAACAAGTTTAAGCCTCAACGTTGTTAACTCCCGAACAAGTGTTCTCGGAAAGGATTTAGATAAGCAAAAGCAGAGAATCTTGTTGAAACAAACCCTCCCTAGGAAAATGTCATAGAGGACATGTATCCTCCAAATACACCAATGCATTTAGTTCCTAGAACTATTGCCACTAAGAGCAAGACCTTAATCAATCAATATGTTATTTTTCAACTATTTGTTGATTTTGAGAAAACTTGTAAGAAAAGGATCACACCCACCGGGATAACGGGGAGAGGGTTTTGAGCAAACAAAAGAATACTATTTAACTGAGGTCATGCCTTTCTTTAAACAACTAAAAGGTCAAATTGAGAGTCTTAAAAGGGGATAGATTCGATATTAAAGGAATGGAAAAGGAATTTGATGCAATGATAGTTGAGGTTAGTGACTATGAGCGAGCATTAAAATATAATGAGATTGAGAGGAAGAACTTGCATACCTTGAATGAGAATCTTATTTCTAATGTATCTGCTCAAGATGTGTTTTACACTGCTACAAATTGTTCCATTAATGCTTCTCAATTTCATGAATTATCTGCTGCTCGAAAGTCTCCCATGATCGTGTCATTGAGCTTGAAAAAACTAACTCTAAACTTAATGAGAAAATTGAACAGATGATCATGATAATTTGGTAAAACATCTTTCTAAATTGAAGTTGAACATCTTGCTTTACAACTAAAATATCAACATCTTAAAGAAAAAACCTCAAATATCAAGACATCCTGATGTTCCCTCGAATTTGATGCGTTTTTGAAATTAGCAAACGTGATGAACAGATTCGAGCTCATTGTAACACGATCGAAAAGTTGAAAGCCCAAATCTCTCAATTAAAGGGTAAATGAACAACATCGATCCCAAATGCCTCCTCCTTTAGATTCTCAGTACACTCAAACTTTTCATCTTCAAAACTTAGTTAATGCCTTACAAAAGGAAAACGAGAGTTTTCTAGAAGAAAATGAAAAAGTTAAACGACACTTTTAAAGAGTTATATGATTCAATGAAAGTCACTCGTGACCAAAACAACGAAAAATAACGTCTTTACAAAAGGAAATTGAGAATCTAAGGAGTCGAAAATGGGAAACTGCCACTTGTTTTAATAAGAATGTTGCATCAAAGTCATCCTAGACCTGGAAATACACTACGATCAAGTAAATACATTCCTCCTCATCTTAGGAATAATGAACCCCATGCTTCATGACTATTGTGCTCACCTTAAGGATAGTCTAGAATGTCTCCGTGAGATTGTTGAAGAGGATTTCATTAATAAACCTCTTGATAGAGATATTAGGTTTGCTTGCCTGTGCCAAACGATCTCAAGAGTTGTAGAATGTGTAATTGCAACATGTCCTAAATCCTTAAAAGGCAAAGTCGCGGATGCCTTGTTCTATGCCTAGTGCCAAGCATACAAACCATTCTATGCCCAAGAAAGTGAACACCAATGTGCCTTCAGTAGAAATGCACTTTGCACATCTAGTTCAGAATGCAAAAGTAGATCAACCAACTAATGTTCCCATATTCCCTACATAGGAGTAATCGACATTAAAGCAAGCGGTCAAAGCTCCGTGTAATAAAGCAAGATAGGACCTCGCAAGCTAAGAATGTGCATTGGAAGAGAGTAGAAGACCAACCTGGGAACTTTAAGTTTGAGTTGAATAAACTAATCGTTGATTCTAGTATTAGCCATAGCGCATCGAATTATTCGAATTTCGATACTATTTGCAAACCATGTAATGATGTTCATTTTCATGCTAATCATGATTATGGTGTGAATGCTTTGTCTAATGTCTGTCAAATGCCCGTTAAAATTGTTAATGCTAAAAATCATGCAAAGAATGCTAAAAGGCAAAGACGAAAGAAAGTTAGAAAACAAGTGGAAACCCACGTGAAGAACATTTAGTAAGATAGGTTATCAATGGATACCTTTTGGCCATAAGGATAATCAGCTTGCCCTCAAATCGCTAAGACAATGCCCACTAGAAAATGGATGCCTACTGGTAGAACTATTCCTTTAAGAAGTGAACATACATTGAATAGGTCAAATAGACACCAAAGACCGCATCTATTCTAATGATTTCATTGCTTCTATTTCCGATATGGGTGTTTCTATTTTCGATGCGGTGTTCCAATCATTGTTACTAACCGTGGAACCCATTCTTGCATGGGGATCCCAATTATCCGATTATCCATTCTTGTCAGGTTCAACCGATCGTTCAAATCGTTCGTGGTACTTGGACTCGTGCTTTTCCAAGCATATGACCGGAGACCGGTCGCTGCTCATGAACCGTGAGTAAATTCATCGGGACAGGATTCGGAATCGACCATTTTGGAGCAATTATGGGTTATGGTGATTATGTAGTTGGCAAAAGTGTAATCTCCGGGTATATTATGTGGAAGGTCTTGGTCATAATTTGTTCTCTGTTGGTCAATTCTGTGATTCCGATCTAGAGGTGGCCTTTAGAAAACATACTTGCTTCGATAGAGAACTTGATGGTGTGGAATTATTAAGAGGTACTCGTGGTTCTAACCTATACACCATCTCTATCGAAGACATGATGAAGTCTTCTCCAATCTGCTTGCTGTCAAAGGCTTCTAAAAAAAGTCATGGTTATGGCATCGTTCCAATCACTCTTGAACCGGCACCATTAATAACCTTTTCAGAAAGGATCTTGTCAGAGGCTTACCCAGATTAAAATATGATAAAGATCATCTTTGTTCAAATTTACAATTGGGTAAAAGCGAAATATGCCCACAAACCAAACCCACAAATTCGAATGGAAGTTCTTCATACCCTTCATATGGATATGTGGACCAATGAGAGCAAACGATAAATGGGAAGAAATACATTCTAGTAGTTGTTGATGACTACTCTCATTTATTTGGTAAAGTTTTTGACAAAGGATGAAACCCGGATGTCATCATCAAACTAATCAAACAGCCAGTTCGACTCAACAATACAAAGTAATTGTTTGAACGGACAATGGCACGTAGTTTGTTAACAAAGACTTAATTCGCTTTTATGAAAGTGTTGGAATCAGCCATCAAAGAAGTGTTCCACGAACTCCTCAACAGAACGGTGTAGTTGAAATATGAAATCGAACTCTTGGAAGCCTAAGAACAATGCTAATTTATTCAAAGGTTCCAATGTTTCTATGGGTTGAAGCCATTGCCACTGCTTGCTACACCCAAAATCGTTTCCTTATACACACTCTCATGGAAAACTCCATATGAACTTGTTCATAACGAAACCCGATCTCTCCTACCTCGTTTGGTGCTTGTGCTATCCAACTAATGATGGTCAAGACTTAGGTATTGAGCAAAGGCAGATATTGAGTTTTGTTGGTTATGCACCAAACAAGAAAGGTTACCGAATCCACAACAAAAGAACCCGAATATATCATGGACAATTCATTGCTGATGAGTCGACCAAAGGCTCCTGACAATCCGCCAACCCGCACTTCAAATTCCATTGGTTCATCCCTTGTACCAAACTCATCTCCGAACTCCTTATGTACCTCCATCGAAGATGATTTAAAGAAATTGTTTGATCCAATGTTTGATGAACACTATGAACCAAATGTGATGAAACAATTCCATCAACGAGGTGCTCCTATCCCTGTAATGAAGTCAACCCTTCGCTCAATATCATTAAGTCAGAAGCCGCTGCTGGATCACTGTCTCATCAACAAATCATCAATCATTGAATGTACATCATGGAATTGTTTCGGCATCAATGATGAAGTTAATCCCTTTGCTACTCCTGAAGATGCTCCATTTGAAAACATATTTGCTCCTGAATCATCATTTGAACCATCTTCATCGAGACATCGACTATGCTACTTCGCCTTCCAAACAACCACCACATGAACACCTTAGAAAATGGACACATGATCATCCATTGGACAACATTATTGGAAACCCTTCTCGTCCCGTATCCACACGGAAACAACTTGCAACCGATGCCTTATGGTGCTTCTTCAACTCGTATTCTCAAGATCGAACCAAAGATGTTAAACCGCCATGAATGAAGACTGCTGGTTCAATGCCATGCAAGAAGAAATTCATGAGTTTGATCGACTTATTGTATGGGAATTAGTACCGCCCAGATTGTGCTATGATCATTGCTCTAAAATGGATCTTCAAAGTAAAACTTGATGAGCATGGTGATGTCTTAAAGAACAAGCCTCGATTGGTTGCAAAAGGATACCGTCAAGAGGAGGGTATTGACTTTGAAGAATCATTTGCCTCGCTGTTTCATCGAGGCAATCGAATCTTCGCTAATGCTGCAAGAACATGGTAGTCTATCGATGGATGTGAAACCGCCTTTTAATGGAGATTTGAAGTGGTTTACGCCAGCCGCCGAGGGTTTTAGAATCCAGCATCCTACTCAGCGTCTATCGCTTGAAAAGGCCCTACGGTTTGAAGCAAGCTCCCGCATGGTATGATACGCTGTCAAAGTTTCTTCTATCTACTGGATTCAGCAAAGGAGCAGTTGATCCGACATTGTTCACCGAAAGTCGAAAACATTTAATTCATGTTCAAATTTATGTTGATGATATTATCTTTGCCTCGACCGACCCCAATGAATGTGATCGTTTTTCAAATGAAATGGGTTCCAAATTTCAAATGTCAATGATGGGACAAATGTCATTTTTCTTGGGATTACAAATTTCACAAAGTCCCGGGAGGCATTTTTATAAATCAATCTAAATATGCAAATGAGATTTTAAAGAAATTTGGATTTGTTTCATGTGACACCGTTGACACCCCCATGATTGAACGTATAAGTCGGATGAGGACCACACCAGGATCATGGTAGATCAAACGAAATATCGAGTATGATTGGATCCCTCGATGTACCTCACGTACCAGCGCACGCATTATCTTGTTCGTGTGCATGCTAGATATCGTGCTAAGCCTACTAAAAGCACCTTGAAGCGTTAAACGGGTCTTTCGGTATCTCCAAGGAACCATCAATATGGGACTATGGTACCCGAAGGACACGGTATGTCACTAACGTACTTATGCAGATGTCGATCATGATGTCAAGATACACGCCGAGCACGCCGAGGTGCTCGCTGGGTGATAAGCTTGTGAGCTGGTCTTCAAAGAAGCAAATGAGTACTTCTATTTCTCAGAAGCTGAATACATAGCCATGTCATCTTTTGTGCTCAAATCCTTTGGATGAGATCCCAATTATCTGACTATGGCTTTGAATTCAACAAAATCCCTCAGACTGTGATAATAAAGTGCTATTGCTCTCTCATGCAACAACGTTCAACACTCTAGAGCAAAGCACATCGATCTCGACATCATTTCATCGACAAGTGAAAACGAAAGTGTGGTGGAACTCTATTTTGTGAAGTCGAATACCGCGCAGGACATCTTCACCAAAGCTCTTCCAAGAGAACGTTTTGAGTTTATTCTTCCTCGACTTGACTTGAAAAGCCTTCACCGAAAACACTCAAACGTCTTCGTGAGGAAGACGAGGAGTAAAGGTTTCCTTCATCCATCATTTGTATATATTTATTCAAAAAGCAAAATACAAAATTATAAAACTTTCAAAAATCCATAAAAATTTGAAAACTCAAAAAAATTCAAAAAATATTGTCTTTTGTCATGTTTTTCCGATTCGATTATATCTCGGTCTTTGGCTGTCATTCAAAGAATGACACGGGACTTTAGATGTTGTTCGAATGTTAAAAAAAAAAAAAAAAAAAAAAAATCAAAAAATATTTTTTGGAGAAAAGTAAAAACAATGGTTTATTGTCATTTCGTGCAGTGAACTCACAGAAAGAACAGAGCCATGCTTTATCTCATGTTTCAAACCTAATGCTCTGATTCTAAAACAAATGTTTTTCATTAACAAGACAATGTTTAATTCAAATATTTTTCCTTCTAAAGATTCCTCTGAAAATATTTGCAATCTTATGAAAACTCAATTGTTTTGAAAAACACTGACTCTATTTTTGAAAATCAAAAGAACTTATCAAGTGTCAAAATCTCAATCCATCAATCAACAACTTTTGTCATTGATTGAGGGGGAGAATGATTTTTCAATTAAATCAAAAGTGTTCTTTTCAAACAATTAGCACTTAAATGAGCAAGGTCTACTCTAAATGTTTTACAATATTTTACACAGTTGGTTCAAGACCTTGCTATTTATGTTTTCAAAAGATAATCATTCATGTTTAATCAATGGAGTTTAAAGTCTCAAAATCCAATCCTTATCGTTAAAACGCTCATAATCAAGTCACAATTCTCCTTAAAAGCTTTCAAAATCAATTTAAATCTATAGAGATCACAAATCTCAAATGACTTGAAAATTGTGATCGGGGGAGAATTTGTGATTTAAATTGGATTTAAACCGATAATTGATAAATGGTTTCATAAGTGTTTAGCATGTTTTCCTCCCACATGACAAACGATTTCAAATTTTCCATGCACATGTTGATGGGGAGCATCTACTTAAACCTCAAATTATTGAACGCGGATTGAATTGTCTCTGTGCAGTTCCCTCTAATATGTGCAAAACTCTTTTCAACTTCGAGGCACATATTGAGGGGAGCAAACTTTTGAAAACCTCATCCTTCCTCAAAATGTTTTATCTACTCAAATTGTTTGGGAAGTGATGATGATCATTTTAGAAAATGTTAATCAAAAGATTGGACCTTTCATTCTTAATCTAACGATTTCAAAGATCTCTTGCCTCCATGTGCTAAACAATTTCTAAATTTTTATGCATATGTTGTAGGGAGCATTTAAAATATCAAAACAATTAAGATACAAAATGCTTTGATTCTATATCACAAGTATCTTGATTGATTTTCAAATGGTTTTCAATTGGTTTCAAGACGGAAGAACTATACCAAAAGACCGAACCAACTTACTTTATGCATGGTGATATAAGGATGATAAGGTTAGGTATTTGTTCCCATGATCCGCCAGATCGGAGGGATCTACCAGTGGACAATCCACTAGTTAGTGTAGAAGTCCTTAGGTATGATGATAAAAGGATAAAAATGAGATATGGGAAGAGCGGACTAGACTGAGCTAGTACTTGAATAAACCCAACAAGGTTCTAGTTATGAAGTCTCGGTAAGCACTGAAGGGGTTGAAGAATGAAAAGAATTGAATGAGAAAAGGGTGAAAACAAATAGCCCTCCAATTATTCAACCTTAGGCGTAAAACCGGTTCAATTCATATACTACCGGTGGTTACCAAGGTAACATCGGTATTGAAGACAAGACGTCATGGACCCAGTGACGCATCGCACTTCAACTTTCCAAACCACTCAAGTTCCTCTTAAAAGGACTTGTTTCATTCTCACGGGAACCTACATAATCTATCACTTTCTCTTAGAGATTGTTGATATTGAAGAAGGAGACCCTCTCCCTAGTCTCCAAAATAGGAACCAAATGTGCACATTGAGTCTAGAGCCACGAGATCATCAATAAATCTCATTAGGACACTTTCAATGAAGACTCTCAGTTTCACACAATGTGGAAAGAGAGATTATATCTTATGAGTCCTACGCTTTATCCTTGTGGTATGTGCGTGAATACCGAAAGATGTATATTATTCACAATGAAGATGGAAAGCTTCTAGAGCCAACATCAAACAAGCTTCTGGTGGCATGGAGATCTATCCAATAGATCAACCATGTGACAACCAACGTAAAACGATAATGATTCAATCTTTTGAATCAATCCTGGTTCAAGTTATGGATTGACGGATACCTTTGAAAAACCGGTCATTGTGCTTAAAACTTTTTCAGCACATCGACTGCGGTACTTATTTCTCAAAATAAAGGTGTTTATGATTGATAATTGATTTTCATTAAAACCTTCGTTGTATTGAAAAAACAATTTCTATTGAGCAATACACGATTGTTTTTCAAATCTCTTTTTCATCAATCGTGAATCTCATTTCGCTGGTTCACTCATCACGTGTTGTCTTCTTTGAGACGTCCGGTTTGAGAACGTACTAGCAAAACCGCTAAAACCCTGTCAAGGAAATTCTTCGAATTATACCATCACGCGTACTTGTACTGATCAACGGAACCGGGTCTGTACCTCAATTCAACAAAGTGATCAAAGACACTCTTTTGTGCGCTTTATTGCTAACTGCTTATGCGTGGAACACCCGACGCTTGCAATGATCGAATGAGCGGTCAATCCATAGCCGCATGTTCACTCAACACATTCGCCCAAAGAAATCATGATTAGTGCATCAATGACTGATATTTTCACTCCATGCTTCGCACACCGCCGCCAATATCATGAATCTACTAAAGCTTCCGCTACTCTGATAAGAATATATCATGATCCATAATGTGAGCATGTCGGTCCAAATGTCACAACATCACATAATACCAACACCACAATAGATGAGTAAGAGATTTTAATATGGTCGATGATTTCAAAGTCGACTCAAAACTCATTATCACGCGATCGCTTAAAGACCTTCACTCGTGATTATCCAAACATGCAAAAATAAAGAATCAAAGACTACGAGCTAATAAAGAAGATCATGAACAAGAATCCAAGAACTATCTCAATGTAATATTTGTTTGTATTCTATGTAATTTTAATGTGTGTTTGAGGTGACCTCCTTAGGGGGAGATTGTTAGGATTTGGAAAATCCGGGAAGTTAAAGTGTCGGTCACCTCAAGTATATGTAATCGTTAGAAAGCTCGTAGTCGTAGTTATTTAATGTTTAGTAGTATTCAGTTAAGTAACACTGTGGAGGACGGACGGGTCTTTACCCAATCGTATGCCTGATCCACGCCGTCGCATGGCTTATTGTAAGACTATAAATACTCTCTTACCCCAAGGTGTAGAGTTGGAGCTCATAATAAGATTTTTCTTCTCTCACTAAAGTTCCCAAACCTCTAACTTTCTCTCTCTAAAACCATTATCAGGTACTTTATGTTATGTTATGATGTGACAATGAAATCCAATATGTTGAAATCTCTAAAAATTCAAACCCATGTTGATGGTTCCTTGAGATACCGTAGCACCCGCGAACCGCTTTTAAGCAGGATTAGCCCTGGTATTCAGCAATACATGTGATACTTAACAATGTCTAGTCTATCATGGAGGTACATAAGGGAATCCAATCATACTGATATTTGGCCACAACCATGATCCCCTCGAGCGCCTTTGATAATGTCTAAATACTCATCATTTTGTATCATGAATGCCAAAACATCTCAAAACACTCAAAATGTATCAAATGATTTAAAATATCACAAACAAGTGTTTTATGTGTTTTAAATGCAAAAAATATCGGGGTAACTGGTGAAAAAACTTATTAAAAGCCAGAAAGGATAATCGGCATGGCCCCCAAGCTAAAGTTATCAAATATCTTCCCCGTCATTCCAAAACTTATAAAAATCATTTTAAGTCCTTAGGGGATTCATGAGTTGTGTATTGGTCCTCAAGTTTAAAATTACAAATTACAATTCTTAGTCCCTCAAGTTTTGAAATGTCAATCAAGGTCCTAGATATTTAAAATGGAAATTATCAAATATGGTCTTGTAAATTATTAAAGTTTTCAGGTGAATGGTCCTTATTATAACTTTGAAATGACGGTTTGGTCCCTCATGTTTGGCGAATTACAACTTTGGTCCCTGAATAAATAAAACAAAGGCCTTTTGTATTTTGTTGACAAAGACTTCAGCCAATACCTCGACCCCCATTTGACCCCTCCACATATAATACGACCTGTATCAAAACGGTCAATGCTCCAAAACAAATTTACTCATATTTTTCCTCTCCACGATGGTAGAGAATCATTTAAACTGGTGGTTTCACCACCGCTTTTCCCCACTTCACCTCACCTTATCCCCCAACATACTCAACCCCCTCCACCCTACATACACCAAATGCATTAATGCAAACCGCTTCAAGAATTTTTGGCGCCATTACCTAAATGGACGGTGGGATGAATTAAATGATTCAATGGTCGTAAGATGACTGCCAGACCAGTAGATGCCTACAAGAGTCAAAATGATCTTTTATAAAAGGAGGAAGCAATGCGGATAAGAACTAGTGTAATTTTTATTTTTTACTTACGTCGTTTTAAGTTTTAAGTTTTCCGGCAAGTTTAAGCTTTCAATACTTTGTAATCATATTCCAAGCAGGTTTATAAACCTTTTCGATTTATCAATTTCGTTCTAAGTATAAATTTGTGCTATATATTAAGCTTAAATTTTCATATGTTTATTGTTGTTATTAGTGATGTTAATGAACTCATAAGTCATATAATTTCATTATATAGCTTGAGAGCTTTAGTAACTCTAAAACTTTGTTTAGTATCAAAACGTAAAAATCACACAAAATACTAAGAAAATAATAGTGAGAAATAAAAAATCAAGAATGAAGAGTAGAAAGTCAAGCATGTTAGAATATGGATTGCTTTTGGGTTTTAGAGGTTTCAGGAAGGTATTAGGTTTGATTTTAATCAACGGTTCATAGTCTTTGGTTGGTGCCACCTGTAAGCTGGCTTCCTTAAAATTTGTATTTCGAGTATGTATTTAATCACTGTTGATTCCAGTTCAAACTCATTCTGGTTATAGTTAATTAAAGATAATTAATAGATTTTTTTGGTTTAAAAAGTTGTTTTAGTATAAGCTTCAAAACAGTCATCCGCCGGGTATGGTTGGATCTAGTGAACGAATCCAGAGAGTTTGTTCAAGCTATTATTTTACTTGTTTCATAATGCCATGAGTATCTAATAACTATTTCACATAAAACATAGTCCTTATTTGTCAAAGGTCAAAATAGGTTAAGTAATTCTACGAATTTCATTGTTAAGATTTTGAATTACAAATGTCATCACAATTATTGATAACTTGATAATATACCTTAAAATCATCTTATTATATTATTATAACTTAATATCCATGAAATTGATTCAAAGTTCATAAGTCAAAGTTTTAGTGAGAAAAGTCAAAATTTCAATATAGTCGCTTTTTAAAAGGAGAGTACTATAGGACATACATTAAGAGTTAGGATATAAGCTTTGGGGATAAACCTTTAAGCCATCTTAATTAGAAAAATATAAGTTTACTATAATGTACTTATTAAGTGCTTATTGTTTAGTATATTTGAGTCCCATTTGAAAAACACTCAAGCATCAGAAAGAAGATGCTATTTCACAAGCTCTGAGAGCTTTTATTATTGAACCCCTAGCTATGCAAAATCCTTAGTTTTTGAGAAACCACCAGTTAGCCTCAAGGTTACAAGTAATATTTGTACTTTGTAGCTTAATTAATAAGCTCCGCTAAGTACCTTTTATCTTGTCCATTTCGTAGTGTACACCAGTTAGTCGTGGTTATCGCCTTTTCTAAAAGCTTCTCCCAAGCTTATTATTGTAATCAAACTTTGAAATTAGCTTTTTAGAGAGTTGCTAGTATACTTGTTAATCAAATGTTTATTTTAATTTCTTAGCTTATTAAAGTGCTTAAAATTTAGCTTAAAGGTACCTAGTAAAATCATATAGTGTCATGTGAAATAAGTCTAACTTGTGCTTATTTGGAACCTGTCCATATCTATTATAAGTTTTTAAATTGTTCAACAATAATTTTATTTATTATAAGTTCACAGTTTTATTTCCAAGCTCTTTCAAGTTAAGTATGTATTAGATAAGCCATTTTGGCTTAAACTTAAATTTATTCCCATTTTAATTAATAGCTTTAGTGCCGGCTTATTATGATGTTCATAAAAAGTGTTAGTTATAAAATTTGGTTTATTTCATAGTGCTTTAGATTTAGTTTGTAAGAAAAATTCCCAAAAGTAAAAGTTTAAAAGCAAAAAGCAGCTGGTCGGATTCAACCCCGCACCAAACACACTTAACGCCTCGGTTGCTTTTTCTTCCATTATCTAATACATAAGCCTTGTTTTCATTTTAAGCTTATACGGTTTATTAGCTATTTCTAGCTTATTTAATCTAGCTTTTTCCACTTTTGTATTTTTCCTAGATTCGTATTAGTATAAAGTATTTTGTAAAAAAGTTTCAGATTTTTCCGAATAGTTTTAGTATTTTAATCATTTATTTAGTCTAAAATTAGTATTAATTCATAATAAAAATAATAAAAGTTAAAAAACATAAATCTTTTTCTAAAATTTTCTTTTATCATATAGTAAGTAAGAAAAATTATTTTTACACCCTGTGACTTTTTATTTCAAAAAAACTTTAATGCTTATCTGTGCAAGTATCACGTAATTTTTGTATATATAATCCATTGTTTTCATTTTAAGTGTTTTAGGTAATTTGTTTACTTTTTAATTAAAATAGTTTATTTAAGTTATTTTGCTTTTATAAATAAGAAAACATCATTGTAAAATAGTGATAGCGCTTATTTAATATATTTTAGTTTTCTTTAATTTTCTTTAATTTGCATTTAAGCCCCTGTAATTTACAAAACTTTCTCTTTATGATGTGTATGTGAAATCCAATATGTTACACTTCGGGTACCAAAGTCCCATGTTGATGGTTCCTTGGAGATACCGAAAGACCCGCTTAACCGCTTCAAGGTGCTTTTTTGGTAGGCTTACCCACCTCGCATCTAGCACACATGCATACAAATAACGATCTTAATGTTCTGGCTCATCGGCGGTGATCTTTTTTAAGGTACATCAGGATCCAATCATACTGATATTTAGTTTGGCCAACTATGATCCCTAGAAAGTGGTCCTCATCCAGCTTTAGTACGCTTCCACCATGGGAGTGTCAGTCAGTGGTCACAAGAATCAAATCCAAATTTCTTTAAAATATCATTTTCATATTTAGATTGATTTATAAAAATGCTCTCCGGACTTGGTGAAATTTGTAATCCCAAGAAAAATGACATTTGTCCCATCATTGACATTTGAAATTTGAGCCCATCTCCATAGAAAAACGGTCACATTCATTAGCCGAGGCAAAAAATAATATCATCAACATAGATTTGAACATGAATTAAGTGTTTTTCCGACTTTCTCGTGAACAATGTCGATCAACTCGCTTCCTTTGCTCAATCTATTAGATACAAGAAACTCGAGAAGCGTGTCATACCATGCCCTTGGAGCTTGCTTCAAACCGTAGAGGGCCTTCTTCAAGCGATAGACATGAGTAGGATGCTCTAGATTCACAAAACCTCTCAGTGCTGGCTGACGATACTACCTCTTTCAGATCTCCGTTAAGAAAAGCGCTTTTACATCCATCCGATAGACTACCATGTTCTTACTAGCAGCATTAGCCAAGAAGATTCTGATTGCCTCGATACGCAAGTAATGGAGCAAATGATTCTTCAAAGTCAATACCCTCCCTCTTGACGGTATCCTTTCGCAACCGGGCCGAGCTTTGTTCTTTAGCACATCACCATGTTCATCAAGTTTTACTTTGAAGACCCATTTAAGAGCAATGATCATAGCACGCCAAGAGCAGTGTACTAATTCCCATACATCTAATCGATCAAACTCATGAATTTATTCTTGCATGGCATTGAACCAAATTGTCTTCGTATTCATGGCGCCTTGACGTCTTTGGTTCGACCTTAGATAGTACGGAGTTGAAGAAGCACCACAAGGCATCAGTTGCAAGTTGTTTACGAGTGGATACTGGACGAGAAGGGTTCCCAATGATATTGTCCAATTGATGGTCATGTGTCCATTTTATAAGGTGCTCGTGTGGTTTTTGTTAAGGGACTGAAGTAGCAGAGTTTGGATCTCCTGATGAAGATTGTTCTGAAGTTGGTTCAGGAGCAAATATGTTCTCAAATGGAGCATCAGGGGTTATCTCCATTATAGTTGCTAGAAACATTTACATGATGTACACTCGATGATTGAGGATTTGATGATGATGATGAGTGATCTGCAGTAGGCGCTTCTTTACTCAGTGACACAGAAACTGAAGTGTTATCTACGTTGACGGGTTAAAGCCAATTCGTGATGGATTAGACTGATCATTAGCAATAGGTTCATAGTATTCATCGAACATCGAATCAAACAATTTCTTCAAATCTTCTTCAGAAGGAGGTACATATGGAACCTGGTGGTGGGGTTTTGTACAAGAGAAGAACTAATGGGACTACTTAAAGAATGTTGAGATGCGGGTCCAGAACTTGATTATCCTCGAGCCATTTGCCCGCAGTACCATCGAACGTGGACGTGAATAGTTTCCATGATATATCGAGTTCTTTTGTGGTAGATTAGGTAACCCTTCCTGTTTGGTGCATAACCCATAAAAACTCAAATGTCCGCCTTAGCTCTTAATTTACCTAAATCTTGACCATCATTTGTTGGATAGCACAAAGCACCAAACACACGAAGGAAGGAGAGATCGGTTTTCGAGTCATTGTGGACAAGTTCGTATGGAGTTTTTCCATGAGTGGTGTGTATAAGGGAACGATTTTGGGTATAGGAAGCAGTGGCAATGGCTTCAGCCCAGAGAAACATTGGGACCTTTGAGTAAATCAGCATAGTTCTTGCAGCCTTCCACAAGGGTCCCGATTTGTCTTTCAACTACACCGCTTTTGTTGAGGAGACGCGGAACACTTCTTTGATGGCTGATTCTAATGATTTCATAAAATTGACTTAGTTATTTGTTAACAAACTCAGTTCCATTGTCCGTTCGAATAATTCTAACAGTCTTGTTAAGTCAAACCTGCAGCTGTTTAATAAGTTTGATGATGGCATCCGGAGTTTCATCATTTGTCCTCAAAAACTTAACCCAAGTAAATCGAGAGTAGTCATCAACAACGACTAACACATATTTCTTCCCATTTATTGTTTGCACTCTCATGGGTCCGCATAGGTCCATATGAAGTGTATGTAGAACTTCCATAACTGAGTTTGCAAGTTTGGGTTTATGGGCATATTTCTTGCTTTTTCCTAATTGGCATGCTGAACAAAGATGATCTTTTTCATACTTCAATCTGGGTAATCCTCTAACGAGATCCTTTCAAGACAAATCATTTATGGTTCCGAAATTCAAGTGGTTGAGACGGCGATGCCATAGCCATGACTTTGTTTTAGAGGCTTTAGATAACAAGCAGATTAGAGAAGACTTCATCATATCTTCGATAGAGATGGTGTATAGGTTTATTCCACGTTTTCCTCTTAAAAGTTCCACACCATCAAGTTCTCTAATGAAACAAGTATGTTTTCTAAAAGCAACTTCTAGATCAGAATCACAGAATTTCCCGACAGAAAACAAATTATGACCTAGACCTTCAACATAGTATACCCGGGAAATTACACTATCACCAACCACATAATCTTCATAACCCATAATTGCCCCAAAATGGTCGTTCCCGGATCTAACAGTCCCGATAAATTTACTCACGAAGTTCATGAGCCGCGAGCTATCTCCAGTCATATGCTTGGAATAGCCTGAGTCCAGGTACCACAGAATGATTTGAACGACATGCAGTTGAACACAGACAAGTATGGATGACTGGATAGTTTGGATCCCCATGCGATAATGGGTTCCACTTGGTTAGAAAACGATATTGGAACATCCACATCAGAAACATAGTCAATGAAATCATTAGAGGTAGATGACGGGCTAGTAGAAATAGTAGATCTATTCAAAGTATGTTCACTTCTTAAAGGTATAGTTCTACCAGTAGGAATTCATTTCCTATTGGGCATTGATCTAGATAATTTAGGGCACAACTCATTAAGATTGAATTTACGGCCAGTAGGTATCCATTGATAACCTACATTACTAAATTTTCTTCCTGTTGGTTTCCAATGTTTTCTAGCCCTCTTCCACCTTGGTCTTCTGACCTTCTTAACCTGTTTTCTAGTGTTAACATTTTTTAACGGAGATATAACAAAATTGTTCACATCATTCACAACACATTCATGATTAATACCAGAAATCACGCAATCATTACATGTTTTGCAAGAAGTAGCGTAATTCAAATTAATTACAAGACGCTTATAGCTAATACTAGAATCAACACGATCTGCAGTCTTATTCAACACAAACTTATTGTTCCTAGGGTGGTCTTCTACTTTCTTCCATTGATCACTCTTAGCTTGCGAGGTCCTCTCTTGCTTTGTATTGCTTGAGGCTTTGGACGCTTGCCTTAGTGTCACCTGACACTCCTGTAGAGGGAATGATGGGAACATTAGTTGGTTTTGCTACTTTTTGCATTCTTGATCTAGAAGTGCTCGATCTCAAGTACTTGCAGCACATCAAAGTTCACATGCTTGACTTTCGCACGTAACAAGGCATATCATGGGTTGCACGCTTAACACTAGGCATAGAGCAAGGCATAACGACTTTATCTTTCTTACAAAAGGATTTAGGGCATGTTGCTCTTAAGCATTCTAAAAGTTCCTGAGATCGTTTGGCATATAAGCATGCATACCTAACTTCACTATCAAGTGGTCTATTTATGCTATCCTCTTCGACAATCTCCCGGAGACATTCTAGACTATCCTTAAGGTACGAAAAATATTCTTGAAACCCAAGTTCGTTATTTCTAAGGTGAGGAGTAATATATTTTACAGTCACAACATACTTAGAATCCGCAGATGCCTTTGATACAACATTCTCATTACAGACAAGTGGCATTTTCCCTTTACCGACTTTTGAGATTCTCAATTTCCTTTTGCAAAGAAGTTATTTTTTCATTGTTCTTGTCACGAGTGACTTTCATTGAATCATATAACTCTTTAAAGTGTCGCTTAACCTTTTCATTTTCTTCTAGAAAACTCTCATTTTCTTGTTGTAATACATTAATGATGTTTTGAAGATGAAAGTTTTGAGAATACTGAGAATCTAAAGGAGGAGGCATTTGGGAGCCACTCACATTGTTCTTTTCACCCTTTAATTGTGAAATTTGGGTTTTCATCCTTCGATCGTGTTACATGCTGAGCTTGAATCGTTCGTCACGCTTTGTTTATTTCAAAAACGCATCAAACTCGGAACATCCGAGGATGTCTTGATATTTGAGGTTTTAACATTTTCTTTGAGATGTTGATATTTTAGTTGCAAATTAAAATGTTCAACTTCCAGTTTAGAATAATGTTTTACCAAATTATCATGATCATCTTGTTCTACTTTATCATGCAATTTTGAATTTGTGGTTTCAAGCCCAATGACACGATCATGGGAAACTTTTAATGCAACAGTTAATTCGTGAAATTGAGACACAGTAATAGAATAATTTGTAACATTGTAGAACACATCTTGAGTAACACATTGAGAGATCAGATTATCATTAATGATGTGTAGATTCTTTATCTCTATCTCATTACTCTTAAGCTCACGTTCATACATACTGACCTCAAATTCCATATCATTAAACATCTTTTTCATTTCTGTAATCTCTATGTCCATTCCCTTTTGAAGACTCTCAAATTGTCCTTAAGTTGTTTAAAGAAAGGCATGACCTCAGTTAAATAGCATTCTTTAGTTCGATCAAAACCCCTTTCCCTTCGCTATCCCAAAGGGGTGTGATTCTCTTCTTACACGTTTTCTCAAAATCAACAAATAGTTGGTAAACTACATAAAGGTTGATTAAGGTCTTGCTATTAGTGGGAAGATTTCTAGGCACTAAATGCATTGGTATATTTGGGGGATACACGTGGCTTCTGGAGGCAATTTCCTACAAGGGGAATTCTTTTCAATAAAATCATCGCTTTTGTTTGTCCGATCCTTTTCCAAAAATTTGTTCAGGGGTCAGCTGGGTATGAGGTCTAAACTTATTAAAGGCAATCTAGTTATCCTTAGAATAATTTGGTGTTTTAACGATGATTTTATCTCTTATGCACAAGGGACTATTAAATTTATCATCCAATTTTTTTCTAGAGATTTCTTCTAATTTTGTATCTTCCTCGAGCACTCAAAGACAAGTGGGTTTATGTTTAGGCTTAAGAATCTCATTTCCATCATAGATTACCTTTTGAGCTGCTTTAGCCTTACTACACGCCTTAGGATTTGGTTCATCTACAAGTGCAACGCTATGCTTATCACTTAGAACTCTATGCTAAGTGATCATGTGAGCAAATCCAATGGTGTTCCCTTGTACATACAATTTATTTTCAAGTTTGTTCTTCAAAGTTTTTAGGTTGGAAAATTCATTTAAAAGTTTTGATTCCTTAGCATTGAATTCTTGTTTAAGTACTTTCACATTTTCTTGTAGTTCTTGTTTCTGTTTTTAATACGCTTTTGTTAAGCTTTTCTTGTAAGGAATCCAACTCTTGTTTTAACATTTCTTCCCTAAAATTGCTTTTTCTGATAATTGTACGCATTTGTTTATCCATCTCCTGCTCACGGGTAGTCAATTCAAACTTAGCACGTTGTTCATATATAGCAACTTGTTCTTTATAGGCATTTAGTTAAGAAGTAATAGAATCATCAAGGGCACATGCAGTGAATTCATCAAAAACATAGTCATCATTGACTGCAAAAGATGCATTACTTGGTACAATTTCACTTTCATTTTGTTTCACATATTGATCATATGGGACATCATTGCTATTACCCATATTTTCAATATCTGATTCAATAATTTCAGTTGATTATACTTTGCCATGCGTCTTTTGCACATCAACCTCATCGTAGTTTTAATACCTCAAATGATAGATTCTCCTGGAAGGAGTGGCCTGTTTTGGTGAAGAAGCCCTTGGAGTTACCATTGGTGAGATATTAGCCATGAAGATGGTCTGGGTAGTTGGTTCATCATCAACATCTGAGTCAAATGCGTCATAGTCCGCGACTTGAAATGCATTGGGATTGTTTCTGACTCATACCCCGACCGGCCGTTCATCCACATCAAAGATCATAAGTTCGCATTTCTCAAAGAAGAAATAGCAATTCTTCCTCATTCAACATAGCTCGATCGTCTTGAGCTTGCACCAGCAAAGATCTTGTCCCTCAAGTACTCTGCATTTTGTGGACGTTTTGGAAGAGTGCAATTCCTTGCGATGTGTCCTTCACCACCATAGTTGTAACATTTAATGGGCTTTACTTGACCCTGAGCCATGTTCCTTCCACGATTCTCGATTACCCATATATCCACCACCACCGCCAAGATTCCTATATCCAGCCCAAGCATTCCCATATCCAGCCCAACATTCCCATATCCAGACCAACATTCCCTTGCTCATTATGTGGAAGGTATGCATTCTGCCTTCCTTGCAACATTTTGCACCACTACCTTCCGCCTTCAACCGTAGCTTGATTGTGAAGATTGGAAGCAGCTCTGAGATGATTGTCATGTGGGTGAAGTTCAAGTTCTGCTTGACCATTAAAGCTAATTGATTAACAAGATGTTCCATGAATGTGTCTGAAGTTCCGAGGCTTATACCCCTGGATCCGAATGAGTTTGTGATTGCCATTTCCAGTTGGTATGACTTGTGATGCTTTGGTGGTAATCCCTACATTTGTGTAGAATACAGTTAAATCATTTGATGAGCTTGCATCTCCTGAATTGGTCTTGAACTTTTCCAAAATCATTCGTACAAACATAGCATGTTTCTCATTTTGGAGCAAATATGCATACAATAGTTCATAGTTGGTGTTCCTCAAACGTTTGTTAAGCTTGACTGCAGTGACAAATTTGTGCCATTTGGGATTCATGTTATTCACAAACTTTGAATTGAGCTGAATATTTGGCATTGTCATTTTGATGTTCCTCATATCTGTTGGGAATTATGTGAAGTATGAATTATGCTGATATTACTGCTGATGAATTCTGCCGAAGTGTATGGATTCTGCGGAAGACATAGTTCTATCAAGAATAGTTTGTTTATGCGGAAGTTGTTATTCCGTTTAGTATATTTAGTTTGATATACATGAGCTTTATTAGGAAGTGATTGTGTATATCTTATTTAGTTTTATGTTTATACGTTTCTTGGGAAACGGTTTAGGTTTTGTTTAGGGTTCCTTGTCTATAAAAGGAACACAATAGAATGGATTATGTACTAGAGATTAGACGTTTACAAGTTATTAATATAATGATCCATAGAGGATCAAAGAGTTCTTAGTTATCTGTGTTTTATACTTGTGTTTATATTCCGCTAAAAAATACAAGTTGTAGAGATTTTCTTTTAGTTTGGTTGTGATTACACAAGCAATACTAACGATCTACGAAGCTCAAGATCTATCAAGGTCTGCAAGTTTTCAACAAGTGGTATCAGAGCCAGGTTAGAGTCTCTACGATACTAATGACAGGTTTTTCTTAACACCAATACAACCAAAACAAAAACTCACCATGCCTGGATCAGACGTTGATGCTGAAATCACCAACAACCAAAACACCACCCATCTTCAACACCTAAGTCTCTAACAAAGCAATGCTAAGTTTCCTTACCAAAAGGGAGGAGTATGATCTTTGGGCATGAAGATGCAAAACTGGATCTCCAACATTGATTGGAATCTATGGGAGATAGTAATGAAGGGAAACAGTTTGAAGAAAACTACCATAGATGCTGCTGGTAAGATGACTTATGTTCCTCCCAAAATCTGCCAAGAGTTACCGGCAGCTCAGAGAGAAACCAAGGTTAAAACCATTCTTCTTCAAGCTATTCCCGAGGATCACTTGAGTGATTTTCACTTCATGCAAGATGCTAAGGACATATGGTTAGCAATTAAGGCTAAGTTCGGTGGGAATGAGGAGTCTAGGAGAATGAGAAAGTCCATGCCGAGACAACAGTTTCAAGATTTTCAAATCTCTAAAGAGGAAGGAATTCACAAGGGCTATGACAAGTTTCACAAGATTTTAAGTCATAAATCACCACAGCAAAGCCGATAATGATGATTGTAATTCTAAGTTCTTGAGATCATTACCTCCATCCTGGCTACAAGTAAGCATTGCTTTAAAAGCTAAAGGTGGCCTAGATATGCTTACTTTTGATGAGCAGTACAACAAACTTAAAGCTCTTGAACATGATGTAAGAAGTCCTTTTAGATCATCATCTATTGCAAGTCACACAAGATTCGCTTCGAGCCTCTACCCCTAAGATGAGTCATGGTCCAAGTCCAACTTACTCATCATCATCTTACACTACCACTCCATCAAGTTCTAAATCTTGAGGTATAATGGAAGATGTGCTTGATCCTTCTTTTCGATTATGATCCTCCAGAACTGCCTATGAGGATTTAGATCGTGGATCCACTGGAGATGGAAGAGATGAAGTGGCGCGTGGCTATGGCTGTCCATGGATATCAAGAATTTTGAGCGCAAAGTCAGCAGTAAGGTTTGGCTTCCAAGGAAGAGATCCATCGAGGTTTGACAAAAGGAAGGTCAAGTGCTTCACATGTCAACAGATGGGTCACTTCTCCAGAGAGTGCAAAGATAGGAAAGCCGGTGATGAGACGAGATACTCTACTTATCGCCAGAATCGAGGGAGTCCGGAACTTCAAAGGATCCAGCCTTTGGTTACCTTGACAAAGAATGTGGACTGAAGCACCATGAGCAGAAAATGATGGTCCCGTTATTGATAATGTAGGTTTGATTGCAAGTTGTACTTCAGATGATAGGCATGATCAGATTGCCTTGATGGGCATCTCTCGTACAAAACCGCTTGTTTGGTTGTAGTGAGCGTTATAATGAACTCAAAGAAGCTTATGATATTTTGAAACCTAAATATAATGAATACTTTGTAGAAGTTGAAGCTTATAAACAGGCTTTAAAAATACTAGAAAGACAAAAGGTTTGGTTTCAGAAGAATCAAATAGCTTATGATGAGAAAATAAGTGTGTTAGAAAGAGATCTAACTAATGCTAAAAATGAGTTAAAATATTCTGAGAAAGAAAGAGCTAGAGTAGAGCTAGAAAAACAAGAAGTGCAAGATAAGTTAGATACTGAAGTAGCTAGGCATAAAGAATGGCTAATTTCTGGTGACAAGTTAGCTAGTCATCTTTATGGTAGTCAAGCTCCTAATTCTGGGATAGGTTTAGGTTTTAAAAAGTATGTAGGATTAGAAGCTAGGCATGATGGGCGTAATACTACACCAGAAGGTTTAGCTAATTATGTCAAAGACGGTGACCTACATGCCGCATACATGGATCTATTAGAGGAATACCTATGCCTGTTGACCTTTCCTTACTCGATGACTTTGATGGATCACATCATCTCTATGGCAAAAGTCAAATGACTTGCCACCTCGATACTTCTTCTAATGACTTTGTCTCTTGTGTTAAAAGTGACAAGTCCTCCGAGCAAGGGTCTACAGAGTGTGATTCAAATGACAAGTCTGACCTGCCCAAGTCTTCACCCCCGCTCGCACCCAAGACTACCCATAAGCATGTCGAAGTTGCTGCCAAGGAATCCTCTTCCAAGACAGTTGCCTCAAGACTTGCCTTTAATTCTTTGCATAATAATATCAGTAAAAACAATTCTTTTCATGGTTTTGGTTTGAATACTTCAGCTTGTAATAGAACATCTTTTGGTTTGAATAAATCTTCTAAAACGTAAGACATGTTTTGTGTGTGGAAGTAAATTTCATTTAATTAAGGATTGTGATTTTCATGAGCAAAGTATGGGTAGGTGTGGTGATTCTAGGACATCTAGACCAATGTGGACCAATGTTAATGCTATACCACCTTATGTTCCACAAGCAACTAATACTAATTATCCTTTTCCTTGGAGAAGACCAGTTGCAAGACCATATGTACAACCAACAAGTTCATATTTTAAGAATGGTTATTGGCCTGTTGACTCAATGACTAATGGGAAAGGGTACGGGATATCACTTGTCAAGTCCTCAGGTTGTTCTTGGAATAAAAAGGGACCTAAATTTTAATGGAAACCCAAGAACAATAGTGGATCTTATACATCTGCATGGCATAACTCATATGATCCACAAGGCAGTTTCAAGTCAGCAATGACTTGAGCCTCCATAGTGTACTAATATTTTGTATATTGTTTTTGTTGTTGTAGAATCATCCTCTTAAGCATAAAGATGTTGGCATTGTTGATAGTGGTTGTTCAAGAAGTATGTCAGGAAACAGGGATATGATGCATAACTTTGTATCAATTGAAGGAGGAGGCAATGTAACCTTTGGAGGAAGTGATGGTAGAATTACCGAAAGGGACCATCAAAACACCTCAACTGGACTTTGAGAATGTATACTATGTCAAGGAACTCCAACACTTCAATTTGTTCTCGGTCTCACAAATCTGTGACACCAAGAACAAAGTACTCTTCACAGAGGATGAATGTCTTGTGCTATCTTAAGACTTCAAACTCCCGTAAGAAACTTCACTCACTGAAAGTTCCTCGGAATCACAATCTTTATACATTCAACTTAACTGATGTTAAACCATAAGGTGATTTAACTTGTTTGGTGGCTAAAGCATCCTTGGATGAGTCTACCAAATGGCATAGGAGAATGGCCCATGTCAACTTCAAGACCATAAACAAGCTCTCTAAACTGGGTCTTGTTGAAGGTCTTCCTTCCAAAGTCATCACTAATGATCATAACTGTTGCCTCGCAACAAGGGAAAGCAACATAGAGCCTCATACAAAATTGTGACTGCTGTGAGCATTATTTCTTAACCTCTTCGTTGCTTCATATGGATCTGTTTGGTCCAACTCAAGTTAGAAGCATTGATCAAAAGTATTTTTGTCTAGTTATCACTGATGGTTATAGCAAATTTTGTTGGGTATTCTTTCTACGGACCAAAGATGAAACATCTCCAGTGTTGAAAGACTTCATTACCCTTATTGAAAATCGCTTGAACAAAAAGGTTAAAGGAATTCGTGTGATAATGGGACGAGTTCAAGAATGCTATCCTTATAGAACTCAGTAGGTCAAAAGGGATCAAAAGGGACTATAGCACTCCAAGAACCCCACAACAAAATGGGGTGGCAGAAAAAAAAATAGGACCTTAATAGAGGCCGCAAGATCAATGCTGTGACTCTAAGCTACCCACCATGTTTGGACTGAAGTCGTTGGCACTAATAAATTTTGTTATGTAATGAATAGAGTGTCCATTACTAGACCACATTTTAAAACACCATATGAACTTTTCTATGGTAAAGTTCCTACTATTCATTACCTTAAACCTTTTGGGTGTCAAGTGACTATCTCAATACAAGTGATCCATTGGTCAAATTTGATGAAAAAGCTGATGATGGTTACATTGTGGGATATTCTCGCTCATAGTAAGGCGCATGTGGTTTACAATTTATCTCGCTAAGAAGATTGAGAAGACATTGAACCCGAGGTTTCTAGAAGACAAGCCTAATGTTCAAGGACAGGGTCATGTTTGGTATTTTGACCTTGATTACTTAACTGATTATTTGGGTTATTCTAGACATATGGCTAATTAAAATGCGAGTACTCAAGAGTCTCCAACTACCGCAAGTATACTATGGATGCCGATTCGACAGTGAGTTTGAAGATGATGAACAACCCATTGTAGTGCCTTCTTTCTCCCCTAACAATTTTACAGGTGACACTTCCAAAGTTACTTCCGATGAGAGTGAAGACGAGTCCAATTATGCAGAGGACCTTGCTAGGCTAAAGACGCAGAGTATGCGACTAATCTAGATGCCGAAAGGAATGCCGAGGAGAATGAAAGAGAAGCAATCAAGGAAAATAAACATTCTGCCGAAGTGATCCAGTTTCTCCTTTCATCACCAACTCTGCCAAGGCTATGCTGTTTCTACTCCCATTTCTACTAGAGTGTCCACAGACTTTGGAGATCCTTATACCCGTTTTCCAAGACCCTCGGATCTTGGTAATCATCAACCCAAAGCTGGAATCTTCACCTCACCTTCCTATGATAATGATTTTGAACCAACTGTTACTAATCTTGATACCACCATTGATGTAAACACCATGCTAAAAAAGGATTCACAATACTCATCCACACCAAATATTATTGGTGATCCTAATGCACATGTTAGAACAAGGTATCGTGGCAAGTTCTAAATATGGTCAAGTGGCTTTTATCTCTTATGTCTCAAATCAACAAAGAGACAATCACACAAACTATGAACATTGTCTGTTTGCTTGTTTTCTTTCTCAAGTGGAACCAACCGTGTTACTCGGCTATTGAAGATTCAAGTTGGCTTGAGGCAATGCAGGAAGAGATGCAACAATTTAAAAAACAGCAAGTTTGGATATTGGTACCACGCCTCGATGGCAAGTATGCAATTGGGACTAAATGGATTCAAGAATAAGAGAGATGGGGTGTTGTAATTAAAAACAAAGCAAGATTGGTTGCTCGTGGTTATAGACAAGAGGAGGGATTGATTATGATGAAGTGTTTTGTGGCAAGAGTTGAGGCCATACGAATTTTCTTGGCTTATGCATCCTATATGGGTTTTATGGTATATCAGATGGATGTTAAAGGAGCCTTTCTGTATGGTGAAATAGAAGAGGAGGTTTATGTCACTCAACCTAAAGGATTTGAAGACCCCGATCATCCTACTCATGTTTACAAGGTTGTCAAAGCTCTCTATGGACTACATCAGGCACCACGAGCTTGGTATGCTTGGCTTTCATCATTTCGCGAAGCATGGATATCGAAGAGGTGCTATTGATAAAACACTTTTCCTGAAGATCGAATTCCACGATATTATTCTTGTGCAAGTGTATGTGGATGACATTATTTTAGGATCCACAAAGGAAGCTTGGTGCAGGGAGTTTAAGGAGCTTATGAAGGGAGAGTTTCGATGAGTGCCATGGGAGAAATGACTTTCTTTGGTCTTCGCCAGAAACCCGATGGTATCTTTATAAGTCAGGACAAATATGTGAGGGACATCTTGAAGAAGTTTGGAATGGAGAGTGTAAGGACTGCCACTACACCTTATGAAGCTCCAAAGACAAATACCAACACTGAAGTAGATCCACCAATGAATGTACATCTATACAGATCTATGATTGGTTCTTTGATGTATTTAACAGCTTCAAGGCCCGATATTACTTTTGCTGTGAGTGTTTGTTCTCGACATCAAGTTACTCCACTTACTTCCCATATCAATGATGTTAAGAAGATCTTTAAGTACCTCAAAGGCCAACCTCATTTAGGCCTTTGGTATCCAAAAGAATCTCCATTTAAGCTGGAAGCTTATAGTGATAGTGACTATGCTGGTGCAAAACTGGATAGGAGGTCCACCACTGGAGGTTGCCAATTCCTTGGAAAGAGATTGATTTCTTGGCAATGCAAGAAACAGACTATTGTGGCTACCTCGTCTACTGAAGTAGAGTTGTCGCTGCAAATTGTCGGGACATGGTTCTTTGGATTCAAAATCAATTGTTGGATTATGGGTATAACTTCATGAACACAACAATTTTTATTGATAATCAAAGGACCATATACATTGTTAAAAATCCGCCACAACGAACAAAACATATTGAAATCCGGCACCACTTTATAAGAGATGCATATGACAAACATTTGATAAAAGTGGTTAAAATTCACACTGATAATAATGTGGCAGATTTGTTAACAAAAGCTTTTGATGGACCAAGGTTTCAACACCTTGTGGTCCATATTGGTATGCTTAACCCTTAACTGCAAAGTTTAAGTGGAGGCATAGGCCTCGGGGAGGCGATGCGCTCCGATCAGTCAAGCTTTATCACACAAGCGCCACTTGTGAATGGGGCGTAACAAGCTTAAAACGGCTCGTGAACGAAATCAATGAAGATCTGAGGAGTATAGTGTTTCCCCGGGTCGTTATGTCCCATCGAGCTATGCAATGGATTATCAAACGTATAGTGATCGCGAGATTTGAACGGAAAAGGAGATTTGAATGATATTATAACTACAAGAAAAAGCCAACAAATTACAACGGCTTAAATGCAAATTAAAGGAAAGTTAAAAAGATAAAACCTATAAAATAAACGCTATCACTAAATTTAAAATTGATGAACGTTTAAAACCTAAAACTTAAAACTTACGTTTAAATAAAAATTACGTAAACGTACAAAATAAAAAGTGAAATCTAAGAAATAAAAGTCCTAAAAATATGAAAAATACATTTTTACAAACCTAATGATATAAGAAACTTTATAGAAAAGGAAAATTATTTTTATGACTAATTATCTAATTATAATTAATTAAAAACTATTTTTAACTATTAAATAATTACCTAAAATACAAGAAATTAGGAAATAAAGCTAGAAAAATAAAATTATGAATTGGAAAAGTCTAAAATAACAAACTAGAATTTTCAAAACTATTTTTATATTTTTCTGATTATTTTCTATTTTTTATGAATTTTAAACTATTAAAAACTAATTTAATTACTAAAAATTACCAAATAAACTATGAAAAATCTGGAAAATTACTTTTTCTAATTTTTATATTTATCTAAACCTAAGGAAATTGAAATATTATTTTTTTGAACCTTTTCTTAATTTTCTGTATTAAAAGCTAATTAAAAATGCTTAAAAACTAGATTAAATCAAGAAAAATAGCAAACAGGACAGGAAAAATATGAAAAATTCAAGATAAGCCTAAAATAATAATAGGAATCTAAGAAAAATATAAAAACAGGGTGTTATGTGATGGATAATGCAAGCTGAAGTGGAAGTGCTTAAGTAATAAGCACTCCAATTAAGCTAAAAGGATCCAAATGGGCACCAAAGCTGAAACAAAGAACTACTGTAAGTTAAAACTACCTAAATGCAACTAGTCTCAACTGCTCTTAACCTCTGAATTGCAAAATTAGACAGATTAGGTGTTTTGAATTAATGTGCTAAAACAGGTTTTGGTGCTTCCTTGGAGAATAAGCACAAGCTTCCTATTAAGCTGAAAGTGGAAAACGGTTGGAACCTGACTTAGACCTGGTTGAGTGCCTATAAATCAAAAATGAGCCAAAGAGGAGCTCTAATGAGCTTGTTACAAGGGTTGCAAACCCGTGCGCAACTCAGCTTAAATCGAGTCAGCTGCCACGAGGCATATCAAGCCCTTTTGACAAGCTCATTTGGAGCTTATGGAAAATTCACAAAAATACATAAAAATCACAATAATGAACTAGACCAGTAGAGCTTTTCAAAACCACAAGTTCCATAGAGAATGACTCAGAAATGAGTCCAATAAAAATCACTCTAGCTTGGCCAAAACTGAGATTTTCAATGTTTTTGACTTTTTGAAAGAAATAGAAATTGACTTTTTCCAACTTTGATTCTAAAGAACAGGTCACTAATGATGTTTTGAGATGAAATGAGACCTCACAATCCTATCTTATGTGATTCTAGAGTAAAAACTAGCAAATGCCACTACTGTTCTAATCTTATCTAGCTGCCAAAGGAGGTTTACACAGAAATTGACTTTTACTTGTTTGATAAGCAAATGAGTGACAGATATTACCTATTCTAACCTGTTCTATATTGTTGCATCAAAACTTGACTAACATCTAACCCTTGAGCTTGGTAAAACTGCTTGTACCAAACACTACTTTAACTGATGATAATGAACTAATTGATAGATTATCACTAGATAATACTAAACAAGCATCAAACACAGATCAAACTATACTAACTACCACTAAATAACAGTTTTAAACAAAGCATTTAATGATGAAACAGATGAATGAACTTACAAGGTACCTAGTCACTATGGCTTGCCAATGATGAAATAAAGAACCACTAACCTAACAAACCCCTAACCTAATCCAATTCCAGCTCATTGCTTCCCATTTTACCCATTTCTAGCTCTGAACCAACCATTTCCAAACTTTCAGATCGTTTTGCTCCAAATTTGACTTTCTTTTGACCAGAACTAAAGTTACTTGAAAGTGAAGTTTAAGCTTATACAAAGCTATAGTGAGCTTCTATAAGCTTATTTGATATTGAAACCAAGCTTTTAAAGCTTAAACACGGTACTTGAAAATTAAAATCTCAACAAATGTGGATAGAAAATGAAAACCGAGCATTAACTTGAATTAAAGCTTAACAAAGGTTTTTAATACCTAATGAACTACTAAAGTGAGTACAAAACAACTTAAAAATACAATTTTGAAGCTAATTAGGACATATGGATATTAAAACGACATACAATTATAAAAACTAAAAACTCTCCTCCTCTAGCTTCCTCTTGGCCTCCTTTTATGCACCAAAGCCTTTTCTCTCACCTTCGATCAAATCCCACTGCAATCTCAACCTTAGGATGGCTAGAATCAATCCCGCCATTAGATTGTTTTACGGAAAATTGGTTCAAGACAATTGGGACAGGAAAGAGATAGCATTTAATGTGGTTGTAAGGTTGGTGAGGAGGGGGAGCAGAAGTATAGTAGGGTGGTTTTAGTGGCTGGTGGTGGGAGGTTGCAGAGCGCATGGGATGTCGGGAGGGACAGGAAAGGCGGGTTTGATTATTTAAATCATGGGTGGGTTGGTCAAGGTTGTGGGAAAAGGGCCGGGTAAAACGATTTGGGCCGGGGTGTTAATTTGGGCTTGGGCAATTATTTAAGTCCGGATGGTTTGTAGAGATATTAACTCCAAGGACCAAATATGTAAAACTTGAAATTCAAGGGACCAAACATGTGACTTATGAAAAGTAGTCAAAGGACTAGTCTTGCCAAGTTTAGATAATCCAAGGGTTGATTTTGACATTTTTGAAAATTTCCAAGGACTAGTTTAGAACATTTTGGATTTTCGGGGGACTAAACTGTAATTTTCTCAAAACTTTTAGATTTTTCATCAAAGGACTAAATATGATAATTTGTGATTACAAAAGGCCTTTGGTGACTTTTCTTTTGAAATTTTGGCTCAGGGACTATTTTTGACAATTTTATAAACTTGGGGGACTAAAACTGCAATTTTTGCAAATTTGATATGTTTTTCATCCGATTTTGATATTTTTGCATTTAAAACACATAAAACACTGATTTGTGATATTTTGATCATTTTGATGTGTTTTCGAGTGTTTTCAGATGATTTTGCAGTTTATTTTGTACAAAAATGATGAGTATTTAGTCACTCATCAATCCCCACACGAGATATTGCTAGTCCCTAGCAATGATTTGAGAAAACATAATGGATTTTAAACTCTTTACCAAAAGCCATTACTTCCGGAGTAGCCAAATGTTTCAGTTCAAGTAAGAACCATGGTACACCGATAACCATGTGATTTTTGAGCAAACCACCGCCACGGATTTGATTTTGTCTTTACCGTAGCCGTTTTACCATCCGACTAGCCAACTCTTAGATAAATTATCGAATTATCTTTGGTGAGTGAATACCAATTATGGATTTTCAATCGCCTTTACCACAAGCCATAAACTTGCGGGCTAGCCAACTCTTCACTTTTAGGATATGGTGAGTTGAATACCATACAATTTTGGGCAAATTGCAAGCCATATAAACGGATTTGAGAAATCTTTACCAAGAGCCGTTTGCTCCTGGATTAGCCAATCCTTTGTCTTACGACATGGCGGTTGATAACCAAAATGAGAAAGTGTAAAACACTTACTCCAAAAAATTTTGGCCAAAAACGGGGGAATTGGTATAATTATATGATAAAATTTGAGAATTTCCACACTTAGAAATGAATATTGTCCTCAATATTCAAAGTACCGACGGTTATGCCGAAACAAAGAAGCGTGAAAAGGGAAATACTACGGCCATTATTTAGAAAGAAGATTTTTTTTTTTTTTAAACATGTGGGCAACCCCCACACTAGGGTGGTAGAAAATAGAAAGAAGTCAGAAATATGGGTGAAAACCCATATGGCGTGCTATTGTTTTTGATTACCAAGTCGCTAGCTTGACTCGACCCCGAATTCATTTGTTCATGGGGAAGCAAGGTGGAAGAAACAATCTCCATCGGACTTTCATTCAAGATGTTTGGATAAACATCCGGAAGCACGGAAAGTTCCACACCGATGAGATATACATAGAACCGGCTCACAAATGGTACATGAAGATGCCGGGATCAAAGATAATGTCTTCATTCCCGAAGGAGTGAAGAACAGGAGAAGCGACAGAATATATGAAGAAAAGAAAGAAAATCATGATAGAAATCATGACTAACTCTTCATCCTCAATAGGAGAATTCATAGTAGCATGAATCTCATCATTTAAGGTCAATTGGTCTAGACATATCTCGGGTGTGTCTAGATCAAAGTAGAAGTTATCATACTCCGTCGGAGATATGATATGAGTGAGTTCATCCGAGAACTCCATGAAGGTGAATGAATCATATTCAGAATTGATATGAGTGGGTTCACTGGCGAACTCCTCAAAAGTAAATGATTCATGATCGAGGAGAGAATTTTGAGAATGAGAAGTGAATGCGCCACTAATCTTCTCTCCCATATTATCAAAACAGAGGCTTTCATTTCCGAATAGAATCATCGGAAGAATGTCACTACCCTTAATGGGGGTAGGAGATGAAATAGGTTTCTCTTTGAAAGCCTCGATTTTAGAAATGAGAAGACTGACATTCAATAATGTTGCTCGAAGAGTTTCATCTTTGATTTCGTGTAATAACTTCATCATTCTCTTCTTCTAAGCTAACAAGCTCAGAAGGCGAATCTTCCACATAAATGATGTCTCCACAAGATAACGAATCATCATCAGAATCGGAGAGCATCTCAACATGATCTATTTGGAAGACAAGAGGAGGAGGGATATCACACACATGATCAAGAATTCCGTGACTCTCACGGGATTGGGACAAGGTCCTCAACACTAGACTTTATCAATTCGTCCGATTCCTTTTCGAGAATCGAGATGCTCGCCCCCATAATAAGAGAGTGAGTGTGAATCTCAGGTGTGATAGCAGTTGTTTGAGATGGAATCTCAAGCTCTGGAATATCAACCGACCGTGGGGTTGAGAAATATTACTTTTAAAAGGATAAAACCCTCCTGCGTCATCGTCATAAAGAGCTGCATTGAGAAATTGGGAACGCCTTAGAGCTGCATGCTCTAGGGCTAATAATTCTTCCCTAGATTCTCGGGCCTTTCGCTCTTCGGCAAGTAATTCTCCTATGGTCTTTTCATCACTCACTTGATTCTTAAAATTACTCATCATATCCTCAAGTGTTTTCATTGCGGTTTCAAGATCCTGGGAGATTTCATGAGACAACGGCTCAGGTGGAGTTTGAACCGTATAGTGTTGTGGAGGTTGGAAAGTATCAAACATGTGAGAGTCATGATTGTTACAAGGAACTGGGGTCCCTATTTGACAATCAATTTGAAATGGGGACCTCCATTAGTACTCACAACAAGAAAACTGTTGAGTCCGGATAGGTGAATCATATGGATTTTGGTCATAACCAAAGTTACGAGCATCATTGGAAAACTGTTCATAGACAAGCGTGTTTCCGGATTGACACTCAAATCCTTGGTGAGGACCTCCACAAAATTCACAACAGTAATGTTGATCATATGAAGAATAGTCGGGCTGTGGTGGGTAATTGGAAAAGTTTGAGGGGTCGTTAAATGAGTTCCGATTAGGATCATAATCAAATGAATTCCTCGAACCACAAAACAAACAACTCCCGTTATGAATATCATTACCACATTGTACACAAGTACACCAACGGCAGGGTGAACCAAAGAGAGGCTCACCACAACCGACACAAGGAATAAACGATTGCATTTGAGAGTTATGAAGAGGAATCGGTTTATTCAAAGAATCAACAAAACCAACATGGTGATCCGGATGACTATCAAGTCTCGAAGAACATTCAGAAAGATCAGGAGGTGGGACAAGTGGTGTGCTCCGAGAGCTAGCAATTTCCACCACTTCCGTTATGGTCTCCGGTTCTGGTTCTTGAGAAGCGTGAAGATTAGGCAAGTCATGCTTGCTAGTCACCGGTGTTTGAACGGGTTCATCGTAATCAATTCTAATTCTTGACCTTTTTTCATCGACATAAATTTGTTCGATTAGATTACGGGCTCTAGATTCAAAGAGGTTGTCCTCGTAATCCTCGATGGGTGCTTGGGGTAGCTCCGACGTTTGAACTGGTTTGTCAAGATTAGAATGTATTTCAGGTTGTGGCGGTTGGTCGAAATAACTTTGAAAAGCATTTTTGATGGATAATTCGCATGAATTGCAAAATTCGCTTGAACTAGGACCTCCACACCGCTCACACACATTTTTGACGATGAAGTTGACGAATGTCGACATAAGAATTAAACATATAGAGGATTAAGAAGAGAATCAAATGGTTGAGAGGATACGAAGAATAGAATTAAATGGCAAAAGAGGGTAAGAGAAACAGAATCAACGAATAAGAGGAATGAGAAGAATATTTTTGGGGGTTTTGGATAAGAAAATATAAACATATACAGATGGATGGTATGAACAAAGAGTGAATATCCAAATCACTAATCTGCTAAACGTAAGACAATCAAAGCCTGACTCCGGCAATGGCGCCAAAATTTGATGCGCTGCAGTCAAGCTTTATCACACAAGCACGCCACTTGTGAATGGCGGAACCGTAACAAGCTTAAACGGCTCGGGGAGAACGAAATCAATGAAGATCTGAGGAGTATAGTGTTTCCCCGGGTCGTTATGTCCCAGCGAGCTATGCAATGGATTATCAAACGTATAGTGATCGCGAGATTTGAACGGAAAAGGAGATTTGAATGATATTATAACTACAAGAAAAAGCCAACAAATTACAACGGCTTAAATGCAAATTAAAGGAAAGTTAAAAAGATAAAACCTATAAAATAAACGCTATCACTAAATTTAAAATTGATGAACCTTTAAAACCTAAAACTTAAAACTTACGTTTAAATAAAAATTACGTAAACGTACAAAATAAAAAGTGAAATCTAAGAAATAAAAGTCCTAAAAATATGAAAAATACATTTTTACAAACCTAATGATATAAGAAACTTTATAGAAAAGGAAAATTATTTTTATGACTAATTATCTAATTATAATTAATTAAAAACTATTTTTAACTATTAAATAATTACCTAAAATACAAGAAATTAGGAAATAAAGCTAGAAAAATAAAATTATGAATTGGAAAAGTCTAAAATAACAAACTAGAATTTTCAAAACTATTTTTATATTTTTCTGATTATTTTTCTATTTTTTATGAATTTTAAACTATTAAAAACTAATTTAATTACTAAAAATTACCAAATAAACTATGAAAAATCTGGAAAATTACTTTTTCTAATTTTTATATTTATCTAAACCTAAGGAAATTGAAATATTATTTTTTTGAACCTTTTCTTAATTTTCTGTATTAAAAGCTAATTAAAAATGCTTAAAAACTAGATTAAATCAAGAAAAATAGCAAACAGGGACGGGAAAAATATGAAAAATTCAAGATAAGCCTAAAATAATAATAGGAATCTAAGAAAAATATAAAAACAGGGTGCTATGTGATGGATAATGCAAGCTGAGTGGAAGTGCTTAAGTAATAAGCACTCCAATTAAGCTAAAAGGATCCAAATAGGCACCAAACTGAAACAAACAACTACAGTAAGTTAAAACTACCTAAATGCAACTAGTCTCAACTGCTCTTAACCTCTGAATTGCAAAATTAGACAGATTAGGTGTTTTGAATTAATGTGCTAAACAAAGTTTTGGTGCTTCCTTGGAGAATAAGCACAAGCTTCCTATTAGTGAAAGTGGAAAGCAAGTTGGAACTGACTTAGACCTGGTTGAGTGCCTATAAATCAAAAATGAGCCAAAGAGGAGCTCTAATGAGCTTGTTACAAGGGTTGCAAACCCGTGCGACTTCAGCTTAAAGCGGAGTCGGTTGCACGGGGCATATCAAGCCCTTTGACAAGCTCATTTGGAGCTTATGGAAAATTCACAAAAATACATAAAAATCACAATAATGAACTAGACCAGTAGAGCTTTTCAAAACCACAAGTTCCATAGAGAATGACTCAGAAATGAGTCCAATAAAAATCACTCTAGCTTGGCCAAAACCGAGATTTTCAATGTTTTTGACTTTTTGAAAGAAATAGAAATTGACTTTTTCCAACTTTGATTCTAAAGAACAGGTCACTAATGATGTTTTGAGATGAAATGAGACCTCACAATCCTATCTTATGTGATTCTAGAGTGAAAACTAGCAAATGCCACTCATTGTTCTAATCTTATCTAGCTGCCAAAGGAGGTTTACACAGAAATTGACTTTTACTTGTTTGATAAGCAAATGAGTGACAGATATTACCTATTCTAACTGTTCTATCGTTGCATCAAAACTTGACTAACATCTAACCCTTGAGCTTGGTAAACCGCTTGTACCAAACACTACTTTAACTGATGATAATGAACTAATTGATAGATTATCACTAGATAATACTAAACAAGCATCAAACACAGATCAAACTATACTAATTACCACTAAATAACAGTTTAAACAACAGATTTAGTGATGAAACAGATGAATGAACTTACAAGGTACCTAGTCACTATGGCTTGCCAATGATGAAATAAAGAACCACTAACCTAACAAACCCCTAACCTAATCCAATTCCAGCTCATTGCTTCCCATTTTACCCATTTCTAGCTCTGAACCAACCATTTCCAGCTCTGCATCAGTTTTGCTCCAAATTTGACTTTCTTTGACCAGGAACTAAAGTTACTTGAAAGTGAAGTTTAAGCTTATACAAAGCTATAGTGAGCTTCTATAAGCTTATTTGATATTGAAACCAAGCTTTTAAAAGCTTAAACACAGGTACTTGAAAATTAAAATCTCAACAGTGGATAGAAAATGAAGAAACTGAGCATTAACTTGAATTAAAGCTTAACAAAGGTTTTTAATACACTGAACTACTAAAGTGAGTACAAAACAACTTAAAAATACAATTTTGAAGCTAATTAGGACATATGGATATTAAAACGACATACAATTATAAAAAACTAAAAAAAAAAAACTCTCCTCCTCTAGCTTCCTCTTGGCCTCCTTTTATGCACCAAAGCCTTTTCTCTCACCTTCTGATCAAATCCCAGCTGCAATCTCAACCTTAGGATGGCTAGAATCAATCCTGGCCATTAGATTGTTTTGGCGGGAAAATTGGTTCAAGACAATTGGGACAGGAAAGAGATAGCATTTAATGTGGTTGTAAGGTTGGTGAGGAGGGGGGAGACAGGAAGTATAGTAGGGTGGTTTTAGGTGGCTGGTGGTGGGAGGTTGCGAGGAGCGAGGGGATGTCGGGGAGGGACGGGGAAAGGCGGGTTTGATTATTTAAATCATGGGTGGGTTGGTCGGGTTGTGGGAAAATTTGGGTAATGATTTGGGCAGGGGTGTTAATTTGGGCTTGGGTAATTATTTAAGTCCGGATGGTTTGTAGAGATATTAACTCCAAGGACCAAATATGTAAAACTTGAAATTCAAGGGACCAAACATGTGACTTATGAAAAGTAGTCAAAGGACTAGTCTTGCCAAGTTTAGATAATCCAAGGGTTGATTTTGACATTTTTGAAAATTTCCAAGGACTAGTTTAGAACATTTTGGATTTTCAGGGACTAAACTGTAATTTTCTCAAAACTTTTAGATTTTTCATCAAAGGACTAAATATGATAATTTGTGATTACAAAAGGCCTTTGGTGACTTTTCTTTTGAAATTTTGGCTCAGGGACTATTTTTGACAATTTTATAAACTTGGGGGACTAAAACTGCAATTTTTGCAAATTTGATATGTTTTTCATCTGATTTTGATATTTTTGCATTTAAAACACATAAAACACTGATTTGTGATATTTTGATCATTTTGATGTGTTTCTGAGTGTTTTCAGATGATTTTGCAGTTTATTTTGTACAAAAATGATGAGTATTTACACACTCATCAGAGGCATATGCCTCAGGGGAGGATTTGTGTATACTTTGCATTTTTTTTATGTAAATTTGTTACTTTGCATTTTTTTATGTAAATTTGTTTGATTTTTGTGTATACGTTGTGATTCTGTTCTCTAACACTAACCAGCTAATGTAATGATAGTTTGTTTTTCTTTGTTGGTTTGCGTGTTTCTCTGTGTTTGTTACATTTTTGCATTGGTTATTCAAGTTGGAATTTACCATGGTTTTTAATTTGGAATATGGTCAAGAAAGCTCTAAAGCTTGTTTCTACTGAATTCAAAGTGCTGAAGTGAGTTATTTGTTTCCATTGAAGACAAAGTACTAAAGTTACAATGTTCATTCAAGAGAAGTACTAAAGCAAATTGTTCATTCATTCATTCGAGAAACAGTTTACAGCTTACAGCTTACAGAGTACAATCAACATCAAATGCAACTAACAAGAAAAGAGCTTTACATGATCTACTAATCCGAATCTAGTTCATATCATCTATTCCAACATCTAACAGGCTGTTGGATATGCATGATCGCTCACATCTTTCACACTAGATGCTGGATATGCATTTGTGAAGTCTTGCATAACCACCCATTCATTCTATCTTGATGGCTGGAGATACATGACTACTATGACAAGGAAGCTAAGGATCAAAATGGGAAGGATGGATTGATGAAAACGATGATGATGAAGATGACCACACATGATGATGAAGAAAAATAATATGTCCTTTGTGATTCATCTAATGATTTCAACCAAAATGCAATCCATCCACCATCCCTAAGCATTTCCTCTATACGATATGTGATGATGCACCAAAACACAGTGCTGAGAAAGACCAAGAACCACCTCTCTATCCTTAGGAGTGGCGGATTTCCTGGCTCGTGGCCTTCGTTGAGGCCGAGGTGTGGAGGTTGGGAGTAAGATGTTCTCTCCTTATAGGAGTCATCAGAATCATCAGCAGATTCACTTGGATTCACTACACTATCATCTTCTAAAGAAGGGAGAAAAGGTGATTTACTTGGTCGTGGATATGGTTGAGGAAAGTAATGAAGCCATGGGTTTGAATCATCGTTTGATGATGATGATGAAGATGATGTTGTGAGATCTATGATCTCTGGTTTATCACTCATGGTTGATTGTGGTTAATTCTGGAGCATTGATGAAATTAGGGTTTGTGAGGGTTTTTGATGAAGAGTTATGTGTGCATTGGGATTGTTTTATAGACAGTTTCAAGACTTAATGAGATTTAAAACGTGTGGGTGAAACAAGAAAAGATATTCTTGAAGCTTCTTGAATACGTGATCTATTTCTGCTGATTGGTATTCTTCAGCAGAATGACTAGTGTTTCTACCGAAGTTGAAAGTTACATTGGGTAAAAGTAGCGTGCACGTCTTGGTCAACATTTGACCAAAATTGGGAAACTACTACTTATTCTCTATTCGCATATCTTCGTCTCAAATTAAACGATTTCCTCTTAACTCACATTCAAAACACTTCCACTTGTGTGAATCTTAACCCTAACTTAAGATTTTTCTCACGGCGCTTCAATTCAAGCATGATCATAATAAAGTCGCCTAAACGGGACAGCTAAGGGTGATGAGTTGTATAGACCAATGGTAGAATTCTTACAGAGGTCTAAGATTCATTATGCTTTACGCATTCTCCGAAGTGATTTATGAATCATTGGTTACTCAATTTTGGGCATCGCTACAAAACGGAGTGATACAGAGATTGTTTCAATGATTGACGGAAAAGAGCATGTGGTGACAGAGGAGCTAATAAGAAGACAACTTTGATTGAATGATGAGAATGGGGTTTATCAAACGTCGAATCTCTGTGGTACTTGATGGACTAAGAGCAATTGGATATCAAGGTACTAGGACGACATGTGGTTAAAGAATCAGCTTTGTCCTATGTGGAGGTTTTTGGTTCACACCTTGCTTCAGTGTATGAGCAATAAATCGGGAGGATGGGATCAATTTTCTACTCAATTGGGATGTGGTATTATATGTCTATCTCAGGGTTTAACTTATAATTTTTCTAAGTTTATTTTTGATAATATGGTTGAAAATATAACTAGGAAAAAGAACAAGTTTTTAATGTACCCTAGGTTTTTGCAAATAATATTAGATATTACTACCCAAACCCAAGCTTTTTATCCCATAGGAGCTTTATCTACTAAACTATTTGCTTCAATGAGAACTAAGTATGAGGGGGCACATCATCCTTTGCTAGCGGCTATGTTGCCTCAAGGCAATGCATCTGCTGATGAGGGGAATGTTGGTGGTTCTCCACCTTCTACTATCTGTCGCGATGGGAATCCATCATGACAATAGATGAAGGCCCTTCTAATGTCTGCCAAGCACATCTTGTTACTCCTGAACAACCTTTATCCACTCCTTCACCTAGATCTAGTCCACCACCTACACAGGTTCCTCATGCTGAGTTTGAGACTGACTTTAATAGGCTGCCTACTCCTAGTCCTGTTGGAGATTTAGTTGATGATCATGTTCCATTATTTGAGCATGTTGATATTTCTTCTGAAAGGCCCGATGATGCTCCCATTACCACAGAGCAATCTGCTGGTGGAGCTGAGGACCCTATTACACTTACATCGTTGTATGCTCTAGTGAATGTGTATGTAGCTGAGGTTACTGATCTCAAGAAGGATCTTGCAAAGACTAAATCTACTCTTGGTGGTAAGATTGTGGAGTTGCAGAATAAAGTTCAGAACTTGGAGGAACAACTTGGAAAAAGGAGCAAAAGGAGAATTTTGGTTTCTTCTGATGAGGAGCAAGAAGAGACTCAGCTTGCATCACTAGGAATCTTGGCAGATGTAGCTCTAACAACTCATGTTTCTTCTCATATTGCTGCTGAATCTTCAAAGAAAAAGGAACCTATTCGATACACTAGCAAAAGGAAAAGACTATATTTGAATAAGGAATCTACTGAAGCTTCAAAGGGACAAATTGTTGCAAATGTGTCTGCTGATGTTCAAATGGAGGATGTTGTTGCTGAACACGGTCAAGCTTCATTTGTACAAGAACCACCAAGTTCTCAACCTTTAGCAGATGATTCTAAAGTGTTTCTTTGGCGAAGTTTTAACTTGGATTCTAATGTTGAAGTCTTTTCTACACTTGAAGCGTTTTTCTACATGTTTCTTATGATGTTGATATGGGTGTTTCTTCCAAGTTCTTTTGTGCATATTCCTCAAACCGATTCACTATGGAACCTTCGACAAAGGAAAGGAAACTGTGATTGATGAAGTGATTGGTTCAGATCGGTGTCAAGAAGAAAGGTATGCTCAAGCTAGGATGTTTGTTGATTATGAAAATATGCGAGAAGAGTCGCAGTGGGTGAATTTCTTCATGCTCGGTCTGATTCTAATTTGTCTACAGAGAGACAACTAGAGCTTGATGAATTATTTCCTAAGATCACTGATGCTCAATGGGATGCCTATACTAATCAAGGTGCATCGGATCCTAATCTTGCTAAACGCATTTTAGGTGCGACCCTACGATAGTGAGAATTTTGTGGCTCAAATGGTGGCTCTTGGAAAACAAAAGAAGCTAGAAGCAGATGCAAAGAGGAATGCTATTGTTGCTCAAAGGAATAAAGCAAAAAGGGAAAAACCAATGACTGTAGTTCATAAGAGAGCTCATATGAGGAGGATTGTGAAGAATCATAGTACTCACTGTATACACTACTTGGCATGTCAATGAAGCAAATCTTAGCTTTATCGATGATGCTTTGATAAAAAGTATAATATGATTATGAAGTTTTCTTCATCCGGTTCTACTTCTTCTACATTGGAAAGGATTGCTAATACGTCGATGTTCCTACAAAGACAAAGAGACCCAAGACAGTTGAGATTGTAGATAATTTTGATGATGTGGCACCAAAATTAAGTTCTCCTGTAGTTAATCCTGATGTTGAGGAGAAAAGTTCACCGATATGGTTTTATCTCGCTGAACCTTCTACTGTTTCTTCTGAAGCTTTGCCAAATGTTGAATCTATTGATAATTTGGGTGATACATTGCGTAAGAAAAGGATGACTAAAAGGAAACTTTGTTCCTTACGGAGATCTGTGAGACTAGCTAGGAAACATCTTTCCAAGAGTATCTCTTTAGATCTCAAGGCTGCTGAGTCAACTTTTATTAAAGTAGGATCTGTTGATATTTTTCCTGAAGGAACACATGCTGTATTGATCAATTGGACAGCTGGGAAGCTTAACACTGTTTATCGACTGGATAAATCTACTATATAGTTCAACTTCTTGAAGGAAATCTTTCATTTGGTGGATAGACATGATTTGAAGATGTTGTATGAACATGTCACTCAACATTATACTATTCATTCACCACAAGGTTCTGGTTTATATTTATTGGGTGATCTTCAAGTCTTGTTTGATTCTCATTCTCCAGATGGTAAAGGGTATTCTATTTGGAAGAATTCACATAAGTGGGAGATTGAGAGTTGGAGATTTTATCCTATGCCATGTGTTCATGTGGTTCGGACAAAATGTGGCATGATTTTGTGTATGTTCTCGGATAAGACTTATCCTTTGTATGTTTCATTAATGGAAAGAATGCTTAGACAGAAGTTGGAAGTACCTCCTAATCCAGTTGGCAATGATGACCTTCATGCGAGAACAATGTGTTGGATTGATTAAAACTCACACGCAACATAAAGGTTTATCTTGATTGTGGTATTTTGTATCTTTTGTAATATTTGTTTTCTTTATTTTTTAGTTAAAAAAAAAAAACTATGTATATTTTTGGTTATTAACTCACGGATATACCTTATGTATGTCAAAGAGTTGACTAGTCCAAAGGGTACAGCTTTGGTAAAGACACATCAAATCTGTTGATAGTTGTAATGGTTTGCTCAAAATCATAGGGTTTGCAACCACCTATGCTTAATTGCTGAGTGTTGTATGGTCATCAATTCACCATGATTTATTCCTTTTGGAATCCAAGAATTGACTAGCCCACATGTATATGGCTTGTGGTAAAAGCAGTGGAATACCATATTTGGTAATCAGTTCACCAATTTTAAGAATTGACTAGTCCTGAGCAAACGGCTACAGGTAAAGACATTTCAAATCTGTTCATGGTTGTTGATTTGCTAATAAATCGATGGTTATCGAGTGTACTATGGTTTTCGAACTTAAACATTTGGCTACTCCAGGAGTGATGGCTATTGGTAAAGAGACATCAAATCCATTATTTTCAATGATTCACCTCTCACAGGAGTTAACACACCCGGATGTGATGAGAATAGTTTGAAACTAATATGTTTTGATGTACATGTTGTCATTTGTTGCTGCAAAGATATGGAGTTTCAGAGTTTCTTCATCAAAGAGATGTTTTGTTTTGATTCTTTTGTGATGATGTTCGAAAGTACAATCCTCTAGTGCTGCAAGGTTAAAGATCTATCAAGAAACTGGAACTTAACCAAGTCAAATTTCAGTTTAGGGGAGGATTGTTGGGAATTATGTGAAGTATGAATTATGCTGATATTAGTGCTGATGAATTCTGCCGAAGTGTATGGATTCGCCAAGACATAGTTCTACTGAAGAATAGTTTGTTTCTACGGAAGTTGTTATTCCGTGTTTAGTATATTTAGTTTGGATATACATGAGCTTTATTAGGAAGTGATTGTGTATATCTTATTTAGTTTTATGTTTATACGTTTCTTGGGAAACGGTTTAGGGTTTTGTTTAGGGTTCCTTGTCTATAAAAGGAACACAATAGAATGGATTATGTACTAGAGATTAGACGTTTACAAGTTATTAATATAACGATCCATAGAGGATCAAAGAGTTCTTAGTTATCTGTGTTTTATATTTGTGTTTATATTCCGCTAAAAAATACAAGTTGTAGAGATTTTCTTTTAGTTTGGTTGTAATTACACAAGCAATACTAACGATCTACGAAGCTCAAGATCTATCAAGGTCTGCAAGTTTTCAACAATATCATTCACAAGTTTGTGGAATCTTACATGATATTCAGTGACACTTTCCCCTGGATTCATCTTAAAGTTCTCAAAGTCATCATACAGCTGACACTCCCTGTCTTCTTTAGTCAATTCAGAACTAGAGAGAAGCATCTTAACATTGTCCCATACTGCCTTGGCGGTGTTGTGATTGATCGCTTGTAAATGTCCTTAGGTAAACCACGAAGTATGATGTTTGAAGCCCCGATGTCGCATCATATCTCTTTTTCTCCTTATCAGTAAGTTCATCATATGTCTTTGGTCTATCCAATCCTAATATCACCGAGCCATCGGGAGCAGTTTCAAGAATGTCTCTGGTAGTCTCAACTTGATAAGGTCCTTCATCAATTGACTTAAGTATGTTAACCCCATTTTCCTTTCCTAAGCAATACAGTCCGATTCTTTGAGCCCAAGAGTCATAGTCGGTTCTATCCAGCATGGGAGGACGAGTATCAGATCCTGCAACTTGAACGTCATCCGCAACAGAAGAGGTGATTGTAGACATGATTGTAGATTCTACGGGATTTTACTATTCTTTGATTAAACAGTGAAATAGATTCTTTCACGGGATTTTACTAAATCAAAAGAAAAACCGTAAAATGTAACACGACGAAATGACAAGGCTCAATAGACAAGTTGTATACTTGACAAGTCGCACTGATCGGTCCCGAACCGTCAAGTTTTATCACACAAGCTAACCACTTGTGAATGGTCAACCGTGATAAACTTCAAACAGCTCACAATGCAATGAAGATCAGGAGAGTATAGTGTTTCCCCAGGTCGTTATGTCCCAACGAGCTGTGCGAGAATAATCAAACGAATAGTGATCGGGTGATAATGAACGGGAAAAGGTTTGTGATTGATACTAAATGACAAAGGAAAAATGAAAGAAAATTAAATAGCTAAATTATATTAAATAAACGCTATCACTATTTTTAAAATAATGTTTTTCTTGATTTATAAAACAAAATAACTTAAATAAACTATTTTAATTAAAACGTAAACCTAAATTACCTAAAAACGTGACCTAGAATGAAAACGCATGTTATATGTAAAAATTACGCGAGTGCGCAAGTAAAAACGTAAAATTTGTGAAATAAAAGTCCTACGAGTGTAAAAACAATTTTCTTACTTACTATATGACAAAAGAAAATTTTTAAAAAAAAAGATTTATATTTTTTTGACTTTTATATTATTTATTACAAATTAAAAACGAATTTAATCTAATTAAATAATTAAAAATGCTAAACGTATTAAGAAAAATCTGAAAAATTTACAAAAACTTCTTTATGATAACGTGGACCTAAGAAAAATAAAAAGGGGGTAACAGCTTCTACAAATAAGCTGCTAAAAATGGAATAAGCTAATAAGCTATAACCTTGCAAACGTCCTTAAATATTTAATGATGCAAACTAAAACCATGAAAGACCCAAGGGTGCAATGGTATACAGGTACACAGCATATCACTCCTATAAGGGGAGGTCGCATGTTCGAACCTTGGCCTCCCCTTTTTGGGAAATTTTTTTTTTTAGATGTTTGCTTTTGAAACTGGAAAATGAGATCAAATTAAGAACATTTTGTAAAGACCTTACTTTTGAAAACTTGAATAAGTGTATCCACAGCTTATTCTCCATTGCTTTTGGACAGAAATCAAACAAACACACCTTTTAAGCTTCTAATGAGCATAATAAGCATATAAAGAGTGAAATAAGCAGTGATAACTAGACAAGCATTTGCAAAATGAAAATAAGCTGGGAACAAATTGAATAAGCTAAATGGAGCAGGGATAAGCAGTTGGGATAACTTACACTAAAGGGAGTCCTAAACTAACAATGGACAAATAAACAAAATAAGCTACAGAGGAGCACCTAATAAGCTGATATCTAGACTAACTACGCTAGGCTATACCACCTAAATACAAAAAATTACAACTAATAAGCGTTAACGGTCTTTAATAAGCTAGAATGAAAAACTTGAGTGACTGTGGGTAGGCAATGCAGTGCAAAACAAAACCTTGGGGGGTTACTTTTGGAGCTTAATTTAAATAAGCTAGAGAGAAAAATAGCTTATGAGCTTCTGAGCCTAAGGAGTCCACCAACCCAACTTGCTTTTGCCCCCAATATCTCACCCAAATAAGTTGTTAACAGCTTATGAATAAGCTGTAAAAATTTCTGAGATGTGGGGAAATCCACTGTGCACAGAACATGTAAATGCCCAATCCACAAACTTTCACCCACCAGCAGGCCTACCTACACATTTTTTTGAATTTTTTCTCTTTTGCCAATGTTAAAACCACCTAGTGAACTCTCTATTTTTATTTTTTTAAAATTTTTTATCACAAGAGAAACGTGACTAACTGCTTAAAAGATATCGGACAGAAATCAACTTTTTGAAACCAAAGCAAAACTCTGAACTCTGTGGAGTTGTAAAATTCTTTTCCAACTGTCAAAACTGACTCAAATGTACTAAAAGTGGTTTGACTAATCAGGTCAAAGTGGGTAAAAACCATTTTGACCCATGGGTTACCCTTAATACCAAACACTCCTTCAAAGTGACTACAAACAATTTTTTTTTATGAAACTGAGATGAGTTTAGGCCTAAACTGAATTGATGTAAAAATTTTAACATCAAACCGAACTTGTAAACACAAGAAATCCAGGATGTAACCAAAACCACTTTGACTTCTCGAGTTTGACTTTTGGTGACTTATGTTAACTTTTTGTAAAAACTCAAGTTTAAGATTTATCCGAGAACTAATAAACTCACAGAAGCTTAAGCAAGCTTTTGTGAGTTTTAAACAACAACTTTAGTAGCAATTGACAGATTTAGAGCTAGGTTAACCAAATCTCAAATTACAATGGACTTTAAAGTAAAATTGAACTGCATTGATTATCTAAAAAAATACAATATTGAAATTAAAGTTACACTAATAAAACAATAAAATCACAAGAATTAAAATGGGTCTAAGCTTAGGATTACAATTGAGAAAACTGATGAAGACAATAAAATGAAAACGACATACAAGAAAACTAAAACCACAAAAAAAAACTACTACTTCTTGCTTCTCTTTCTTCTATTTATCATCAAAAAGTCTTCCACTAGCCCTCTGATCATTTCCCACTTTTTATCTTGGCCTTTGGATGCTTAGAATGGATATTGGCCGTTGATGGATTTTCGCCAAAAATATATAGCATGAGGGGAGCTTTTGAGTGTTAGGTTGAAGAAGCAATTAATGTTTCTTGTTTGGTTGTTGAGGTGGAGGGGATAGGGAGTGGGTTTGTGGTGGAGGTGAGGAAGGACTGGTGTTTCAGAGCGGTTGGGAGGAAGGCAGTAGGAAAAAAAAAAATGGTGGGTTTGGTTTTTATTATAAAACGTGGGTCGGGTTGTGGGTTTGGACTGGACCGGGTGTTGGGCTGGGATGAATTGGACTTGGGATATTAAAAATACAAGTGGTCCGTTTGGTTTGTTTATTAATAACACACAAGGACCGAAAGTGTAAAAGCTGGAAATCCAGGGACCATATATGTAACTTCTGAAAATGTAATACAAGGGTCAAACTTGTAAATCTCAAATAAGTTAAGGACCATTTTTTCCAAATGTGAAATTCCAAGGACTAAACATGACCATTTTTAAAATCCAGGGATCAAAACTGTAATTTCTCAAAACTTTTGGAACTTTTCACCAAAGGATTAATTTTGACAACTTATGATTTTAAAAGGACCTTTGGTGACTTTTCTTTTGAAATAAGTGCTCGGGGACTATTTCTGACAACTTTTGAAACTTGGTGGACTAAACCGCCAATTATGCAAACTTAGCTCATTTTTCATCTGATTTTAAACATTTTGCACCTGAAACATATAAAATGCAATTTTGAGATATTTTCAGTATTTTGATGCATTTCTGAGCATTTTTAAGTGTTTTGCAGTTCAGATTTGACCCAAAAATGATGAGTATTTACACACTCATCACGCACCCAAGTCAACTCGCTCACAGGACAACTCGCACCCTATTCAACTCGCTTTGATGAAAACTCGCTTAATAGACAAGTCGCATGAAACAAAACTCGCATAAACAGACAACTCGTTTAATAGTCAAGTCGCAGAAAACACAACTCGCATAAACAGACAACTCGCTTAATAGTCAAGTCGCATAAAACACAACTCGCATGAACAGACAACTCGCCGGGCACTACTCGCATAAGACAACTCGCTTCAATAAGCAAGAGACAGAACTCGCATAAGGGACAACTCGCTTCACAAATCAGGACAACTCGCTTACAAGAAATGTACTACGAGACTCAACTCGCATCCAATCCAATATTCAAAAACCACAACTTTTCAATCAAAAACAACTCAACCACGATTATTCAAGCCTTCCAAATCAAAACCTAAGCACTTATAATGATTCTAAACACAAAAGTACAATCAAAATCCAAACTTTAACACAAGAAATGATCCACATGATGAAAACTACTCTAAACTCATTCAAACCCAAAAACCTTATGAAAACCACTAGAAATCCAAGGACATGAAAGATGAGTGATCAAACCATGGCTCTTGATACCATTTGTAGCATATTGGATTTCATAAACACATCAATACATTTAAATAGGGGCGTATGAATTAGAGTTTTAGAGAGGGAAAGTGGAAGAGAGTTGGGAACTTGGTGAGACAAAGAAAAATGATATTGAAAAGCTGCAACCCTCTACCTTGGGAGGTAGAGGGTATTTATAGTTTCTTACAAGACACGCCTCCTACGGGCTGTGGATTAGGCATACAGTGGGTAAAGACTCGTCCGTCCTCCATGGTGTTACTTACCAAACTACTTATTAACATAACTTGACTACGACTACGAGCTTTCTAACGAATATATATAGTTGAGGTGACCGACTCTTTAACTAACGGATTTTCTAAATCCAAACAGGATAGAACTGTCGGTTTTTTTTTAACCCAAGTTAACCCGGTTTGATAAACCCGTCCGGGACATGACTTTTTATTGAATAATGTAACACTAGTTAATGTCATGTTCTGAATTTCACATATTTTGTTTTGTATTATATTTGACACGAGTTAATGTTCTTGTTTCCACCTAGAATCACCCTTGGCTTCTCAAATATGTTTTGAAAACCTTATCAGTTTAACTCATTCTGCAAGCTAATCCATGGTTAGATTTGAAGATGGTGTAACCTTCTCTTTAACACTTCATTGTGTAAAATAATTAAACGATTGTTTGGTGTAAAGTAGGTGTGACGACTTTTTATGTTACATACAAACACCTCAATATTCAAATTACTTGTTTTGTAATATACAATGTTTCTTAACAAGAAATACTTGCGGTCGATTAGTCAGTTTATACGTTATGCCTCTGTAATTATACACATTATGACTTCATATTTTGATTGTGATTGAAATGTAAGAATAAAATCGGATAAATAATGAGACTATGCAATACTACATATTAAATATAGAAAAAAATATACATACATATAGAACCGGTTCGATTTGGCGTGTCAACCGGTTGGACTGGTGACCCGATGAACGGCGACTAAACCGGGTCAATAAAAAAAACAAGTTTTAAAACATTGCTTTACAGTACCTTCTAGTTGGCAAATTGCAAGTTTTTCTAATCTGCTCGTAGAAATAGACCAAATAACAAGTAGCATATTGGTATATAGTTTTGTACATTGATGAACCAAAATGATGTTAATTGATCACCATTAGTAGGGATCAAATTAATAAATCAATAAATGACTAAACTAGTTGTTACGATGATTGAACTTTTATCAAGATAACCAATCATTTGATAGATTTAGACGGTAGAGATTTGTGAATTTCGATGAACAATTTTGAAGAGATGGCTTAAATTTTTGAAAGTGAAAAACTAAATGGGCAAAAGTCATGTGAGACAAATGGGTAAAAATATAAAAAAAACGGATAAAAATGTAAAAAAATTGATGAAAATGAATAAAAACGTAAGAAAATATCTAAAATTTGATGAAAACGAATAAAAATGTATGTAAGCGTAAGAAAACGTGTAAAAAAAGGCGAAAACGTATAAAAACATATGTAAACGTATAAATGAAACTAAAACGTATAAAAACTAATAATATGTATGAAGACGTAAGAAAAGCGGACGAAAACATATAAAAACGGAAAAAAACGTAAGAAAACGTATAAAAACATATGAAAACGTATAAAACAGACGAAAATGTATAAAAATTGATGAAAAAGTATAAAACGTAAAAAACGCATAAAAAGTATAAAACTGATAAAAACAGATAACAAACGGATAACAAACGTAAGAAAAACGGACGAAAATGTATAAAAAAAGGGCGAAAACGAATAAAAACGTAAGAAAATGGACAAAAACGTATAAAACAGATGAAAACATATAAAAACGGATGAAAACGAATAAAAATATAAGATAAACGAAAGAAAACGTATAAAAACGGAAAAAAAATGGATAAAAACGTAAGAAAAACGAATGAAAACGTAAATCGGTTAAGAGATGTGTGGTGGTGATAATTAGGGGTGAAAATCGAGTCGTTTTCATGTTAACATATTCGGGTTCGCGTGTTGGCGGGTTAGCATAGCCTTTACCTAAACACGAACCATTTATTAGTCGTGTCAAGAAACTCAACCCTAACCCAGACCTGCATAACACGTGTAACCCATTCGTGACCCGTTTAACCCATTTAAGTAAATAGGTCAAGCAGTGAATAAAGTTGGTGGTTTGTCGATTTAACTAGTTTAAATGCGAAAAATGATATAAGGATCTAAAATATGATGAGAATAACATACAAATAACTATGCGACAATTTTCTGAATTACAAGCATCAATTTTCATGATATCTAAAGTATAAAATTATAATTTACTCATACTAAGTAAATAAAAAAATACATTTAATCCATATCCAACATAAAAACCAGGTTATGTATTTTATTTTTAAGATCTTATATAGTTAAACGGGTTCACGGGTTGACATATTTAATACTTACTCAACCCAAAAACGACCCGTTTATTAAACGGGTTAGACGGGTTGGCCCTTTTTTGACCCAAACCTATTTATCCTCAACCAAAACCTGTTTAACTTCGTGTCGGGTTCATGTCGTTTTTCGTGTCGTGTCGAGGATTGCCAACCCTAGTGATAACGGAGGACTAACGATGCAAATATTTTTGAGTATATTACCGATATTTGAAAATTTAGAAAAGTACATTGGTAATATTAGTCTCAGAACCCAAACTAAAAATACAAAATAATCGGCTAACCCGCTGACATGGCGGTATTTTGTACTTGGTAAACGGCTATAGCCGGTCATTTTTTATAAAGTTGATGGTATTTGAGAAAAATATAAAGTTTAGTCGGTGATAATGATACCCATATTTGAAACTTTTAGAAAATATATGGGTAATATAAACATTTAACCTTAAAAACTAACGACTATTACTCATGTGGTTTGTTTTATTAGAGCTACGGAATTATTTAAATTAAATTATTATTTAAATTAAATTGACAATTGTAGGGTACTATAAAGTACCTTTGACGCTTTGGAGCAGTAAGAGCATAAGGTGTTTTAACACAAGGTTAAAGTTTCACTCAGTGTCACGTCAGCATCACGTCAGCTTTAATCTTAACTAAAAAAAACACCCCTTATCATAACTCAATTTTAACTCAATTATTTTCAAATTCAACCCATAAACTAAAACTAATACTTTATTTAATAAAAAATATAACATTTAAAACACGAATTACATTAAACATTAAAGTGAAAACACGAATTACATGAAACATTAAAGTGAAAACATGAAATACATAGTACGATTAATACAAACTGCAATACAGTAATCAAAATAAAACTACAAATTAAGAAAAAGAATCATTTGAGTTATATCCCTCCTCACTCGAAGAGGACCTAAACTCGCCATCATAATACTTTCTTTCATAATGTTAAACCAGTCATGCCTAAGACGTTCTGCATCCCTGGCTTCCTGCTCCATAGGAGCAGCTTCCTCTCGTTCCTCGTATTGCCTCATCCTGCTCAAGTTCTCGGAGATATTCCTCAGTAAAGTGAAACGGATTGTTTTGGTGGTCCACCGATGGAGTGTTAACCAGTGGAGCATTTACCTGTTCATTTTCCGGTAAGAATACCGGAAAGATATGTTCTGGTGGAGTGTGATAAACTTCATCTTCTGGTGGAAAGATATCTTCTGGCACTTGTTGTGGACTGTGGAATGTTTGGGAGAAGTCTATGCGAGACATTGTTGAGAATCTGTGTGTGAGTTGTGTGTATGAGTTGTGTGCGATAAACAACTCCGGTGGACTTTTATATATATAGGTAGCTTTGAATTTGAATTTGAATAAATCCCGCTCAATTTGAAATTAAATAATCCCGCTCGTATTTGAATTTTGAATTTTAAATTTGAATTGGTGTATGACACATGTACACTTCATAAGAACACTTAAACTCATTCGACCCGTAGCATCGGGTGATTGGCTAAAGAATTTAAAATGAACTGGAAGAAATTCGGAAGTATAAGATTCAATATCTTTGACTATTTGTAGAAATAGTTTCCGGCTCATACGAAATCTTCTTCGAACATTCCGGTGCGTATACTTACAACCTTGAATGAAATAGTCATTACACAAACGTTCTTCGGCAAGCTCACGTTCAAGATATATCGAGTTACGAGTCACGCGAGGTTGACTTGCTGCTTGTTCCAACTGTTGCTGATATTCGTATGCGGCCATCATAAAATCAAAGTCAGTTTCGTCATTTACGTCTGACCAGTGCTGAGGTAATTCGTCATTTTAATTCGGATCCATTGTAAATGAACAAGGTTTTTTTTGTTAGAGATGAAGTATATAAACTTGATATTGAGTAGTGGAAGTGTGAAAAAAATTGCGTGTTTATTGGATATTTATAGTGGTAGGAAAATGGTTTTGATTTTTTTTTTAAGGCTAACTAGCCGTTTTTTAACGTTGAGTGGGGTAAAGTGATTTTTTTAAAACACAATGGTCATATGAGGGGTTGAAGTGCAATTTTATTTTTTTTATTCCTTTTGGCCTTTCATGCAGCGTTAATAGGTTAACGTGCATCGTCAACGCGGCTTTAACGTACGAGTCAGGTGTGGTTAACGCACATTTAACACGAAAACGTTAAGGTTTAACTCGGGTGCTGTGTTATCACACCGAGTGCTCTAAGAGTTTTATGGATGATAGGCCAGTTAGGATGCTTTGAGTTAATAAAGATTAACCCGATTTATTTAGTTTATTTATCAAGCTATGTTATGTACTATATATTTGGCATGATACTAATGAGATAATCAAGGGGTTTATACCAATTCTAAAAATAACACCCAACCCCGGTGCAATTTAACACTAATATATAACAACGCTATACAGTGAAAACCCTATAAATTAATACTCGATAAATTAATAAACTCAATAAAATTAATAGTTTGTCCGGTCCTAACTTGGGACCAGTGCAAATTTGAACCCCAATCGATAAAATGATAAGATAATAATTTTTTTGAAACTCCGGTGTATATATATTAGTCCCAACGAAACTATAAATTAATAATCACTAAAAAATTCCATAATATATATATTATATATGTGTGATACACTTCAAAATTCTAAGATTTTTTAGAAAAAAATGAATCTATAGTCACTTGTTTTTTTGTTGAACTTCAAATTTATATTGATTTCATCTTTAAATCTCCCTATTGCACTCAAGAGTTGGGGCGTTGTCTTCTCGTATTGCAACAAAAAGTGGTGAAGAGTTGTTGCCGCTTGTAATGCTTCTCTTTGAGTGACCGGATCCAAAGCTATTGAACCATTCTCAACTTTATCATCGACTGGATTTTGAATGGTATCCGCCACAATTTCTTCAATTCTTTTAAATTAATAATTTATTAATTTATCGATAAAATAATATCTCGCTAAATTAATAAAATATGTCGGTCTCAACACTAATAATTTATAGAGTTTTTACTGTACATGTAATTTGTGCGTATAATAATGCACCGTGTCCTCTAAATGTTTCCATTATAATAGTGTCAAATATAATTATATTGATTTCTCCCATAATAATATAGAGTTGAGATCAATATATAACTCATATTTGTCATAGAACAAATGAACCAATCATAACCCTCCATTTTTTATCTAAATTAATACAAAATCATTTTCCACCTTTTTTTTAAAAACAACATATCTTACAAACGGTAAATCTTCAAAATATAAAAATATCGTGACGAGAATTAAATTATCTTTCTATAGATATGCACTTTTACATATTTTCGACAAACATTTTTTTCAAAAATTCCGTCCGAAAAAATCATATATGATTTTTACGAATCATATATGATTTTAAAAATCATGTATGATTCGATTTTTACGAATCATATATGATTTTACAATCATATATGATTCTCAAAAATCATATGTGATTAGTAAAAATCGAATCATATATGATTTTCACAAATCATATATGATTTTTGTTAACCGAAATTTTGAAAAAAAAAATTGTTAAAAATATATAGTAGTGCATATCTACAGAAAGATAATTTAATTCTACAATAATATAATTTTTATCGCGAACGATTAACGGTTTTGAGATATTTAATTTTTAAAAAGGGTGAAAGTTTATCATAATAAAAAAATGAATGGCTATTATTGGTTGAATAGATCTATGGTAAATTTTGGTTCTATATTGAACTTTTGCCTAATAATATATTGGCCTATTTTTTCGTGAATTCAACCCCAACCTCTTAGTTGGTAGCTAGTTCACATACCACTAGGGTAGAAGCCTTTGGTGCTATGTTGTAGTAACGCTTGACAGTGAAATCAGGTTAGATAACATATTTACCTTTACGCCGATCACTCTGATAAAAAGAGTATACAAGCATATGGAGATGTGTTGACTGTTGAGCACAAGGTGAATTTTTTGTAACATGAGTTTTTGTATCTTTGTTTAAAGGGTCGGGCGATAACTTGGTTACAATGGACTTGTAATCCAAATTCTCCCGCATTCATTTGAAATTATTCTTTTGCACTTAGCTTGCTATGTTTATAACGAGAGAAAATGCACTAGTGTGTTGCTGCAGAGCGTTTTGAAAGTTGTTATGGCGATAAACTTTTGCTTTGGTATTAGATAGTGCAATACACAACAAATGATTGTTCCTTTGGCTTTTTTGCCCGTTACCTAAAAGTATATCAATATTGGGTTCGTCTGGCTCGTAATCCAGATACCTTTTAGACAATATATTATCGACATCGGGCTCATTTTGTTTGTAATCCGAAGGTATATTTTTTACTAAATAATCGTTTATGAGAAGCCTTTCCGGCGTTATATTTTTTATTAAATAAATCGTTATATATTTGATAAATAAATGTGTTATATAAAGAGGTACCGGATCAAATAGAAAGGAAATAAAAATAAAAAGTTTGCAAAGCCATTCAGCTCGTGCCTCGTGCCACGTGTCCTCCACCCACTCCCTCCTTTTTTTCCTTATTAAATTTGGTTAGAGGGGTATTTTTGTCATTTAACCCGTTTTTCATATTCCACCCCAAATTTCAAACGCAAATAACTTTCAAACGACAAACTTTTACGAAAAACCGATTTCACCATAATTTTAAAATTCGATTCTCTTTAATTTGGTATAAATCTTGATAAATATTTCGAACTTTTTTTACATATCAAGTGGTTCTTGATTTTTTGGCATTTTCTATTTTTACGCCATAGATGTCGAATCTTGAAAAACTTAAAACATGAAAGTTATAGATTTTTGTTCACTCTTTTCCCATAAATTCAAATCACTCAAATTCGATGTCATATGGGTAAGATATAACACGTTAAAGATGGTGTTTTACTCATATTTATTGCATACAAGGTGTTTGATGAAATGTCAAATTTAGATTTTTAGTGTTAAAGTTGAGCTAAATGCACTAATTTTTGTCCCACAACGCATCATTAATCATTTTAATAATGTAAGATTCAAAATTGATGTTTTAATAGTTAATGTTTTAACTATTAAAACCGATGAACCAAAGTGATGAACTGATGAACCAAATCAAACCGTTAAAAAAGCATAAAAGCAAAATTGATGAACCTAACTAAACTGATGAACCAAACCAATAACTGATGAACCAAACCAAAACTAAAACTATGATTGATGAACTAAACCAAACTGATGAACCAAACCAATAACTGATGAACCAAACCAAAATTGAAACTATGATTAATGAACCAAACCAAACTGATGAACCAAACCAAAACTGATGAACCAAACCAAAAAGCGATGAACCAAAACCAAAACGATGAACCAAACCAAAACGATTAACCAAACTAAAACTGAAAGCGGATTGATGAACCAAAATAAACTGATGAACGAACAAAACAAACACCAACATGTTAAGCCGAACTATGATTGATGAACCAAAATAAATCGATGAACTATATTTTATTTGGTTCATCATTTTGGTTTCATCATCATTAGTTGGTTTGGTTCATCGATTTTAATTGATTCATCGTTCATCGATTGATGAACCAAGATTAACGATGAACAAAAGCGTGCATTTTATTTTAAATTAGAGTAAACTCCAAAATACATCCCCGTGGTATACCCGTTTCGCACCATACATCCTCTCCAAAAGTTTCAAAGATACATCACTCGTTAGTAAAGTTAACCTATATACATCCCTCAGTTAAAATAAGGACTAACGGTGCAAATTATTTCTCCGTTATCTTATAACGAGATAGATAATGTTTACACTGTTAGTCCTTTGGGTTAAGCGGTACTTGCAACCGTTAGTCCTTTTCACGCTTTCTTCGCTTTTTACGTTTTCGTCCGTTTTTCGTTTTTTTTTTTCGTTTTTAGTCCGTTTTTACTTTTTCGCCGCTTTTTTGTTTTTGTTTTTTTTAATATTTTCTCCTTTTTTTACGTTTTCGATGTTTTTTTCGTTTTGCGTTTTTACGTTTTTGTCCTTTTACGTTTTAGTCCGTTATTTTGAATTTTCAGTTAAAATCTCGAGTATTGATGTAAAACATCATTCCGGACAACTTCCGTGTTTTACATTATTGATGATTCGGACCAGAAATGAGTCAAAATCGTTATTTAAAATCTAAACGGGCGAAAAAGCGAAAACGTAAAAATGGAAGAAAACGTAAAAAAGGACTAACGGTGCAAGTAGCGTTAACCCACAGGACTAACAGTGTAAACATTATCTATCTCGTTTGGAGATAACGGAGAAATAATTTGCACTGTTAGTCCTTATTTTAACTGAGGGATGTATATAGGTTAACTTTTACTAACTGAGTGATGTATCCATGAAACTTTTGCGAGAGGGATGTATGGTGCGAAATGGGGTAAACCACAGGGATGTATTTTGGAGTTTACTCTTTAAATTAAGTACTAAAAAAAATCACTTTTTGAATCTTACATTAATAAAATAATTAATGATGCGTTGTGGTACAAAATTTAGAGCATTTAACGCTATTTTAATACTAAAAATCTAAGCTAGACATTTTATCAAACACATAGTGTACAACAAATATGACTAAAACGCCATTTTTAACGTGCGATATCTCACTTATTTCATATCGGATTTGAGTGATTCAAAAACTTGTGTAAAGAGTGAACTAAAATCTACAACTTTCGTGTTTTAAATTTTGCGTAAATCAACCTTTAAATTAGATAAAAGTAGGGTCGAATATGCCGAAAATTTCAAGAAAATTATAACCCACTTGAAATTTTAAAAAAAAAAAAGTTCTGATTTTTATATCAAAATGCATATCAAATTAAAGATGGTTAAATTTTAAAAATTATGGTGAAATCGGTTTTTCATAAAAATATATCGTTTGAAAGTTATTTTCGTTTGAAGATTGGGGTGGAATAAAAAAACAAGTCAAATAACTCAAATGCCCCTTAGCTGAAAATATTTAAAAAAAAAAGATGAAAAGGAATAAAATTAGTGAAGCACACGTGTCACAAGACAATTGGCTTTGCAGACTTTTTATAATTTGTGGCTTTGTAGAGGATCGCACCTTTATATAAAGAAAGTCATAAGTGGTAAAAAGTTTCAGGGTGGTTTTCGTAAAATCATGGATACCGCCGGAAATATTTTGTATTTTTTTTGGGCTAACCGGTTTTGGTTACCTTTTAAAAACGGCGTCTTTAAGGTGGGGATTAGTATATTTACACAATATATAATCATTGGCCTTTGAACCGATATTACAGATTTCGTTTAACGAGGTGGAAACCCCGCCGCGTTACGGCGAAGTTTTTTAATTTTTTTTTTGAAAGCTTAGATACATTGCACTAAGTTCGGACAGTCTGTTTATTTTTTTGAAAAATTGAAAAGAGCGAGAAGACAATCATGGAGACCCATTGGAAGTGTAACATCGTAAAGTTCAACTAATACTTGGTTATTGGTTAGTATCTATACATGACTGTATTATTAATAGACACATTTTCATCGATTGTATTTCTTAGCTCATGATCACACACTATAAGCAATGCACAAATACAAAAAAAAAAAAGTTGTATTTGTCAGCTACAGCAATCACTTTATTAGCTATACGCCTTGCTTCCTGAAAAAAACAAAGCATTACATATTAATTTGTCCTCCCTCTCATTCATGTCATGTATAGCAATCGCTTTATCAGCTATATGGCTCGCTTCATGAAAAAATATAAGTCATTACATAATCGAAAGAAAATAGGGAAACAAATGGTTGAACGTTACGAAAGCATAGGTGAACGTCAGCTGGCCAATGCAATCTACCAATCTTCCAACATGAAAACGATAACAAATGACATAGGGGTCAACAAAAGTTTGTAACAAAATCTGGATATTACATCAAATGTTGCAGCCTATAATATAAACGAAAACTACATTACGCTAAATCAAAACTCACCCAAATCCACAGGTTGAAGCCATCTCAAGCTTATTCTTCACATCAAACTTGTCCCAATTCTTTACATAAGCGATCTACGTTGTTTATGCTCGTAAATACAAAATTATTATATACGCAAAATAAGAAATCATAAAATTTTTATATGAATATGTATGCCAAGGATAAACGAAAGATGAATGATATGAAAGCTTACTTGAGTGCGAATGAGTCGGCTTAATTGTAAACAAATCAGGTATAGCGTCCATCTCTCAAGGTCAAAGATAAGCTCTATGTTCACGCCTTTTATTGTATAACTTTAATAATGATCATAACATGAATCCACAAATAATTAACACAAATAAGTAACATCCAACAGTTTATCACTTTGTTTCAGTCACAATAATCATATAAACCTTTGGATACACCCTCAGACTCTTCATCAAAACTTGATTAACACATAAACAGTTTCTATAAGCAATCACAATTCTTCATTAAAAAAAAAAAAAAAAAAAAAACCCTTTGAGCACAAATTTTTATCTCTTTTATTAGCATAATCCAAATTCCATATATCCAAACAACCCTTTAGACTGTTTTTAAACTTCTCACTCTTCTGTTCATAAATTTATAAACTTTAAAATAAAGGGTGATAAGAAAAAATAACACCAAAACCCCACAAGAAGTCAAGAACTACACACTTTTCCCTAAAGACGCCCGACATCAAGAAAAAACTTATAAACACAGAATAATATTAGTACAATTGCAAATAGCTGAAAAAATAGAGGCAGATGATTAAAGAGGACTAACTCTGTTTTTTTGTTCTAGAGATAAACTTTGATTGGGTTTTGTGGGGATGATACAAACTGTTTTTGATTTTGTCTTGTAAAAGCGCCGAAGTTAACAGATGGCACAAAACCAACGAAGTACTCCCATATATGAGTCACGGTGTTCTATCACCAAACACTCAAAAGTTAAGCCCAATGTTAGCAAACCCAGAGGCTTATCAGGAGAGGCCCAACAATTTTTATAGCATCTGCTACGCACGTGACAAAGAAAAAGGTTTTCTACTCCACCGACATCGGAGATTAAGTTATATATAGAACAAGTAGCTGGAACCCGCTGCGTTGCAGCGAGGGTTTTTGCATTTTTTTTAAAGCATATCAATTGCAACCCACTTTGTCAAAGCCGATTATTTGATAGATAGATATAAAAGGGTAGCATTCATCCCATGTACATATCAGACAACAATCACTTGAATTTACATTCTAACACTAATTCAAGTCCGCCTGTTTAGACCAAGTTATGTTAAGAAGCCATTACATCCACTTTGTTGATGAGTATTTAAGTTCTTGTAGGGTGTACCAGCGTTCTTTTTTTATGGCCATTTTCTGGCCGTGATTGCCTCCTGCCCGATCTTGTCACTGATAGTAAAGTACAATGGCTGGACGTACCTGGCATGACAAATGGCGGATGGGATTCATAATTAGTTATTGGTATTTGTAGGTCGACAGGAAGTAATACGAAAGCTTAAAGACTGACATACCTGTAGTTGGACATAAGTCTGTCCCATGGTAGGAGTATCCCTTTGGGAATGTTCCTGTCGTGGGTGCACAAACCTTTGCTCACCGGATGCCGTGACAGAGCCAACAGCAGCATGTGTCTGTATAAGCAGTCTTCGACACGCGTCAAATTCATGTTTCCGTATTTCCATCATAACCTCTGGCGGAGGAATTTTATACATGTGCATCACAGTTAGATTACAAACCCAGGATAGCCAGATTTTGTATGGCCTTTCAATCAACCGTTGTCATAACTACATCGATTGGCATTATATTATTTGTAATAAAAAAAGTGGAATTTAAACTCAACTCAAGTTCTAGCGGATACCACGATGCCTTTGTGATCTAGACCTGCACCAGAGAGTATGGCAGAGACTCAATATGTTTTCTGAATCATGACATTACACAGTGCATGAACTTCTCAAGGAATAGAAAATCTGCTTACAGTGCCTCTGATCCGATCTCCCAAATTGCAGTATCCGAGCATTTCCATCAAGTCATCTACTAATGACAGCTCCAATACATACCAATCCATTACCTGCAAGCATTTTATGGATGAGCAATATATAAATGTCAATAAGAAATTGAGAAACAAATCATGCCAAACACCCAAAACAGGGCATACTTATTTATAACAGATAACCGGAAAAGGTACCATTAACATTGATTACATTGATATGGACTGAATGATCAAACACCCAGAAAAGGTGATACTTAAAAGCTGCTCAAAATGGGAACATATAACGAAGAAAGGCCCATACATGCACATATTATCTTCCAGGAAGATTCCTCGACACGTTTGTGGCAAATTTTTTCTCCCTAAACAAAACATACGCATCTCATTCCTAAAGAAACTATAATAAATAGTAAAATCAAAGAGCGCAAAATAGTATACCAATCACTACCTAGGAGCTGAAAATTGATGATGTCTTTCCCCTTCCTCGGCTGCAATATGCTGGTAACGCTGTTACTGCAATATAACATAATCTTTTTGACGATGAAAAGCATACATTTTTTTTGGTTTTGGAGAGTATAGTTTAGCGGGCTACACAGGGGGCCTGATTTACACGTTTATTATACAGACACGTACCATGCTAATTTGGAGATGTCCGGTAGCTGTTATTCTAGCGTTAGTCATGTTTTGCCTTTTTTGCCTCACCACCAGATGTTTCTTCTCCTATGTCTTCAAATAACTCCTTTCAGATAAACTGGGATCCTCTCAAGTTTTTGTCATTAGGCATTGTATAGGTGAATAAGCCATTAACAGTAACTCTCCCGCTGTAGTGAGCAGCGACACGTCTTTCCCTATCTAGTCCATCTCTTAAGTTATAATCTGCAAATCATAAAATGGCAGTATATAAGCATTAAATCTCGCAAGTAAAAATTTGAAAAAGTAACAACCAAAAGAAAGGGGGTGAAATAGTTCATTAACTATTATATGGCAGGCTGCGCAAATGATTAAAGAGGGATTCGACCTCCTTAAAGGTTGTATCGTACTCGATCGGTGATGCAACAATTGTTCTATTATCTAATTGCTTGATCGCCTCCGTTGGTTTCCTAATCTCCGTAGTCCTTCCAGCCTTTTCTCCTACAAATATTAAGATATCCTTACAACTTGAGCTGATCAGTTCTAACATAATCAAGTGTACCCGTCTTAGGCGTTCAATTTTCCTTGTGATGCTCCATTTTTTTCTATGCATTAGATCTTTCCTCAACACACGGGAGCATTTCCTACAGATGGTGTCATATACCACGATTAGGAAACTAAATAAATCCAGAAATTAAATGACTAAATTGGTACTAAGTTATGACTACTTACATATTCAAGACACGTCTAGGAACAATGCTTCAAAAAAGGTTGATGCGATTAACTTGTAATAGCGATCCTCCAGACATGCACGTATGATTGGCCTAAGAAAAAAATTAACCAAAAGAAAAGCCAACTAAATTTACAAACCTAAAAATAACATACGAAGCATATAAACAATAGTTCTTTCCAATCGTTTTTCATACCCATCGACTTGGAAACAATATACAGCAGGAATCTTTATTCGTAAACTTTGTTTCTTAAGTTAATCACCCTCGTTAACCTACAAAATGCAGGTTGGAAACAATTTGAGTTTTAGGCAACACATATTTGTTCCTAAGTTAACATAACAATCATATGCTTTTTATATTAATATTGGAAATTAAAACCTAACCACGAAACAAATTACACTTCATATTGATAGTTAAAAACATTTAGTATTAAAAGGAATATGCAAACTTGTTTACACCAAATGCAATCCAGCAATGCAAAACCTATAGATGAGTATCAAAAATCGGCAAACGTTTCCGAAACACTGAGGGAAAAAATTAACCTGAATCGATGCCATCTCTTTGTCTACGTTCGATACAAATTCACAAAGAAAGCACTTTGAGCTCCTCATCTTTACTGTTACAAAAGAGAATAAACAAAAGTTTATGTACGAAAAGAGCAATACAAAAAGGGAAGGCATTTGCACCGTCAACGCAGGTACATGTCTGACAATAAGGATAGAGGCAATTAATCCAAAGCTTAGAAACCATAAAACTTATGCATAATAATATTATACAATCAAAATCGAAATTTGCTCATACCTATAATCAAGATTCAAAATTAAAACCCTAAATCCTTGTAGTGGCCATAAAAGAAGGTGGTGCATCCCTGCGTATGATTCCAGTGCTAAAATCCAACACGACTGCTCCATATCCTGTATATGTACCTGTTGCAGAAAACAATCCTTTTAGCTAGATTGGCGACAACAGCAAATGAGGACACACCCGGTTCCACAGTCGTTACACCACATGCCCAAGTTAAGCACACACCCGCCTCCTAAATCAGTACATGAAATTTCCAACAGTGGTAAATATCACTTAGTATTGATGGTAGTACTTGAACACATAATTGATGGTAGTACTTAACGACCCATTATATTGATAAAAATACTTAGGCCTGACTTCACCTTAATTGTCTTTGAAAAATCTATCGTAATACACTCGAAAAACTTCACCTTTCTCTAGTACTACCATCATCATCATCCTTGTCGTAACCCAAAAAAAAGAAAAAAAAAATTAAACATGTAATTTATCAACTTCAGTCTATCAAAAGTAGCAACATATTATCTGCTGTTTGCAAAATAGGATTTTACCAGTTTACTGAAACCTAACACAAAATTCATAACCGAAAATATCAAATAAGTTAGTTTAACCTATGTTAAGGCTACCGAAAATACTGAATTGAGACCTACTACTGGTTAAGCTAAAATTAACCAATTAAGCACACACCGGTAACACAATCCAGCAAAACATGAAAAAATAAAGGGCGCCTAATTCCAAAAGTTCAGATAATACAAAACACATAATAGTATGAATTTACAAATAGTAAATACCTTGAACCGAGCCCATCTCCTTCTCAACCTTCGTTTGAAAGTCACAAACAAAGCACTCGGAACTCATCATCTTTCCTGTGACAAAAGAACATAACAAAGTGATACTAAATTATTGAAACCTCCAATTAAATGTAAAACTGAAACTTTAAAATGATTTCCGACCACTTACAACTTCGGTACAACACGACTTCGCTACCAAGATCAATAGGCTTTACTATTACCCTTTCTTCCCCGTTAGCTCCTACGACGCCGCATCAATAAATCGAATGTTTGACATGAATTTGGTTTTTGATAAGAATGAGAGCAAGAGGCGGTGAGGTAGTATCTATACTTCTGTAGTGAATTCTAGATAGCACATTGGGTTGTTTAGAATTTGTTTGGGCTACACATTGGGTTGTTAATAGTTCCTTTGGGCTACCTTAAATAATAATATATTAATGTTTGGATAATAAAATAACATAGTTTCAATGTCCAGTGTGCTATAGTATTCTATATAAATGTCCTCTTACTTCATAAAAGAACAAAAAAATGTCAAATAAGAATAAAAAATAAGGGTGGAATTAGCAAAATAGGGAAGGAATGGTTAAAGGAGACCGAGCAAAAACAATGCATTAATAGTATGAACGAGCTGGGTAGCCCGCGCGTTGCTGCGGGTTTGTTTTGTTATTATTTTTTTTATATCATTTTCTGTTAAGCATTTTTTAAAAATCTTTTTTTTTTTTTTAATGCATTTTTTTTTTTTTACCATAGTTTGGTTATTTATTTATTTTTAATGAATGGGGCGACCATGTTTATGGTTATTAAAATTATGTTTTGTGAAGTAAGCAATTATTTAACAACTATTGTTAGTATAAAAAGCAGGTTAGCTCGCGCGTTGCTTTGGGGATGCGAGTTGCTTCGGATAATTAATAACTATATAACCAACAACTCAATTGAAATGGATTGAAGATTATACAAAACAATTATATAAGGTAATTAAATAACTACTCCGTATATTGTACAGTGTATTAATACATTCATGTGTGAAGACAGTTTTATTACCAACTCCTCTAGCAACTACATTATCAAGAAAAGTGGGTCCAACTACATAAGCTTCAATGCTCATTAAGCCTAATGAGCACAACATGATTATACATACTCATCCTTGCTTGCATTCAACTGAAGACCATTTGAGAATAATTTGATGTCATTGCAGTAGTTGTAGATCATGTGTTTATTTTGCACCCATGCAATTCTGTTTCGTCATGCTGCGTCAATTGCTTGTGTATTCATGGCATATAATTAAAAAAATATATAAAACAACAATGTGCTATGGTACCTGATGTGTTTTTTTTTGGTCACCATGGAATTATTTGTTTGAAAATATGTCGTCCCAAACATCCTTAAAACCTGCAGAAATCATAATATCATGGTAAACCCAAACACTGAGATAAGTAGATTTGTAATAACAGTGAAACCTTTTTTTTAGTAAATGGAAGCTTAACATATGCAATCCTAAACACCTCTATAAGAAATTAAGAAACACCTTCATTTTATTTCTTCTAGGACTGATGCAATATATAATTGATTAAGCAATATTGAACAAAATTATGAACATGCACGTAAATTTAACAGTATGGATGTGCACGGGTTTTGGAACTTTGATTGTGTTTTGTAATGCATTGTCAGTGGCATGCAATATAGTAGTGATGTTATTTATCAGGCCTGCTAGAGATAAAAACCTAAGATGAATACTCTTTTAAAAGTAAATGGGTTGAAATGGCTACCTCATCAACCCATCCACTTTAGTGTTGTATCCGATGACATGTCACTACAAATGGTAGCTTGTTGTCTTCTAGTAGGTTCGACAGTCAGCATAGAAGTGCCACAGCTATAACTGATATTTCGCTTCTTCCGTTTCAGGCGACAATGCAACTTAAGCATGGCGGCCCATAATCGGCATTTGTCAAAGTCGTTTTTGATCCACGTATATGTTGTTGCGTCATGTGACGGTATTATAGTGCATATAGGTAAAACGCAATAATTTTCAACCATTTTCAGAGTACAATGCAAAACACCATCCAGGAATCCATTGAGACCCTTTAACAAAAACCGCAAAAGGACACAAATAAAAGAAGGGCAGAATTGTGAAGCAACCGTACAAATTCAACCCATTCAACTGGTTTTAGTATATCTTTAAATCTATTTCACATTTTAGTTTAACCAATTCTAATTTAAATGATTGAAGTCATAATAAAGGTGCATTGCCTTTGGACAATGTTGCATTCCCTAAGTGAACCACTTATACAAATTCAGCCCATTCACCTGATTGTAGGAAATGTTTAAATCTATTTCACGTTTCAAGCAATTTCTAAAGTTGGCACCAACTCTAATTTAAATAGAAACTTTATAAAGAAAAACAATGTTACAACTAAAACAGGCTAACCTTAGCATGATCAACTATATGAATACGGATAGGATCTAAGGGTATAAGTTGTTGATATCTTGCAGGCTTTGCAACAGGGAAATGCAGGATAGCGGATAGGATGTAAGGAGATAAGTAGTTGATACCTTGCAGGCTTTGCAGCAGGGAAATGCAGGATAGCGGCCTTCAGTCGCCTCGTTTTCTGCCATGTCCATTATGTGATGGCAACACCAAACATAAAACTGCATTCAAAGTGTAACGGGATCAAAATAGGTTACAGTATAATTCGAGTGCCCACTGCTACTAAGACACAAAAATACGTTTATGCCATATGTTGTATACAAAAGGTTTAAGGCAAGAAATTACTTAAACTGATACATATGCAATTGAATATTGCAATTGCATATGTACTTTATAACTTTCTTGTTATTGATAATTATTCACAGTTTGAATCTTTGCCTGCAACTTTAGTAAAAATAAGTTATAATGAAAATCAATTTTTTCCCCTAAAATCAAAAGATAATATTAATCTTATAGAGTTAAATAATTAATCATATAAAATGATTTGTATTACACAATATGGCATCAGGTACAAACAATTAACGATTTGGAAAGTAATGTTAACATACCTGATTGCGGTGGCTAACAGGTTTGAAGAAAGAGCAGATGACATCTAAGGTTAATTTGATTAATCCTTCAATTGTGGTTATGTTTAAAAATTTACCTCTTTTGTAATCACTCCCTCATCTTCATCTTCTTCCTCTTTTTGACAATCCTCATTATCGCCATCCTTCTCAAGAAGCACAACCTCTTTATTCTCCAACCGATCCACAATCACTTTTGTCTGAAGCAACAAATTTCATATACAAAAGTATCATCAAATCCGATGATAAACACAATCTCATTAATTGAAATTTAAAAAAAAAAAATAAGCTTGAATTTTAAAAAAAAAAAGGACCTTCTGTTTCGAAAACTTCCCCGGCTGATTCGGGACTGTTTCGAGGAGTCCCCCTATATTTTTAAATTAACCCATTCGTTAAAATAGGAAGGTGCTCACCAAAAGTAGCCTTCCATTTCCGAAGGCCATAATCAGGCTGTCTCGAATCCAAGTCATCTGCACGAAAGGGCAGCACATAAGGTAGACCCTTTAGCGTAATTTGACACGTTAAAGAAAAAACCATCTCCCGACACACTTTACAGATGTATTTTAACACATTTGAACATCTTACCTTGCAAGTTAACCGTAATCACTTTTTTCTAAAAAAAAACTAAAACCCAAAGTGCCAATGTCCCTCGATTCCTTTTCTGTAAAACGATGAAATAATTGGATATTAATCAGTACATAGTGAAGCCAAAATCTCAAACTCACTAAACCCCAAATTCCATATACAAAACTCATACCTGAATGGAATTCAATGCCGTCTCAAAATCAATAACATAAGCATCCTACTTTCTTCCTGGTTCTGATTCCATGGCCATTTCCATTTCCAGATATAACCTTTGCGAAAGAATACATTTTTACGTTACAGTATATCAATAAGATAACAAAATAGATTTACCACGGTAAGAAGCCCTTTTACCCCATAAAAAAAAGAAAAAAAAAAAGAAAGATGAAAGTCAAAAATTGCTTGTTCTAAACAACTGATTCACGCAAGGTAAATTTTTTTGCACATTATCAAATCCTGTTGATGATGCTCTTCATGCCGATCAGTCCCCACTCGGCGTCAAACTTCAAACGATTATGTCACTATCTCCATTGTTCTTTCTTGGATAGATTTCTTCTGAGACTCTTCCTCATGTCCCCTATGCACAACATGATTTGAACAAACAGATTTCCTAACCTATACAATAACGTTTATAGTCACTCAAGTTCAAATATTGCACACTTTTAACCTGATCTTTAACAAAAATTGATTGAATGGGAAAAAATGTACCTGAATTTAAGTCATGTAATATTGACAACATGATCAAATAAAAAAGAACTTGTCTTTTGCATTTTCTCTATCAAAATTTTTAAACCCAGGTGCCTGCAAACATTCACAAACCAACGAATATCACTAATCAATCAACCTCAGACTCAAACTGTTCAGGTTTGCAGACGTCACAAACGATTTTGAATCTGAAAAACGTACATGAAATATTTATGCAACTTACAAATTATCACTGTGCTTTCAATAGTTTTAGAACACTGGTTTAATTCAAGATCATTTATATTGCTTGCAATAATTGAGTTTTGAGATGTTGAGACTTGGTTTATGACCGTCACTGTACATAACTTGTTAATGAAAAATAAAGGAACTATTGTGATATTTAAGCAATATAGAAATAGTTGTGCAAAACTGATCCAATGGTTCATGGGCCTATTTAATGAGCAATATAGGTAGAAGTGTGCATAACTGATCCAATTGATGCTCTAAAACGATCATTCAAGATTTACAATTTATTTGTTGAGTTTTATCAAATCTCAAAACTAATAAAAGTTGTAGAAAATAATAAACCTCGTGAGTAGAAGGCCCAACATGAAAATGTGAGTCAATGATTTTGGTATTAGTAGTCATTGACATTATACTAAATGTAAGCTAATTTCAAAGCTTTCGTAAGGCACTCCAGGAGGATTAAGCAAATTTCTTCCCAACGCTACTTGTATCTATTAGTAAGAGCATTCCATGTACAACCATATTACATATAATGTACTTACAATAAAAGTATCTTTACTATCGATAAAATATAGACAGTCAAATGGGGCGACAGTCCTCCACTATTGAGTATTTTTGGTTCACATAAGCGGTCTTTTATCATTAAACTGAATTCATGCAGTAAGAAAGTCCTCCACTATTGAGTATTTTTCGTTTACATAAGTGGTCTTTTTTCATTAAACTGAATTCATGCAGTAAGAAAATCCTCCACTATTGAGTATTTTTCGTTTACATAAGTGGTCTTTTTTCATTAAACTGACTACTGTAGAACTATAGTGGTATGTTCTATTAAAGCATGAAGAAATCAATAATAATCAAAAAGACTTATATGTTGTGTACCTAAAATTTTTTGGTATAATAGTGGTAATCACACATCCCTTTATAATATTTGCCGATACCCTATAGCTTTCAACCACCTCGTCGCTTCGTCTGCAAATCATAACAATAAATACACACCATTAGCCTTATTAAGCTTCGTATACAAATCAAAACAATTTGATAATGACCTATTTTCAGCTTATTAGTTTTTCAACACTCACTTAAGCCCATAAACCCAACATCTAAGCTAACACAATTGCACCCTTAATCCCGTATCACTAATTTCTACATTTGGACAAAAACTCATATATACAATATAAAGATATTGTTCACAAAAACATTATCAGACCAAATTCAATCTAAACTCAAAAACTACTAATCTAAACTCATAAACTACTAATGTTGAACCTTAATAAAAAAGAAATCCACACAAAGAAACATATAAATAAAACAACTTTATTCAAACTCGACACCAAATAATTGGAAAAAAAAAAAAAAAAAAGGTATACCAGATTTATGAGGAATTACCAAAATAATTTTAATAAATCTGCTTAGCAGTCAAAAGAACTTCCAAGAACACAATACCAATCTTCCACTTTGAACCTGCAAAATCAAATTTTAAATTTTATCGAACAATTCTGTAATATGTCATTAAAACATTTTATCAAACACCTCATATGCAATTTTTAAAGCTTTGTCAGCTTTAGTGTATTTATAAGTTTTTCAAAATTTAATTAAAGCTGATAAGGCCAATAGATAAGTTGACACAAACATCCCCTTAAACATCAGTTGCTATCTATAAACATAAGCATAAGCAAGCCTAGTTACTTATAGATTCATAAAGTTGATTAAAAAGAACATATTAACTCAACAACAGTTAACATAAACATCTGACCTTACATACTTTATGCTTTGATTTGAGGTTATTTCATTTGATTCCTGAACATACTTCATAAAAGGTTGTGTTTGTTGTTCAGGTGGTTTGGTTTGAAGAATGTTCAGGAATTGTTGTGTGTGAGTGTTGATTTGATGGTTTTGTATTTGTAGATCAATAAGAAATCTTGTAAATCAACTCATCGATTCTATGAATAAATTCGGTGGGTGTGTGTGTTTTTAGAGAGAGGAGCGTGTGGTTTTTTTTAGAGAGATGAAGATGATACCGATGTGTGGAAGCTCCAAGAGAAGCCTTGTTTTTTTTTTTTTTTAGAGTAACCGACCTACTGTTCATGTGCGCATGTACTGTTCATGCCTCAATGAGTTTTAGTATATACGAGCGGGTGAGCCCGCACGTTGTTGCGGGAGTGCATCAATACTACTAAGTCAACAAAATATGGTAATATACACATCCAATTGGACTCTAACTAAACGTACAGTAATTTAAATAAGTTACTGCTTCAACAATTGAAGATATTTGGCGAAGCCTGACACTAAACACATCATTTATTAACATCATTAGGAATCAGGAAAACTACTACAACGACAAAAAGAAAGTGACTCTTTCAATCAAACATTGTGTTAATGGTATGCAAATTATAGACCACCAAACCATGATAAAGATAAGGAATTTCTGAAACACATAATCAAAATCCAAAACTTGCTCCATTGCTTCATTTGCAGGCACATCTTTTATAATTATTGTGTTCTTCGTTCTTGATCTTATTATACAGATAAGCAATTTTGTGACCATCAGTAAGCAATTCACCAATTTTTGAACTCGACTCTGAGGTGTAATTCTCATTCTTTCTGTCATGAACAACTCTGTCACAATAGTTTAACAATGTTCCTAAGACAATGTCTAATATCCAAGACTTGTGCTTCAACTGTGGCCGATCATCCTAAACCCGCACAAGTATAAAGTTACTTCAAGTACATATTTGTTTGCTCTTATTTATTGTCTTTTTAATTTTTTTAATTAATCGAATAACTTTGTACATGTTAACGCTAGCACTTTATTTTCAATAAGGGTAATCATGCTACGGCTAGTAAGTTTCATGGTTGTGACCAATTGCGTGATCTGTCATTTCTACACGTAATGCATCCACGAATTCAAAGAAGTATCTCAGACCTACAACACCATTTAAAACACATTTTTTTCCCTAATATTGTGTGTACATTAACGTCCTTTTTTCAACCACTTTTAGATACTCACGAATGAACCCAATACCCGTGGACATCATGCGTGGACAACATCGAGTCATATATTCATCTATAAGCACACTTACACACCCAAAAATGTACACTATTACACATATTTCGTCAGATAAACAACAATCTACGTTATTGAAACATATAATATTTTCTTCTATAAAATAGCTTAAACAACAGACCTAACAAAAGTTGCATAATAACACCCATTTGACAAAATAAGCAATAATCAACGCCATTATTGTTTCTTTTGTCCAACTTTTGTGTACCTATCCGTTTTCTTGAAACACTATACTTTCATAAGTTTCAAAATATGCAAACAAAATAGTTAAGTTTATCCAAGCTTGAAAAATGCTTAAAAGTTCGGGTTGTCTACAAGCGGTACTAATAGATATTGTTTTTCCGCCACGCCCCCTTTATATAAAGTTGGTGCTCTTCCCACTTATAGAGTCCATCCCTACATGCAAAGTAAAGGCCGAATTTCACTGTGTCAATTATCTTTGAAAGAAGAAAAAAGTTGGTGAATAAGGGCGGATAAACTCGACATGAGACCCATCTAACATACACTTGTTTCAACCAATATTCCTAAATCACTGCTTTACACATTAGCCAACTAAAACCACTATTTCTTCATGACTTTATCTCTAAGAAAATAATAATAATAATAATAATAATAATAATAATAATAATAATAATTAACTCAGACTGTTGTGAATCATTAAAAAATAGGGCTACTACTTACCAAAAATTTCTTGTGAAGAATATAGTAATCGCAAACTCTAATTCATACTCAATTAATAAAAGGTACACGACACGGATGTTTTGGCACTCGTATCACCTTTTATCTTACAAATGATCTATTTGTTGTAGTGTATATAGTATGGACTCCAAATTTACCTTACAAAAAATTGAATGTGGTGAATATCTTACTGTGTCATGCTATCCTCCTTGCCTCTTGATTTTCTAATGTCAGCCTCTATAAGGTGCATATGAACCCATTCAATCACCGAATAAGTAGCATTCACCAAGACCCTCCGACAAAGGTAATCGCAAAACCCTGATATACAACAAATGATTTTAACTACATACAATTAGGTCCTGTTACTTAATTCACATAAACTAAAAGGCGCATGATCAGTCAAATACGCATCATTAAAACTAATGACACTTCCCAAACATCCAAATACTCGAAGCTATCTCTAGATATATCAAAACATAACAGTCTAATAACCGAACCTTAAACACCTCTTATAACAGACACGATAAAATTAATCCAAATCTATATAGCAAACAGGCTTATTGGGTCCAAATGAGAGGCTTTAAATCTTGTATATCATAATAGGTTAAAACCCTTTGTAATGGCTTAATGGGTTCGTGCAATAATCAATAATATTAGGTTGTTTAAGCTTTCAATTAAACATGAACCCAATTTTAATTGAAAGCTTAAACCACCTAATATTATTTCAAGGGTGTTTGTTTGAACATTCTTGCTTAAAATCAAAACTCATGGTCTAAACCTGACATGGAGGGGCAATGGGTAGAACAGAGTAGCAAGGCAGCATTGTGTTTCGATGCCTTTCAATGTAGTCTCAGTGTACCTGTCCAAGCACCATAATTCACCTTCAGTTATTTGACGACAGTTTGAGTGTGAGTATAAGTTTATAACAGCAAATATATCATGTACATTACCTAGGAATTTGAGCATGAAGCTTCGATGATCGCCGTCGCTGAGTGACAGAGTAGTTACAACAGAATGGTTTTTCTTGCAGATGACCAAGACCGACCTATGGCCTGCTTGCAGATTGATATCGTTTAACCCGCACCAATGAACCTGTGGGATTGATCATTGGAACAGAAGGAGATTACTTTGTCAGAAAATAACATGATTTTGTAGCTCTCATACTTAATTATGTATCCAAAGCACGATTTTTAGCTATACACAAAACTCATGGCCAAATGAACTTAAATATCCAAAATTTAAAAGCACAAAAGTATATAAACCAATAAGCATACATGTTTGTATAAGCACTAACCAAACACTCCCTTGTTCAGATTACTATGAACTGTTAACCAAACACCCCCTTGTTCATATTACTATGAACTGTTAACTATCGTCGATAAATGAATGTTACTGAAATATTTTTATAAAATTATTCTTCCTAAGACAACATCTTCTTTTTTATGTCTTAACATTCACATAACTGATACAACTACATCTACCCAAAACCCACTATGATATTATTTTATAACATTTTTTCCTAAAACAACATTTTATGTTTCAACTACCTTTTTTTTTTCAAATGTATAAACATTTATATACTTTTTGTGATTATTATTATTATTAACCTATATAACAGCTTTAAAAAACGAAAATCCACCTATTCTAAAAACATATAATATGATATTAATCAATCATTCAATGTTTAATAAAAATACATTATTACCGGTTTATCTCGTTTCTCCCCATCAACGTTCTACGCACCGCCAGTATATGTTGTCGCTGCTAAAGGAGGTGCGATGATGTCACTGCAAATTATAGAAGAAAACAATAATCAATCATTTAGAATCAAAATCTTACAAAAAGAGCCCCAAAACAGAAAAACTAATTAAGGTTGATACCGACAAATTAGAACTCGATGCATGGAATTTCACATATAGTTTTGGTGTATTGGGTGAGTGATATATTTGGTTATGGTGAAAGAGTCGATCGATGTATTTCGCAATTTTTTAGAGATAAAGTTTGTGCTTGTGTGTGTTTTTGTGTGAGAGGTGAGAGATGAGTGTGTTGTACTTGTTTGTGTGCCAGAAGCTTCATGAAGAAGGGTGTAGCAACCGACATACCGCGTGTAATTAATGTTGTGCATATATGCAGACATCACCATATAGCAAGCCAAAGGAAATAAGCATGAACTGTTCATGCGCATGCACTGTTCATGCGCATTCACTGTTCATGCGCTACTGTTCATGGAGGAATACAGTAATAACTTGGCTGGCCACTCACGTGCTGCCAAATGTTGATACAAAAGTTGGGCGCTCTCGATTTGGAGCCTGCTCGCATTACCAATTGAGAATTGCTACTTGAGACCGCGCACTAAGAGATAAAGAAACACCGTTAGGCTTATCGTGGATTGTCTCCCACGATTATCCTCCGGCGCGGAGAGTAAGTAATCGATTTAGGGTTTAAGTGGTTTTAGGGTTATCGATCGCACCTTAAACGAGGGATATAATTCCCTTTATATACGCACGGAATCCTTGTTGGTTCCGTGTTCCCCAACCTTTGCGTATCCCGCCTAAGTCGGTTGGGAATGATTATCTTCTTATTTTAGAAGATATCGGATATCTATTCCGTAAATAGATATGGGCTTGGGCTTTCGTGAGCCCAAACGCGTATTGATATTGGCCCAGTTCATACCGGGCTTGCAAGTAGTGGACTGTAGTCGGGTTTATGACCCGACTCCAGACTATACGTCATCATGTCCCCCTAGTCTAGTATGCGCAGTCGCGTGAATCAGGATGCTAGACTAATGACCGTAGTCTAAAATAAAATAAATAACTTACAAGACGTATGGAAGAAGCTATACACATACCCGTAGGTGCAATGCATCTGGACATAAAAGTGAATTGTTAGTGCCTCGATATTCGGGAAAGTTACCTGCGCCGTTGTCCCATCAAGCAATCTCAACCACACAAGAGGGACGAGTGGGATCCACGTGTCGCCAATCGTGTGGAAGAGAAAGGGTATATAACTTGTCGTTTCATTTTCACCGGATTCCTCACAGTAAAAAACTCCATCCACTATTTCTAAAGCGTTCTAAGAGTTGTAATCCCGAAAGTAACCAACTACAAAGGTAACCGCGCGTGCGTTATATCACAAAAATAATAACACGATGGTTAAACGGTTGTCGACTTCACCTCCGACCTCACCGTGATCGATTCGATGGAATTCACCTCAGTTACTTTATACCCCGTGATGTGCATCCAAGAGTTCGGATGCGCAAGCCACGATCGTGGATTTCCCGGCGGAAGTGGGTGTATACACACGGTTATTCGAATTCGCGAATCAACGTGTGCCCCTATCACGCTTTCTGTGCGATGTGTTAAACTATTATAATCTACACATATCGCAAATCGATTGTATGGCGGCTAAAATTACCAATTTTGAGGTAAATTGCCGTTCTTTGGGATTAACCCCACCATCCACCTATTCCGCTACTTTATCACACTACTTGGGCGCATGGGTGGGTGTCTTTTTCAAACGCTACCGGTAGGCTGCAGGTGTTATACGGATAAATTAGATGCACTTAGGAATTGGAGGGAGTATTTCTTCTGGGTAGATGATACGTGTTTTCCCTGGAATTATGATTTTTATACCGGGAACACATGAGGGATGAGTGCCCATTGCCCGGTCTTATGACGCCGAGGATGCTGAATCGATAAATGCTAACCGCATCCCCATTAGTGCATATCCCGAGGATTTTTGGTGCATTTGGGAATCACCGTAATTATTTTGGCCCCAAGATGAGATCCCTATCTTTTAGACGCCAATGGCGAGGGTGGGTACTTATTCCTCTCAGACTCGTGTGTAAATAATGTAAGAACAATCTTCCGTATGTGTCGCGCATTATATACCCTGTTTGTATATGCGCCTTGTTTTGGCGCAGATGGATCTATTCACCGCCGCATAGCCTAGCGAAGCCCGTAGCGGTAAGGACAGAGTAAGACTTTGAGGGATGATGAAGAGCCTATTTTAGCGGCTACCGCGGCGTCTATGGAGTCAATGCGGGGGAGACAGTACAGCCTCGCTGCAAGTGGAAGCCACACCACTACAAAGCCACCGAATCCTGTGAGTACCATCTTCGTGGCGCGACCACCGCCTGTAAGTGGCCCAACCTATGGAAGAAGAGGAAGAAGAAGAATCTGCTTAGTCGCAAAAGGATCCGGGGGATGATGGTGCGGGTCTTCAAGGAAAAACGCCCGTGGTGCTAACGTGGAGTTGTCCTCCACGGATGAAGCGTCGCCGCACCCTTCCAGGTCGCCGAGCCACGATAAAGTACTGACCGCCCATGTATAATTTTCTTTTGTTGGTGAATGTGCTAGTTGTGAATCGACATTCTTGGTAAGTATTCGCGGGATGGAGCAGTTATAGAGTCACCCGGCGAGGTCCGATCGGCCGCGATTCTCGGCAGCGGAACCGTGATAATGAAGACCAATCTGGCGCGGATGCACCCATTGAGCATTTGGTTGAAGAATTGGTGCAGTCTCCGCACACGCAGTCGCACTAATTGTGAAGCCGAAAGACCGAGTATCCGGTGGGATTGACCAAAGTTCACAAAAGGACCAAACAATAGCTTTGTTGAGGCGAATCGGCAAGCATCCGGAAGCAACTTGATAGCCCATGCGGAGGCTAGGGATCCGATCGCTACGCCAAAAACAGGCCGAGGACAAGATGGCACTAATGTGCCAAATAAATCAAGATCGTCCGAGGCTGCCAGTACAAGTCTGCCGGGCCCTTAAACATTTGGAGCAGGTAAGGAAACTTTGTTCGCGGGTTGGGGAGCTTGGGGCTCGTGAGTTGGTCATTGGAAGCGCAGAGGCAAAGCTGCGTAAGCTTAGCCTCGAGTATGACGAGGAGTTGTATCCCCACCATGTCCATGATAGCGCCAGGTGGCTCATAGGCCACGGTTTCCGCTTACGCTCTCGCACTGGAATCGCCAGAGGTGGTCAATGCTTTTGGGAGGTCGTGCGGCGCTCGAGCGTGGTAAGTCGGCAATTGAAAAGCTTCATGAGACGAGCCTAAGGCCTATTGAGAAGGTACCAAATTATGATGCTGAGTCATATGATCACTTGGTCGCTGCCATGCAGAGAATGAAGGATTTAGAGCTCCCAATGATTTGAGCTTGAGCGCCATCAAGATTATCCGATAAATGTAATTATGGCTTTGGTTGACCTTGGCGCCGGCCATCATCGAGGTGCCGAGACACACCGACTTTATTTGAAGCCCCGAGTCACGGCTCAAGTACCGTCTTTGGCGTCCTAGGGATAGTCAGAATCCATTTGCTTTGGAGAAAGAGGTACCTTTAAAGGAAGTTTTGGAAGCGCATGCGACCGCCTTGCTAAGAAAGAAGGTATTGCGGTAAGGCCATTTGTGGGGTTGGTGCGGCTCATTTGCCCGTGTCCGATGGAGTGCCGTAAGTGTGGCCACTGATGCGTGTCGGGATGCGGATGTGTTGAAGGGTGTTAGCGGAGCCAAAGAAGCAACGAGTCACGTTGGCACTTCTTTACTTAAACGTTGTAGTAGCCGGTAGTGACATGTTTACTATCTTTGTAATAACTCGTAGTTATGAATAAAAGTTGCCGTTTTCTTTGTGGGTATTATTGAAACTTGTAATGTATACATAGTCGTTTGGTTTTGCGTAAAAGATACCTTCGTCGAAGAAACAAATGTGTACGTGCTAATATAGGTAATCCATAAGCATGTATGAAAGCCATAGTATACTCGAGAAATAATTCAAAGTATTTTATCACAATCGTGTGTGTCATGATAATACATCAAATATCACATTAAGGAATCAAGTGTCTCGGTTCCTAAGTTGTTAAAGCGTGCGTATGCGTTTCTGGCATCCATCGTGGGATGCGCACATATCTTATTCCAACGTCTTGAGAACAAGGTGTTTAACAAGGATGCGTGATCCAGTATTGATGGGTTTGCAACCCTCTTACTCAACAAGTTAGTTAGTAGGTTAACTTATCCTATTACCATCGTGGGTTTATTCGTGGTGCATGCACGCCATCGTGGGCAAAAATAAGAAATTGTTAAGACATACAGTGTATGGAGATAACAACTTTAAAATGTGTCGCGGAGTTAGCTAGACACCACGGCGTTTTATTGATACTTGCAAGGTTTTTGAGAAATACAAAGGAAACAATAAATATGAAAAAAAAAAAAGAATACATGAATGTTTATTGGGCACTAAAAGTGCGGAGCGTCTGTGCTCTGTGCCGTAGCTATTCTTTATAGGTAGCACCTCTTGAGGTTGCCGATGTTCCATGTGCGTGGTAGGTCATGACCATCCAAGCCTCGTAGTGACGCACTGTGCCTATTGCTTGAGAACCTCATAAGGTCCTTCCCACTTTGGTCCGAGCTTACCTGTATCTTCACGCATGACTCGCCTCATTGGCACGGTATACAAAGTCGCCTGGTCTTAATGAAACATTGCGCACTTTGGCATCATAGTATCCTTTCATTTTTGACTTCGACCTTGCCTCCCAGATGGTCTGCGGCGTTGCTGTCAAGCGTCTTTCTTCCAAAGAGTCCAAGTCGACACGCGTCTTTCGTCATTGTTTGTTGTTACATTGATTTCTCGCAGCGTGCGGATAGTTGGCATGCCGATCTCGGTTGGTATAACAGCCTTACGTCCCGTAGACTAGAGAGAAGGGGTGTCCCCGTCTTTGGTTTTATTGAGGTGCGGTGTGCCCATAAGACATGCGAAAGCTCTTCGACCCACCGCCTTTGTGCACTGTCGAGCGCGCTTTGATTCCTTCGCCCGAGGCTTCGATTTGCGGCGCTCTACTAAGCCATTGGTTTGCGGGTGTGTAACCGACGCGAAGTGTTGGGTGATATTTAACTTATCGCACCAATCTTTGAAGGGGTTGTCGCGAATTGTTTCCGTTATCCGAGATGATTTCACCGGTAATCCGGCGACATACAATGTTGTCCCGCATACAAAGCGTTTCACCGGTTGCCGGTGATTGTGCCATCGCTTTTGCCTCTATCCACTTGGTGAAGTAGTCTATAGCCACTATGAGAAACTTAAGACCGCCTACTGCTATTGGAAAAGGACCTGCAATATCAATGCCCCATTTGTAGAATGGCCGTGGCGCCGTGATTGGCGTTAGCTCATGCCTTTGTGGCTGGCGCGGGGACGGTCTATGAACTTGGCAATCACTGCATTTCCTTATTAGGTCCCGCGCATCTCGATGCATGGTTGGCCAAGATAGTATCCTCGATCGCATGGCACGTGCTACAACGCGGACCGTGGTCCGCATGCATGCCGCATGAGCCTTCATGGATTTCTCGCAGCACGTAATTTGCTTGTAGGGGGCGGCCTAAACCGGAGCCATGGTTGAAGGAAAGAACGTCGGTAATATGTTGTCGCTAATTGTTCAATCTCTCTACGTCGCGCCGTATTCTCGCGAGCTACGTATTCGCTCTTGAGGTAATGTTCCTTTGCTTAAGAATTCTGTAATCGGTGTCATCCATGTACGACCATCCTCCTCTATGATCAAGGAGACTTCCATCTCCGATATTGACTTGCTTTTCGTGTTTCCACCAAAGCACTTGCTTTGATAAGTGTGCGAAGCTTGTCGAGGCAATCTTTCTTAGTGCGTCTGCCTTGCGATTTTCTCCTCTAGGGACTTGCTTGATAGTAAATCACAAAGCCTTTGATCGGTCTTAGTCTTCAAGATCTTGAATCATATTCTCTTCTTTGGCCACGATTCACCCAACACGTGGTTGGCCACTAGCCGGAGTCCACATTTGCTTCCAAGTTACGCATTACACCCATTCGAGCCGCAATGCGTAGTCCAAATGATTAGAGCTTCATATTCGCCTCATTGTTTGTCGGTAAATTCAAAACGCAGTAAGTGAATTCCATTCCCTCCGGGTTTGTGAGAATAAGGCCAGCTCCCGACCCGTCCACGCATGAGGACCGTCTCGTAAACAAAATCCATGGATCTTGTAGTTCCTTCTCGCTTGGTGTAGGTACTTCGTCGATATCCGCTTCGATGATGAAGTCCGCCGGAACCTGCCCTTTATTGCAGACGTGGTTCGTAAGAGATGTTATGTTCGCCTAGCAACACACTCCACTTCGAGTCGACCCTGACGATCGGGTTTGGAGATGATCTGCTTGATGGCTTGATCTGCGTGATTACCGCTATCGGCGCGCTTGGAAGTACCGTAGCGCCGCTTGGCGGCGAACACTAGTGCCAAGACCAACTTTTCCATGGCACTGTAGTTCATCTCCGTCTTTTGAGCGCTTTGTCTGACAAAATAGATAGGGGTTTGCACCTGAGTCCCTATCTGTTAGTAGCACCGCTACCGACCGCCTTCCCATGAGTTGCCGATAAATACATGATCAGTTCTTCCCCTGGTCGGGGTGCCACGAGTGTTGGGAGCGTTGCTAGATGTTGTTTGAGTGTAGTGAAGGCTTCTTCCGCCTCCGCCGCCCATCGAAAGTCACCCTTTTTATACACTTCTTGAGTGTTTTGAAAAGAGGCAATGACTTTTCTGCTGACTTAGACAGGAACCTGTTTAGACCGGCCAGTTTTCCGTTGAAGGATTGGACTTCCTTCAGCGTGCGTGGTGAGGGAAGTTCTATTACCGCCTTTGTCTTTTCTGGACAAGGTTTTATGTCATCAGGTTCTATCAGGTATCCTAAGAACATGCCTTCGAAGCGCCGAAGGTGCATTTCTTAGGATTTAGCTTCATGTTGATTTCTCGTAGAGTCTTGAATGTTTCTTCTATGTCGCGCACAAGTTCAACTTCAAGATGGCTTTTATGACCGTGTCATCCACATAGACCTCCAGTTACGGCCCACTGCTTTTCAAAGGCATTGTCTACTAACCGCTGATAGGTGGCACCCGCATTCTTTAAGCCAAAGGGCATTTTTGTATAACAAGAAACGCCTTGGCTTGTGTGGAAAGTCGTCTTTTCCTCGTCTTCCTTAGCCATCAGTATCGGTGATATCCCTTGTACGCGTCAAGAAAACACTTTAACGGGTATCCTCACAAGGACTCTATTTTCCGCCTATCTCGGTAATGGATAACATCCTGCGGGCATGCCTTGTTAAGGTCGGTGAAGTCTACACACATTCGCCAGCTACCGTCCGCTTTTGACCATTACCGATTAGAAAGCCGTCGTGGTAGTAGACTTCACGCATAATTCCCGCAGTTACCAATTTACGTACCTGCGAATTGCCTGTGCCTCTCTCGGGGCTTGGCCACGCTTCTTCTGGCGTATCGGTGAGTACCCTTGTCGGATTCTTAGTTTATGCTCTGTGATCGAGCGTGGTACTCCGGTCATGTGTTTTGGCTCCCACGCGAAAATATCCACGTTCTTTTGTAGGAGCGTGCACACAGCTGCTTTTCCGTTGTCCGACAATGACCCTCCAATGGTTATCTCCTGCTCGGGTATTCCGGGTGAATTGCGACCTTCAAGTTGGGGACTTTGGGCTGCGACCTGTTTCGATTGGTTCCGTTTCGCATGTAACCGTGTTACATTCTCTGTTTGGTACCATGGCATTGTAAAGAGTAACAATGCCCCTTCTCTGGGAATTTAAGCATCCGTCGCGCCGTTGATGGCACCGCGCATGGCTGATATCCCGGTCTCCCAATAATGTCATTGTATGGCGAGGGGATTTGATCACCATGAAATCCATCCAGGTTGTCGTAGAGTGCTCTGCGTTGCCAACACTGACTAGTAATCGCAGTTGCCCCATGGGCCATATCTTTTCACCCGTGAAACCGGTGAGTGCCGTGTTGACCGGGTTTAACTGACTGCGTATTTCGTCGTAGTCTTTAAAGCAATGCTCATACATGATATTTGTCGATGCCCCACCATCAATGTACATGCGGTGTATGTCGTGACCACCCGCATTAATTTCAATGGTGAGGGCTCTGCTCGCGTTGTCCGCAGTTAGAGTAGGGAAAGAGATTTCGCTTCTTCGGGAAAACTCTGGTCGACCTTTTGTCTAGTGGTTCGTTGCCACGTCTGTATCATATAGATTGTGTTGGCCTTATCTTTGGGTGTCTCTTTCTTGCTTCCATTCTTTTGTTTATCTCTTCCCTCTTTAATGTTTTTAACTAAGTGGTCCAGTCTGCCCTCCTTAACCATCTTGTCGATGAGTTGGCGCAGCTGGACACACTCGATAGTAGTGTGACCCTTTTGCGTGGTAGTCACAGTATCCATTCCCAGGCGCTTATCTTCGGTGTACGCGATGCGGTGGTCTTGGGAAGTTCGCACCTTCGCGAGTATTTCCTTTGGTGTTTTGATCGGGAGTATACTTGTCATTATCTCTGCCGCTCCTCGCTGCGATAGCTCTATTACGGTTACTACCTCGGTCGTTCAATTGCCTCCCAGGTTGTTCCTGTGGCCGGTAGCTCGAGTGGTTCTTTTTGCTATCCGCCCGGCGGCTTCTCCCTGGACAAAAGACCGAGTGCGCTTCATGAGTTCATCAAAGGTCTCCGGGATCTTGTCGTTCAACCGCTTGATGAGTTCTGGGTTATTAATCCCATTCATGAAGCCCGAAATCTTCGACTTCAGACATGCTTTAACTTGCATGCATTCATCTTTAAATCGTTCCATGAATGCGCTCGTAGATTCTCCTTGGTGCCTGCTTTACCTGGCGAGTTCAACAGGATTTTTAGCGCACTTCTTTCGTTGAGTAAAATTTAGGCGGAACGCCTTTCTCAACTCTTCAAAACCATTGATGCTTCTTCTTGGGATTTTGTTGAACCAGTTCAGCACTTCCCACTAGTGTGGAATTAAACATGTGGCACCACACTGGTTGTGGCCAGTTCTCAATGGTCGCGGCTGATTCGAAGATTTTTAGGTGATCGTCTGGATCACCTGTTCCATCATAGGTCTTGACATTCGTAGGCATGCGCCTTTTTTTGTTTTCGGAGAAATCACCGAGCGCTCGGTGAACGCATCCACTTTCTGACGGCGCCACGGGAGAGACATGTCTTCCTCTTGGTTATCGCGTCTGCTTCTAGACTTCCAATGTCCTGTATCACTATCCTCGTTGTCCGAGGAGTTATTAGAAGATGAATTTTCCTTCTTACGGCGTTTGCGCGCCATTCTCGAGTCCGACTTGTAGTCCGGATCGAAGGGCTCTCACTTGGGGAATACTTTCGCCCAGTCTGTCATGTACTTTACGCTACCAGTCCCGCATAGACACGGTACGCCGTTCTTCTCCATCACTATCACTCAAGTGTTGCGAGTGAGATGTCTCATCACCCTCGATTCTCCTCCGATTCGTTGAATACGGGGTTTATGACCGCTTCCTCTGCGCTTTTCTTTCTGGTGGCGCAGTGGAGAAGTATCATATTTCGAATCGAAATTGAGTCGAGCTTTCAAGTTCCGACCTGATCTATTCTTCTCTTCCTCTTGCATGAGGGCGGTTAATGTTTCGTAGTTTTGGGATACGAAAAGGTGTTAATTCCGGCGCTACCCCCTCGAGAGTGAGTGCGTTTGTTTCTGCCGCTATACCCTTATCCCGGCTTGGTGCCTCCGGTACCTTTGTCAGGTTAGTTTCTAGCACCGGTTGGAAGGGAGTAGTAAAGACGGTGCGCAGTGGGTCTACTCCACTCGTGGTGGTTGTAGTGGCTTGGGTTGTTCCTGAGTGCGGTTCCACCGGAGGAAGATCAAGTCTTGACCGATCCCTTATTTTTAGCATGCTGCGGTTGTCCCAGAGGTCTGCTTAGGGGTTAGTCCACTCTGCGACTTCTTCCCCATGAGGTCTGCCTGCGATCGCTGATTACCGTGCTTTGTCATTCTAGTGTCGGTTCTTAGTGTAGGGTCCCACGGATGGCGCCACTTGTTGATACAAAAGTTGGACGTTCCTAATTTGGAGCTCCGGTTCTCATACCAATTGAGAATTGCTACTTGAGACCTGCGCACTAAGAGACAAGAAACACCGTTAGGCTTATCGTGGGATTGTCTCCCACGATTATCCTCCGGCGTGAGAGTAAGTAATCGATTTAGGGTTTAAGTGGTTTTAGGGTTATCAGATCGTACCTTAAACGAGGGATATAATTCCCTTTATATACGCACGGAATCCTTGTTGGTTCCGTGTTCCCCAACCTTCGGCGTATCCCGCCTAAGTCGGTTGGGAATGATTATCTTCTTATTTTAGAAGATATCGGATATCTATTCCGTAAATAGATATGGGCTTGGGCTTTCGTGAGCCCAAACGCGTATTGATATTGGCCCAGTTCGTACCGGGCTTGCAAGTAGTGGACTGTAGTCGGGTTTATGACCCAACTCCAGACTATACGTCATCACCAAATGTACAAATTATCATTAATAGCACTCAACCAACCAATAGAAAAGAAGATTAGCAAGGTAAATAACTTGCTTTGGTTAACCCACAAAATGCGTTTTAGTATATAGATATAAAGTATAATATAATATAATAGGGTGAGTGGTTCGCATTAGAAAATTTGTAGCATGAATATATGAGATTTTCATATAATATCTAAGATCTAAAAATCGAAATGTCATAGTTTTCAAAACATGATGTAACTATTTTGGATCAAAATGTCATGTATACTTAATATACAAGTTTTAATATATGATGTATAGAGAGCGGATCTATTAGGAAGGGAGCAAAATTTAAAAAGTTTAAAAAGTAATACTGACCGTTGGATTTGTTAAGATCTGTGCTCCATTCAAATGATATGTTTCTAAAGAGGCCCAGTAACAAGGGTATTCTCGTCTTTCAACATTAGTCAAATACTCCATATATTTTATCTGGGTTTTAACTATTCCTCTCATTATTTCTTTCTTCAATTTTCTCTCTCACATTTTCAGACCAAAATCTCTATAACCAGATCTCGAAATTTTTTCATTTTATTTCTTATAATTCAACTCCTTAAATTTTGATAAACATTTTGTATAATTTTAATCTTTGTTTTGATTTATATCCAATCGGGTTGCCGGAAATTCTCGACGTAGAAAGTTACTGGCTGTAGGCGCCGAAGAGGATGAAGATGAACAGATTTTCTGAGATACTCTGTTACAATTCGAATCATGTGTACAACATGTGGTAGCAGTTGACTGCAAATAGAAGGACCATTCATGTGGTACCAATTGAATTAATATTTCCATTTTGAAGTGTTAAAAAAATTGGAAAAAAAATAGAGGCACAATTACCTATTGCAACACATGATTGTGTTTGATGCAATTTTATTTTTTGTTTCATCTTCTAAGCATTTTTGGCATAAATGAGATGTTATGGTACAGTATTCTTGATCAGTTAATTTTGAGATGTTATGGTACAGTATTCTTTATCAGTTAATTTTGAGATTAGCTTTGGTGAAGTTCTGTAATGGGATAACCCGATAAAGTTATAGTACTGAGTATTGACAATAACAAAAATGGCATGAGATTTGAGTTTGGCATAAATGAAATGGCAGATTTTTGGTTGTGAGTGTTTGATGTGCATTAATTAAGTAGTCATGAATTGGCAATTAGAGTGCTTTTTAGAAGAAATAGCAATGTTCATCAATTTTGTAACAAAAAAATATCGTTCATCAATAAAATGTGTTGTTCATCAATAAAAATATTTGTTCATTTGTTCATCAATAAAAGTATTGTTCGTCAATAAAAAATTTGTTCATCAGTTGTCTAAAAGAAATCACAATGTTCATCTGTTAAAGTCACAATGTTCATCAGTTAATTTTTTTTTATGTTACATTATAATGTTCATCAGTTTTCTTTGATGTTACATTATAATGTTCATCAGTTACATCACTTGTTCATCGGTTTTTTTGGTTCATCAGTTCATTAGTTAGTTTTGGTCATCAGTTATTTTTGATAATGTTCATCAGTTCAAGTTACTATTGTTCATCAGTTCATCAATTTTCTAATAAAAATACATTGTTTATCAGTTCATCAGTTATTTTTTATATTTTTCATCAGTTATTTTTAATAACGTTCATCAGTTATTTTTGATATTGTTCATCAATTATTTTGATAACGTTCATCAGTTATTTTTTATAATATTCATCAGTTTTCGAAAAAAACAGCGTTTATCAGTTATTTTTTATATTGTTCACCAGTTATTTTTTATAACGTTCATCAATTAGATTTGATAAGGTTCATCAGTTATTTTTGATAACGTTCATCAGTTATTGTTCATCTATAACGTGCAATATTTCACTCATATCATATTAGATTTGAGTGATCCAAATTTCTGGGTAAAGAATAGTCAAAAGCCTACAATCTTCATGATTTAAGTTTTGTAAAATTCGGCTTTTAAACTAGTCAAAATTAAAGTCGAAAATGCCGAAAATTTCAAGAAAATCAACACCCACTTAAAAAGTTGGAAAAAAAAGTTGAGATTCATATATTATAATGCATACCAAATTAAAGAGAATTAAATTTAAAAAAATATGGTGAAATCGATTTTTCATAAAAGTTCGTCGTTTAAAAGTTATTTACGTTTGAAGTTTTGGGGTGAAATAAAAAAATGATTTAAAAGGACCAAAATACCCCCTAACCGAATTTAATAAGAAAAAATTGAGGGATTGAATGTGGGACACATGACACTCAATGATATGCTTTTTACACTTTTTAATTTTTTTCACTTTGGAAAGGATATCAACTCTGTATGTATAATGTAGTTATATCATATTTTGGGTAATTATGACAGCTTCATGTTTAAGTCGGGTAAATATGAAATTAATTCAAATACATATACAATCATGGTAACACTATGTTATCTTGTTTATTGAAAGAAATTGGTGTGAGTATCAATTCCCTTTCCAAAGTTCAACAATTCACATTATATCAAACCAATCATCTAACTTTTTTTAAAAATAACTTTGCCCATTGAAAATGTTCATTTTTTAATAAGTTAGCTATGTTCGATATATACAGTTGATTTAATAAGATTACATACCATATCATTTAGTTGGTTATCAACATGTAGGTAAATAAGATCTAAGAGCATGTACAATGGTAATGCCCCCCCCCCCCCCCAAATGTTATTGTTTAACATTTGGTGTTAAACCGATGTTAACCATTGTGGCCACCATGTTATTCCCAAGTTAACGTTGGGTGTTAACACACCAACGCCATGTTAATTGCATTTTTTTTTTCTTTTTTTTCTTTGTTTTTTTTCATTTCTGCCCCTAAATGAGGGGTTGTTTTTGTAAATTGTTGGTGAGTTAAAGTTTAACTTGGGAATGTTAACCATTGTGGGTGTTTTTAAGGGATGTTAAGGTGAAATGTTAAAGCTGATGTGGCGCTGACGTGACAGATGTTAAAGTTTAACTCAAGTTATTAATAGGAGTGCTCTAACATGTTGAATCTATTTATTTTTAGAAGTGTAATTATTGATTTCCAGTTGTCAGTATTTGCGAGGAAATTTGTGATCATCAGTTGTTGGATGTTTATCTAAGATAGTCATTGGTTATTATTGTAGTTGTTCGAGTGTCATGATTTAATTTATATTTTTGGGCCGTGTTTAACACGGCCTAAAAAACTTCACTAGTATATATATATTAGAAAGTTGGTTTAATGATGACGCATTGTTTACATGGCACAAATAAAAGATTTGATTGGTTGTTAAGGATCCTAATCACTATCCCTAAAAAATCTTATGTGGCAAAATTGATTTCTGAATATTTGGAAAGTTTGGGTAGCGTTATTTAGGTATTGTATTATAACACAATCTCTACCATATATAGTTTATCACAAACTTTAATCTTTTCTTATAAATACTGTAACAATTCGCATTTTCGAGAATTTACTATTCACTTTTACTATTCACTTTCACTATTCATCCGTAAAATTTTTATTTCACATTCTCGTAGGATAAATTATTTTAGTAATGACCTGAGAGTTCGACAATCGTTAGATCATTTTCGCAAAAGTTATTAGGAAAACATCGTTTTAAAGCTTCATTTTGGTCGGAACACCATTTTAACATCCATGCATAACGAAAACCGTCTCTGACAATTTTCCCGCATCAGGATAAATTTTAGATCACTCATGATTAATTTGAGAATTTTTAAGATTTATTTTTATGTTACTAAATAAACCCTGCGCTGTACGAAACTAAACTTACATTTTAAACAATTCTACTTACATCCAGACTTAACGATTCCTGCACTGTATTTCCTAAGATGATTAGACACTTTTATATTTTTGGAAAAGTCAAACATATTTCCCTCCTCCGTTGACCATAAAGAAATTAACCTTGTACGTTCTACATTTTTGCTTAAATCGCGTAACTTTTAAACTTCACGTATAACTGTTAAGTTATCCCAAGTACGAAGAAAACCAAATTTTAACATCTCATATCAATTTTAGACTAATTTTAGTCTACTCTAAATAAATTCACGGTCATGTCCCTGAAATCTCGTTCTTTTCTAATAAATTGCATTTTATGCGTTTTTGACCCGTGTTTCCAGCTTTAGGCAGCGTTTTTGCACCCAATAAGACTTATCACTCATTTTATATTTTTAGATGGAGTATAATGATGAGTTTAATCATTCCTATAAGTTTCATATTTTTACGATACCCGATTTTACGTTTCATGAATTAAATACTTACCGTTAGCGATTTTCGGGATTAAAACTCACTCCGTAAACACAAGATGAAAAACCAAAACTCTTAACCTCCTCATGAGGCTTATCAAGGAAGCCTCCTAGACACATGGTTTGATCATGGCCATTCATTCCTAAGATCTTGCCAAGTATATAACTTAACCATGGTTAGTTTTTAACCTAATATGTGGTTAACCATAATCTCTAGCCTATAAATACCAAGCAAATCACTTCATTTTTTCTTGCACCACACCTTCTTAACATCTAAAGTCCTAAAACTAATGCATTTCTTATAGATCTTGTAAGAACATTCATGTGTTCTTGAAGAAAACTAGCGTTTGATCTTCGTTCTTGGAAGTTTTCAAGAAAAAGTCGTTATAATCTTCAAATATCTTCAAGTCTCCAAAAATACGTCGTTATAATCTTCTTTTCTTCTTCGGGTTCTCAAGAAGGCGTTGTTATAATCTTCTAATAGTCGTGGGTTTTCAAAGATTGCAAAGTCTACGTCGAAGCTCCGTTAATATTTTATTTTTCCATAATACTCAAGCATTCTATTTTAAGGTAAGTATATATAACTCAAACTTATTTAAATACTTATAAACTTTGTTAGTTTATTTATTGTATTTATAAACTCTTAATATAGCATATAATCAAATAATTAAAATACATGTTTTACGTATTGAGCACTACAACACTAGAGAATTTCATGTGAGGGTTTCATTTGGGTAAACGGATCGATGAGTTGCTGGATTTACGATTTAAAGTGTCCTAGCTCCTCGAACGTTTACTGCATGACCTCTGAATTATGATGGCCCGAACGGTAGTACGAGATATACAAACTAAAACCATTTCTATAAACAAACATACAAATACTACGTCATGATCAATATAATGGCATATATAGGCTCGTTCATGTTTTCTTAGGCATTATTCCAAACCTAAGAGTTGACATCATATTATAGGTTATACGTAGAGACTTCCAGGCTTATCCATCGACTTCGTTATACGTTGTGATATCATTTTTAAGGTGAATTCTTAGCCCCGTTTTTATACTCGTTTGAAACTTTTGGGGGAGATACATGCTCAACTACTTGCTTTTACTTTTACAAATACTCAAAACAGTATACTTGATTTCATTATACATGATTGTATTATACTTGATTGCATTATACTTGATTGCGTTATACTTTATTGTGTTATACTTAAGTTTGAAAGTCCCCTTGTTCGGATGATAAGTCTCCCAACATACACGGAGCAGTCCCCTCGTTTGGATGATAAGTCTCCCAACATACACGGAGCAGTCCCCTCGTAAACTTGATAAGTCTCCCAACATAAACGGAGCAGTCCAACTTGAAAGTCTCCCTTATCGACGGAGCAACACTAAGTGCAATAATGTGAACTATTATGACTGTATGTGTGCTTGACTATAAAATGTACTATATTTTAGCAGTGGGTTGTAAACACACAAGTTGCAAGTTTTGTATGGGCGGAACTTGGAACTGAGTGGATTTACAATGCCTTTGATGTGTGAACATTCTTTAAAGGCTTTACATGTTAAACAAACTCTATGAACTCATCAACCTTTGTGTTGACACTTTTTAGCATGTTTATCTCAGGTCTATAAGTTGATAGTTGTTGCATGGAGCATAGAGTCGCTTGGCATATTTTGAAGACTTATGCTTTTATTATTACCATTCGATATGTTTTAAAAACACTTATGTATTGTTGATTTTTTCGTTTTCGTACAGATATTTTTTTCCGAAGAAATACAAAGGTATGTATTTCCCGGGTCGTTTTCCCAACGAGGGATGAATGGAGTTTGACAACTCACGTCGCGTGATTCGGGATTCGAATGGATTAAAAAGGGATTTAGTGATTTCTAAACTACAAGGGAAGCAATAATAAAGGAAAGCAATAAAAACTACAGAATCTATGATGAAAACAAGTAAATACGACTAAATATGCAATATTAAAACTAAAAACGCGAAAAACGTAATTAATACAACGCGAATAAAAAGCAAACTACTCTAGTTTAACCCATGAAAATGAAATACTATTTTTCTAAAGCTAAAAATGATATTTAAAACTTATTTGTAATTTAAAACTAATTTTTTTGGTATTTCCTGATTTATTTTGAATTTAAAACTAATTTAAGACATTTAAAATAGACTTAAAATACTAAAGATTAGGAAAACATTCAAGAAAAATACAAAACTATTTTTCAAAAATCAAAATTAACTAAAAATAATTTTCAGAACTGGAATCACATTTTTTTTTACTTTTTTCTCTATTTATTATGAATTTTAAACTATTAAAAACTAATTAAAATGCTAGAAAATACTATTTAAGCTAAGAAAATTCTGGAAAAATAGTTTTTATAACTTTTTGATTTTTCTAAAACTAGGAAAATTGAAATTACATTTTTCTGAACATTTTCTGAATTATTTGGATTAAATGCTAATTAAAAATGCTAGAAAATGACATAAAATGCAGAAAAATAGCAAATGAATAGTGAAAAATATGAAAACTTCCAGATTATTATAAAATAAAATAGAGAACTAGGGAAAATTAACAGAAATGATTTTGGAGCACAAGAACTATGATTTGGGCACACTACTAATATGAATAAGCACTCAAAATAAGCAAAAAGCTACTAAAAAGCTACCTAAACCCTAAGCTAACCTAAACTAACTGTAAAACACCTACTGCAACTAAATTGGATCAGATAATCACAAGATAGAAGCAATTGAGCACCATAACAGGTTCTAACACCATATTCCAAACGGCCCTAAACTACCCACTTTGAGCACTAATTAAGCTAGTTTAGAAAAATCGCAAAAATAAACTAAAAATACCCTGGAGTCCACAACCAACCAAAGATCTTATGTCTAAAATTTCAGCTTCTAAGGACTTATAATGAAGAAATTAAAATTCAAAACTATAAGTGTGATGGGGAAACTAGGGGCTGATGCACAGAACAGGTTATGAGAGGAATAAGACATTAGCAGGCTAAAAGTTCCACCTAAATAAGCTAAAGAGAGCTTCTAAAGGAAACTCCTACAGCAACTGATAATGATCCTATAAGTTCAAGTCTAAAACAGATAAGGCACAAGATCAGGAATAAGCACAAGTTGCCAAACAGTCCTAGACTAGCAACTTTAAGCACTTATTGAACTAGCTTATAAAAATCACTAAATTAAACTAAAAATACCTATTAAACAACCACCAACCAGAGATAAAGCATCCAAAATTTCAAATGATTTGAACTGAAAATGAGAAAATGAAAAATCCACAAAGTTTCTCAAAAACCAACTGATAAGCATTTGAGAACAGTGAAAGAGCGAAATTGACTTAGAGTGTAAAATAGATGCAACTAACGACAAAAATGATCTTAACTATCCTAAAATAGGCTAAGCTAATCAAACTCAACCTCAGAACAACTCAATTCTCAGTTCTTGATCTAATCCAAACAACGGCTTCAAGACTAATATGCAAATTTCCAAATCAGAATCTAATAACTAAACCATTCTAACCTTCAAATCAGATTTACATAACTAGATAAATCAATTTTATCAGCTAAACTACACTAATCCTTATATGATCTATCTAATGCAAATCTAACCGGTTGAATGCAGATATGATTAAGCACTAAAACAAACTTAACTAATGATAATCCAAAGAAGCATATGATCAGATAAACCTAATCTAACACAAACATAGCAGATTAAACTAGTAAATCACAAATCCAATCATAAAACAGATATATCACTTACAACGGTCCAGCCGCTATGGCTTGCTTATCAAATCAGAGAGTTACTATCCTAAACTGATATCAACCCAAAATCTATCACAAACAAACCAAATCCATCCATGTCAAGAAATCAGTTAACCTTCTTCATTGAATCTGGATTTTGACTCGTTTGACTTATGTTGACTATTTTTTGACTTTTATAAAATTAAGAGCTTAAGCATGTAATTCAGAAACAATTAACTCACAATAAGCTACATTAGCTTAAATGAGCTTCTGAAAACAACTTTCAAAGCTTTAAAACAGATTTAGAACAAGATGATTGCAGAGAAATTAAAATGTAAAACCTTATATTGCATTAATTAAAGTGAGATTACAAATCAAAATGAAATAACAACTGAATTTAACAAACTACAATATGAAAGCATTTAAATGACATTTGAAAAGTAAATTGGCAACAATTTTCTAAAAATGTGAAAATTGGACAGTTGATATGTGAGGTGAGAAGTGGGTTTTATAGCAAAAGTTTGAGCTTGGGAAGCTTCTGGGAGATCTAATCTCGACCCTTGATCAATCAATCTCGTCACTACTTCATTCTACAGCCGTCTGATCTCTTGGTGATGTGTTTCACCCAATCAAAACGTTCCTTTTGTCCACGCTGGCTATCCAATGCGTGTACACCACTGACACGTTGTCAGGGTCTTCTAGAAGCTCACTTAAGTGGGGTAATTATGTGGGAAAAAGGGTAAATGGTAATGAAGAGGTAAACAGTAACCATGGGATTTATCTAGTTTGGGCGCGTGAGTTTTTTAATTATATTTTGGTTTTGTGATGACCGGGTATAGGGGAAACCGGGTTAAATGAGTTGGACATACCGGGTTATTAAGTTGGACCGGGTAAAGAGTGGTGTGGATTTGGGCTTTGGACATAAATTTGGGCCAAGGCTTAATATACTTGGATTAGGATAGTATTTGGATCCACTTGGAAACTTAGGGACCAAAAGTGTTAAATCTGAAAATCCAGGGATCAAAAGTGTAAATCTGAAATTGTCTTTCAAGGGCCAATATTGTCTTTCTCAAATAATCCAGGGACCACTTTTGCCATCTTTTGAATTTCGAGGGTATTTCTTGCCAAGTCTTTGAAAGTTCAGGGACTGTTTTGACATTTCTTCAAACTTTGATCAAATCTTCACAAATCATCCTCAGAGAGTAGAAATCTTCATAAATGCATAATTTTGACCTTTCCGGACAGCTTTAGCTCTCTTAATCTCTCGTGCTCGATTTTGATTTGGCTTTCTTTTGTCTGTTTTGTCATATCCATACCTGCACATGCATAAACTCAAGAAACCATTAAATATTAGCAATAAACGGCTCTTTCTTGGTTATTTTGGGCCAGTTTTGATAAACAAAAGATATGTGTTTAAGCACATATCAAAATACCCCAGACGAGACCATTGTCGTGTCCCCACGCAATGCAATCAACTCACACTTCTAAAACCAAGGATTTCAATCTCTTTCTACCAAACCTATGAAGAAGTAGCAAAGATTCCTCAAAAGAGATTAAGAAAGCCTTAATTCTAAAAACGCCCCGTTTACCTTTTATTCACATATAGATATTATGATTAAGCACATTCTGATTATGAGTGACGGTTTGTTGAACTTTCATGTCGATCAATAACTCCAACATTTTTCAAACGACACGTTAGGATCACTGAGTAGGAAACACAACACAGCGTGAAGTGACCATACGGATAGAATACATCGTCCCTGATTTTTCACAAGTCCCCAAACTAAGCGTAAATCGAAATCATTGTTAAATATGACTCTAGATGCTAACACTACCCATGGAAGTTACTTGTGTAATTACCTTTTGCTCCCATTTTCCTATTTCCTCTAGATTTTTTTATTTTTGTGAGACATGAATTTCTTCAAGTTTCTCGTTTCGATAACTTTTATTTCGATAAAGATACAAAGCTAAGTCGCTAATTAGTTATCCACCTTCCCTCGAAAACCATTGCACACAAGAATGAGGTCCACATCAAGGTCCTAATTTCACACGATTTAGGGAGAATATCCTTTTTATGGCGACCGAGACTACTCATCTACGAGTCCGCAGAGACGAAGCTTTATTTAGACATCTCCCGGATCCGGAGTTTGGCTTAACACTATTTCAGCATAGATGCATTTTTGCAATTCAGGCCCTTGGTCTTTTAAACTACTAACTCAACGGGATTACCGTTTTATCAGAAGTCTTATTATGACTTTGGATTTTCCTCTGCTTTTATAGAAGTCTATGACAACTTTTATAGCTTTGGATTTTTTTATTTTAAAACATTTGGGCTTTATTTCATGTTAATTTTTTGTGCCAAACTCCAAACCCTACGGCTTTTATAACAATAGAAACAATAGCAGCAAACTATCAGGAATCAGTTGTCTATTACACCGTAACACTGACAGTACCTCGATGTGTACCCAACTCTCATGGGCAAAGATTCTCTAAAGAAGAAAAAGAACTAACTATCGCCAAAAACTCAACATCTCTAATTATTATTTGACAGATATGGGGTGAAACAATTTTGTGGGAACAAAAAGCCATAAGTACCTTCGATGGGCTCTAAAGAGAACCAACTACTCCATGCTTAGCATCTAAACTCATAAATAACTCTATCATTTCTCGATCTCCGCAAATTTAAAATCTCAAATAATGAGATCCGTGGATGCTTAGCCGATAATTTTAGATTATCTATGGTTAAGGGAACAAGCTAGGGCTCAACACGCCCGGTCAAGTCAGAATTCTATTCCTACTCTCACCAGCGGAAAGTCAACAAGGTGTCAAAACATATATTAACTTAGCATATGCTTCGTCTAAATGAAACCAAGTAATGCATATTTAAAATCACTCAGGGAAACTTGCAAAATCTTGGCCTTGTGAGCTAGAATTCGCATTTTATAGCTTCTTGTCTAAGAGACTAGCAAACTTTTCAATCAAAAAGACTTAACAAAGGCTTAAAAATTTTTAAAATTTTTCACATTTATAGCACAATTTTTTTCATTTTCTAAGGAAAAACGGGGTTGTGAGAGAACACGACAAAAAACAAGCAAGTGCGGTCAAATCAAATCGAAGATTACCCTACCCCAGACTAGAACGAAACATTGTCCTCAATGTTTAAAACAAGGGTATTAACGAAAATCTAAAAGCCGTTTATTAATTATGCTCAAAGATAAACGTTAGTCGATAAGATTTCGGATATCGGATTTCCATTAGCATCGAACATGAAACTCGAGTAGAGAAAAGACAAACTTCGAGCACGAGAGTCTTCATATCGGGAAAATCCTAAACACATCACAAACAACCAAACACGAGAAATCGAAGAGGCTAACCCCTTCACGTCACTTATTAGAAAATAGAAAGAAGATAGAGATAAGCATGGGGTGCCTCCTACGAAGCGCTACTGTTTTTCATAAACGAGTCGCTAGCCTGACTCGTCCCCGAATTCATTTGTCCTTGGGGAAGAAAATGGTAGAGATACCAGGGTCAAAAACGGTGTCCTCATTCCCGACAGAATGAGACTGGGTGGGTTGGGTGGAGAAGAAAATGGGTGGATAAGGCATATCATGTAAGAAGGATCCATCATCCGGTGGTTTTGCGGGTGGACGAAAGGATGACGGATAGAAATGAGAAAACTCCAAGAAAGACGGGAGCTCATGGTAACGGATAAGAGGTTTAGGCTCACAAATGAAGGCATCCATCGGAGGATCCTTATCTCGGGCAACGTTTTTAGAATAAAGTTCATCTATGTCAAATATCCCGGGGTTGAAAATCTTGTCTTCGCGTGTGGGCTCAACGGGATAAGTGAGGGTCGACTCAACAGAGGAAGGAGAATCATCATTAAGCAAGCTTTCAAGAAAAAGGACATCTTGATCAGAGTCGCACCCGTCACTCTCAATACCCGGCGGTATTGGATCATCAAGAAATAAGTCGATTTCTTCCATATCAGAATCATAAGGCGAATTATCAAGAATATCGTCTTCAACCACTTTAGTCAATTCATCAATCTCCATAATATCTTCAGTTTCGGATTCATTACTTTCTTCATCTTGCATAACATCACATGACGGGAGAGAAAGGTCGGAACACAGAGATGGGACAAGTGGTGTGCTCTGAGAGCTAGCAATATCCACCACTTCCGTTGTGGTCTCTGAATCGGACTCAAAATATTTGTCGAAAAGAGGATTAACTTCGCAAAAGGTGTAGTCGTCTTTGAGTTCAAAAATAGGATTTGAGAAAATCCTGGTAACCTCGGAAATGTCAAGAGAATCACATAAAAGCGAATCACAATCACTGTCATATACATCCTCGGACTCACTTGGGATTGGGTCAAGGCTCTCAACACTAGACGATTCCATTTCTGGAATAGTGCTAAGAGGCTCGTCCCCCATTATGAGAGAGTCAACGGGTTCAACAATGTTTGAAGAAATAGAATCATTGACCTCTTCCAAAAAGACGTCACTTCTCTCAACCGGTGTGAGTGAAAGGGAAGAGTCGGAAATGAAAGGCTCAGAAACGGGAGTGGTTTCAGCCGACAAACTCTCATAATATTCTTTCATTTGGATGGAATCCTCATCATCATCATCAATGTAAGTCTCGAGCCATCGGGCACGTCTTTCAAGTGCTTGTTCTTCAATTCGTATTTCTTCAAGACACTTTTCAATATGAGCTGCTCGTTCTTCTTCTTCGAGTAATTCTAACATAGATCTTTCGTTTCGAGATGCTCGATCTTCGGCAAGTAATTCACCATACGTTTTCTGATGAGGATCTTTTTCGATACCATGTTTATCCATAAATTCTTCGAGTATATTAATACATCTTTGGAAATTATCTTGAGGAATTTGCGGATGTTGTGGTTGAATCTCTTGGTATTGTGGAGGTGGGTCATAAGAATAATCATAATTATCACAAGGAACTTGCTCGTAAACAAGCGGGTTCTGCATTTGACAATCGGAATTAAAGTGCGGACCTCCACAATACTCACAACAGTATGATTGTTGTGACGGGTTTGGTGAAGTATATGGATAAGGTTCATAACCAAAGGTTGTATTGTTAATTTGGGCTTGACATTGAAAACCTTGGTGAGGACCTCCACAGTACTCACAAGAGTACGACTTCGTCTCATGATATGGGGGTTGGTTAAGGAAATCGGTTGTCTCATTGTAAGGTTTTTGGTCGTAGACAAACCCGTTTCCCGTATTCACAATGCTACAACCGGGACAATTCCCACCATTTTGAGGCCCCCCACACCATTGACAACCATAATGGTAAGACGAAGACATCGAGAAGAATTATACGAATTAGAGGGATAAGAGAAAGAATTGACGGTTCAGAAGGTAAAGAAGAATATTTTTGGGTTTTTGATAAAAGCAAACATAAAAGGAAAACAAATTATGAAAAGGAAAATCTTTTTGGATTTTTATAAAAGGGATATTTACAAAAAACAACGATAACTTCACTCGGGGAAGGATCTTCAAAAACACGCGAATCGAGACGGAATCGAAATCTCACCACATGCCCTCCCCGGCAGCGGCGCCATTTTTTGATTTTGTCGTTTTCGTACAGATATTTTTTTCCGAAGAAATACAAAGGTATGTATTTCCCGGGTCGTTTTCCCAACGAGGGATGAATGGAGTTTGACAACTCACGTCGCGTGATTCGGGATTCGAATGGATTAAAAAGGGATTTAGTGATTTCTAAACTACAAGGAAAGCAATAATAAGGAAAGCAATAAAACTACGAATCTATGATGAAAACAAGTAAATACGACTAAATATGCAATATTAAAACTAAAAACGCGAAAAACGTAATTAATACAACGCGAATAAAAAGCAAACTACTCTAGTTTAACCCATGAAAATGAAATACTATTTTTCTACAGCTAAAAATGATATTTAAAACTTATTTTTAATTTAAAACTAATTTTTTTGGTTTTTCCTGATTTATTTTGAATTTAAAACTAATTTAAGACATTTAAAATAGACTTAAAATACTAAAGATTAGGAAAACATTCAAGAAAAATACAAAACTATTTTTCAAAAATCAAAATTAACTAAAAAGAATTTTCAGAACTGGAATCACATTTTTTTTTACTTTTTCTCTAATTATTATGAATTTTAAACTATTAAAAACTAATTAAAATGCTAGAAAATACTATTTAAGCTAAGAAAATTCTGGAAAAATAATTTTTATAACTTTTTGATTTTTCTAAAACTAGGAAAATTGAAATTACATTTTTCTGAACATTTTCTGAATTATTTGGATTAAATGCTAATTAAAAATGCTAGAAAATGACATAAAATGCAGAAAAATAGCAAATGAACAGTGAAAAATATGAAAACTTCCAGATTATTATAAAATAAAATAGAGAACTAGGGAAAATTAACAGAAATGATTTTGGAGTGCAAGAACTATGATTTGGGCACACTACTAATATGAATAAGCACTCAAAATAAGCAAAAAGCTACTAAAAGGCTACCTAAACCCTAAGCTAACCTAAACTAACTGTAAAACACCTACTGCAACTAAATTGGATCAGATAATCACAAGATAGAAGCAATTGAGCACCATAACAGGTTCTAACACCATATTCCAAACTACCTCCTAAACTACCCACTTTGAGCACTAATTAAGCTAGCTTAGAAAAATCGCAAAAATAAACTAAAAATACCCTGGAGTCCACAACCAACCAAAGATCTTATGTCTCAAATTTCAGCTTCTAAGGACTTATAATGAAGATATTAAAATTCAAAACTATAAGTGTGATGGGGAAACTAGGGGCTGATGTACGCAGAAGGTAGTTAGAGAGGGAATAAGACATTAGCAGGCTAAAAGCTCCACCTAAATAAGCTAAAGAGAGCTTCTAAAGGAAACTCCTACAGCAACTGATAATGATCCTATAAGTTCAAGTCTAAAACAGATAAGGCACAAGATCAGGAATAAGCACAAGTTGCCAAACAGTCCTAGACTAGCAACTTTAAGCACTTATTGAACTAGCTTATAAAAATCACTAAATTAAACTAAAAATACCTATTAAACAACCACCAACCAGAGATAAAGCATCCAAAATTTCAAATGATTTGAACTGAAAATGAGAAAATGAAAAATCCACAAAGTTTCTCAAAAACCAACTGATAAGCATTTGAGAACAGTGAAAGAGCGAAATTGACTTAGAGTGTAAAATAGATGCAACTAACGACAAAAATGATCTTAACTATCCTAAAATAGGCTAAGCTAATCAAACTCAACCTCAGAACAACTCAATTATCAGTTTACTGATCTAATCCAAACACTGGCTTCAAGACTAATATGCAAATTTCCAAATCAGAATCTAATAACTAAACCATTCTAACCTTCAAATCAGATTTACATAACTAGATAAATCAATTTTATCAGCTAAACTACACTAATCCTTATATGATCTATCTAATGCAAATTTAACCGGTTGAATGCAGATATGATTAAGCACTAAAACAAACTTAACTAATGATAATCCAAAGAAGCATATGATCAGATAAACCTAATCTAACACAAACATAGCAGAATAAACTAGTAAATCACAAATCCAATCATAAAACAGATATATCACTTACAACGGTCCAGCCGCTATGGCTTGCTTATCAAATCAGAGAGTTACTATCCTAAACTGATATCAACCCAAAATCTATCACAAACAAACCAAATCCATCCATGTCAGCAAATCAGATTAACCTTCTTCTATGAATCTGGATTTTGACTCGTTTGACTTATGTTGACTATTTTTTTGACTTTTATGAAATTAAGAGCTTAAGACAGAATTCAGGAAACAATTAACTCACAATAAGCTACATTAGCTTAAATGAGCTTCTGAAAACAACTTTCAAAGCTTTAAAACAGATTTAGAACAAGATGATTGCAGAGAAATTAAAATGTAAAACCTTATATTGCATTAATTAAAGTGAGATTACAAATCAAAATGAAATAACAACTGAATTTAACAAACTACAATATGAAAGCATTTAAATGACATTTGAAAAGTAAATTGGCAACAATTTTCTAAAAATGTGAAAATTGGACAGTTGATCTGTGAGGTGAGAAGTGGGTTTTATAGCAAAAGTTTGAGCTTGGGAAGCTTCTGGGAGATCTAATCTCGACCCTTGATCAATCAATCTCGTCACCCCTTCATTCTACAGCCGTCTGATCTCTTGGTGATGTGTTTCACCCAATCAAAACGTTCCCTTTGTCCACGCTGGCTATCCAATGCGTGTACACCACGACACGTTGTCGGTCTTCTAGAAGCTCACTTAAGTGGGGGTAATTATGTGGAAAAAGGGTAAATGGTAATGAAGAGGTAAACAGTAACCATGGGATTTATCTAGTTTGGGCGCGTGAGTTTTTTAATTATATTTTGGTTTTGTGATGACCGGGTATAGGGGAAACCGGGTTAAATGAGTTGGACATACCGGGTTATTAAGTTGGACCGGGTAAAGAGTGGTGTGGATTTGGGCTTTGGACATAAATTTGGGCCAAGGCTTAATATACTTGGATTAGGATAGTATTTGGATCCACTTGGAAACTTAGGGACCAAAAGTGTTAAATCTGAAAATCCAGGGATCAAAAGTGTAAATCTGAAATTGTCTTTCAAGGGCCAATATTGTCTTTCTCAAATAATCCAGGGACCACTTTTGCCATCTTTTGAATTTCGAGGGTATTTCTTGCCAAGTGCTGAAAGTTCAGGGACTGTTTCTGACATTTCTTCAAACTTTGATCAAATCTTCACAAATCATCCTCAGAGAGTAGAAATCTTCACAAATGCATAATTTTGACCTTCCTAGCTTTAGCTCTCTTTAATCTCTCGTGCTCGGATTTTCGGCTGATTTGGCTTTCTTTTGTCTGTTTTGTCATATCCATACCTGCACATGCATAAACTCAAGAAACCATTAAATATTAGCAATAAACGGCTCTTTCTTGGTTATTTTGGGCCAGTTTTGATAAACAAAAGATATGTGTTTAAGCACATATCAATTGTACTTCAGAACTTATGTTGTAACTCTGTTCTTATTAATCGAATGACAACTTTTCAAAACGTTTCATTTAGAGGTCGTTTTCTATACCTTGTACTTTGTATTATGAAGTAGCACCCCATTGACACAATCTTCCGCTGCGGTACTTTAGGGGTGTTACAGATTGGTATCAGAGACTCGGTTATAGAGAACTAGGTTGCATTTGGTACCTAGACTATAACTACTTTATACATTAAGACTCTCCTCTTTATTTGCCTTACACACACTTCGTGCGCATATGCTTCTTGTTAGTTGTTTGTTTAGATCTACGTTATTGGATGATATGTTTTTGTACTGATGGAGAAATCCTAGAATTTAGTCAAGTCTTCAAAAATGTGGAGCTTGGTAATAACTGGTTATTTAACTTGATCTTGTGACAGCTTCTTGTTGATGAGACACGAGATTAAGTTAAATAAAGGTTATTATTTAGCTGTAGAGATTTGATGATTTTCCCAAGGATGGGAGTTCTCCTGTGGATACTTCTAAGAACTGTTAGAGATTAATATTTTGTGATTTTAGCACGTAAGGGAAATTCCTATGTACTGAGTGTGACACTCACTAGATACCCACATTACACCACTCTTCCACCATTTAGGATCAAGCGGTAGAATGACCATCCATTTAAGGAATGTCTATCGCTGAGATATGTGTGTCTGGTAATATGTACATGTGTGAAAGGAGGCAATTATAATTATGGTGGCCAACATAATTATAAATGCATCACGACCCACATGGACATATCTGATCATGCTTACATTAATCAGCGTTGACTTAAATTAGAAATGATTTAAGACTAAGTAGTCCAGGAACTTACCTCATATCTGACATTGACAAATGTCCTTCCTTGTAGAAATCATGGGACCAAAGAGAGTAACTCGTAGCACTAGCCGAGGTGGTGCAACACCAAGGGGTTGAAGAACTGGTGGACGTGAAGGTAGAGGAGATGGTCACGACACTAGTAACCATAGTAACGATGGTGGAAATCTTGATTTCTCCGCCATTATTGCCCAACAACTACAAAACCTACTTCCCACTATAGTCACCCAAGTTGGCAATCACATCAATAATTCGGGAAACCACGGAAGCATAAATGACACCACCAATAATATAGGAGGGAATGGTATTAACAACAACAATAGGACTGGATGTACGTATAAGGAATTTACAACATGTAAGCCAATTGAATTTGATGGTAAAGGAGGTGCATTGGCATATACACGATGGGTTGAGAAGATGGAGTCAGATCGACATCAAGAATGCAATCCACCAAAGGGTGAAGTATGCCTCGTGCTTGATGTCAGGAAAGGCATTGACATGGTGGAACATGCAGATTCAAGCTAGGGGAAGAGAAGCAGGTGTAGGCATGACATGGGACAACTTTAAAGCACTCACTGAAAAGAGGAGTACTGCCTGGATAATGAGATGCAAAAGCTAGAAGATGAACTTTATCATCACTCTATGACGGGGGCTGGTCATGCAGCCTACACAGATCGGTTTCATGAATTAGCCAAACTAATTCTCATCTGTTACCCCAATCCAAGAGGATTGAAAGGTACATCTATGGTCTTGTTCCCGAGATTCGTGGGACAATAAAAAAACAACCGAAAGCCTTCTACAATTCAAAGTGCGATACTAAGAGCAGGGACCTTAACAGATGAGATGGTTGGGAATGGAGCTTTGAGGAACAATGATAAAAGGAAGGGAGCGGGGAATCATCGAACAAATAGGTACCATGGTTGATAACAAGAGGGCAAGAGGATTTGCAAAATCGCTTCTAGTTTAAGACGCTATGAGGGTACATCACCCAAATGTGTTAAATGTCCTTATCATCATCGAGTCCGGAGCCCTGCCCTACGTGTTATAATTGCAAACAGATTGGCCATTTTTCAAACCGTTGTAAATCAGTTATGAGGCAGGTAACACCGGTGAATACGGTCAATATGAGAAATAATCAAAAGACATGCTATGAGTGTAACAACCCAAACCACTTCCGAATTAATTGTCCTAAGTTGAATGGGGCACATAAACAAGTACTGGATAACCCGACACTAGCCGTAATGCTTGAAGGAAATAACCCAAATCATGGAGTCAATGTTAGTCCACCTCGGGGTCGAGCACACTATTTAGGTACTAAGGAAGCCCGCAATACGTAACAAGTACGTGCCTTATCCTACCGCATTGTTCTATTCTAGTGCGCAATTTAGCTTTATTCATGCCTTTGTAGATTAGAAACCTAGATACATTAAATTTCGGGACGAAATTTCTTTTAAGGGGTAGGCAGCATCGTAACAATTCGCATTTTTGATAAATTATTATTCACTTTTACTATTCACTTTTACAAAGGCCTAAAATTTTTATTTCACATTCTCGTAGGATAAATTATTTTAGTAATGACCTGAGAGTTCGACAATCGTTAGATCATTTTCGCAAAATTTATTAAAAAACATCGCTTTAAAGCTTCATTTTGGTCGGAACACCATTTTAACATCCGCGCATAACGAAAATCGCCTCTGACAATTTTCCCCGCATCGATAAATTTTTAGATCACTCATGATTAATTTGAGAATTTTTAAGATTTATTTTTAATTTACCAAATAAACCCTCCCTACGCATTGTACGAAACTAAACTTACGTTTTAAACAATTCTACTTACATCCAGACTTAACGATTCCTGCACTGTATTTCCTAAGATGATTAGACACTTTTATATTTTTTGAAAATTCAAACATATTTCCCTCCTCCTTTGACCATAAAGAAATTAACCTTGTACGCTCTACATTTTTGCTTAAATCGCGTAACTTTTAAACTTCACGTATAATCGTTAAGTTATCCCAAGTACTTTAAAACCAAATTTTAACATCTCATATCACTTTTAGATTAATTTTAGTCTACTCTAAATAAATTCACGGTCATTTCCCTGAAATCTCGTTGTTTTCTAATAAATTGCATTTTACGCGTTTTTGACCCGTGTTTCCAAATTTTAGGCACGCTTTTGCACCCAATAAGACTTATCACTCATTTTATATTTTTAGATGGAGTATAATGATGAGTTTAATCATTCCTATAAGTTTCATATTTTTACGATACCCGATTTTACGTTTCATGAATTAAATACTTACCGTTAGCTTATTTTCGGATTAAAACTCACTCCAGTAAACACAAGATGAAAAACAAAACTCTTAATCTCCTCCTCATGAGGCTTCTCAAGGAAGCCTCCTAGACACATGGTTTGATCATGGCCATTCATTCCTAAGATCTTGCCAAGTATATAACTTAACCATGGTTAGTTTTTAACCTAATATGTGGTTAACCATAATCTCTAGCCTATAAATACCAAGCAAATCACTTCATTTTTTCTTACACCACACCTTCTTAACATCTAAAGTCCTAAACCTAAGGCATTCCTTATAGATCTTGTAAGAACATTCATGTGTTCTTGAAGAAAACTAGCGCTTGATCTTCGTCTTGGAAGTTTTCAAGAAAAAGTCGTTATAATCTTCAAATATCTTCAAGTCTCCAAAAAGACATCGTTATAATCTTCTTTTCTTCTTCAGGTTCTCAAGAAGGCGTTGTTATAATCTTCTAATAGTCGCGGGTTTTCAAAGATTGCAAAGTCTACGCAAAGCTCGTTAATATTTTATTTTTCCATAATACTCAAGCATTCTATTTTAAGGTAAGTATATATAACTCAAACTTATTTAAATACTTATAAAGTTTGTTAGTTTATTTATTGTATTTATAAACTCTTAATACAAAGATATAATCAAATAACTAAAATACATGTTTTACGTATTGAGCACTACAACACTAGGGAACTTTATGTGAGGGGTTCATTTGGGTAAACGGATCGACGAGTTGCTGGATTTACGATTAAAAGTGTCCTAGCTCTCTAACGCTACGCATGACCTATGAATTATGATGGCCCTAACGGTAGTACGAGATATACAAACTAAAACCATTTCTATAAACAAACATACAAATACTACGTCATGATCAATGTAATGGCATATATAGGCTCGTTCATGTTTTCTTAGGCATTATTCCGAACCTAAGAGTTGACATCATATTCTAGGTTATATGTAGAGACTTCCAAGCTTATCCATCGACTTCGTTATAATGCTAGATATCATTTTTAAGGTGAGTTCTTAGCCCCGTTTTTATACTCGTTTGAAACTTTTGGGGGAGATACATGCTCAACTACTTGCTTTTACTTTTACAAATACTCAAAACATTATACTTGATTTCATTATACATGATTGTATTATACTTGATTGCATTATACTTGATTGCGTTATACTTTATTGTGTTATACTTAAGTTTGAAAGTCCCATTGTTCGGATGATAAGTCTCCCAACATACACGGAAAGGCCCCTCGTTTGGATGATAAGTCTCCCAACATACACGGAACAGTCCCCTCGTAAACTTGATAAGTCTCCCAACATAAACGGAGGCCCAACTTGAAAGTCTCCCTTATCGACGAGCAACACTAAGTGCAATAATGTGAACTATTTGACTGGGTATGTGTGCTTGACTAAAATGTTCTATATTTTAGCAGTGGGTGTAAACACACAGGTTGCAAGTTTTTGTGGGTGGAACTTGGAATGAGTGGATTTACAATGCCTTTGCTGTGTGAACATTCTTTAAAGGCTTTACATGTTAAACAAACTCCATGAACTCACCAACCTTTGTGTTGACACTTTTTAGCATGTTTATCTCAGGTCTATAAGTTGATAGCTGTTGCTTGGAGCATAGAGTCGCTTGGCATATTTTGAAGACTTATGCTTTTATTATTACCATTCGATATATTTTAAAAACACTTATGTATTGTACTTCAGAACTTATGTTGTAACTCTGTTCTTATTAATCGAATGGTAACTTTTCAAAACGTCTCATTTGGATGTCGTTTTCTATTCCTTGTACTTTGTATTATGAAGTAGCACCCCATTGACACAGTCTTTCGCTGCAGTACTTTGGGGGTGTTACAAATACTCCCCAAAATCTACTCCATTGACACATACAAAAACGAAAAGCTCGATTCCTCATTCTACTTCCTGTCCAAAAAGTAATGTTGTTAATTATGATTTATCCAACCATGTCATTGTTTTGTAAATGCTTGGAGTCAAGCGAATTGAACGTGTTCTTCCAAAAAGAATTGCGTTAATTGTTGTTGGCGAGATATGTTCCTTTTGTGGTAGATATGTTCCTTTTGTATGCCATAGAGGAAAAATCCGTTGTTTATTATGTTTAACTTGTATATAGAAAACATTTGTGGCTATATATATGATATACATTTATATATGGTAGGAATAAAATAAAAGCTAATGTGTTTTTTTTAATTTTTTTTTGGTGTGTAGCTGTATTAATACGATGCAGATGATTATATTAGGCACTCCCTAAAACGTATTCCATCAACACAACGACAAGAATAATCCACACGTGTTGAACTGAAAAACGAGTCATTTATGTGATGTTTACTCGCCTTTATTCTCCCACATGCAATTTTGGGAGGAACTGTCCAGGTTCCAACATTAATAGGCGATGTCGTTGTTAAGGTTAATCATCACAACCTTCATTATATATTTTTTTTTGTAAAAGCGGACACCCCAAGTTATTGACATATGTGTGTTTCAGTTTTTTTAAGCATCATTATTTGTTTTTTATATGCATGTTAAACCAAGAACCCAACCTGGTCAAAAAGTATCCCTAAAGGGAATAAGTGAGTGTACATGATGAGTAATATACTTGTTCAGTGCTCCAGACTTGTTCACTACCAGTGGCAGAACTTGAACATTTATATTGGGAGGGCCGAGTTTATTTTGGGGGGGCCGAATCGGAGATTTGTTTGTATCCTCAACTAAATTACCCCTAAAACCTATAATTTTTACACTAGTTGCTGCAACTTTTGGGGGGGCCGGGACCCTCCCTTGCCCTTTAAAAGTTCCGCCCCTGTTCACTATTCTAGAATTGGTTTTGTAATGGTTAGTGTGCTAAACCAATCTATATTGTTTTTATTCCAAAAATTAAAACTAGAACCTTTTATTCGTATAGAGATCAATATGTACACTTCAATGTCACCACCCCAACGTAATTTTTCTTGCTTCCACTATATATTTGGTTGAATATTATTGCATTATGTTTTAGTTTGTAGTGCTTTAAGTAATCTGAACAAGGATTTGGCCATGCATGCTGATGTTTGCACCTTGTAAGGGCAGATACATTTTATTAAAATGCTATCGTTTGCACAAAATACTTTGTTGAAAACTAGAAGGGGGGGTTGAATAGTTTTGCCGATTTTAAGTTGATTTAAAAAACTTTAGATTCGATATTATGTGAAATCGTATGGATGTTGAGAACGTATAGATCTAATGATAATGCAAGCAAATATATAAAGTTAAGGGATAGAAAAGACACAACCGATTTATAGTGGTTCGGCTACAAGGTCACCTTCCTTGCCCTACTCCACTCCCCGAGTCACCTACTCGAGAGTTCAAGCACTATGTCAACAAACTCCTTCACTTGGCGGAGAAGCCTTCACAACGTTGCTTACACTTTTTCCGGTACAAAAGCTAGATACCGAGTCCGTAGCACGGTGGACCAAACCAACACAACTATTACACAACAAATATGTGAAATATCAAATACAAGATCTTCGCTACAGAAATCTTGCGGAGTGACAAATCAATCAAGGACCCCTTGCTTGGATGACTTGTAGAATACTCGTGATCTCGCCTTAGAGAAGGACCTACATGAGAATCACAAATAGAAAGAAAGAAGAACAACTCTCTAGATCAAGTGATCTATATGTTAGAAGAGAATGAGAGTGTATGAGAGATTTAGTAAGAAGAGGGGTAAGTTAGAATGAAGAAATGACTCTCTATTTATAGGCAAATTTCTCCTCTGTTCCACGGATCCCTTCCACTTGGGATCCGTCTAGTGTAATCTTAGGGATCCGTGGTACGCCTCTTACCCATGGGTTTTTGGTTATGGGTCATGGGTTATGGGTTGGTCCATGGGTTTCTTTAGATTCAATGTATCTAAAGTATACATTGTATCTAGTCAACTTCGGGTAGGTTATGATCCATGGGTTATGGTCTATGGGTTATGGGTTTTACCCATCCTAATAAACTATTACAACAAATGCTTAATTATTACATTTTTGTATTTAAATGGCTATATGTAAATGCTTTACAAAAATAACATGTATCCTTATAATTATACTTAAGATAACATTACAATTGTTATCAACAAAACACAAAGAGATCGCAAAATATTAATAAACGTTTTTACGGGTTATTTGTATTAACAATCTCCCCCTTTTTGTTGATGACAAAATATAATGTTATGATGAGTAAAACTTAAGAATAGATGCAAGTTTTGAAAGCCCTTAAGTGCCCTAAGTTACTTCTTCTCCCCTTTTTGTCGAAACAAAAAGTTAACCCTTGGAAGAAATAAACAAACTTCTAACTCCCCTTGACGGTAGCTCCCCCTTGTTTGGGGGTCAAGTGAAGAAAAATAAAAATCCTACAAAAAGAAAGGTTAGTAACATGCTTATATAATCTTGTGGTTTCCGAGAATCAAGATTGGGAGCCAAGGTATGTAAACAAAGCCTTGTAATAAAACAACAAAGTGTAGTGGTAGTTATGCCACTTACAAGCATGTAAAAATAAGAACAAGACTTGTTCTTGAAAAAGACTTCAAAAGAGAAAAATACTAAAAGTAGAAAATAGTAGTAGTGATTCCTTCCATGCTTGCATAAGGTTATGGATGGAGGTTTTGATGAGTGATGGTATTGATGCGATCAAGGATGAGGTTGATTATGAAACGCATTTCTTCCCTAACTTCTATTGCGATTTCCCTAGTGGATTGGCAATGTTCACAATGTAAATGATGTGGGTAATGAGTGCGGAAGTTTTTCGGGTTGTTTTGATTTGAGTTATGCGGAAGTTGTGGTGGAAAAATAGGAAAATATGGATCAATATCCTGAATGTTTGTAAATGGTGGTGGAAAAGAACCTAGATGTTCTTGTAATGTGATGGGAGCTAATGGTGGTGATGTTTCAAGATCTTGAAAGATAGTATTTGGAGATGTGGGTGGTGTTGAAAAGACTATTTCTTTTTGTTTAGGTTGTTTAGATCTTGTTGGAGTCTTAAGGAGTTCCCAAAGAGTGACTTTAGGTGGTGATGAAGTTGGTGTACTTGTTGGTGATGACGGAGGTGCTATAATGGAAGCATCTTGTGGTGAGTTATTTGTTGAGGATGAACCATTTGAGGTTGGTTTTGCTAAACAACAAGATCGGATACTAATCCGTGCGGATATCCTAGCATTTGATTGTGGTATTTTGGATGGTGGAAGTACAAAGGTTTGGATATCATGATTGTTTTTACTAGATGATTCTCTTAAAGGGTTTTTGGATGACATGATGAAGTGTGTTTGTGAGAAGGAGATGGAGTATGCAAGCATTTTGGGAGTTCTATATATAGAAAAACAAAGCATTGTAATGAATGCTTGACCCAAAATGTGGACTAAAATCTAATTATTAGATATGAATTCAAGGAATGTGATCATGAGAACACAAGCATTAAAGAGCATACTCCCAAAAATGAAACAAATGTGGATTTTTCATCCAAAGTGAAAAAATAGAAGTTGAAAACAGCTTCTGTTTCACGGATCCCACGGATCCTTCCCTTGAGGGATCCGTCCAACATGAAGGTGGGATCCGTGGGGTCTGGTGATTCGAGCAGACACAAAATTTTCCTTTTGGAAACATTTCTGCCTAGTGTGTGCCTATATGCAAATAGAAAATAAACTAGAAGTATAAAACCATCCTATTGAGATAACCTGAAAACACATATTTAGTACATGAGTACGTAATTTTGTGTTATCAATGCTCCTAATTCATTGTTGCTTAAATGAATGTACCCGAAAACACATATTAGTTATGTGTCCCCTTTAGCATTCAAAAGACATGAGATGCAATGAAAACGGGTTTTTACCTTGTATTAATAATGAAAAAGCGATTTGTCCTAGACATGAGAAATTGCTTTTGTGAAATTGATACGGGAAGGTATCATCCTTTTAGAAAACATTGTGAAAGTAGGTTTTCTTTGAAAATGTGTAAGAAGAAAAATAAGAAAACTATAAGTGGAAAAACTCATCTTGGGTTTTGAAAATTCCCATATTGTTTGTGAGTTGTGCGTGAAATAGAAATCCTAGACTCAGAAAGAAGAAGGCTAGTGTTTACATACCTTGTAGAGTCAAATAAGTTACGACGTTTGTTCCATTAGACCAAGACCAAGACGAAGTAGGTTGAATTGTTCCCGCTTCAACGGTTTGGTGATGACGAATCTCTATATGCTTTGTGCGTGAATGCAATACCGGATTCTTGCTTAAGTCGATGGCACCTTTGTTGTCACATAGGATGGCTATGTCGCTTAGATGGATGTCGTAGTCTACTAACGCTTGTTTCATCCATAGTGCTTGTTGGCATGCTTTGCCAGCGGAGACGTACTCGGCTTTGGTTGTTGATATTGCAAGTGCCGTTTGTTTCTTAGAAAACCAAGATGTTAAACAACATCTCATAAAAGTACATACCCCACTTGTACTTTTTCTATCAACGTAATCAACTGCATGGTCAGAATCTGCATATACAATTGTTTCTACTCCCGTGCCCTTAGGATACCATAATCCTAATTGTGTTGTACCCTTAATATATCTAAATATCCTTTTTGCGGCTTCTAGGTGTGATGTTTTAGGGTCTTCTTGAAACCTAGCACATAAGCAAACACTAAACATGATATCCGGCCTACTTGCCGTGAGGTAGAGAAGGCTACCTATCATGCCACGATATTTAGTATTATCTACAGATTCTCCGTCTTCATCTTTTGTGAGTTTGGTGTAGGATGACATTGGAGTCCTAATTGGTTTTGACTCTTCTAGACCGAATTTCTTTAACATCTCCTTGATGTATTTAGATTGATTGAAGAAGATACCATCTTCTACTTGTTTTATTTGTAGACCAAGAAAGAAACTAAGTTCTCCATCATACTCATCTCGAACTCGTCATGCATGATTTTAGAGAAATCATCACACATGTCTTGACAAGTGGATCCGAATATAATATCATCTACATATATTTGTACTATGATTATATGTGAATCTCTTTTCTTAGTAAAAAGTGTGTTGTCAACTAACCCATGGTGTAGTTGTGTTTAACTAGAAATGACTTGAGTCTATCATACCAAGCTTTTGGAGCTTGATTAAGACCGTAAAAGGGCTCTTTCTAATTTATACACATGTTTGAGTTTTTCAAAATCAATGAAGCCCGGAGGTTGAGCTACATATACTTCTTCATTTATGAAACCATTTAGAAAAGCGCTTTTGACATCCATTTGATAAAGCTTTAGATCATTAGCACAAGCATACGCAAGAAGTATTCTTATAGACTCTAATCTAGCCACAGGGGCGTAGGTCTCATCAAAGTCTATTCCCTCTTGTTGGTTATACCCTTGAGCAACGAGTCTAGCCTTGTTTCTAGACACTACTCCGTTTGCATCTAATTTGTTTTTATAAACCCATTTGGTTCCTATTATGGTTTGATTACTAGGTGGAGGGACAAGTGTCCAAACATCATTAGAAACAAATTGATTTAGTTCTTCTTGCATAGCCATTACCCAACTTTCATCTTTTATGGCTTCTTGTGTATTCTTAGGTTCTAAGGTTGAAACGAAACAAAACAAGCTACTTTGGTTTTGAACTTGAGACCTTAATGTTCGTTCGTTTAGTTTTCCTATGACTTTATCTACGGGGTGATCTTTGGACTCTTTAATGTTTATTATTTCATCACTTAGAGGTTCTTCTTCTTCACTTATCTTTTTCTTTATTACTATAGCTTCACTTTCTATAATCTCGTCATCGACAAGAGGTGGAGAGGGTTTGGGTGGACTTTCATCAAATTTTATATTTAATGATTCTTCTACCTTCATTGTTGCTTTGTTTAATATGACGTAAGCTTTGCTATTTGGCGAGTAACCTAAAAAGATACCTTCGGTTGATTTTGGATCAAATTTTGTAAGGTAATCTTTAGTGTTAAGAATAAAAAATTTACTACCAAAGACTCTAAAGTGATTTAACGTAGGCTTTTTGCCTCGAAGTAACTCATATGGAGTTTTTCCTAAGATTGGTCTAATCAAGATTCGATTGAGTATATACGTGGAAGTATCAACGACATTACACCAAAACTTTTGAGGTATGGATTGTTCATTAAGCATGGTTCGACTCATTTCTTGTAGAGTTCTATTCTTTCTTTCTACTACCCCATTCGATTGTGGAGTGCGTGGCCGAGAAGTTGTGAGTAATACCATTAGCGTCACAAAAAGCTTCGAATTGCACTTCATTATCGAATTCCCTACCATAATCCGTCCTAATAGACACTATGGGACTTCCTAGTTGTCTTTGGATCTTTTTGCTTAATATTTCAAAATAATTAAAGGTTTCCGTTTTGTTCTTTAAGAATTTTGTCCATGTATACCTAGAGTAGTCATCCACTATTACCAAAGTGTAGTAGTTGCCTCCATAACTTTGGATAGCGGATGGACCAAATAAATCCATATGTAGTAATTCTAGACACCTAGTTGTGGACACCATGTTTTTAGCTTTATGACTCGAATGAGCTTGTTTTCCTACATTACAAGCATCACAGAAATGATGTTCATATTTTAACTTAGGTAGGTCTCTTACTAGATCTTTGGATGATAGCGATTAAAGAAGTCGCATGTTGGCGTGACCCAATCTTCGATGCCATAAGGTCGAAGTATCATCCATAGAGGTAAGACATAGTTTGTCTTTAGGTTCATTACCGATTTTAATGACATAGACTCCATGTTTCCTAATTCCTCTTCCTATGGTTATGTCATTTTTAAGTATCTTACTACCGGTTTCGATAAAAAGTACATTGCACTTTTTATCACATATTTATCCTATACTTAAGAGATTAAAGTTTAGGTTTTCTACGTGACACACATCGTTAATGGTTAGAGATTTGTTAGAAATCGTACCTTTACCGATGATTCTACTTTTGCTATTTTCAAACACCAAATTACCTCCATTTATGGATTCATATGTGGAGAATAGATCTCTATTGCGGTCATGTGCCTCGTGCACCCGCTATCCTTGACCCATTCATCGGGGTCTAGGTAGACCTTTAAGCACACCTAAAACAATAATAAACTCAAAAGTTTGGTCCCCATTTGTTCATGGGTCCATTAGTGTTAAACATTCCATTCATGTTAGACATGTATGGATAAGATGAGTATACATTCCATGGAGCAAAGTTTTGAAAAGGAAAACCGTTTTGCATGTTTTGATTCCATCCCATTTGATGGTTACTTTCGGGTAAACGTTATTAGGTCTCCTAAATGAGTTAGGTTTTGAAAAAGATGGAGCTTTGTTTCTTGAAAAAGTAGGATTATATTTTGGAGGTGGTTGTCTAGTGGTGACATGATTTGGTTTCTTCCTATTAACTATAACAAACTCAGTTCTAGGTGAAGAAGCTACGTTATTGCTACTGTTTGCTACAGCAGATCCACGGATCCCTTTTTGTACTCTAACCGGTTCCCTTTTTAGGGGATCCGTGGGATCCGCCATACAATGGCTTGTTTTTCATGTGTCTTAACAACGTTTGTTTCTTTGTTATCACTAGTTTGTGGATCAAGTTTTTGGAACCCTAAACCTCTCTTTGGTTATCCTCAGTTTAATTACTATCTAGCATTGTATTTAAAGTGTTCGCTCATTCTAGCAATCTTAGAATCTAATTGATCAACTAGTGTTTGAAGTTGAACGCAAAGTTCACATTCACCACTTGCTATTTTGCCATTTTCTAAACGTTTTAGTTTTGCTTTTAATTCTATGACTTCTTTATCTAAACGTTGGTTTTGACTCTTTAAAAGTTTGTTTTTGTTAATTAGTTTTAAGCTAATATTGCATAGTTTATCATATTCGTTATGCAATGAGTCGTCATCAAGTGATGAGCTACTATAGTATTCGTGACATACCTCGTAATAAAGTGGTTTGGGTCCCCACATTTAAAGCAAGTACGATAATCCTTTGGCTTCTCGTCCTCTTTGCTTTTCCGAAAGCCTTTCTTATCGTCATACGGTTGTTTGACGTATCTTCCCTTTCTTCTAAAGAACTTTTTAAAGTCCCTTACCGCCATAGCGTACTCTTCGTCGTCACTACTTGAAGATGAGTTCTCCTCATCGCTCGAAGCCTTTTTGGCTTTAAGGGCAAGAGATTTGTGTTTCTCTTTCACCTTTGAGGCTTCGGAATCTTTAGCAAGGACAAGCTCGTAGACTTTTAGGTTGCCTATGAGTTCATCGAGGGTGAGGATTGTCAAATCTTTTGACTCTTCGATCACCGTCACCTTGGATCTCCACTTCGATGGAAGTGCCCTTAGATATCTCCTAACATGGTTACGGCTAGAAAAAGATTCATCAAGTGCTTGTAAAGATGTAATAATAGTATTAAAGTTAGCAAATGAATGATCTATAGTTTCCTCATCCGATATTGAAAATTGTTCATATTGTTGAACAAATAAATCAATTTTATTATTTTTAACTTGTTGGTTGCCTTGATGAGTTACAACTAAAGAATTCCAAATTTCTTTAGAGGTTTTAAGCATAGAAATTCTTTCGAATTCCTTTTTCGGTAAAGCATTATATAAAACCATTTTTGCTTCACTATTTTTAGAAAGCTTTTTCTTCATTTCATCGTTTAGTTTATCATGAGGTATGTGAACTAAATTTCCTTTATCATCATTTGAGGTAGCCTTAAAATCACCTTCAACAATAATGTACCAAAGATCAATATCTTTAGACTTCACATATGTTTCGAATCTATTTTTCCAATATATAAAACCATTAGTTTCAAGTAGTGGTGGTCGTTGCATAGATTGCCCTTCCTTATAATTTTCATAACCCATAGTGATCGAAAAGTTTTTAAAATACAATTTTATTTTAAAACTTTTATAAACTTAGCTCTTGATGCCAATTGTGGAAAACTAGAAGGGGTTGAATAGTTTTGCCGATTTTAAGTTGATTTAAAAAAACTTTAGATTCGATATTATGTGAAATCGTATGGATGTTGAGAACGTATAGATCTAATGATAATGCAAGAAAATAAATAAAGTTAAGGGATAGAAAGACACAACCGATTTATAGTGGTTCGGCTACAAGGTCACCTTCCTTGCCCTACTCCACTCCCGAGTCACCTACTCGAGAGTTCAAGCACTATGTCAACAAACTCCTTCACTTGGCGGAGAAGCCTTCACAGCATTGCTTACACTTTTCCTACACAAAGCTAGAAACCGAGTCCGTAACGGTGGACCAAACACAACACACAATATGTGAAATATCAAATACAAGATCTTTGCTACAGAAATCTTGCGGAGTGACAAATCAATCAAGGACCCCTTGCTTGGATGACTTGTAGAATGCTCGTGATCTCGCCTTAGAGAAGGACCTATATGAGAATCACAAATAGAAAGAAAGAAGAAAAACTCTCTAGATCAAGTGATCTATATGTTAGAAGAAGAGGGGTAAGTTAGAATGAAGAAATGGCTCTCTATTTATAGGCAAATTTTTCCTCTGTTCCGCGGATCCCACGGATCCCTCCACGGGATCCGTCTAGTGTAATCCAGAACTCTTGCCCATGGGTTTTTGGTTATGGGTCATGGGTTATGGTCCATGGGTTTTCTTTAGATTCAATGTATCTAAGTATACATTGTATCTAGTCAACTTGGGTATGGGTTATGATCCATGGGTTATGGTTTATGGGTTATGGTTTTTACCCATCCTAATAAACTATTACAACAAATGCTTAATTATTACATTTTTGTATTTAAATGGCTATATGTAAATGCTTTACAAAAATAACATGTATCCTTATAATTATACTTAAGATAACATTACATTTGTTATCAACAAAACACAAAGAGATCGCAAAATATTAATAAACGTTTTTACGGTTTATTTGTATTAACATGCCTCTTAGTGAGTTATATCTTGAGGTCATTGTGTTTATGTTATTTGAAAATTGTATTAGTCAATGTATTACAATATGCAGAGATTGTCAAGATCTTTTTGAACCACGAACCTAAGCTAAAGTGGAATTATCAAAGAGCTTTGAAAACTCTATTGTAATGCTTTAGTGATATTAAGATTTTAGCAATATTAAGATTTTTTTTGCTTTCTTAATTTGTGTTTATTGATGAATTAGTTAAACTAAGGTTGGTATTTTTATGACTAATGAGATTTTTGTTAAGTACTAACATGTTCTAAGATTTTTATTACTAATGAGATTTTTGTAAATTTTTTATTCATATATCATATTATATAATAGTTAAAAATATTGATATACTTAAATAACACTATAAATTTCCTAAAATAATAAGTATGGATATATTTTTAACACATAAATCCTAAAATACTTTAAAAAATATACCATATCCAATTTTAAATTTTAAAAACCATACCATACATAATAAACATATCATATTCTAAATTTTTAAAATCATAACATCTTGATAAATATTAACATAGTAAACATATATGAAAAAAATATTCACAAAATTTAAATATCCGATAATTATTACCCTAAATAAAACTTATATAAATAAAATAAAAAAAACATTTCCAGTTAACATATTGATCATATAATTTCAATATATAGCACAATATTATCCTAAGTTATTTAAAGGTATTTATATATTTTAAACACATAACTCAATAGTTATCATAAAATAATTAAAACTATACCATATACTATACTAATTTTAGGAAACCATACCATACACAAGAAATATATGGTATTATAAATTTAAAAAATGTAACATCTCGATAAATATTAATATAATAAACAAATCAAAAAAATATTCACCATATTAAAATATCATCGAAATGTTTTTTCACGAAATTGAAATATCCGATAAAAATTATCATAATATTTATATAAATATATATACATAAAATTCAGTTATTATTTTGACCATAATTAACATAATTAACAAATCCAGAAAAAATCATTCACAAAAAAATAAGATTAATTAAAAAATTCGAAAAAAATCATTCAAAAAAAAAAAAGATTCTTGATTATAACATAATAGAATATTACTCAAACTCTTTTAAAATATAAATATAGTCACTCTACAAATATAACAACTTAAAAATAAATAACAATATAAATTATTGTCAACCGGTAACAAAATTAAAAATATACACGAGATAGTTTTTATATCCTAAAACAAATAATATAATGTATATTAATATATGTCCTAAAACAATTAAAAGTAAGTCATATCCTATTAAAAAGTTTAGGGGCAATTCTATATTTACCTAACTTAAACATGATAATGTCATATTTACCCAAAACATGCTTTAAATACATTGTACATCATGCATTCAAAAGTTGTATTTTGGGCATATATGACATTTTCATGTTTAGATTGGGTAAATATAGAATTATCCCAAAAGTTTAAATCCGTATCATATATAAACAGAGATATCATACTTTAAAATAGTTAAAAGTACTGATATTATTTTAATAAATAACACTATAGTTATACTAAAATATTTAAAAGTATTGATATATTGTAAACACATAATACAATTATCATCATAAAATAATTAAAACTATTTCATATCCTATTTTGTAAATAATGATATATTGATTGTGCTTGGAGTTAAGGGGTCGGGTCGTTAACATCATCCCTAACATTAAATAGCATTTATAATTGAATGTGATATTTGATTTTGTGAGGTTATGTCACGTGAAAATACTAAATTTATGATATGTGTAATTTCGTGAGTGAATTTGTATAGTAATTGTTATTGCATTGTTTGAGATTTTAATTTAATTCATCATATTTTGTAAACTGATTATTCCATATATATTGAGTTGCATATATGCAACATACTTTTTCTGGACGAAATAAAACTGGCATGTCCATTGGACGGGGCCTGAATCTAGTACTAATAATATAACAAATGAAGATTATTTTTCGTTTAGTGTAGGTTTTATTCTGGACGCAAGCTTTAATGCACAAACATTTTTATCTTTGATATAATCGTTTTCATGTTTGTAAAATACGACTTTTAACGCACAAACAATACGTATACATATGACTTTTTGTTAATTTATATTATAAAACCGTGAAATGAAAAGTGCGGAATAAACAACACAAAGTTTAATAAATCAAAAGTATTAAACTGACAAAAAGTACAGAGTAGAAACTGATAAAAAAACATATTTTACACTGTAAACTATGAGAAAAAAAAACATATTTTTGTATTTTTTTTTATACTTTTCTTGTAGGCCAGGAGGGATATGTATCGTATCATATACATTCACTAACTCTTTTCTATTATTCCTAAAGACCTTTTGACATCTATTAATTCACTATTGGTTAAAATCAATTATTTCTAATATGGGATTTAAAAATCAAAGTGGATTAATTGTTGGTTACATCCAGTTTGAGCTAGGAGACTCAAGTTCTAGTTCTAAATCTTCACTTTTCTTATTTTGTTTTATTTTTTACCACAATTGTTAAAAACTTGTACTTTTACCTTTAATGTTTTATAGCCTACATTTTTTATCTAACAAATAAAACTTTACTCATATTTAGTCATTAAACAATAATTTTCTCTAACTTTTGTAATGTTATATTTGTAAGATTATATATGTGTTGTTAATATTGTTATTGTAGAGTGTAGACATTTGTTCTTAGTATTCTATTTATAAGTATATATAGTTAGTGTATTTGTTTGGATTTTGGTAGCAAAACGTTCATTAACTTAATAACAAATGTATGTCGTAAAATGTTTGATGATTTAATGAACATTAGCAGGGTATCCGTGTGTTGCGATGACTAGTATCTTGTAATCAAATTTTTTGGTGAACAACATTTTACGATCACATGTTTTTCGTGATAATGATTTTACGCATGACGAGTTTTAAAGAATAACTTTATCACACACAATTTCACATTAATTTGTCAAGTGCATATGCATCATGATACAATAGCGCTACCAAAACGATAATCAATAGTATTACGAGTTTGTGATGATTAACGGTGAAATGTACTTACTAATTAGTAGATGTTCTGTAGTATTCGTCACAATATTTGTTGGAATCACTCCTAAACCTTATTCAAGTGTTAGTTACTCATATGTAATAGTTAGCTTATTATGGCCTTTATGTTTGTTATTAGCCTTAAGCTTATGTAGAAGGCCCATGAGCTTAGGCCCAAGCCCATAGGAGAAAGGGAAGGAGTAGGAGTGTTGCCCTAGCTCCTTGCCTATAAATACTTTGTAATAACCTTCATTTGAAGGTTGGTTGTTCAAGTTTTTCTTTCACTACATACTCTACGCATAACCGTGTTTATTATCTCATGTGTGTGTGTGTGTATTATCATTCAAGCTTCTATCTTTCTTATAAGCTTGTGTTGTAAACCTTGTGACCTAACAGTGGTATCAATCGCCAAATAGTTGGGTGAACAAGTTTGTTTTTTTGAAGGTTTTTCGTCTTACTAAGTAAAAGTGAGTGACACTTTGGTTCGCTTAAAAACGTATTTTTACACTTTGAATCCAAGATTCTTGTACTTTCAACGTTTTAAGGTGTTAAAATACTTGTTTTGGCAAAAAGTTTCAAACTTTATGCGTGGATCATGTTTTGGCTAGCTTTTATATTGGGAGTATTGTTCTACGCATAATGCTTTTAAGAGTTTTGGTTCATCAAGTTTCACACTTTGTGTCTTTTGGTGTTATTGAAGCTATTTCATCACACAAAAACTGGTTTAGAAACACTTTAATATCCAATTTACGAGTAGATCTAACGTAGTAAAACCCTAAAACTACGCGTAAGCATTCTCCTTGGTTTGATCTTCATTTTCGTGGTTTATTCCGTGTTTTCTTACTTGGATAAGTCTGAAAATACGCCGACTTTGGATATCTTTTGCACTGTGAAGTGTAAAAGATCACTTGGGATAAAAACCTAAAATTACGCATAAGCATAAGCTTACGCCGAGAAATCCTACGCATAAGATTTTTCTTACGCCCTAAGATAATCCTACCTAACTTTCACGCCTAACTTTTTGTCTACGCATAACTTTAGCGTCTTTTCCTACTTACGCGTAGCTAAATTCTACGCTAACCTCTAATTGTTACGTAACTTTGGTGTTTTTACGCATAAGTGCTACTTGGCTATTGTGATTTCTACGACTAAGGATACTTCATCAACAAAGGTTCATTCGACTACAAAGATCCATTTTACCAACACAAGTTTATCAACATGTCTCAACCACCATACTCTTCTATTTCCTTTACACTTATCCTCATCCTCAACGCCAACAACAACTAACTCCACAACATCAACAATGGAATCAACAACAAGCAATTTATCAACAACAATTTAATCAACAACATACTCCACAACTTGCTTCAAATCCACAACCTCAAATGGTTCAACCACCACCAAGTCTTCAAGTTCAACCATACACAAATGACTTCAATCAACATCCATCAAGGACCATTATGAAGGAACCCACTTGGTTTGCAAAGATGTTTGAAGCTTTAAGCAACCAACAATCAATTCATGAGGCTGGATCACTTGATAGACCTCCAATGCTCACTCCAAGAAACTATGATCAATGGGTGATAAGGTTCTTTAGGTTTAGTGATCTAAAGAAGCCACATGCAAAGTTCTTAAAGCAGGTTATCTTGGAAGGTCCATTTGAGATGCCTACCGTCATTGTACCGGAGATCCAAATGCCATTCCACCAAGAGATGAACAAACGAACATTGCTATCAAGTGCGCACTTGAATCCTCAAGAACTTCTACACTATGAAGCAGATGAGCTTGCAATGGAATATATCCTCTTAGGATTACCAAACCCAATTCTTCGTAGTGTTGATGCTCAAAAGACTGCAAAGAAAATGTGGGATCATATTCGTTTTCTTATGGAAGGATCTCACCAATCGAAGATTTGGAATCCAAAATTTACTTGGCTGAACACTTCATGATTCGGAGGAGACACCAGAGTCCTATCATCACCAAATCAATTTGGAAACACCATCATCATGCCAAGAATTGCAGTGAATACTAAGTCCTGAGTAGTCTTGGTCCTGAATGGGAGAAGTATGTCATTTTTCTCCGTCAAGCGAAAACATGCATCAATCTACATATGGATTATTGTACGATTACTTGAAGCCTCATGAAAAGGAAGTTGATAAGGAAAGGATTCTCCGCGGCTCAAATTGCTCCACCGACACATCCGAAAATCAACAACTTGCCTTATATGCTCAAAACAGTTATTCTCCTCAACCAAAGAACTCAACCAATCGCTACAATCACACCACATGATCCTTCACAACCTCCATCTCAAACTCAATTGGTTCCATACAATAACCACAATGCTCAAGCCGGCTAATGAGGAATCTGACCGTTCGGCATTGCAACAAGGATTTGCTATGATTGCTAATGCCTTTAGCCGTTATACCAACAAATCCAACAACCGTATTCGCTCCTCATCCAATACAAGGAATCAAGCCGTGAACAATGGACGAGTTGAAGTTCGTAATCGGTTATGGTCGTCGATGGGCGGTGGTCAAGGGTTTAATGTCAGGTGGTAGAATAACAATCGAGCTCCAGTGGTGGAACAGGAAATGCTCGAATGGGTTGAATGGTCTTCGATGCTACAACCGCAATGAGAAGGGACACTGGCATGCATGCCCAAAGCCAAGGACTAAGGGCAATGCTTATTTCAAAGAGGCTCTTCTTTTGGCTCTTAAGGATGAAGCTGTGGAACTCTCACAGACAAAGAACAGAGCTTTATGGCAAATGCCGACCAGATGATGATATGGAGGACTTGCAGTGCCAATGCAACAAGTATGTTGATGGCTAATATGCATGAGTTACACATGAGTGACACGCTGCCAGTATGACACATCGATGGCTTGTCTCGTGCACCAACAAACCATATTTATCTCGACCATATCTACGCCAACATCCAATCCAAGAAGGCTCAATGTTCAAAATGCGCCATCCACATCTCATTCCGACGATTTTCAACTAGACCCGTAAGTTATATTTGACGCATCAAGATGACCAACCGTTTCCCTTGATAATCAAATTGACTCGTGGTTATACTTGAGATCTCAGTAATGATCATGTTGAGACTCACGCAACACTGAATTTTGCCTCATCCGATTTTGCTCGTTAATACAAGACCAACAGACCATAGTGGAAAAATGTCATGCCATTAATCAGGACTTGAAATGCAAAAATGCAATGTTAACCAAGGATTTTGAATGTTTACAAAAGCAACTCAACTTTTTCAAAACTCAAGAAAAACGTGAAAACGGTTTTGAAGCCGCCTTTGCCAAATCTTATCAAAACGAAAAATATTTAGAAAGACAGATGCGTGATCTAGCCGCTTCGAAGAATGCTTTGTTGTCCGAAATAGAACAACTGAAACATGAACAAAAAAAGCAAATTAACGCTCTCACCTTGGAAAATCAAAAAGCTAAGGCTGAGTTGTTAACTTGTCAAAAACAGTTCTCTGCATACAAAAAGCATTCAACGAAACGAATAGATGATCATCTTGAAGAAATCATCGGCTTGCAAAACAATCTTAAAGAGTTTAAAATCATGTTTACAAACATGGCGAGTGGTCACAGCCATTGAAAAGTTTACTTTAAAACCCAATCCAAATGGATATGGACCTAATCTTGCTGATTACAAACCTAAGCTTTCAACCAAAACATTCAAACCAAATCCCCAAGTTTCCAAAGTGAATATAAAGTTGATAATTACGTTATGAGTGTTGTTGAATATCATCGCCAAGAGGAATTAGATGCGTAAGACGAGAGTCGCAAAATTAGAAAAAGTTGTTTACAACAAACCTTTAACTATTCAAAAAGCGCCACTTTCGCCACACCAACGATTCTTCTAACACACCAAGGATAATCATAAAAACACCCGAAGTCTTCTAATGTTAATCCCCAACAGATTATGCACAAACTTATGGTCCTTTACCTTCCATCGAAGTAAACTCAAAACCGAAAATCGCAAAATTCTCGATATTTTGACCTTTTCATGGCTGACCTCAAAACTTTACAACATGAGATAGAATATCATACTGAAATCAAAGTTCAACACTTTCAATCGCTCTAGCGCAGAACAAAGAGACATTTTTCGTAAAAATCTTTACCAAATGTTAAAAATTTGAAAAGTTGTGTGTCTTGGGAAAGGACTTCATAAGGAACTTGATTAATGAAGGTCGCTTTCAAAAACAAACATCTATTTCTAACACTAAACGAAAAAGAAATCGTTGAGAAAAGATGTTGATCGACTCTTGGAAGATGTCATCCTGGCCGATGTCCATAATGTTGTGTTATTGAATTCTTTTGTCATATGCATTTGATTATATCTCTCGGCTGATACTTGATTCCAGTGGTAAATGTTGAGAACACCGATAATGTGCTTGGGACAGTCCTTAAAAGTTGAAAATAAACGATTGTCAAACGAACTTTCAAATGCAATACGCCGCCTTAATTGTGTCCGATATTCACTTCATCAACAACTTTCAACACAAAATCGCCTTGCGTGCAAAATCTTCTCGATCCTAAAATTGAGCAACGGATGATCAAAACGGCCTTAAGTGTCAAATCTCAAAATATGAACAAGAACTTGTAAAAGTTAAAAAGGATAGGTGTCATATTTGATTTACTCAAAAGACTTCGTGATGAAGCATCAAATGAACTTGATCATTATCTTGCACACACTAAAGAAGTTATGCATTTCTTTGGAAATGTTAGAAAATCAAGATCGATTCACATTATCTTCAAGTTAAGAGAAATGTTAGGAAAGTATGAACAACTTCCGCAACCATCATTAAGAGATTAGCCCGGTAACACTTAGTACTCATGAACCTAGAATCCTCTTTGCCAAATCACAAGTTTATCACTTTCATAGACTTAGTATGAACTTAGCTCATGAACTTACTTTTCATGATGACTTTGGAAAGCTCAAAGCCAAAGTGACATTGGAGTCTTTATAGGATCTTTGTGATAATTCAAAAGGTTTCGAATCTGGATAAATCTCGTACAAAGCGGGTGATGGAAGCGATTCATGCTCATTTTGATGAACTTCACGGATATGGCTTACGATTATACTTGACTTGGAACAGGACTGTAGAGCAACTTCCCCGAACCCCATCATCAATTTGAACAAAGCCCCGAGCTTACTCGTCAACAAATGGAAAGGTTATTTGCTCCGTGTCCGGTGGCGATATTGATGAGCGTGCTCAGGTGTATCCATTTATTTCAGTACTTTCGGCAGTAATACTCTTATACGATACCTGCTTCAACAACTCACATTTGCGGATCACCTACCAGTTGACTCCACACAACTGATTGAACAACGGCTTCCAAGCAATGATGAAGCTGATGATGATAATCCGAATGTAGTACCTCCTGCGATTTTGATCCAATCACGTTCTGACCCGTTTGCTAATGAGGCTGCTTTGCATGGGATGTGTGAATCTTCAACAAACCATTTGAATCCTCGGAATCTGCACAATGTATACCAACATCAACCCTCCACACATAGATGGACGAAAGACCATCCTCTGAAGCTTATGGCAACCCGAATCCATTGATGAATTCTGAGACAAGCGTCTTCACGCAGGCGGTGAACATTGCATTTATGTTTCTCAATACCCGCCAATGCGAACCTAAAAATATCAAAGGCGCAATGACAAAAGACAACTGGATTGAATCCATGCAAGAAGAACTCAACCAATTTTAACGTCTTGAAGTATAGGGTGATTGAAAGACCAGCGAGGGGTCTCGTCATTGGTCTCAAATGGATGGAAAAACAAATTGGATCTTTGAAGGGAATGTTATCGAAACAAGTCCGCGGCTAGTTGCTAAGGGTTATGTCGTCGGGGAAGGGAATAGACTTTGAAGAATCTTTTTCTCAGGTTGCTGCGTCTTGAGAACATTGAGGATATTTCTAGCGTTTGCGGCTCATATGAATATGGCGGTCTTTCAGGATGGATGTCAAACTGCGTTTCTCAATGGACAACTTAAAAGCGGTTTATGTGATAACCCGGATGGATTAGATTGATCACGAGTTTGAATCCGTCTATAAAGCGAACAAAGCTCTGTATGGTCTCAAACAAGCTCCTCGGGCATGGTACGATAAGCTATCATCTTTCCTCATTGCTAATAATTTCACCAAATGTTCGGTTGACCCAACTCTTTTTATACAATATCACGGGGCACATATCTTAATTGTTCAAATTTACGTGGATGACATCATTTTTGGGTCTACACATAAAAAGTTTTCAATCGCTTTTGCAAAACTAATGAAGAAAAATTTTGAAATGTCCATGATGGGTGAACTCACGTTCTTTCTAGGACTACAAGTTCATCAATCTCCCCGTGGTATTTTCTGAGTCAGATCAAATATGCCCTTGAATTGTTAAACAAATTTGGAATGAAAACATGTGACACCTATGTCACACCAATGGCTCATACCAGAAGCTAGGCAATTTACATGGGAAATTGGTGGACCACAAAATACCGGTATTATTGGGTCTCTCATGTATCTAACAGCTAGCGGACTGATATTGTCTTTGCGGTATATCTTTGCTCGTTATCGATCGATAGCTAAACCCACCTCTCTGAGGCTAAAAGAATCCTCAGATACATAAAGGGAACCATTAACAGGGATCACGGTATCCGAAGGATTCGGTTTTGAAACAATAAGCTTTTAGAATGGCCGACCCGCGCGGGATGCTTAGACTCACGGAAAAGTACTTGGGGCTTTACAATTTCTTGGTGATAATGCGGGTGTCATGGCAATCGAGAGTTGTACATCGTTGTCCTCAACCCGGCGAGAATATGTAGCCATGTCGTGATGTTGTGCTCAAGTCATCGGATGAGAACACAACTCAAAGACTATGGTTACGTATTTGTGAGATCCCATTATGCTGCGACAATCCAGTGCCATTGCAATCTCGTGCAACTTCGTTGGGATCGAAATCAAAGCACATCGATCTTGATATCATTTCATCAAGGATCACGTGGAGCAGTGTCTTGTTGAATTATATTTGTGAGTCTGAGAATACCAATTGAGATCTTCTCACCAAAGCCTTGCCTCCTCCGCTAGGTTTAATGAGTTGGTCCACGGATTGGTATGAGTGTTTTTGACTCAAGATTGGATGACCTCAAAAGCAGATCTTAAAACTGTCAAACACAAAATCTCTTTTGTAAATAAATTTTTCAAAAACAAAATACAAAATATAAAACTGATAAAAACAAAAATATTCTTCTAATCTAATTTTCTTTCAACATGGCAAGTACGTTTCTTCTGTCAACACTCTAATCTTTCAAAATTCATATTTTTTATCAAGTGTTGAGGGAGAAAAATAATATAGCTTGTTTCAAAACATATGTGTACTTGCATGTTATCATATCTAGGTTGTTTCTTTTATCAATGGTGGTAAAATTTTACGGTTCAATGACACTCCTCGGACTAAAATTATAACCTTTCATTATTTTCTCTTAAGTGGGGAATAATAGTCAAAGTTTCTTTTCTTAAAATCTTTGTTTGGTAACCAAAATGGAAGTTAAATGGCTTTGTTTGAAAAAGGAAAAGGTGGAGGGACCAAAACTATCAAAATGTTAAAGTTATTTTAATAAAAACATCCTCCACCTAACATTACCCTCACATTTATTACTTCTAACCTAAAAGATCATACGCCTAATATTTATTCAAAGAAATCGTGTTTACGATCATCATCTGTAAGTGTTTTCATGATCTTACTTGATGTAATACAAGCTAAGGTTTTGAATTTCTATAAATCCTACGGCTAAAACTTTTTGATATGCGTGATTATGTGTTCTCACGCGCAAAAGTATGAACACACAATCATTGTGTATGTTTGTGGTTAAATGGATAGTGTCAAAACGTTCCTAATACATAAATGATAACATTTTAACCATCTAAATCCACACAGAAACACGAATTGATGGTTTTGAAAATTAGGGTTTATGAGTCGATTTGGGTGTTTTGAATGTGAAGGGTTTGGTTATAAATATTGTTGTGTTATGTTCATATGTTGATGAATTGATGATTTCCAGGCCCTATAACAACCCAGAAACACTAATTTAATCGAATTAGGAATTAGGGTTTAATGTTCTTGAGTTTGGGTATTTTTGATTCATCCGCGAACTAGATGTTAATACTTGGTTTATAAACTCACACAACATCTTAGAACTACTAGAATAAGTTTGGTGCAAATCCTATGGTTAGAAAACTTACGTAATTCTTAACCCTTAGGGTTTTGACCTCTGCGTATGACTTTCTCGCATAAATGTTTAACAAGCTTTCATGCCATGATGTGTGTTTAATATGACTATACATGTTAAGATTGAAGATATGATGGTTTTATTTGGATTGCTACTGCGTAAAATTGAGAATCAAGGTCGATTGTTACTCTCGCATAAGGATCACTACGGCGTAGCAGTTATCGCGTAGAGTAATCCTCTGCGTAACTACTACGCATAAGGTTCTACAATGGGACTCTGGCGTATCCTGTGAAGGATATGCGTTAACTTGATGACCTCATAAAGGTCTACTCTTACGAGTAAGCCTTCGCGTAAGGTATAATCACGCCTGGCGTAAGCTCTACGCATAAGGTCCCCTTTTCCCTCGCGTAACATTTCTTAGCGTAAGTTAAGATCCTGCATAAGCTTTAGTCTGCGTATGTCATTCTTGTTCTGGCGTAACTTTGCCATATCTCGCATAAGCCTTGATAGACCTTCATTATGAATTATTCGTGTACAAACTTGTTAATAAACAATTCATATCGTCCACGAATCAATAATGTCACTAATAAACTTAATCGTTTGATATGTTGTGAACAATAAGTGATAACATAAACTTTAAAACTTAAAGTTAACTAACTCACGAAACATTTCAGGACGTCATTGGACTATTGGACAAACAAGTGACTTAGGACTCGTAACAATCATTGACTTTACATTCAATAACTAGACAATAAGACCTTGTTGACTAACACTATGTCTTTTCGATATGTTGGTTCTTTTGGCTAATGTTATTTGAGATCCGCGACATGGTGAACAAATGAATGTGGATGCATCGATGTTCTTACAATTCGCGATATCTTTCGAGAGGGTTATCAGAAGATTGGAAAGAACAACCTTAGGGTTGACTTTGATACCCTCATGCTCGAGAATCTTCTTGTCTCATTCTGGATATTCTGAGGAATCATCCCTACCGAACATGCTCTCACACTACGCAGTTCGAGAGGTCTACATTCAAAATTACGGAATCTATGCAGTGGTCAAGGTCAAAATCTTTGTAGTGGTGACATCAATCACAAGCTAGTCACCATCACTCCTGTGACTTACGGTACGTTCTCCTCATTCTGACATCCTACCAACGACTTCTTTGCTACACCTCTCTTGAAGAAACATTACGCAATTCTTGATTGATATTGGGTATGATGAAGCTTGGGGTGATCATTAAGCATTCTCGCGTGGATCTCAAGAACATCCCAACCTTGGAGAACTCTATATATCATCATCACAAAATCTGTTTAAGTGGGGGCGGTGGCTATGAGCATCCCAAGCTCATGGAACGCAAATCTTCAGGCTCTAATCAACATGAAGCACATAGAAATTGAAGCTCGATTTGGGATGACATGATGACATTCCTCAAAAAGCTTGGCTCAAAGATTCCTTACATGAGATACACTAAAGGTTGATCCGAGAGCACTTGGGGTATAACCACGTGTCCCCGAAAGATCAATGCACGACAATCTCGACGCGATGTCAGTACCACTAGCCTTCGGTTAAGGAGTCAGCGACCAAGAAACAAGGTCTTTGTGTTGCGGATCACCTTCTCACCGGATGAAATCAAAAGCTCTATTACATATAGAAGATATTTGATTGCGGTAAAAGAACAAGTTGGATTTACGGATGATAAATCTTACGGTACACCTACCGGAAAACCCGAGGAAGTGCGAGGAAGTCGCAAACTAGCGAGAGTGAAAGTTTCGAGGACTCACCAAGCGAAGTTCCCTCCAAAGGAACACTTCCTATTCCTTCACTAAACCACAAAAAAGCTCTTTGGGAAGCTCACGAAGGAACCTGTCCAGACGAGGAGGTTCACTACTCTGGCGCAAAGGATGACACTCCATCCCGATTACCAAAACCTCCAGTCCACCCCGGTGACAAAGGAAAAGGGAAGACTCATGTACTTGTCTGCAGTATGATGAAAGATCAGGATGAAGAAGAGCAACTTGGATACTTCATACAAGAGGCAATTCAATTCCTTAGACTCCAACCTTGTGAAAATTTGCGAAAGAACAAATGGGTGGCCGAGGTCAAGTGGTACTGACTCAACCTTCACTTGGTCTTGATGCGGTTAATCAACGATAAAGGGATCCCGAGGTGCCACCACTTTGGAGCAACAACAAATGCGATGGAAGAAACTATTGTGTATGAATTTGAGGAACCATTAAAGAGGTAATAGAAGATGGGGTGACAAAGAAAAGAGAAGAAAAGATAAGTCACGAAGTGACTTTCGGTGTGATAAGTTTACGCTGAAGCGGTCCTGCTTTCGATCGGAGGAGAAAACCTGAACCTCAGAAGGATCCAGAGTCTCTCATTATCTCTTCATCATCGGGCTTCGTCTTCTCATCTTCACCACCACCATCCAAGAAGTCAACCAAATCATCATCCAAATCCGTGAAGAAACCACCTAAATCTTGGGTTTCTCAAGCTCATGAACGGATTACCAAAGACATCCAAACAAATTCGAGGAAAGAAAGGCGTGCTCAACAATTTAATTTCTTCTTTGTCACATCTGACATCTGTATGAGCATGAAAAGATGAAAGGAGAAAGGATTTGTTAGGGAATTCATGAAAAATCACCGTCGAAGGCCCAGGCAGCGAAATGATGAAAGGCTACACGAAAAGTACCTTATGAGATGCGTTCCTAAAAGTCGCAAAGGTTGTTCACCACAACTTTATCCAAATCTTATCTTGGTCCTTGAGCAAACTATTCGATCAGCCATACTTAGTCACAATCAATCAACCGATCGGTAGTTTTCTCAAATAATGAATTGGTGGCCAAAGCTTGTAACACAAATGTCGATTCGATCGACAGATATTCATTACGAAGAAGCAAAATTGTTTCAAGCATTGCTGGACTACCAACTTCAAGAAGCTTGTAGAGATTAATTTGAAAGTCTAAGCGTCCTAGAGCCGATGAAGACAAGGATAAGGATAAAGACTGCCATAAGCGTCCGAGCGGTCTGGTGAATCTTCTTTGATCAACTCACTCCCCAGCGGCCTCACCTTTCCCGACAAAAATCTCCTCCATTTCTTCTACTGAAAAACCTCGGGGCGATTCAGAGTTACACCACGACTCGGGAAACCGGTGATCACTTTGAGTATCACGGGTGGTTGCGATAAAGTCATGAGCCTACAACAACCCACCTCTCCCGAACAAGTTGAGGAAGCGGAAGAATCATCATCTAGGCCTCGAAGAAGAAGAAGGCCTGGGAATTTGGCCTTGTGTATCATGAAGCGTACACACATTCACGATTAATACAACGTGCTTGTAAATAAAGGACCACGTGAGTAAAGCTTGATTGCCACAATCCTTATAAAAGGGGCGAAAGCTTCTTACTTTTGAGTAAAACCTATCAAACCTTTCACTTTTCAAGGTTTTGCTCAAAAGAACAAGTACTTTCCTTATGATTTTCAAAACCTCAACGTTTATATCACTTCGTTGAGGTACTTGAATTAAAAACTTTGTTCAAAATTGTTCACGTGGTCATTCTTCCCATACACACTCGAAATGGTCATATTTATTCTCAACTTTTCAAAAATAACATCACATATGCCATTTTGAGGGGGAGAAAATACGTGATAAGAAATATGTTGTGTAAACAAATGAATCATTTGTACTATAGACTTAACCCATGAATTGATGAGATCTTAGCTGTAGTAACTTCGAAAAGACTTGTCGGGACGAGTAATAATTTCAAGCTAGTTCGCTAGTGATGTAAGCGTGTCTCATGAAGGACTTTTCGAGTAGAATGTACCATTCGAAACTCTTGGTAGACATGAACTCACGGCGGGTTTGAGACCTTTGAGGATTGTCTACACCTTCAAGGTAGTTATTAGAGCTAGTTGTCACCTAAAAGCTGACAATGTTTCTCTTTAACTATGCCCATGCTTGAGTGTCTCGTGGGGGATTGTCTATCTTGAGTGAATCAATTCAAAATGTAATGCTCTTTCCTCTTTGTGCATTTTAACCGTTAAAACTCTTAAGCACATGTGGAGAGGGAGTATTTATGCAAAATCTTATCTCAACAGTGGTACTAAAATGTTTTCATTCATAAACACTTTGAGAGATTTTTCCTACAATGGTTTTAATGGCAACATAGGTTAGTCATGAAGTTATAAGGTGACTAAGGTTAGGAATAACCGTCCTATGATCCGCCAGAGCCGGAGGGATCTACCAAGGACACCACCAATAGTTAGAATTTAGAAGTCCTTAGGTATGATTATAAAAGGAGAAAATGAGAATCGGAGAAAAAAGGAGTTGAAGAATTAAGAAGAAATGCAAAGAAAAGGGTGAAAAGAAATAGCCCTCAGTTATTCAACTTAGAGGCGGACAGGGTTCAATTCATATGCTACTGGTTGTCACTAGATGACACCGGTATTGAAGATTAAAAGTCGTCATGGACCCAGTGACGCATGCACTAAACCTTTTTAACCACTCAAGTTTCTCTCAACAGAAGCTTGTTTCATTCTCACAGGGAACCCTACATAATCTATCGGCCTTCTCTTAGAGATTGCCGATATTGAAGAAGGAGAACCTCTCCCTAGTCTCGGTTAGGAAAACCAAAAGCAGCACTATTGAGTCTAGAGCCACGAGATTCATCAAAAGATCTCTTAGGTACACTTGACATTTCATCACTTGATATTCAACAATAAGAATTTCGGTGATACATTATCGAGTCCTTCACAGATCTTAGCAATCATGAGAACATTTATGAGAGGTTCACATTTGTGATCCTCGGTGATTGAATGGAAACTCTGCCGGGGTCAACATCAAAGCGACCACGGCGGTGAGGTAAACTCGGCAACTCCCGTGGATTAAGCAGTGGTCTCGAAGCGGTCTACGGTGAGGTGATGCTTGTTGTACCTCGGCTGACTCATCAGATCGTAGGTGTACCGATTTTGTCGTGTTATCTCACTTGTGGGACTCAGATTCAGGAACGGCCTTTGTAAGAATTAGAGTTGTGTTTTCACACTATTTTGTTAACACTCTCGAAGTTCAAACTTGTAAGTCATAGGAATCCGCTTATTACTAACCGTTTAAATGTTTTCTTCTTATGGAAGCTCCGGAGCGGAATGATCGTGCAGATTCTTCTCATGGTCACGCCAACATCATCACTAATGGAAGTTCTATCCAAAAAGCAACTAGCAGTCGGAATGATTCTTCGTCAATACGGAGAATCTACAAAGTTAAAGACTTAAAGAACTCCATCGATTACTTGATTCCAATGTCAAAGGCGTGTGAGCATGTTGAAGACGGCGTGGAACCTTTGTAGCGGTGAAAGGAGACACGAGGCTGATTTGATCTGACAACAACATACTATCACTTTCATCACAAAGAACAATGATCAAAGAACAAAGTTAAAGATGGCGTCAAAGCATAACCGTTCAAAGTAAACTATCTCTCTACACTGGGAGATTGTTCAAATCAAGGCAATTCTTCTCACAAGAAGAAGAATGTCGAAGAAGGCGAAAGCTACTATATACATCAAGCCTTCACCGTTTTCATCACCAACACTTGAGTGTTTGTTACTCATATGTAATAACACTTGAGGTGGAGATTGTTGGAATCACTCTAAACCTTATTCAAGTGTTAGTTACTCATATGTAATAGTTAGCTTATTATAGCATTTATGTTTGTTATTAGAAGCATGTAGAGGCCCATGAGCTTAGCCCAGCCCATAGGAGAAAGGGAAGGAGTAGGAGTGTTGCCCTAGCTCCTTGCCTATAAATACTTTGTAATAACCTTCATTTGAAGGTTGGTTGTTCAAGTTATTTCTTTCACTACATACACTCTACATAACGTGTTTATCTCCGTGTGTGTGTGTAATACTTGTTCAATCGCCTCTCTATCTTTCTTATAAGCTTGTGTGGTAAACCTTGTGACCTAACAATATTATTAACGTGTAAACATGAATCTTTGTGCTTTATATGTTTACACGTTTTCATACTTTATATATCAACTAAAAATCTTTGTACTTGACATGTACGATTATTTTGAATCAAATTTATTAGTAAAATGATTAGGATTTCATTAAACTTGTACTAAAATACATATATAGATGATAAATATTTTATAAATATGCAATTTTCAAAAAATTTAAATGTACATAACCAAACAAAAATTTGACATTAAACTTACATTAATGAATGCTTTAAATAATTACGTGTAAAAGAATTATTGTTAATGTATTATTCATAAGCATTAATCATTTGTACATATTGCATACAAATTTAATTTGTATTACTTAAAAATAAGTCATTTTATGGAGGAAAAAGCACCCTCTATTATTGATATGTTTGTCAAAAGTAATTGTTGCCGGAACTGAAAATGTAGCTCCAAATGTAGATGGAGCGCGATATTATATTTTTATAAGAAAAATGAAATAACATTTGATTTTTAAGATATTATGGAACATAAAAGTCTTATAACTTATGTCTATCAAACAAAGTATATATTTAAATAACTTATTTTTTTCAAAAAATAAGCATAATTTTTTTATAATCTTGTGTGTCAAACATATACAAATAATATGTAACATTCATGTACCGCCCAATGGAATTTAGGCACTTAACATGTATATTTGAAAAAGTCGTGATTCACTGCCAAATTAGGTTTTGAAATCCGCACACTTTTACAGTGCATTTACTGCGTTTGAAATTGGAAGTAGTAGTGCTATTGTTTTTTGAAAAGAAACATTTATGGAAATTAAAGTAGTAGTATTTGTTAGCTATATATATAGCAGGCCCACCCGACTCTAAATATTCCATCTTGATTACAATTACATCATCTCTATAAATAGCACAGATGAAATATTCAAGTGAACTTGGACTAATATAATATAAACTATGATATTATTAGTGAACTTCTTTCACATACATCTATTCTTTCCGTGTTTAAGGGGGTCTTTTGTTTGGAACTTGGCCATTGAAACTTACGAGACTAGTTCTTTGTATAATTTTCATTGACAAACTATTACTATATATGAGTGAGGTTATTTTGCAAACCAAACAATATTACCTATACCAAGGGGCCAGATCCCAATCCTCTACATCTCACAACAAGGACAACATGAGATTTCATCTGGCCCACATATCTTTGGCCCACAGCTTTATACGCTTAATAAGGATGGGTTTCTCCCGAACCTTCTTTAGGTTCCAGGTTCTTCATCCCTTGGTGATGATGAAGATGAGGGAGTATTTGATGCGCGCTGACCAGGAAGTGGCCAAGGTAATTTTGATAACATGTTATACTTTTTAATGGTGTATCAAAGTCCAATGCAAATGCAAATATACTAATTCAAAGTAATTGATTTGTGGGTTTATTGTTAATATGTAATAAGATTTGAGTTAATGTATGAAATACCTGTTAGAGTAGTATAGTGTATTATTAGCTTTTAAATTTTTATGCTATATTAATATGATTTGAGTGTTATGATATTTTGGGTAGCTTATTTGAAGAGGTGATTGTGTTGTATTAGCTTGAAAAACTGTGTAAGAGGGTGTTTGGGGTTGCTTATTTTATGATACATGCTTATTTGCTTATAAGTTAATAGGCAGAAGGTCGTGACTTTGGATTTGGGAGGTTTTTGGTGATGGCGGCTTGAATCTATCTTGCTTATTTATAATTTGTTCTTCGGATACGTATCACTAAGGCCCCCTGGAATCACGGCTGCAATTTGCAGGAATGAATGCGCGTCTGCGTTCTTTGGCCTACGCATATTTATAATTTGTTCGGGCTGTTACTGTACTCACATTTAGAAGAAAAAAGTTATGCAAAAATATAAGAAATAATATTAGTATCACAATCTATTTTAATTAGATAATTGTTTTTTCTATAATCTTCGTTTCAGGAATAGCTAGCCTACGCATTACAAGATAAAACAATATTAACTGTGTTTGTTTCCCACGTATCATAGGGTTATCTTCGGGTGAGTTTATTAAGTTTACATATAGTCCCGTTCCGGCTAACAGTTTATTTTTTACAATATAAAGGTATTTACCGATTCACATTTCACTGTGATGCTAATTTTTTGTTTTATGTGAAATTAAGTCTTATGCATCTTTTTTTCAGGTTCACTTTATACTGTTTGCGGATAGCAACTACAATATAAGCCGTTGTCATCAATGTGGACTTTATAGCAGCCTATCTGAGCCTAATTATTTATCGCATCACCATGCGCGTTTTATCAAGGCAATGAATTCAGGTAATGTCAGGTTTTTAGACCCATGTATTGATATTCGGTATTTGGGTTTCGTTAGCGTTTATGTGTTTTCCTAGGTATCGTATGAAGGTGGATTTCATTGGATTTGTATTCTATATCTTGCCGTAACACAAGACATCCACATCTTTGATACTATCTTCGTGAAGGCAATAAGTTTTTATTTTGGGATTTTTCTTAAGGGGTATCTGGGGGGTGATTCCAAATGGCAGTTTTAAAGGAGAGTTTGGGTCGTTTTCGTGGGTGTTTGGATTTGCTTAAAAACCGTAGTTTAGTAGTTGCCTCAGTCATCCGTTAAGCTGCAAATTTGTTTTTTTACAGGAATTTTTGGGTATCTTGCCCATTATGTTGGCACTCCACACTTGGACTAAATGGAAGAACATATCTTATCCAAAATGAACAGCTAACGAATAGCGCCCATTTTGCTTGAATTTGTGTTGTCGCTAATTGTTTAATAACATGTTATTTATATAATTTAAAGAGTGCCGATTACTAAAAAAGCATTGTGCTTTTCAGTTGTCATCAATGCAGGCTTTATAGCACCCGGGTTCCAATCCAGATGCCTAGCCATGAGCAATGGAGCCACCTCGCTAACATGGGAGCATGACAGCGAGCTTCCCAATATTATACTAAACTTCACTCTTCTTTCATTGGTTTCAAGGCCCGACGGACTTGAATCACCGGACCAAGCCGCAAGTATGTTAGCGCCGAAGAAGCACATCCGGCTCCAAAATATCAGGTGAGGCATGCTACTTTTAACACCTTTGTGTGTATGCACTGCAACAGCAACAACCATTGCTTTATAGTATATAAATGGGTCAACTCCGAAAATGTTTGACACATAATGGGTCAAAATGGGTAATAAAAAGGCCCAAAATTAGACCTATGTATGACACCTACCAATCCACAAGACAAGCGTTGCATAATAAGAGTAGTCGCATATGAAAACGGATGTCACTACAGCAAACAGAAAGTAGGATTACGTCCACTAATGACAAGAGCAGATGAAATTTAAACTTTTTTTATTTGAAGTTGCATGTTTTTGGACTTCCGTTGCCTCGTAGACTACCCGCTTATGTTTACCTATTTGGAGTTGCAGGATTACCTACTCCGGCTATGACAACCATGGATGCTAACACAGATATGATACCAAAATAAATTTATTATAAGTAGTTTATCTATATATTTAAAAAGTTATAATGCTTTTGTGGTGAGATGTTTGAGATTCATAAGGAGATGTACAAACGTCAATAATATAGTCAGAGTTGGTATCTTTCAACCAGTTGTTCGCCTGCATCATTACTTATGTTGATGTTGTTTGTAATTTATTGTCTATGTTTTATTGCCAAAAAAAAGGACTATACTTGCCCATGCAACGGCCGAGGCAAATCCACCGTCATATATATATCATAGGGGATTTCACATGTGTAGACACAAAACTCTTTTATTCAAGAATTGTGGCATATTACAACCTTTATATGAATATCGAAAGATCTTAACAAGAGTAAGTACATTTTCAAATTTCTTTCGAAATGCATCTGCCGTTAGCTGTTAATCCTTTTCTAACTTTACATGTGAAATCACATGTTTTGGCTACGCATTCTTGAAACTTCGTAGTATCTTCACATGCTTTAGTACTTATCATACAAGTTCCTGAAACATATATGAATCAAAGAATATAAGCTTATAACTAGATTAGAAGTGTACTTTTCATATGTGTGATTAATTAAGTCATACTGATGATAGTAAAATAGCATAGAAAATCTATAAACATTACCTGCAATGGTTAATATGAGCAAAAGAGCAAGGTATAGCTTCATGGATGCCATGGTTTGTCTATGTTGATCTCGAACACAAGAAGATGGATTTTGTAGATGAGGTTTATATCTACCTTTACCACATGGTTCAAGAATTGTATATTTATAGGAATCAAAGTAGACGAGAAGGTGACATTGTTAGTACCCTTACCATCTAAGAAATAAAATTCATTTCACAATAAAGCATATATCATGTTATTATGAAATTTGATATCTCATAGTATCTGATAGATAACCTTTTTTGAAAATGAAAGATCAGTTTCCTAAAAAGAATTTTCTAATAACAAAGTTAGAAAATTATAACCGGCACACGGAGTATCAAATATGTCAAATAATAATTTTTGGATTCTTGCTTAAAGTTTATAATATAAAGACTTCTACTCCTATCATAAGTGATAAATAAATATATAAACTTTTTAGAGAAGAGTTATTTTATATATAAATTTTTTCGCATATAAATATTTAATGATAAACTTTTTAAAAAGATTTATATAACTTTTATTTCATATACTTTTTAATTTCTCATTTCATAAATCTATTTTCATTATGCTTAAGCTTGTCAAAGCTTTATAACTTGACGAGATATTAAATAAATTACATGTATTTAGTTGCAATGAAAAATTTCATGAATTTAGACCTATTTCATTATAAAACTCATCTCACTATAGTGACTAAATTTATAGACCTCTTCAAATTTTAAAAACCTTTTTGTGAAACTCATAGTGGATCCCTAAGACAAATCTCAGAATTCATTTATATAAATTAAAAATTCAACTACCTTATTTTTTATAATTTAAATATCTAATAAACCTTTTATCGTTAGACAAAACAAATTATACCGTTATTCGACGAGCATTTTAATTATTCTTTATAGACGAGACACTTTGATATCTTTTCGACAAAATTTTTGGTGTCATCTTTTTCACGTTTATTTTGGTATTAAAATTCACATGACATATCACATGTGATTTAACATTAATATCAAAGTTTGAATACTAAACATTTGTACTAAAATTGACATAAGTATGTTATAAACAAAAAACTTTTCCCCTTTTTTGTAATGAAAAACACACATTCATGGTTTTTCAACCATTTATCACACACTATATTCGAATTGTATATTATAGCAGTTCATTCGTGAAACTTTCATAATCACATGTGATAACAACACATGTGGTAAAAATCACATGTGATTGAGATCGCGTATGGTTAAAATCACATGTGATTTTATATGTTTAAATGAATTAACTAGACTAATCTATAATTCGAAATATAATGTGTTATATATGGTTGAAAATATATAAATGTCTAGTTTTTAAGAAACAAATGGTGAAACTTTTAAAATATTATAAAAAAATGTAGGACCTCGAATGATCAACTAAAACACATAAACTAAACAATATATGTGAATGGTGGTAATGTCGTGAGGTGTTGTAGAGAGAGGAGAAAGAAGAATGAGGAACTCAGTTAAACTAAACAAGCAAAACACAATTTCTATCCCTTCTGAACCTTACCCCTAGCATCACATACTTAGAAAGGATGGTTATAGGTTCCTTTTATAACGTGTTATATATGGGTTGAAAATGTAGGACCTCGGATGATCAACTAAAACACATAAACTAAACAATATGGTGAAAATGGTGGTGATGCCGTAGGGTGTTGTAGAGAGGAGAGAAAGAGAAGAATGAGGAACTCAATTAAACTAAACCGCAAAAACACAATTTCTATCCTAACCTTCTAACCTTACTGTGGATAGGATAGTATAGTTGGTAAAGTAAGATCATTTAAGGTTTTACAACTTACTTAAACCCTGTACATCTCTTCATAACTCTATAACATAACACGAGTTCCTAAACGAAGAATGACATTCACTTTCTATAAGTCTAACAATCTCCCCCTAAGGGATGTCATTCTTTAAATTCTTTAACGTGATTTGGTCATCTTGTGTCTTGATCTTTGAACCTTGGGTGTTGTAATAGATTGATCTGGATTTGTTTGTTCCTTGGGCTTTGTGATCTTTGAAGTAAAATCTCTTTTGTCTTTTCTTGCCTTTGATCAACATCTTCAACTTTTTGTTGCGTCTTCTTCAACGTACTCATACGAATTGAACAATCTTTGATCTTCATACTTATGTTTTCCTCAATTGATACTTGAACTTTTTATTGAATTTCTTGATTTTGACTTAACCTTTGTTTTTAACTTGATCTTTTTGTTTTGAACGTTCTTGATTTGAGCTTGTTGAGGATGAACTTCATATGTATATGATATGTGTAGGTGAAGATGTTGATGTACATGGTGGTGCATCACGAGTGGCTTACATCATTGAAATGCCGGCACGAAATAAGGTAAGGAATAATAGCGTTAAGCCAATTGATCATTTGTGAATCTTTTCTTAGAGATTAATCCACTAAAATTATTATTCTCTTTGATAAGATGTCCACGATTCCATTGTTGTTATTCACCTTAGTAGGGAAAATTAGTTTCCACGAATCCCGTTAAAGACATTTATCGGTATATTGGATAAATCAAGTAA
>OU343217.1:236920017-236935696 GCA_910596185.1 Chrysanthemum makinoi | reverse complement strand
AGAAGTAAATAAGGAAAGAAATGATCAAACCACAACAAGTTGTTTATAGTGGTTCGGTCTACAAGGACTCTTTTTCCTTGCCCTACTCCACTCCTCGAGTCTCACATTCGAGAGTTTAACTTCACTAGTCAACAAGCTCCTTTCACCGTGAGGAGAACCTTTACACTTAAACACACTATTTCGACACTAAGCTAGATGTCGAGTTCTTTCCAAGGGTACAACCACTCCCACACACAATGTATTTTGAGGACTAAAATACTAACCACTCACACTCACAAGATTATGATGGTTTGATACCACAATGAAGTATGAATCAACACTAGATCATACAACACTAAACAAACAAGACTTCCAACTTCTCGTTTGAAGCTTGAATGTGACTTGATCTTCTTTGCTACAGAAAAGATCACTAATATGATATGAACCGAGTTAGAAAGGTTAGAGAAGATATGTATGAGAGTATGTTAGAAAGGGATGAAAAACTACTTGGCTTGGCATTGCTATGTATAGCCAAAATGGACGAGGAAGTCCGCGGACGGAACCCTTAAAAGGGTTCCGCCCATGTACCAAAATGCTGTAGGTCTGACAGTCAAGATATCAAATCTTTGCTAAAGTCAACTCTATCTAAGTGAGATTGTGCAAGATATGAAGAGTACAAATCAACACAAAATATCTAATTAAATCTTCCAATGATTTCCATGATGCATTACATGATGTCATATGTTGTATTTCTATTTTTAGAAATATGCAAGTACATAAGTAGTGTTTGGTTTTAAGAACCTAACACATTCTAAAAACTACTATCATACATAATGATTAGAGTCATATCAAGATGTTACTAATCATAAATGTAAATGCTTGAATGATGAATATATTGTTTGAAAAAGCTTGTTTTAATATCTATTAAACTTGACAAGCTTTAAGCTTTATAAAATTAAATTTACTTTTGTCGTTAACAAAACTTAGGTAAAGATCAAAAATATAAATAACGTTTAATGGCGATATTTGTATTAACAATCTCCCCCTTTTTGTTGAGGACAAAATATAAATTTTATTTTATAAAAGATACAAAGTTTGTACAAGAGTTATAAAAATATTAGTTTTAGAACTTGAAAAGATAATGCAAGTGTATGATGTTTGACTATTTATGAAAGTCAAAGTATTCACTAGTTGATGCATGATGTTTGACTTTTGAGATCAAAGTATCAGTTGACTTTTTAAGAAAAGTCAAAATATAATCAAGTTCTATATTTTCTCCCTCTTTTTGTCTCAACAAAAGAAGAAGCTATCTTGCGGAATAATGAGCAGAGCCATTATCTCCCCACTTGTGAAGCTCCCCTAAATTGGGTGCTTAATGGGAAGATACATGGATTGTGAAAATAAAGCTACAAAAAATGTTAGTAATAATGATCATTCACAAGCATTTCCAAACACTATGTAAAAGTACCAACAATATAATAAAAACACCATTCATTAGTTAAAATTTTTCATGAATAAAGATCATGAAATGGGAACACAATGATGTGTTTTAGTACAAGAAAAAAATAATCCTAAGAGAGAAAAAACTAGAAATGCTAAACTAAAACCATCCTAATTGATGGTGGATGAGAAAGGCGTTGAGGCGCTCAGGATGTGATTGAGGATGAACCTCATTTCTTCTTGAAGTCATGGACCATAACCGGGTCCTATCCAGCGGTTTGGGCCGTTTGCTCACAAGTTGAGCAACCATGCCTAGGGGGTAGTATGTTTGGGGAGGTTGTGGTGGTGGAATGGTAGATGTGTTGGTGTTGGTGGAAATGTTTGGGGTGGTCATGATGGAAGCAAGCAAAGCACTTTGCATTTGCATTGTCTCACTCAAGTGAGAGTCCACCATGCCTTTGAATTGGTGGAGGTTGTGGAGTTCGGTTTGAATCTCCTCTCTAGTGGGATTGGCATCCCACATACACTCCTCAATGTCCTCAAGATGAGGGGACATTGATGTGGGGAGTGAATGATCCCCATACAAAGGACCATGAATGTCTTTGTGAATGGGGTGGAAGAGAACAGGTTTAGGCCCTAATGGGCGTTTGGGTCAAGATGACCAGGGTGACTCATGAGCCATCCGCTTCAATTGGAGCCAAAGGATGGCAATGGTGGTGGATGATTTGGCCTAGGAGGCAAGTCAAGTCCTCTAGAAAGGATTTGGTGATGTTGGTGGAGTTGAAAAAAAACTCCATGGGAATGAGAGTTGGAGACCTTGGTGAAGGTGGTGAGGGTGTTTTGGATGTTTGGATGGGTGCGGGTGGAGGTGAAGTTGGTGTTTTTGTTGGTGGTGGAGTGGTGATCACAATATGTGATTGATTAGGTGTAGCTAAGGTAAGGTTTGTATCATCTCGGATGGGAGATGAGATTGTGAGTGGAGAGAGACTAGGATGAAGCTAAGATTAACAAAGCAACAAGGCCTCACTAATTCTAGCGGTCTTCTTGCAAGGTTTTGGAGATGATTTTGTCATTTTTGACTTTGGTTTTGTCTTTGCTAGATGATAGTAAGAATGAAGAAGGTGTGAGGATGATCATGGTAAAACCTCTCAATTTATAGAGGTGAAAAATCATGGAGAAATGTGTTTGATTTGATGTTAAACCATTGAAAAGATGAGGTTCCTAATGATTTGGAAGTGGGTTGAATGCTAGTCATATCACCCAAGTCAAGCCATTCAAAAGAGATGGAGTGAAGAAGAAAAGATTTGCAATAAATGTGTTCTAATGAGCAGAATTTCCTAATATTGGATCCCCACGGATTGAAGGTACCAAAAATTTGGTTCCTTCCTTTATGCAAAGAGCTCCTTGGGTGGATTTTCAAATTTTGAATTTTGGTGGGAAATGGATTTCTTATATACTTAAGTGAATTATACTAGTTCTAATAAGGGTATAAACAAGTTAGGATTGATTTATAAGCATTGGATGGTAATTTGGAATCACGAAATAGTCGAAATTGAGAAAGTTACACGAAGGATCCACGGCACCAAAATCATACAGTAGGAACCCTAAAGGGTGCCGTCTGGTCCTTTATGCAGTCGGCGGTACCAATTTACATAACGGACGGTACCAAATTATGGTGCCGTCGATCCGTGAGATGCGAGAAAAATGGACGAGTTCGTTTTAGGTGTGGGGACTTTTCGAAACCGAAATTCTTCTCAAAACATGTTATACTAAACATTTCTAGTTAGGAAAAGTAAATAACACATATATAAACATAGTGGAGCATGTATTTTGAGCAAGGCTTATTGATTTTCACATTATAGTGAAAATGGGTAAAATTTGATAGCAAACTTGTGCTATCCCCCCCATGAAATTGTTAGCATTCACCATTGTTTCAGTTATATTATCATCCTACATAATAAAACAACTAAATTGTATCAAACATAATGATAATGTATTGTTCCAAACACTCCTTAAAATACCCTTATTTGTCCAACTTCTTGTAAATCTTGTTCATCATCCTACCAAGGCACTTGAACATTCCCTTAGTTTGCTTGAACTCCGCTGATTCATTCTCTATTTCGGGAAGAGACGCATAATACTCATGAGGTGGAAGACGAGAGCTTGGAAGACCATCCTCGGAGCTATTTGATGATGATGATGATGGAGTTGGAGGTTTTGCTCTCTTGCCTTTTGTCTTAGCAACTCGTGCATCACTCAAAGGTACAAAGATGTGAGGGATGAGCTCATAGTGAAGGTGCATCCCTTTTGGTGTTGGTGGAATTGGTGCAAAGTTTCTATAGAGACGGGTGAGAGCATCCCGTATGGAAGAGCAACCGATCCTTGAGTTGGAATATCAATCATTCTCCTAGCTATGTAGTAGGCTAAATTGAATGGTTGACTGGTGGACAAGTTGTAGAGCATGTGACAAAGGCAAGCGTTAATGTGATCCCTATTTCCTATGGTGCTAATGACGTTGGCTCTAAGTAGCTCCTCCCATTTCTTAAATTCGGGCTTAAGTTCATTTAGCTCCATTCCATATGGATCTCGGTTTACTTCTTTTCCCTTTCGGGTAACTCGGGTTGTATCACTTTTTGGGTTAAAAGGTGTTCACGGATGACATCCTTATCGGCCAAACGGGTTTGGTAGGGTAGAGAGCGGTCATTGATAGCATCAAGAGCGGTGAGTGACCATTTATCCTAGTAGAGACAAGTTCCTCGGTTGGGAATTCCTAGCACTTGAGCAAAGTTGGCTAAGGTGATGGTGTAGTCGTTTTGATTGATTCTAAACCTAAGACAAAATTCATCATCGTCTTCATCACTAAAGCCGGTCACACTAGCATAGAATTCTAACACAAACCTAGGACAAATTGGTTCATCGATGTCAAGAAGACAATCGAATTGAATGGCGGCTAGTTCTTCACGAAGATTGGTATTTTCAAGGAAGGATGAGTGAATGGTTCTACCCTCATGGAAATACCTTGATTCTAGACCCCTAAATATTTCTACTTGTTCCTTGGTAAGTCCTTTGGTTTTGTGGTGTTTGGGAATGTAGTTAAGGGTGTCTTTGTGATCATAGAATCTTGCGGCTACCATGGTTATTCCTAAGGACAAGAGTTAATATGTTAAAAAATGAGAATAAGTTTTAACGTTTTTGGTTCTAGTGTGTGCCTATATGAAAACAATTTGGAGTTGCGGTTATCTCGACTCATTTTATGCACAAAGATGGTTTTAGTGGGGTGTTTGGCAAATACCATGAGATAACCCAAATGCTCCTAATTCAATGTGGCTTCATTTGAATATACCCGGGAATGCATATTAGTTATGCAATACCTTTAGTATTCAAGAGCATGCAAGTGATGAAAATTTAACGTTTCTATTTGTATTAGCAATGAAAAAATTGTTTTCCTACAAGTGAGAAGCTTTTCAAAACTTTTGACATGGGGTGTTTGGTTGTTTGAATAAGGCCTTATATTCATTATCTATCAATTAGTGGGAAGCATGATTTGTTTATGCAATATGATAATGTAGTACCTAATTTCAATGACTAGTTATGCAATTTGCCAATTGAATTCATATTTGGTATAAAAGCATACATAAAACCCCATGTAATGATTTGTGATAGTTTTGTGCATATATAAGAATCCTAGACTTCAGAATTAAGAGATGAAATGTAGTTAGGATACTTACAATGATGTTATCTTCAATGATTAGTGAGTGGGAAGATGACAATAATGAGCTTGGTTTAAGTTTTACACGTTTTGGTAAAGTGGGTTTTGAGGAAGAGGATGATTTGTATATAGCAGTTTTGCTTCTGTAGACACCACGGACCAGACGGCACCAAATTTTTGGTTCCGTCTTTGTTGTCGTTTGGTGCCGTGGCTACGATGCAGTACAAGACAAAATTTGTTTTGTTTTGACTATTCTAATGTTTTGGGCTATGTTTATCCTACATGTTTGGTTCCATTAACCCTAAACCAAGTCTAAGAAGATTAAAAGGTTCTCGTTTAAGAGGCTTAGTTAAGATGTCGGCAATGTTGTCTTCGGAGGATACTTTCTCGATTGAAATGTTTCCTTTTTGAACATTGTCGCGAAGAAAGTGATGGCGGATTTCAATATGTTTTGTACGAGCATGTTGAACGGGATTCTTGCTGAGATCGATGGCTCCTTTGTTGTCGCAAAGTATCACAATGTCGTTGAGATGAATTCCGTAATCTACGAGAGCTTGCTTCATCCAATGAGCTTGTTGACATGCCTTTCCGGCTGAGACGCTAAAGCTTCAGATAGTTGAGATGGCAAGGCGTTTGCTTCTTTGCAAACCATGAGGTGAGACAATGTCCAACAAAAGTGCAAATACCACTTGTACTTTTTCTATCGACATAGTCACCGGCATGATCCGAGTCGGCATACACTATGGTTTCTATACCGTTCCTTTGGGATACCATAATCCTAAACACGTTGTTCCCTTAATGTATCTAAAAATCCTTTTAAGGCTTCTAAGTGTGATGCCTTTGGGTTTTCTTGAAAGCGAGCACATAGACAAACACTAAACATAATGTCGGGTCTACTAGCCGTAAGATAGAGTAGGCTACCAATCATTCCTCTATATTTAGTGTTATCTACGGATTCACCTTCCTCATCCTTGGTTAGTTTAGTGTCCGAGGACATGGGTGTTTTAGTTGGTTTGGAATCTTCAAGACCAAATTTTCTAAGCATGTCTTTTATATATTTAGATTGGTTAAAAAATATGCCATCTTCTAGTTGTTTAATTTGAAGTCCTAGAAAGAAATTTAACTCACCCATCATACTCATTTCAAACTCGTTATGCATGATTTTAGAGAAATCATCACATAGTTCTTGACAAGTTGATCCGAATATAATGTCATCAACGTATATTTGAACAATGATAATATGTGATTCCTTTTTCTTGGTAAAAGAGTATTATCTACTAATCCCATAGTATATTTGTTATCAATAAGAAAAGTCTTAAGTCGGTCGTACCAAGCTTTTGGTGCTTGCTTAAGACCATATAATGCTTTCTTGAGTTTGAAGACATGATGTGGTTTCTCAAAGTCGGTGAAACCGGGAGGTTGAGCAACATACACTTCTTCGTTAATAAACCCATTAAGAAAAGCACTTTTAACATCCATTTGAAATAATTTAAAATCATAGGCACATGCATAAGCAAGCAATATTCTAATAGACTCAAGCCTAGCTACCGGTGCATAAGTTTCATCATAATCAATCCCTCTTGTTGATTATAACCTTGCGCTACAAGCCTAGCTTTGTTTCTAGATACTATCCCATTTTCATCCATTTTATTTCGAAAAACCCATTTTGTTCCAATTATAGTTTGATCTTTAGGTTTTGGAACTAATTTCCAAACATCATTTCTAACGAATTGGTTTAATTCTTCTTGCATGGCAATTACCCATGATTCATCTTTTATTGCTTCATTTATGGTTTTTGGTTCAATGGTGGATACAAAACAAAAATAATTACTTTGATTTTGGGCTTGTGACCTTAAGGTTCTTTGATTTAGTTGTCCTATGACCTTTTCTAAAGGATGACTTTTAGATTCTTTGATGTTGACAATTTCTTTATTTAATGGTTCATCTTCCTTGTTATTATTAATTATTTCTTGACCTTCTATCATTTGACTTTCAACTAAGTCATCATCTACCAAAGGTGATGTCTTAGAGGAGGTGGACTTTCGTCGAATGTTATGTTCAACGATTCCTCGACTATCATTGTTTCTTTGTTTAGGACAATGTAAGCTTTACTAGTTTGAGAGTAACCAAGAAATACACCTTCATAAGACTTTGGGTCAAACTTGGTGAGATAATCCTTAGTATTAAGAATAAAGCATTTACAACCAAAGACTCTAAAATATCCTAACGTTGGCTTTTTACCTTTATAAAGTTCATATGGTGTTTTGTTTAAGAAAGGACGTATTAAGACTCTATTCAAAATTTATGTAGAAGTGTCAATCAGCGTTACACCAAAACTTTTGAGGAATGTTTTGTTCATTAAGCATTGTTCTACTCATTTCTTGAATTGTTCTATTTTTACGTTCTACTACTCCATTTGATTGAGGTGTTAGTGGAGGCGGAAAAGTTATGTGTTATACCATTTGTATCACAAAAGTTTCCAAATTGAGTTTCGTTGTCAAATCCACGACCATGATCCGTTCGGATCGACACAATTTTGACACCTAGAAGATTTTGAATTTTCTTGCTAAGTATTTCAAATTTATCAAAAGCTTCATTTTGGTTTTCAAAAACAACGTCCAAGTAAACCTTGAGTAATCATCTACTATGACCAAAGTGTATAAGTTGCCTCCATAGCTTCTTATAGCGGATGGTCCAAACAAGTCCATATGTAATAATTCTAGACACTTAGATGTGGACACCATATTTTTAGATTTGTGACTACTATGTGTTTGTTTACCAATTTTGCAACTGTCGCAAAAGTGTTGGTCATATTTAAGTTTTGGTAAATTCCTAACCAATTCTTTTGAAGATAGGTTTTGTATAAGTCTCATATTAGCGTGACCTAAGCGTCTATGCCAAAGAGATGAGCTATCATCTAATGTTGTTAGGCAAAGTTTGTCATTATATGTTTTATCTATTTTCATGACGTATATGTTATTTTTCCTAACTCCTTTAGCTATGGTGATACCATCTTTTAGTATTTTACTACCATTTTCATCAAATAGTACTTTATACTTTTTATCACATAGTTGGCTAATACTAAGTAGATTAAATCCTAACCTATCCACATGAGCAACATTTTCAATAGTTAGGGAGTTATGAGCGATCGTACCTTTGCCAATAATTTTGCTTTTGAGATTGCTACCAAAGGTGACATTACCTCCGTCATACTCTTGGTATGATGAGAAGAGACTTTGTTGCCCGTCATGTGTCGTGAGCATCCACTATCTTTTATCCATTCATCGGGTTCCAATCCAACTTTCAAGCATACCTAAGAAGCAAATAACTCAAGCATTTGGTCCCCAATATCTCATGGGTCCATTTGGGTTACACATACCATTTATTTGATTCATGTATGGAAATGATGGGTAAGGGTTCCATGGCATGGAGTTTGATATGGTCTAGGAAAGTTTTGATTCCAACCATTGTGTTGGTAGTTGGGATGTACGTTGTGGTTGCTCTTAGGAAAGGGCGTTTGGCAAAAGGAGTTTTATATCGTTGTTGAGTAGTTTTTGATCTAAATTCATTTTTAATAACAAGTCCTACTCCGAGTAACGCTGGTTTTAGTTTAATACTATTATTGGTTTTCTTTGTTATTTTAACAAATTCAGTACGGTCCTTATTGCGAACATTCTCGCTCTGAAGTACCCACGTACCATTTTGCACAACGACGGAACCCTTATTTTGGTTCCGTCTGGTCCGTGCTGCATCTTCGCAGCAGAAATTTTGACAATGTTCGTCCTTTTACCGCCGTTTTATTTTGACTCTTTGGAATTAATACTTCATTAAAACCTAGCCCATTCATGTCTCCCGGTGTTTTATGAATTTTAACTATTTCATCGGCAAGAGCGATGTTCTTGTTAAACCTTTTAAATTTAGAATTGTTTTCTATTAAAACATCTTGTGTGAGCTTTAGTTTTTCTATTTCAAGTTTAAGCTCTTGACATGATTTACAATCATCGTCATTTGCTTTTCCTTTTCTAGTCGTTTTGCTTTTTCTTTTAACTCATAAACTTCATTTTCCAAAAATTCCTTTTTGGTTTTTAAAATTTATTTTTAGTTATGATTTTTAGACTTAGCTCACACAATTGATTATATTGTTTTTGCAAAGTGTCATCATCAATAGAAGAATAAGAAGAGTCGGAAAGTACCTCATTTGACTCATGTGCCATTAGAGCGATCTCTTCCTTGCTTGATTCTTCATCGTCTTCACTATCACTCCAAGCACCACTTACAAAAGCTCGTTGAGTTTTGCTTTTAGGTGGCTTGGGACATTCTCCTATGAGGTGACTTGCATCACCACATCTAAAACATTTTCTTTCACCTTTACCCTTCTTGTCATCCCGATCTTTTCGAAATGGCTTCTTTTCTTCTCGAGGTTGTCTTACGAACTTTTCTCTTCTTCTAAAGAACTTCTTAAAATCTCTAACGGCCATGGCATATTCCTCATCTTCACTACCGGAGCAAGATTCGTCATCATCACTTGATTCCGCTTTTGCTTTTAGAGCAACAGATTTGATCTTCTCCCTTTTTCCTTTGATGATCTCCGAATCTTTCTCCATCACCATTTCGTGTACTTTGAGGTTACCGATCAACTCGTCTAGTGACATTATTGAGAGATCTTTTGATTCCTCAATGGCGGTCACTTTAGCTCTCCATTTGGGATGGAGTGCTCTAAGAAATTTCCCGACAAAGTTCTTACTACGAAAAGATTCATCAAGTGCTTTAAGTGATGTAATAATAGTGTTAAAGCGAGCAAAGCCACAATCAATGGTTTCATCTTCAGAATAACAAATTGTTCATATTGTTGAACAAGAAGATCAATTTTGTTATCCTTGACTTGTGAATTACCTTGATGTGTAACAATTAAAGATTCCCAAATATCTTTGGCGGTTTCACACATAAAAATTCTTTCATATTCTTTTCTAGGTAAAGCATTATAAAGCATCATTTTAGCTTCATTATTTTTAGCAACTAATTTCTTTTGTTCATCAACTGAAATATCCTTTGTTGTAGAACTAAAATCCCCTTTAACAATAATAAACCAAAGATCTATATCTTTTGATTTTACATATGTTTCAAAGCGGTTTTTCCAATAGATAAATCCATTGGTTTCAAAGAGTGGTGGTCTTTGCATAGATTGCCCTTCTTTAAAGTTTTGAGAATCCATGGATCGTTTCAAGTTTATAAAATACAAGTTATTTTAGAAATTCTTGAGCAACGAGGCTCTTGTACCAATTGTAGAAAACTAGAAGGGGGTTGAATAGTTTACCAATTAAAACTTTGTTTTGAAACTTATTGTAAAGATCAATTGATATTGATCTTAGATATGTTAATGAAATATGCAAGCAATATGTTAAGAGTAAATAAGGAAAGAAATGATCAAACCACAACAAGTTGTTTATAGTGGTTCGGTCTACAAGGACTCTTTTTCCTTGCCCTACTCCACTCCTCGAGTCTCACACTCGAGAGTTTAACTTCACTAGTAAACAAGCTCCTTTCATGGGAGAAAACCTTTACACTTAAACACACTATTTCGACACTAAGCTAGATGTCGAGTTCTTTCCAAGGGTACAACTACTCCCACACACAATGTATTTTGAGGACTAAAATACTAACCACTCACACTCACAAGATTATGATGGTTTGATACAACAATGAAGTATGAATCAACACTACATCATACAACACTAAACAAACAAGACTTCCAACTTCGTTTGAAGCTTGAATGTGACTTGATCTTCTTTGCTACAAAAGAGATCACTAATATGATATGAAACTGAGTTAGAAAGGTTATAGAGAAGATATGTATGAGAGTATGTTAGAAAGGGATGAAAAACTACTTGGCTTGGCATTGCTATTTATAGCCAAAATGGACAGGAGCGTCCACGGACCGTGGAACCCCAAAGGGTTCCTTTTGTGTCTACCAATTTTGCAGCGTTATGACGATCAAGATATCAAATCTTTGCTAAAGTCAACTCTATCTAAGTGAGATTGTGCAAGATATGAAGAGTACAAATCCACACAAAATATCTAATGAAATCTTCCAATGATTTCCATGATGCATTACATGATGTCATATGTTGTATTTCTAATTTTAGAAATATGCAAGTACATAAGTAGTGTTTGGTTTTAAGAACCTAACACATTCTAAAACTACTATCATACATAATGATTAGAGTCATATCAAGATGTTACTAATCATAAATGTAAATGCTTGAATGATGAATATATTGAAAAAGCTTGTTTTAATATCTATTAAACTTGACAAGCTTTAAGCTTTATACAATTAAATTTACTTTTGTCGTTAACAAAACTAGTAAAGATCAAAAAATAAATAACGTTAATGACGATATTTGTATTAACACTTTACTTGAGGTGAGTTCATAGGCCCCACTTCTTCATTACTTAATTGTTTTTACAAAACCTTGGGAAATCCATTGTTTAATTTTAAATTGAACAAATGGCTTTCAACTTTATGTTTTTTGTTGTCATATTGTCCTAAGTAACCATCATTTGCCCAACATAAGTCCCTAAATCATGAACCTTAATCACTAGAGAAGTGAGACGAATATTGTGAATGATCTATTGGGAATTGATGAATCCGTTTGGGTGTTGTACCAGTAGCAAACAAAGCACTATATTTGAGTACATTAGGTAAAAATGGAAATTTTTACCTATTAGGGAATGTACCAAAGGTTTTTCTTCTTCTCCAATTAATATTGGAAACACGTTAACGCCTTGGTTTCATGAGCTTGGTGACAACAAAAGTGGGCTCAAGTTCATAATACTTGAGGCAGCCGTAGCCAACACTAATAGCTGTTTTGTTTTCAGACCATTGGTGTGATCTAAGCCACACTACCAACTAAATTGTTGTTCAACCATCAAACACTCTATGGAATTTCACTCACCTTTGTGTTGACAGTTTTAAGCATGTATTTCAGGTCCATAATGTCGGAAGCTAGCTCGGAAGAGCAAGGACTAGATCAAGAGGTAGAAATATTTATCATTCAAAAAACATCAAAGACTTTATATTGATGTATTTTGTAAAAAATGGAACCAACTGGGACCTATTTTGTAAACTCTGTTATATTGAATAATTTATTGATAAAATCCTTTTTAAAACGACTCCTTTAGAGATCGTTTTCATTGTTAATACTGTTGTTGCCATAAGTAACACCCAGTTTGAATTTCGCTGCCTATCACAAATTGGGGGTGTTACATACTGTGACAACTCATATCGAGTCACATTGAGCAACTCATAATTTACTGTAGCTGGCAAGTCGTTGGCTAGGTGATCATCTTGGGTCTTTTCTGTCTATATAACGAAACAAAAATGAAGATGCAAGACCACCATATCTTATTGGTCAACTATTTAGTTATCTTTAAACTTGCTTGAGTGCATCATATTAACTAGAAGTGAGAAGTTAAATCACACAAGTTTTTGGAACAAGATGTAATGAATAGGGGTTAACAACCCTTTTGCAAGCAATGGCGGAGCTAGAAAATTTTTCGTAGGAGGGTCAAAACAAATTTTATTCGGGAAATATATTAAATGGGAGGGCCGAAATAATTTTTTTCCTGAAGATACACATGAAACCGCGAAAAATACACTAACGGGCTTAGGCCTAGGGGGCCGGGACCCTTCCCGGTCCCTTAATAGCTCCGCCCTTGTTTGCAAGCCTGCGAGTCGACTCAAAATGCTTTATTAAAAAAAAAGCGTTGCTGAGAAGATCCCAGAATTTCTTAACAAAGGTACAGTTCAGAGCATCAGGTCCTTGGGCTTTTGAACCTGCATAGTCCCACACCATTTTTTTTCATTTCATCCATAGTGAATGCATTATCCAAAACGTTCAAGTTTGCTAGGTCCAAATTACGAAATAGCTAGCATTAGAAAAACAGGCATTTGTACAGGAGGCTCAATGAACCTATCCAAAAAATGGTCATACATGATACATTTGAGCTTAGATGGATCTGTAATCCAAAAGCCATTTGAGACAATACCCATAATTTTATTCTTCCCTTTATTTTAGTTTTAAAGAAGCATGAGGATAGCGAGTGCTAATATGCTCCAATCTATGATATTCAGCAAGTGCTTCCCCATGGGTTTCAATCTCATTTTGAGATAGCAGACCCCTATCAGCCATTTTATCCCACGTACCAATTTTCAATAACAAGTCTGATCTCTCTCTTTTTATCCCACCACACACCAAGCAAGAATATTGTCCACACCACCACCTTTCCAAGAATTCCATGATCTACTAACCAAAGGCATAATTCCTCATTACTGACCCATGAGTCGAACACCCTAAGAGGCTTAGGTCCGAGATAAAACCGTTCGATAATTTCCAAGATAACATAGTCCAATATTGTAACATCAGTGAAAAACAAAAGTTACTGTAACTAGGAACCGATTTAGCTTTCTCATTTTTCATCTTTGATCCACTTCGATTAAAATGCAGACACGATCACTAATCCCCACTCACTTTTCATATTCTATCAAAAGGTCAATATATACTATAACTTTAATTAAGAAAACATGTATTACTCCAAAAAAGCGTTTAAGTACAACGGATGTGGGTGACTCCCACACATCTCAGCCAGCTACATATGCGATAAGGCTTACATAACAAAGCAAAACTACTTCTATAACGAAGAACGACTATGACTAGATTACAATTGACTCAACATAACATTAAAAATAATCTACTGCTTCTTTCTATCGCGAACCTTGATATCCCAAGCATCACAGAAAGCCTGCTGGTCTTAGATACCATGATCATTGTACAATGCATCACCATATGGGTCATAGTCATCACCCACTATTCGTTCCATTGTTTATATAAGCTCTTTGTACCGTATCCACTTCCACTTCTCACTTGTTTAGATGCCAGAAAACTTTCAGTTTCATTATCAGCTACCTCTACTTCATCCTCACAATCTTCACTAGTGTCTACATTTCTATTCACCTTGCTTGTTCCAATAGCCATATCAGCTCGTTTAATCTCTTCAAGTACAGTGTCAAACTCACTAGATAGGAAGTCATATTTATTGGACGTATTAACCACATTTTTGGAAGACGAAGCAAGTGAATCCTTGCTACTGTTAGACGCATTAAAATCCACTTTGGTAGTTACATTCTTAAACGAGCTCACTAGCATTTTTAGGATTGCAAGCTTCATTACGCATTAGACGTACCTTTAGACGTGCTTGCATTTCTATTTGGTTGTACTTAAACTTCGAACCTATATTTTTCTTAGCCTTTGAAGCACCTTTAGCATAACGAGTCTTCCCATTATTATCATTTGTTTACAACCACATGGAATCCTTCATTTGAGAATTCAAAAATTTTAGAAGGGACCACGTCTTGTAGGACATTTATCACACGTATGGCCAAATATCTTACATGAAGCACATCGTGGTGGTATCGACTCGTATTCTACCTTTAATTCAAGTAATGGGATAGCAATCGTTAAACTATCCTTTAATTCAACATCAGTCCTTACCTCAATTAATGCCCGAGCAAAGCTACTTCTCCGCCACAATTCCATACACATCGTACTTGTGAATGAGTCAAGCATTTTGGAGTACCAAGTTTGGTCGCGAATAGGCTTAAACCGTCCTCCAAAAGGCAGCCAAAGGGACACCATGAAGATTAACTCATATCAAAACATGGGTTAGATCTTCGTTCAAAAGATTAGTGTTCATCATCCATGTTTTTAGAATGATAGGAATGTTGTGGATCATCCATTGACCGCCCTCTAACACATCACACAAACCTTATTGGAACCAACTTTGAAGAAAAAGAAACCCTTGGCATTCATCATAAGCCTTATAATACCAAATTTAGCCCAAGCGTTACCAATATAGTGCTCAACGATGAGGAAAGCAACCCGTTTACCAATGAAATATCTATATAAAGTATTATCAAATTTAAGACTTATATCTTCAAAAACTTTCATAGGAATCGCTAAGTCAGTACCTTCGAAATTATTATCAGCATCAAAGGTTCGAAAATTAGCCTTTGACTTCTTCGTTTCAGAGGTAGTAGCACTCATATACAAAACCGGCTTCGTAGTGGAGTCACTAACTAGGCCCACACTTGATTTACAATGGCCTGTTGGCTCAGTTTCTTTAATGGAGCATTGGACGAGTTTGGGTCTAAATTTGTTTTAACATTAGCCGAGTCTGAGTCATTATGTCTAATGGTACCATGGCCTTTATTGTCAATTCCCTTTGTTGAAACATTAGGCGAAGTATTATGCCACCAGCAGCAACATTCTCCATCGAACGAATGTTAGTCAACAATGGGTTTGTTTCAAATACTTGAATTGGAGAATTATACTGGACAGTAGCACCAGGTATTGTGGTAGGATTCACCTCAGTGGTCGTCACCTGATCATCACCACCAAAAGAGTTGGCACCATCAATAGTCACGTTAGTCACCGAAGGTTTTACTAGTAACCCATCCTCACCCGCAAACACAAGTTTTCTGTCCTGTAATTACTT
>OU343217.1:236840044-236919917 GCA_910596185.1 Chrysanthemum makinoi | reverse complement strand
AAAAATCAAAACAACACAACCTCAGCTCTTGATACAATTGCATCAAAGGATCAAGAATATTTATGTTGTTTGATCTGGGTGGTCTGAGATTGGCGATGATATAAGTGTTGGGATTACAAGTTTGAGTTGATAAAGACAAAAAGAATGAAACAAGAGGGACTTAATATGACAAAACCTACTAAAAGATGGAAGGGCTTGCTTGCAATGGAAGTTTTATTATTTAGTCCTTATCCTCTAGTAGATAAAGAGGACATAGGTGGTTTTAATTAAGTCTTCCAATAATGTAGTCGATTAAAGCAGGTGTGTTTAGCCTAGACGTTGGGAGAACGCCTAGGGTATTAGTGGTTTAGTTATATTAAAGATCGTCTTTGATCTTTATTATTGTTTAGTTAGTTTATGATAATGAAAAACCTTGTTCATTATAACGTTAATTCTTATTGAATATTCCGCTTTCGTTATTATGTGTTCCTAGCTATAATATTAGACCTCGCCTAAGAGCTACAAACGAACTTCTCAATAAGTAAGCCATTAGAGAGATGAAGAGAGTAGAGAGGTTATTTCTTGAAAGAGTGTTGCTTTACAAAATATGAAAGGTTAGATTCAAGAAGCAACACCCCTTCCAAGGATGGAAGGGGTATTTATAGTTACAAATACTACGTCCTCCTATCGACTGTGGATCGCATACAAGGTAAAGACCAGTCTTCCTCCACGGTGTTGCACTAAACTAAACTACGCTAATAACTAACTAATAAACTAACAAATAACGTAACTAACGATATGTCTACGAGCTAACTTATGCTAGAAAATATTTGGGGTGACCGATACTTCACTATGGAATTTCTAATTCCTAACAATTTGTAGCTTTTTTCACAATCCATGTATCTTTCCATTGGCACCCAATTTAGGGAGAGCATTGGTCAAGGGGGAGATAATGGCTAAGGGCTCATTAAACATTCCGCCTAGCATCTTCTTTTTGGTTGAGACAAAAAGGGGGAGAAATATATAGAACTTGGTTATATTTGACTTTATGAAAAAGTCAAACTGCATACATTGACTTTCTGAAAAAGTCAACTGCACACTTTGACTTTCTGAAAAAGTCAACATCATGCTTCAACTAGTGAAGACTTTGAATTTCTGAAAAAGTCAAACATCATATACTTGCATTATCATTTCTCTTTCAAGTTCTAAAACTAATATTTTTATAACTTTTGTACAATCTTTACATCTTTTATAAAAATAAAATTTATATTTTGTCCTCAACAAAAAAGGGGAGATTGTTAATACAAATATCGTCATTAAACGTTATTTATATTTTTGATCTTTACCTAAGTTTTGTTAATGACAAAAGTAAATTTAATTTTTATAAAGCTTAAAGCTTGTCAAGTTTCATAGATATTAAAACAATCTTTTTCAAATAATATCTTCATCACTCAAACATTTACATTGTAATTAGCCATAATGTGTGATAGTAGTTTTTAGAATATTTTGGTTTCTTAAAAACTAAACATTACATATGTATTTGCATATTTCTAAAAATAGAAAAACAAACACACGACATCATGTGATGCATCATTGAAATCATTGGAAGATTTCATTAGATATTTTGTGTAGATTTAGGCTCTACATATCTTACACAATCTTGCATAGATATGGTTAACTTTGGCAAGATTTTGAGATCTTGCTGTTAGACCTCGGCGGCACCAAATATTATAACGGTGGAACCCTTTAAAGGGTTCCGAGGTCCGTGGTGCTTGCTGAGTGTTTTGGCTATAAATAGCAAAGCCAAACCAAGTAGTTTTTCATCCCTTTCTATCATACTCTCATACATTCCTTATCTCTAACCTTTCTAACTCAGTTTTATATCATATTAGTGATCTCTTTTGTATCAAAAAAGATCAAGTCACATTCAAGCTTCAACGAGGAGTTGGAAGTCTTGTTTGTTTGGTGTTGTATGATCTTGTGTTGATTCATACTTCATTGTTGTACCAAACTATCATAATCTTGTGAGTGTGAGTGGTTAGTATTTTAGTCCTCAAAATACATTGTGTGTGGGAGTGGTTGTACCCTTGGAAAGAACTCGACATTTAGCTTAGTGTCGGAAATAGTGTGTAAGCGAAGTGTAAAGGTTTTTCCGCCAGTGAAAGGAGCTTGTTGACTAGTGAAGTTAAAATCTCGAGTGTGAGACTCGGGGAGTGGAGTAGGGCAAGGAAAAAGAGTCCTTGTAGACCGAACCACTATAAACAACTTGTTGTGGTTTGATTGTTTCTTTCCTTATTTACTCTTTATATTTTGTTTACATATTTCACTAACATATCTAAGATCAACATTAATTGATCTTTCAATAAGTTTCAAAACAAAGTTTTTAATCGGTAAACTATTCAACCTCCCCTTCTAGTTTTCTGACATTTAAAACCAAGATCCAACAAAACAGAAAAGAAACAACACCTCTTATAATAGAAGGTGCATAATAGCAGTTGGTTAATGACAATACTAAGCCCGAAGGAAATAATAAACTAAACACTCCTATGGTCAACAACCTAGGTACTCCATTGCCCACATGCAGATATTGCTCCCCATAAGACATATTCCTTTCCACTCTAAACCCCTGCAGTATATTTCAAATGTGAATTTCATCCAAATATATACCCAGAATTAATTTTTTGATTTAGAGTAAATAATTCAATCATAAATAAGTTATTTAAAGTTGGCCCAAGGACCGACTTCTTCACCTTATTTGTTCGCAAATCATCGAGATAAAGAGCTCAATTTCTCTTCCAATGACCCTCTACATGACAGTAGTGGCAAGCCTGATCCTTCTTGTGATTCTTTTTCTTCTTAGGAGGATATTTCTTAGGTTCAGATTGATAGGCCATAACTTGCTTACCCTTATCAGCCTTTCTCTTTCTTTTACCCTTCTTGTTCGACGCGTGATTTTGGCTTGTTGATCCTACCACCCTGAATAGAAAGTACCTTGGGAGTAGTTGCCTTTTGTGGAAAACCCTTTCTCGTAATCAATAAGCAATGCATGTAGTTCGTTATGTCTTCCTCGCATGCATATTGAAATTACGAACGAAACCATTAAAGTCCTTATTAAGGGACCTATTGATTAAGTTCACATTAATATCTTGTTCATAGATCTTTCCAAGTGCTTGCAGTTGGTCCATGTAACCCTTCCTTTCCAGCACATGTGCACTTACAGGTTTACCATCTCCATGCTACAAATGTGAAGTGCATTAATCAAACTAGATTTCAACGCTTGTGGTTTCTCAAACATTCGTCTAAGTTCGTTGAGCATGTCAAAAAGGAAGTAATTTTCGAACTACTTTTGTAGAGCAGGTGTCATCATTCCAAACATCAAACAAGCCACTTTATTATGACGCTTGTATTCAACTTTCCATTATGCTTTTTGCCCTCAGCGAGGTCAGCAGTGGTTCACAGGACAACCTTATACAAATAATCCAGTTTATCAGCCACTCTACGAATAATTCTTAGGGAGCGATACCGGTCATTGAAATTTTGTGACCCAGTCAATTTTTCTTGCTCAAAGAAAGTTTTGAACGCAGAACCTAGTGTAGTGTTATCGTTTTGAGCCATTTCTATAGAAAAAAGTTCAAATATTAGTATTTTTGATAATACAACTTTTCATGAAATTAAAATACCCAAGGTAATATTCATATAGCCATAGAATTTTCTCGAAAACTAGGATCCAAATTATCATAGTTCCATTACTTCATTTGATCTGCTAGCAATGAAAGCACATAATAAGGTAATTCGTTGAACAATAATTGAAAAACCTTTTCCAATTCCTAGATCATTATGGGATTTATATTACCAAACAATATTGCAATGTAAACATGTTTTATCCCCATCTTGTGCCATTGGTCCAAGTTCTCACCTACAACTCAATTTTAAGTCGTCTAATTTAAAAAAACTGCAAATGTGTCTAGTTGAGGTCTCACTCAACATGAAGATTTACCTTTCCGTTACAATCTCGCCAAGTTCTCACATGACGTAAATTGCAACTTCAAGTGTTCCTTTAACTATATGGCACTAACTTAATTTAAAGGGTACTAGTTTTGATTATGGTGTCAAATCAAATATGTACAAAGATGTCATGCATTCATTTTTGTAGCATAGTTTCAAAAAAAACTTTTTACTAATTAGTTTCTTTACCAAGCTAAATCAACAAAGTTTTAACCGGCGCGTTGAGAAACTTAAAACTTTGCATTAAGATGCTTCGTATATAGAATAGTTATACTTGGTAGCTCCAAATATGACACACAAAGTGGCGGAAAAGCGGGTCAACGCGTAGCGTATTAAAAACCTTCTTCTTTTGAGTTGCAATTTAATGCGGACCATCCTTGAACCCCTCACATAGTTTGTCATAATGGGTGAGCCGTTCTAACCATTTAGTACAGTCATATCAATCGACTAAAATTTGAGATTTTATGCATAAAACAAATCATATTTTACAATTGTTTAGTCCAATTTATTTTTCTTTTCAAAAAGTTTCCCTTTGCTTAAAACTTGTCAAACAAAATAAACAAACAAGTAAATAAAAAATAAACAACTAAAACAATGCGCACATAACTAACAATTCATATGCGTAAACAAGTAGCCACATGTAACTTATTCGATAAAACCTATTAATAATCAACTCTAGGTTAAATTATGTATATATTAACTAGGGCTTTCACTTACTAAGGCAAGTGAGCTACATACATCGATAAATCGATTGCGTAAGCCATAGTCAAACATATACCAAATTGCACATTATTGATTCATTAATATATGTTGAGGTCTTCCCCAATTCAAGAATTATCAAAACAATACATGTGATAAAAACTTAACAATTAATAATTCAAGCAACAATCCGTGACAAACATGCATGTCTCATCATAGATTCAACATAACACTTATTCAATTAGTCACAAGATCGCATACAATTACACGTCACATAACAATTATTCACGAATTAATTCACGTAACATATATACAATTCTAGGTTTAATTATCTAATAACAAAACAATTTTACAAATCCTAATATTTTTTTTACAAATCAACTTTAAAAAAAATTAGGGTTAAATAAAAAAATGTATTAAAACAATTAGGGAAAATCGGCCCTAACCCTAAATTTAGGGTTTTGAAACAATAACTAAAACCTAGAATTAATCATATCACAAACACAATACAATATCCGTTTTTTACGCGTTTAGTAATTAATTACACATTATACAAGGCTCGTTATGCCACTGTTATAATTTTAATAGCATGACAATCATAATTAAATACAATAAACATCAAATACACATACGGAAGCATATAGGGACATATAATAAATAATTAATCAACATAAAAATAAAAGTATGCGTACATTTGATTCTAGCTAAACAAGAATCAATGCCCAAGCTAGCAATTGAGATGAACCCTAATTAGGGTTTATAAGGATTATAAGAATTGCCCCTAACTGTCTTTTCAATTTAATCCAAGATACTTACAATAGTGTGTAAGTACCACGTTCTTGTACACACGTACTATAATGAATTAAAGTAAATGCTAGTTTAAGGAACACAAAACTTTTGTTTAAGAAAAAACAAAGTGATCGACCCTTTAGGGTTAAAGGGAAGATCGTTTGGGATTAAAGAGAAAAAACCTCAAGTTTAGATTTTAGGTTATGTGTACAAGAGTGAATAACAAAGACCGTAAGCCTTGTATTTATACTTGTAGAAACGTAGTGTCCAAGTTAGGGTAGGATTAGGACTCCTAAAGCCCTCAACCGATCGGTTCTATTCCCCTAGTGAATTCTAGAACCATCTTGACATCTAATTTCGTATCTAGTCATTTTCTTTAACATTAACTACCATTAGTCCATTACGTTTAATTACTTAACGTTGATATACGTTTCGTGTAATTAATAACTAAATATAACATTTTATATTTAATTATTAAACTTTAATTCTCATACGTAAAGTGTGTAATCTCGTGGTCTCGAGTTCGATCCTAACTCACGACTACCAATTTATGTCCATAAAACCAACAAAAATTGGGTTTTTGGGTTCGGGAGGGAGAAGAAGATGTATGGAAACGGTTACACTTTTGTAAATAAAATCTAAATTACAATAAATAAAATTAACAAGATAAATAAATAACGTAAAATTAAATATAAACGAGATAAATGCTAAGCATAAACGATAATTAAATAAAATAATAAAATAGTCAAAAGACTTACTTGATCACCAAATAGAGATCAACAAAGAAGCACTAAAAGCTGAGGCACGTGTTTGACACGCTTCCCTTAAACAGATTCGCGTCTGTTTCCAGGTAGTACAACAGCCAAAACAAGTAAGTTGTATTGTCGGACTTAACTAAACTGCTCGAATTTCATCTTAAGAGATGCGTATTCCATATGTTGGAAATCAATAATAACTATTGATTTGATGTGTATTAAACCTATGGAATTAGGGCATCTATTTATACAAAATAGCCTCCCTCTATGTTTACTCATCCCACCGATGTGGGATAGAAAACAATTCAAAATTCCTCTTTAAGCATGGTACCGAACGCTTAACTTTGAGACATGATATCTCATTCACATCAACTCTATTTTGGACACATAAAGGCTCATTGCGAAGCTCTCTTCAAGGAGAACGTGAACCTACAAACTATTACTTATACATATGACACATACATATAGATAATTGTGTCCAAAGTTGGTCAAAAATCACTTTTACCAACTAATTTTCCAACAATCCCCCACATGAATGGAGATCGGTCTTAATAAACAAAAATTACGAAGAAATTCCAATAGTTGAATCTTGCAAAGGATAGGTAGGTGTAACCCTTTGAACCTTCCCTTGTGAGATGCACTTAGTCTCCTAGATCTGAGTAGACGCGATGTCTTTGAACTCGCCTCTGTTTCGTAGACGACATTACACTTCACACAAGACTCTCCCTGACATTGTCAAGCCCTCATAGTCGTGTTCATTATGGTCATGAACACTAGCCTGGTTCTGCAAGAGCTTTTAGGATTTGCGCCCCCACATAGGTGATTTCATCTTGAATCATTAAAAACATGTGCTTGTGATTTCCTCTTGAATCATTATGCTTTATGATTTCATCTTGAATCATAAAAGCCATGTTTAACCTCTCAACAAGTCACATTTATTATAGGAATGGACTAGGAAGTTACAATATTAAGTAACTCCCCCCACAGTGACCAGACTTCCCCCACATTTATATGATTAGGTTGTCCTATTGAACCCATATCTTGGGATCTCCAGTCAACTGGGTTAGGTTTTCCTTCATATAAACTCATTCCTTTAAGGTCTTTAGTCTCATTCCTTTAGACGACTTACTAACTAACTCTCTGCTTAAGCCTTTCGTAAGCTGATCCGCGATGTTATCCATTGAATTTACGTAGTCAATCGTGATAACTCTAGTTGAGAGTAGTTGTCGCACCAATCAATCAATATCTATGATGGATATGTCTCGACTTACCGGTTTACATTGTGATATGAGCTCTATCAATTTCCAATTGACTATCACACTTTATCTGGATGGTCGTTACTTGGTTTACCCCATCTTGGTATGTCCTCTAATTAACGAGATATACGCATATTCTATAAATTTATCTCAAATGATAAATTCAAATTCCATCATTGATTTAGCTATAAAAGTCTGTTTGAAATACTTTCAAGATTTCCAAGACACAGCTTCCCACGTAGAGTCAATACATCCGCTCTAGTGGATCTAGATTCTTTTATGTAAGAATCCATATTTGCATTACTCTATCATTAGATACCAATTGGATATCTTCCAATAGTGCAATATCGTAAGTATCATAGTACTTGTGTAATACTATTCAAATGGTCATCACTTGAATTACTAGTATATTTACTTAACTTGATTATAACTTCTAAATCAAGTCTCACACACGTCATTAGACACATAAGACGCCCAATATTCTCTGAGTATTCAAAATGGGCAACACCTCTACCTCTATTATAAATATATTTAAAAAGATGTCATTGGATTTCTAGCTATGCCGGAATCCCCCACATTGAACCTCTCAAGAATATTGTCCTTATAGTGTTTTTGACTTCAAAACAAATCCATTTGGTTTCACATGATCTTAGTTCCAAGAACCATATCGAGCAGTCAATGTATTTCATGTCAAATCTTGACTCCAACATTTCATTAGTGGATTTGTTCATTTTGTTATCACTTTCTATGATAAGTATGCCATCTATGTATAAAAACATGATTACATATATACCAGTAATTTTTCTTTCTTTCCACAAACATCCGTTATTTTTAAATCCACGTTCTGACATGACGAGAAAAAAAATTGATGTCATTCTTTGGGAGCTTTTTCTAACCCATACAATGACTTAACAAGCCTACAAACTTTTCTCTCTTGTCTAGGAGCCATGAAACCCTCAGGTTGGTTTATGTAGATTTCTTTTTCTAAATCATTGTTTAGTAATGCCATTCTCACATACATTTTGGTGAACTTCCAAATTTCTTAAAGCGGCAATAGCAAGTATCATTCTAATCGAGGTTATTCGCGTAACAGGAGAATACGTATCAAAGTAATCAAGACCTTCCCGTTGTCTAAATCCTTTGATTACTAATCTTGCTTTGTACTTGTCAATGGTGCCATCGGCTTTCATCTTCTTCTTGAAGATCCATTTATAGCCTAGTGGTTTACAACCAGGAGGTAAATCTACGAGCTCCCAAGTATGATTTTGTAAAACAGAATCTATTTCACTTTTAATGGCTTCTTTCCATTGTGGCCCTTCTGAGGTAGTAACCGATTCTCGATATGAAGTAGGTTCGTTTTCAACCATAAAAGAAACAAAATCAGAGTCCAAACGATTTCTCCGTTCTTGCCCTTTTGCTTCTTCTAGGTTCAACCTCTACTTCCTCAATTTGATCTTGTCTCTCATCTTGGAGATCATTATCATCTCGTTGTCTCTTATCTTGGACAACTTCGTCATCTATTCTAGATGAATTTCGAGTTTCTTTCATTAAAAAAGGAAATATAGTTTCAAAGAATGAAGCATTCCTTGATTCCATTATTGTACCCTTTTGTATATCCGGATTTTTCGAATCATGTACAATGAAACGATAAGCATTGCTATTCTTAGCATATCCGATGAATATACAATCCACATATTTAGGTCCAATCTTTTGGGCCTTGGGAGTCGGTATAGCTACCTTTTCTAGACACTCACACTCGTAAGTCTTGATATGATGGTTTTCTTCCCATCCATAGTTCATAGAACTATCTTCTTTTCCTTACAGGGGATCTTATTTAAAAGATAAGTAGCCAATAAAACCGCTTTCCCCCACATGCCATGGCTTAAACCATGACTTTCACAACATGGCATAACCATATCTTTAAGGCACAGTTCTTTTCTATCAACAATTATGTTGTGGTGTATAAGGAGCAATAAATTAATGCCTTATTCCATGTTTAGATCATACATGAAATGGAGACATATATTCACCTCTAATATCACTTCGAACCGCCTTGTTTTCGATAATTAGTTGATTCTTAACTTATTTGTATAGATCAATCTTGTCTATATCCTTACTCTCAAGTAAGTAAAAGGCGCAATATTTTGTGCTACCATCAATAATTATGATGAAGTACCTAATTGCTAACTTAGTAGGCATCGATTCCAAATCACATAAAACTATGTGAATCAAGGGTTCGGTTAATTTTCGGTCAACCGAGTGAAAAGACAATCTTGTCAATTTGGCTTCAACATAAGTTTTACTTTTGTAATCCGTGTTCGTTTATTTAATTAAACAACGTATTGAGTTAAAATTAACATGTCCGAGTTGGCCATGCTATAAATTCAAAGGATCAAATAAGCTGGATTCATACTCATTTTTGTTAAAACAAAAAATAATTCAAACTTAAACATTTAATGAAGGGCAAAACCAAATGTACTGACCAAAATTTTGTTCAATGTTAACTCAATTTTATTTGATTAAAATAAAAATAAAGCCAAATTTATTAAGCAACCATCCATACACAAGATTCCTCTGAATCTCGGCACATACAATGTGTTGGTTCACTTAAGCTCTTTTCCACATGTGAATTTCAACATCACATTTCTTTTCCCTTGCTATTATCAGTTATAGAGTTGCCCATAAATTGCATCTCTCCATTTTCTGCTACTTTGAAAGAGTTAACCAAACTCTTATCATCATACTCATGACATGATGCCCAAGTGTTAATCCACCATTTTCTAATGTCGGATCCCGCCTTGGCAACAATTTTCATTTCATTCAGGCCATTTAACCCATAGTTATGGCACATAAAATCTGAATGCTTTAAAGCATATACCGTACACTAACTCGAGTATCGGTCTTCCTTTCATCAAGTTGAGAGCTGATCCTTTAGATGTCACTCATGACATTCGAACATTCTGTTATCTGAGATTTCGTTATTAGTGTAACACTAAATTTGGAATAATTAACAACTTGCTATATCACAAATTGTTTCTTAACAAACATGATAACATCAAATTTTTTTTACAACACTACTGTTTTGTAAGATCCATTATACAAAACCGCTTTTAAACAAGTCTTTCGATTAAACAATTAAACAATATCGCATATTACATAATGTTTTTAAACAAAAACAAATTTGTAATATGATTTTGTCAATATTCTTTAAATATCTTAATAGATCTGCATCACATGGTATAATTCTACAATGAAACTCGACAAGGTTTCAAAATAGATTTACTCTTTCAAAGAAAATCAACAAGGTTTCTATAGATCTACTTTCAAATGCATAAAGTTTCAAGAACTATATTTAGTTTATAATTAAATTCAACCTGGTTTAAATAAGCTAAACAAGTCTAAGAAACTTTTCCACAAAATATGATAACATCTTGTATATTATCAGATTTTGTTTCAAACAAACTCATCTTGGTTTAAACAAACACGTTCTAGTAATCTAATAAAATAACAACTTGTATTTTATGAGATTTGTTTCAAAGAAACTCCACTTAGTTTCAATGAATCTGATTTCATCATGATTTTTAACCATGTTAGTAACTGTAATTCAATTACATTCGCAAGATTCACTAAGGTCACACACTATGTTACCATCAGTTAACTTGTGAATATTTAAACACAAAAAACAGTTAAAAACTGTTAAAACAATATGGTATCTAATAAACTCGACATGGTATATGTAAACTTGTACCAAATATGATTCCGAGAAACACAAGCTTGGTTTCAATATCCAGATTTAAACAAAAACATATGCAATAAACAAACTAAATAAATCAGTTTGAAAAGAAACTCATCATGGTTTCAATATAAATTGATTCAATAAAGCATTTTAAAATCGTTTATAAATCTGTTATACCAAATCTGTTTATTAAAATTTTGTTTTGTTATAAAACTGATTTTCAAAGAAACTCAATCTTGGTTTCAAATTGTAAAAATAGTTTGTATAAAAATCACATTAATTATATAAATCATATTTAAAAAAAGCATTTTAATTACATCATTACACGTGAATCACTGTTTTAAGATTGTATGGAAACGGTTACACTTTTATAAATAAAATCTAAATTAAAACAAATAAAATTAACAGTAAATAAATAACAGAAAATTAAATATAAACAGAATGTAAGAAGATAAACGATAATTAAATAAAATAATAAAATAGTCAAAAGACTTACTTGATCACCAAATAGAGATCAACAAAGAAGCATTAAAAGCCGAGGCACGTGTTTGACACGCTTCGCTTAAAACAGATTTGCCGTCTGTTTCCAGGTACAACTTGACCAAAACAAGAAGTTGTATTGTCGGACTTAACTAAACTTCCTAGAATTTCATCTTAAGAGATGCGTATTCCATATGTTGGAAATCAATAATAACTATTGATTTGATGTGTATTAAACCTATGGAATTAGGGCATCTATTTATACAAAATAACCTCCCTCTATGTTTACTCATCCCACCGATGAAGGATAGAAAACAATTCAAAATTCCTCTTTAAGTATGGTATGATCAACGCTTAACTTTGAGACATGATATCTCATTCACATCAACTCTATTTTGGACACATAAAGGCTCATTCGAAGCTCTCTTGGAAGCGAACCTACAAACTATTACTTATACATATGATACATACATATAGATAATTGTGTCCAAAGTTGGTCAAAAATCACTTTTACCAACTAATTTTCCAATAGAAGAAGAAGAAGAAAGACAATAGTTTGGCGGTCAGTATGGATACTCAACCGGAAACTTCGATAAGGTTCTTGAAAAAATTCATGAATTCGAAAAGTAAATACCGACGAAAACTTGTGTTTGGCTTGGGTGAGGATGGGTACTTCTAGTAAAACCTTCGGTGACTAACGTGACTATTGATGGTGCCAACTCTTTTGGTGTTGATGATCGGTGGCGACCACCCAGGTGAATCCTACCACAATACACTTTCATCCGTTATAATTCTCCAATTCAAGTATTTGAAACAAACCCATTGTTGACTAACATTCGTTCGATGGAGAATGTTTGCCTGGGTGGCATAATACTTCGCCTAATGTTTCAACAAAGGGAATTGACAATAAAGGCCATGGTACCATTAGTCATAATGACTCAGACTCGGCTAATGTTAAAACAAATTTAGACCCAAACTCGTCCAATGCTCCATTAAAAGAAACTGAGCCAACAGGCCATTGTAAATCAAGTGTGGGCCTAGTTAGTGACTCCACTACGAAGCCGGTTTTGTATATGAGTGCTACTACCTCTGAAACGAAGAAGTCAAAGGCTAATTTTCGAACCTTTGAGGCTGATAATAATTTTGAAGGTACTGACTTAGCGATTCCTATGAAAGTTTTTGAAGATATAAGTCTTAAATTTGATAATACTTTATATAGATATTTCATTGGTAAACGGGTTGCTTTCCTCATCGTTGAGCACTATATTGGTAACGCTTGGGCTAAATTTGGTATTATAAGGCTTATGATGAATGCCAAGGGTTTCTTTTTCTTCAAAGTTGGTTCCAATAAGGTTTTGGTGGATGTGTTAGAGGGCGGTCAATGGATGATCCACAACATTCCTATCATTCTAAAAACATGGATGATGAACACTAATCTTTTGAACGAAGATCTAACCCATGTTTTGATATGAGTTAATCTTCATGGTGTCCCTTTGGCTGCCTTTTGGAGGACGGTTTAAGCCTATTCGCGACCAAACTTGGTACTCCAAAATGCTTGACTCATTCACAAGTACGATGTGTATGGAATTGTGGCGGAGAAGTAGCTTTGCTCGGGCATTAATTGAGGTAAGGACTGATGTTGAATTAAAGGATAGTTTAACGATTGCTATCCCATTACTTGAATTAAAGGTAGAATACGAGTCGATACCACCACGATGTGCTTCATGTAAGATATTTGGCCATACGTGTGATAAATGTCCTACAAGACGTGGTCCCTTCTAAAATTTTTGAATTCTCAAATGAAGGATTCCATGTGGTTGTAAACAAATGATAATAATGGGAAGACTCGTTATGCTAAAGGTGCTTCAAAGGCTAAGAAAAATATAGGTTCGAAGTTTAAGTACAACCAAATAGAAATGCAAGCACGTGTAAAGGTACGTCTAATGTGTAATGAAGCTTGCAATCCTAAAAATGCTAGTGAGCTCGTTTAAGAATGTAACTACCAAAGTGGATTTTAATGCGTCTAACAGTTAGCAAGGATTCACTTGCCGTCTTCCAAAATGTGGTATATCGTCCAATAAATATGACTTCCTATCTAGTGAGTTTGACCGTACTTGAAGAGATTAAACGAGCTGATATGGCTATTGGAACAAGCAAGGTGAATAGAAATGTAGACACTAGTGAAGATTGTGAGGATGAAGTGGAGGTAGCTGATAATGAAACTGAAAGTTTTCTCGGCATCTAAACAAGAGAAGTGGAAGTGGATACGGTACAAAGAGCTTATATAAACAATGGAACGAATAGTGGGTGATGACTATGACCCATATGGTGATGCATTGTACAATGATCATGGTATCTAAGACTGAAAGGCTTTCTGTGATGCTTGGGATATCAAGGTTCGCGATAGAAAGAAGCAGTAGATTATTTTTAATGTTATGTTGAGTCAATTGTAATCTAGTCATAGTCGTTCTTCGTTATAGAAGTAGTTTTGCTTTGTTATGTAAGCCTTATCGCATATGTAGTCGTGAGATGTGTGGGAGTCACCCACATCCGTTGTATAAAACGCTTTTGGAGTAATACATGTTTTCTTAATTAAAGTTATAGTATATATTGACCTTTTGATAGAATATGAAAAGTGAGTGGGGTTTAGTGATCGTGTCTGCATTTTAATCGAAGTGGATCAAAGATGAAAAATGAGAAAGCTAAATCGGTTCCTAGTTACAGTAACTTTTGTTTTTCACTGATGTTACAATATTGGACTATGTTATCTTGGAAATTATCGAACGGTTTTATCTCGGACCTAAGCCTCTTAGGGTGTTCGACTCATGGGTCAGTAATGAGGAATTATGCCTTTGGTTAGTAGATCATGGAATTCTTGGAAAGGTGGTGGTGTGGACAATATTCTTGCTTGGTGTGTGGTGGGATAAAAAGAGAGAGATCAGACTTGTTATTGAAAATTGGTACGTGGGATAAAATGGCTGATAGGGGTCTGCTATCTCAAAATGAGATTGAAACCCATGGGGAAGCACTTGCTGAATATCATAGATTGAACATATTAGCACTCGCTATCCTCATGCTTCTTTAAAACTAAAATAAAGGGAAGAATAAAATTATGGGTATTGTCTCAAATGGCTTTTGGATTACAGATCCATCTAAGCTCAAATGTATCATGTATGACCATTTTTTGGATAGGTTCATTGAGCCTCCTGTACAAATGCCTGTTTTTCTAATGCTAGCTATTTCGTAATTTGGACCTAGCAAACTTGAACGTTTTGGATAATGCATTCACTATGGATGAAATGAAAAAAAATGGTGTGGGACTATGCAGGTTCAAAAGCCCAAGGACCTGATGCTCTGAACTGTACCTTTGTTAAGAAATTCTGGGATCTTCTCAGCAACGCTTTTTTTTAATAAAGCATTTTGAGTCGACTCGCAGGCTTGCAAACAAGGGCGGAGCTATTAAGGGACCGAAGGGTCCGGCCCCTAGGCCTAAGCCCGTTAGTGTATTTTTCGCGGTTTCATGTGTATCTTCAGGAAAAAAATTATTTCGGCCCTCCCATTTAATATATTTCCCGAATAAAATTTGTTTTGACCCTCCTACGAAAAATTTTCTAGCTCCGCCATTGCTTGCAAAAGGGTGTAACCCCTTATTCATTTATCTTGTTCCAAAAACTTGTGTGATTTAACTTCTCACTTCTAGTTAATATGATGCACTCAAGCAAGTTTAAAGATAACTAAATAGTTGACCAATAAGATATGGTGGTCTTGCATCTTCATTTTTGTTTCGTTATATAGACAGAAAAGACCCAAGATGATCACCTAGCCAACGACTTGCCAGCTACAGTAAATTATGAGTTGCTCAATGTGACTCGATATGAGTTGATCACATGTTATGTAACACCCCCAATTTCGTGATACGCAGCGAAATTCAAACTGGCTGTTACTTCATGGCACAACAGTCATAACAATAGAAAACGATCTCTAAAGGAGTCGTTTTAAAAAGGATTTATCATTCAAATTATTCAAATATAACAGAGTTTACAAAATAGGTCCCAGTTGGTTCCATTTTTTACAAAATACATCAATATAAAGTCTTTGATGTTTTTGAATGATAAAATATTTATAGCCTTCTTGATTAGTCTTGCTTGCTCTTCCGAGCTAGCTTCCTACATTATGGACCTGAAATACATGCTTAAAAACTGTCAACACAAAGGTTGAGTGAAATTCATAGAGTTTGTTTGATGGTTGAACACATTATGTTGGTAGTGTGAGCTATAGACTCACACCAATGGTCTGAAAACAAAACAGATATTATTGTTTGCTACGGCTGCCTCAAGTATATGATACTTGAGCCCACTTTTGTTTGTCACCAAGCTCATGAAACCAAAGTTAGCTAACTTGTTCCAATATTAATTGGAGAAACTATTGGTACGAAGATTCCCTAATAGGTAAAATTGCAGTTTTTACTTAATGTTACTCAAATATAGTGCGTTTGTTTGCCTACCTCGTCAACATTAAACTTGATTCATCAATCCCAATAGATCTATTCACAATATTACTGCTCACTCTCTAGTGATTAATGGTTCATGATTTAGGGACTTATGTTTGGCAAATGATGGTTACTTAGTGACAATATGACAATCAAATAAACATACAGTTTGAAAGCAATGTGTTCAATTTAAAATAAAGCATGTATTTCCCCCAAGGTTTTGTAAAACAATTAAGTAATAGAAAGTGGGGCTATGAACTCACCTCAAAGTAAATTGTTAATACAAATATCGTCATTAAACGTTATTTATATTTTTGATCTTTACCTAAGTTTTGTTAACGACAAAAGTAAATTTAATTTGTATAAAAGCTTAAAGCTTGTCAAGTTTAATAGATATTAAAACAAGCTTTTTCAAACAATATATTCATCATTCAAGCATTTACATTTATGATTAGTAACATCTTGATATGACTCTAATCATTATGTATGATAGTAGTTTTTAGAATGTGTTAGGTTCTTAAAACCAAACACTACTTATGTACTTGCATATTTCTAAAGATAGAAATACAACTTATGACATCATGTAATGCATCATGGAAATCATTAGAAGATTTCATTAGATATTTTGTGTGGATTTGTACTCTTCATATCTTGTACAATCTCACTTAGATAGAGTTGACTTTAGCAAAGATTTGATATCTTGATTTGTGGACGGCGGTACCAAATGGTACCGGGCGGAACCCTTTTAAGGTTCCGCGGTCCGTCAGACGCTCCTGTCCACTTTGGCTATAAATAGCAATGCCAAGCCAAGTAGTTTCTCATCCCTTTCTAACATACTCTCATACATATCTTCTCTCTAACCTTTCTAACTCAGTTTCATATCATATTAGTGATCTCTTTTGTAGCAAAGAAGATCAAGTCACATTCAAGCTTCAAACACGAAGTTGGAAGTCTTGTTTGTTTAGTGTTGTATGATCTAGTGTTGATTCATACTTCATTGTTGTATCAAACCATCATAATCTTGTGAGTGTGAGTGGTTAGTATTTTAGTCCTCAAAATACATTGTGTGTGGAGTGGTTGTACCCTTGGAAAAGAACTCGACATCTAGCTTAGTGTCGAAAATAGTGTAGCGTTTAAGTGTAAAGGTTTTCTCCGCCGGTGAAAGGAGCTTGTTGACTAGTGAAGTTAAACTCTCGAGTGTGAGACTCGAGGAGTGGAGTAGGGCAAGGAAAAAGAGTCCTTGTAGCCGAACCACTATAAACAACTTGTTGTGGTTTGATCATTTCTTTCCTTATTTACTTCTTACATATTGCTTGCATATTTCATTAACATATCTAAGATCAATATCAATTGATCTTTCAATAAGTTTCAAAACAAAGTTTTTAATTGGTAAACTATTCAACCCCCTTCTAGTTTTCTACAATTGGTAACAGAGCCTCGTTGCTCAAGAATTTCTAAAATAACTTGTATTTTATAAACTTGAAACGATCCATGGATTTTGAAAACTTTAAAGAAGGGCAATCTATGCAAAGACCACCACTCTTTGAAACCAATGGATTTATCTATTGGAAAAACCGTTTTGAAACATATGTAAAATCAAAAGATATAGATCTTTGGTTTATTATTGTTAAAGGGATTTTAGTTCTACAACAAAGGATATTTCCGTTGATGAACAAAAGAAACTAGTTGCTAAAAATAATGAAGCTAAAATGATGCTTTATAATGCTTTACCTAGAAAAGAATATGAAAGAATTTTTATGTGTGAAACCGCCAAAGATATTTGGGAATCTTTAATTGTTACACATCAAGGTAATTCACAAGTCAAGGATAACAAAATTGATCTTCTTGTTCAACAATATGAACAATTTGTTATTCCTGAAGATGAAACCATTGATTGTGGCTTTGCTCGCTTTAACACTATTATTACATCACTTAAAGCACTTGATGAATCTTTTCGTAGTAAGAACTTTGTCCGGAAATTTCTTAGAGCACTCCATCCCAAATGGAGAGCTAAAGTGACCGCCATTGAGGAATCAAAAGATCTCTCAATAATGTCACTAGACGAGTTGATCGGTAACCTCAAAGTATACGAAATGGTGATGGAGAAAGATTCGGAGATCATCAAAGGAAAAAGGGAGAAGATCAAATCCGTTGCTCTAAAAGCAAAAGCAGAATCAAGTGATGATGATGAATCTTGCTTCGGTAGTGAAGATGAGGAATATGCCATGGCCGTTAGAGATTTTAAGAAGTTCTTTAGAAGAAGAGGAAAGTTCGTAAGACAACCTCGAGAAGAAAAGAAGCCATTCCGAAAGGATCGGGATGACAAGAAGGGAAAAGGTGAAAGAAAATGTTTTAGATGTGGTGATGCAAGTCACCTCATAGGAGAGTGTCCCAAGCCACCTAAAAGCAAAACTCAACGAGCTTTTGTAAGTGGTGCTTGGAGTGATAGTGAAGACGATGAAGAATCAAGCAAGGAAGAAATCGCTCTAATGGCACATGAGTCAAATGAGGTACTTTTCGACTCTTCTTATTCTTCTATTGATGATGACACTTTGCAAAAACAATATAATCAATTGTGTGAGCTAAGTCTAAAAATCATAACTAAAAAAAAAAATTTTAAAACCAAAAAGGAATTTTTGGAAAATGAAGTTTATGAGTTAAAAGAAAAGCAAAACGACTAGAAAAGGAAAAGCAAATGACGATGATTGTAAATCATGTCAAGAGCTTAAACTTGAAATAGAAAAACTAAAGCTCACACAAGATGTTTTAATAGAAAACAATTCTAAATTTAAAAGGTTTAACAAGAACATCGCTCTTGCCGATGAAATAGTTAAAATTCATAAAACACCCGGAGACATGAATGGGCTAGGTTTTAATGAAGTATTAATTCCAAAGAGTCAAAATAAAACGGCCAAAAAGGACGAACATTCATCAAAATTGCTGAGAGTCAGACACGGACCAGACGGAACCAAAATAAGGGTTCCGTCCGTTGTGCAAAATGGTCGTGGGTACTTCGCACTGAAACGAATGTTCGCATATCGGACCGCATCGAATTTGTTAAAATAACAAAGAAAACCAATAATAGTATTAAACTAAAACCAGCCGTTACTTCAGGAGTAGGACTTGTCAAAAATGAATTTAGATCAAAACTACTCAACAACGATATAAAACTCCTTTTGCCAAACGCCCCTTTCCTAAGAGCAACCACAACGTACAATCCAACTACCAACACAATGGTTGGAATCAAAACTTTCCTAGACCATATCAAACTCCCGATTACATGCCATGGAACTCTTACCCATCGTTTCCATACATGAATCAAATAAATGGTATGTGTAACCCAAATGGACCCATGAGATATTGGGGACCAAATGCTTGAGTTATTTGCTTCTTAGGTATGCTTGAAAGTTGGATTGGAACTTGATGAATGGATAAAAGATAGTGGTTGCTCACGACACATGACGGGCAACAAAGTCTCTTCTCATCATACCAAGAGTATGACGGAGGTAATGTCACCTTTGGTAGCAATCTCAAAAGCAAAATTATTGGCAAAGGTGCGATCGCTCATAACTCCCTAACTATTGAAAATGTTGCTCATGTGGATAGGTTAGGATTTAATCTACTTAGTATTAGCCAACTATGTGATAAAAAGTATAAAGTACTATTTGATGAAAATGGTAGTAAAATACTAAAAGATGGTATCACCATAGCTAAAGGAGTTAGGAAAAATAACATATATGTCATGAAAATAGATAAAACATATAATGACAAACTTTGCCTAACAACATTAGATGATAGCTCATCTCTTTGGCATAGGCGTTTAGGTCACGCTAATATGAGACTTATACAAAACCTATCTTCAAAAGAATTGGTTAGGAATTTACCAAAACTTAAATATGACCAACACTTTTGCGAGGCTTGCAAAATTGGTAAACAAACACATAGTAGTCACAAATCTAAAAATATGGTGTCCACATCTAAGTGTCTAGAATTATTACATATGGACTTGTTTGGACCATCCGCTATAAGAAGCTATGGAGGCAACTTATACACTTTGGTCATAGTAGATGATTATTCAAGGTTTACTTGGACGTTGTTTTTGAAAACCAAAAATGAAGCTTTTGATAAATTTGAAATACTTAGCAAGAAAATTCAAAATCTTCTAGGTATCAAAATTGTGTCGATCCGGACGGATCATGGTCGGGAATTTGACAACGAAACTCAATTTGGAAACTTTTGTGATACAAATGGTATAACACATAACTTTTTCGCTCCACGAACACCTCAATCTAATGGAGTAGTAGAACGTAAAAATAGAACAATTCAAGAAATGAGTAGAACAATGCTTAATGAACAAAACATTCCTCAAAAGTTTTGGTGTAACGCCTTGACACTTCTACATATATTTTGAATAGAGTCTTAATACGTCCTTTCTTAAACAAAACACCATATGAACTCTATAAAGGTAAAAAGCCAACGTTAGGATATTTTAGAGTCTTTGGTTGTAAATGCTTTATTCTTAATACTAAGGATTATCTCACCAAGTTTGACCCAAAGTCTTATGAAGGTGTATTTCTTGGTTACTCTCAAACTAGTAAAGCTTACATTGTCCTAAACAAAGAAACAATGATAGTCGAGGAATCGTTGAACATAACATTCGACGAAAGTCCACCTCCCTCTAAGACATCACCTTTGGTAGATGATGACTTAGTTGAAAGTCAAATGATAGAAGGTCAAGAAATAATTAATAATAACAAGGAAGATGAACCATTAAATAAAGAAATTGTCAACATCAAAGAATCTAAAAGTCATCCTTTAGAAAAGTCATAGGACAACTTAATCAAAGAACCTTAAGGTCACAAGCCCAAAATCAAAGTAATTATTTTTGCTTTGTATCCACCATTGAACCCAAAACCATAAATGAAGCAATAAAAGATGAATCATGGGTTATTGCCATGCAAGAAGAATTAAACCAATTCGTTAGAAATGATGTTTGGAAATTAGTTCCAAAACCTAAAGATCAAACTATAATTGGAACAAAATGGGTTTTCGAAATAAGATGGATGAAAATGGGATAGTATCTAGAAACAAAGCTAGGCTTGTTGCAGCAAGGTTATAATCAACAAGAGGGGATTGATTATGATGAAACTTATGCACCGGTAGCTAGGCTTGAGTCTATTAGAATATTGCTTGCTTATGCATGTGCCTATGATTTTAAATTATTTCAAATGGATGTTAAAAGTGCTTTCCTTAATGGGTTTATTAACGAAGAAGTGTATGTTGCTCAACCTCCCGGTTTCACCGACTTTGAGAAACCACATCATGTCTTCAAACTCAAGAAAGCATTGTATGGTCTTAAGCAAGCACCAAAAGCTTAGTACGACCGACTTAAGACTTTTCTTATTGATAACAAATATACTATGGGATTAGTAGATAATACTCTTTTTACCAAGGAAAAGGAATCACAAATTATCATTGTTCAAATATACGTTGATGACATTATATTCGGATCAACTTGTCAAGAATTATGTGATGATTTCTCTAAAATCATGCATGACGAGTTTGAAATGAGTATGATGGGTGAGTTAAATTTCTTTCTAGGACTTCAAATAAAACAACTAGAAGATGGCATATTTTTAACCAATCTAAATATATAAAAGACATGCTTAGGAAATTTGGTCTTGAAGATTCCAAACCAACTAAAACACCCATGTCCTCGGACACTAAACTAACCAAGGATGAGGAAGGTGAATCCGTAGATAACACTAAATATAGAGGAATGATTGGTAGCCTACTCTATCTTACGGCTAGTAGACCCGACATTATGTTTAGTGTTTGTCTATGTGCTCGCTTTCAAGAAAACCCAAAGGCATCACACTTAGAAGCCTTAAAAAGGATTTTAGATACATTAAGGGAACAACGTGTTTAGGATTATGGTATCCCAAAGGAACGGGTGTTGAAACCATAGTGTATGCCTACTGATCGCCATGGGTGACTATGTCGATAGAAAAGTACAAGTGGTATTTGCACTTTTGTTGGACATTGTCTCACCTCATGGTTTGCAAAGAAGCAAACGGCTTTATCCATCTCAACTACTGGCCGAAGTGCGTCTCAGCCGGAAAAGCATGTCAACAAGCTCTTTGGATGAAGCAAGCTCTCGTAGATTACGAAATTCATCTCAACGACATTGTGATACTTTGCGACAACAAAGGAGCCATCGATCTAAGAATCCCGTTCAACATGCTCGTACAAAACATATTGAAATTCGCCATCACTTTCTTCGCGACAATGTTCAAAAAGGAAACATTTCAATCGAAAGTATCCTCGAAGACAACATTGCCGACATCTTAACTAAGCCTCTTAAACGAGAACCTTTTAATCTTCTTAGACTTGGTTTAGGGTTAATGGAACCAAACATGTAGGATAAACATAGCCCAAAACATTAGAATAGTCAAAACAAAACAATTTTGTCTTGTACCTGCTACTGTAGCCACGGCACCAACGACAACAAAGACGGAACCAAATTTTTGGTGCCGTCTGGTCCGTGGTGTCTACTGAAGCAAACCGCTATATACAAATCATCCTCTTCCTCAAAACCCACTTTACCAAAACGTGGAAAACTTAAACCAAGCTCATTATTGTCATCTTCCACTCATTAATCACTGAAGATAACATCATTGTAAGTATCCTAACTACATTTCATCTCTTAATTCCGAGTCTAGGATTCTTATTTATGCACAAAACTATCACAAATCATTACATGGGGTTTTATGTATGCTTTTATACCAAATATGAATTCAATTGGCAAATTGCATAACTAGTCATTAAAATTAGGTACTACATTATCATATTGCATAAACAAATCATGCTTCCCACTAATTGATAGATAATGAATATAAGGCCTTATTCAAAACAACCAAACACCCCATGTCAAAAGTTTTGAAAAGCTTCTCACTTGTAGGAAAACAATTTTTTCATTGCTAATACAAATAGAAACGTTAAATTTTCATCACTTGCATGCTCTTGAATACTAAAGGTATTGCATAACTAATATGCATTCCGGGTATATTCAAATGAAGCCACATTGAATTAGGAGCATTTGGGTTATCTCATGGTATTTGCCAAACACCCCACTAAAACCATCTTTGTGCATAAAATGAGTCGAGATAACCGCAACTCCAAATTGTTTTCATATAGGCACACACTAGAACCAAAAGCGTTAAAACTTATTCTCATTTTTAACATATTAACTCTTGTCCTTAGGAATAACCATGGTAGCCGCAAGATTCTATGATCACAAAGACACCCCTAACTACATTCCCAAACACCACAAAACCAAAGGACTTACCAAAGAACAAGTAGAAATATTTAGGGTCTAGAATCAAGGTATTTCCATGAGGGTAGAACCATTCACTCATCCTTCCTTGAAAACACCAATCTTCGTGAAGAACTAGCAGCCATTCAATTCGATTGTCTTCTTGACATCGATGAACCAATTTGTCCTAGGTTTGTGTTAGAATTCTATGCTAGTGTGACCGGCTTTAGTGATGAAGACGATGATGAATTTTGTCTTAGGTTTAGAATTAATCACAACGACTACACCATCACCTTAGCCAACTTTGCTCAAGTGCTAGGAATTCCCAACCGAGGAACTTGTCTCTACTCGGATAAATGGTCACTCACCGCTCTTGATGCTATCAATGACCGCTTTCTACCCTACCAAACCCGTTTGGCCGACAAGGATGTCATCCGTGAACACTTTTTTAACCCAAAAGTTGATACAACCCGAGTTTACCCGAAAGGAAAAGAAGTAAACCGAGATCCATATGGAATGGAGCTAAATGAACTTAAGCCGAATTTAAGAAATGGGAGGAGCTACTTAGAGCCAACGTCATTAGCACCATAGGAAATAGGGATCACATTAACGCTTGCCTTTGTCATATGCTCTACAACTTGTCCACACGTCAACCATTCAATTTAGCCTACTACATAGCTAGGAGAATGATTGATATTCCAACTCAAGGATCGGTTGCTCTTCCATACGGGATGCTCTCACCCGTCTCTATAGAAACTTTGCACCAATTCCACCAACACCCAAAGGGATGCACCTTCACTATGAGCTCATCCCTCACATCTTTGTACCTTTGAGTGATGCACGAGTTGCTAAGACAAAAGGCAAGAGAGCAAAACCTCCAACTCCATCATCATCATCATCAAATAGCTCCGAGGATGGTCTTCCAAGCTCTCGTCTTCCGCCTCATGAGTATTATGCGTCTCTTCCCGAAATAGAGAATGAATCAGTGGAGTTCAAGCAAACTAAGGGAATGTTCAAGTGCCTTGGTAGGATGATGAACAAGATTTACAAGAAGTTGGACAAATAAGGGTACTTTTAAGGAACGTTTGGAACAATACATTATCATTAATGTTTGATACAATTTAGTTGTTTTTATTATGTAGGATGATAATATAACTGAAACAATGGTGAATGCTAACAATTTCATGCAGGGGATAGCACAAGTATGCTATCAAATTTTACCCATTTTCACTATAATGTGAAAATCAATAAGCCTTGCTCAAAATACATATTCCACTATGTTTATATATATGTTATCCACTTTTCCTAACTAGAAATGTTTAGTATAACATGTTTTGAGAAGAATTTCAGTTTCGGAAAGTCCCGACACCTAAAAACGAACTCTGTCCATTTTATGCTCACGGATCGAGCGGCACCATAATTTTGGTACCGTCCTTTATATTTTGGTACCGCCTTACCGAGGCATCTGGTAGGACCAGACGGCACCCTTTTTGGGTTACGTCCGGTGTATAGTTTTGGTGCGTGGATCCTCCGGTAATTTTCTAAATTTCGACTCTTTTCGTGATTCCAAATTATCTTCCATCACTTATAAATCAATCTCAACTAGTTTATACTGTTATTAGAACTAGTATAATTCACTAAGGTATATAAGAAATCCATTTCCCACCAAAATTCAAAAATTTTAAAAATCCACCCAAGGAGCCCTTTGGCATAAAGGAAGGAACCAAATTTTGGTACCTTCAAATCCGTGGGTGATCTGAATATTAGGAAATTCCACTCAATAGAACACATTTATTGCAAATCTTTTCTTCTTCACTCCATCTCTCTTGAATGGCTTGACTTGGGTGATATGACTAGCATTCAACCCACTTCCAAATCATTAGGAACCTCATCTCTTCAATGGTTTAACATCAAATCAAACACATTTCTCCATAATTTTTCACTTCTATAAATTGAGAGGTTTTACCATGATCATCCTCACATCCTCTTCACTCTTACTACTATCTAGCAAAGCAAAACCCAAGTTAAAAATGACTAAATCATCTCCAAAACCTTGCAAGAAGACCGCTAGAATTAGCGTAAAGCCTTGTTGCTTTGTTCATCTTAGCTCATCATCCGAGTCTTCTCCACTCACAATCTCATCTCCCATTAGAGATGATACAAGCCTTACCTTAGCTACACCCAATACATCACACATTGTGATCACCACTCCACCACCAACAAAAACACCTACTTCACCTCCACCGGCACCCATCCGAACATCCAAAACACCTCACCACCTTCACCAAGGTCTCCAACTCTCATTCCTATGGAGTTATTTTCAACTCCACCAACATCACCAAATCCTTTCCTAGAGGACTTGGAAGACTTGCCTCCTAGGCCAAGTCATCCACCACCATTGCCATCATTTGGCTCCATTGAGCGGATGGCTCATGAGTCACCTCGGTCATCCCTTGACCCAAACGCCCCATTAGGGCCTAAACCTCTTCTCTTCCACCCCATCACAAAGACATTCATGGTCCTTTGTATGGGGATCATTCACTCCCCACATCAATGTCACCTCATCTTGAGGACATTGAGTAGTGTATGTGGGATGCCAATCCCACTAGAGGAGATTCAAAGCGAACTCCACAACCTCCACCAATTCAAAGGCATGGTGGACTCTCACCTGAGTGAGACAATGCAAATGCAAAGTGCTTTGCTTGCTTCCATCATGACCACCCCAAACATTTCCAACAACACCAACACATCCACCATTCCACCACCACAACCTCCCCAAACATACTACCCTCCAAGGCATGGTTGCTCAACTTGTGAGCAAACGGGCCAAACCGTGGAAAGGACCCGGATTATGGTCCATGACTTCCAAGAAGAAATGAGGTTCATCCTCAACCACATCCTTGAGCGTCTTAACGCTCTTTCCCATCGACCATCACAATAGGATGGTTTTAGACTAGTCTTTTTAGTCTATTTTTTTTTCTTTCTTAGGATAATTTTTACTTCTTGTACTAAAAACACATCATTGTGTTCTCTTTTCATGATCTTTACTCATGAAAATTTTTAACTAATGAATGTTGTTTATTATATTGTTGGTGTCATTACATAGTGTTTGGAAATGCTTGTGAATGATCATTATTACTAACATTTTTTTTTTGTAGCTTTATTTTCACAATCCATGTATCTTCCCATTAAAGCACCCAATTAAGGGGGAGCTTTGAACAAGGGGAGATAATAGCTCGGGCTCATTACATTCCGCATAGCCTCTTCTTTTGTTGAGACAAAAAGGGGGAGAAAATATAGAACTTTGAAATTATTTATATTTGACTTTTCTGCAAAAAGTCAAACTGCATACATTTGACTTCCTAAAAGTCAAACAGAACCCTCATTGATAATACTTGACTTTTCCTAAAAAAGTCAAACTGCATACTTTGACTTTTGAAAAGTCAAAATCATACATCAACTAGTGAATACTTTGACTTTCATAAATAGTCAAACATCATACACTTGCATTATCATTCTCTTTTCAAGTTCTAAAACTAATATTTTTATAACTCTTGTACAAACTTTGTATCTTTTATAAAAATAAAATTTATATTTTGTCCTCCACAAAAAGGGGGAGATTGTTAATAATATCGTCATTAAACGTTATTTATATTTTGATCTTTACCTAAGTTTTGTTAACGACAAAAGTAAATTTAATTGTATAAAAGCTTAAAGCTTGTCAAGTTTAATAGATATTAAAACAAGCTTTTTCAAACAATATATTCATCATTCAAGCATTTACATTTATGATTAGTAACATCTTGATATGACTCTAATCATTATGTATGATAGTAGTTTTAGAATGTGTTAGGTTCTTAAAACCAAACACTACTTATGTACTTGCATATTTCTATAAATAGAAATACAACTTATGACATCATGTAATGCATCATGGAAATCATTAGAAGATTTCATTAGATATTTTGTGTGGATTTGTACTCTTCATATCTTACACAATCTCACTTAGATAGAGTTGACTTTTGCAAAGATTTGATATCTTGTGTCAGAGGTGGTACCAAATGGTACACGGGCGGAACCCTTTTAAGGGTTCGCGGTCGTCGGGCGCTCATCACTTTTGCTATAAATAGCAATGCCAAGCCAAGTAGGTTTTTTATCCCTTTCTAACATACTCTCATACATATCTTCTCTAACCTTTCTAACTCGGTTTCATATCATATTAGTGATCTCTTTTGTAGCAAAGAAGATCAAGTCATATTCAAGCTTCAACGAGAAGTTGGAAGTCTTGTTTGTTTAGTGTTGTATGATCTAGTGTTGATTCATACTTCATTGTTGTATCAAACCATCATAATCTTGTGAGTGTGAGTGGTTAGTATTTTAGTCCTCAAAATACATTGTGTGTGGGAGTGGTTGTACCCTTGGAAAGAACTCGACATCTAGCTTAGTGTCGGAAATAGTGTAAGCGAAGTGTAAAGGTTTTCTCCGCCGGTGAAAGGAGCTTGTTGACTAGTGAAGTTAAACTCTCGAGTGTGAGACTCGAGGAGTGGAGTAGGGCAAGGAAAAGAGTCCTTGTAGACCGAACCACTATAAACAACTTGTTGTGGTTTGATCATTTCTTTCCTTATTTACTTCTTACATATTGCTTGCATATTTCATTAACATATCTAAGATCAATATCAATTGATCTTTACAATAAGTTTCAAAACAAAGTTTTTAATTAGTAAACTATTCAACCCCCCTTCTAGTTTTCTACATAAATGATAGCAAATGTATAATGAGAATGATGGATATGCCGTGAGAACTTCTACGAGCAACCTAGAATAGGATGTTGCAACTTAGGTTTGAAATAATGATGCGAAAGAAATAACAAACCTATATACGTCTCTATGTGGATCATGATGTAGTACATAGTTTTTGTGTATGTCGTTTATAGAAATAGTCTAGTTGTGAAAACGTGTTTAGTTTATATATATCGTTACTATCGCTTTCGGGCCATCACAATTCGAGGAGGTCATGTAGTAAACGTTCGAGGAGCTCGGACACTTTAAATCGAAATCCAGAACTCGTCGATACATTTTACTCAAATGAAACCCTCATAATGAGCTCCCTAGTTTTGTAGCACTTAGTAGATAAAACATAGATTTTGAATGAAGATTGTTATATCATGAAGTTTATCATGTTTTTAGTAAATATCTAGTTTTTACAAGTTCTCATCGTTTCATAAATATGATCATTAGATAATGTAAGTATATAAAGTTATGTCGTTTGGTTTGTGTTGGTATTGATTTGCCAAGGTTAACACCTTAGTTAACGGTCTTGGGTAAATAAGCCTTGAGGCTTTAGCCATGGCCTTTCTGTGGCTTTGGTCTTGGCTTATGGCCATTAGGCCTCTTGGTTTGCTTTTAGTTGTGACAAAAGTATAGTCATGAAACTATATATAGGGCAGTTTCAGTTTTTGAAAGATAATGGCCTATTTAAGCGTTTTCAAGGTCCGAGCTTTTTAAGGAGTGAAGTAAAACGTCGTTCCGGACAACTTTCATGTTTTAAATTTTTGATGATTCGAATCAGAAGTACCACTTTCAAAACGGACAGACCTTACGTGATTCATTTGGCAGCTACGCGTTTTGGTTTTGCTAACTTCTTTTGGCCGTATCTTTTGACTCTTTTGTCCGTTTCGGGTGATTCAAGTTGCTATGTTTACCTTTTTATATTGTCTACCATAGTATGTAAGTTAGAAAGTTCATATGTGACTGGTTTTAATGGTTGCAAATGTGTAGAATATGACTAGTTTACTAGTTTGTTACTTTTACGACAATATGTGAATTAAAACATGTGATTGAGTATATGTACATCATGATCAACATAGTAACTATATATATAGCATGAAATTGTCAAGATTATGAATAATAAACATGAGATGATGGTGGTGATTAGTTGCTTACAACTTTTGGCTTTCAATCAAGAAAGGAGTAACTAGTAAGGATCGGACTTTGATTGAACACTTAGGACCTTGAATTGAGCTAGCTTTCTACACCTTGGCACCCTTTTGATCTTGAAGAGTTGGTGAAGTAGTAAGTGACTTGAGTGGATCTAAACTCAAGAAGATCACTTAAACTTGCTAGAGATTTGATGTAGTAACGTACTACTTGAAACTTCTTTGCATAAACTTGGAGTTTATAGATCAAATTATGGAAGATATGAATGTTTTGTGATATGAACGACCCAAATCAGAATACAAGGATTCTTAGGATGCATTTCACTTTCTATTTATAGGAGGGTAAGTTTGGTTAACCATATATTGGGTTAAATGTTAACCATGGTTAAGTTAGGACACATGTAATGATCTAAATGAAGCATGGTTAGGATTAAGCCACCACCATGGTGACTCATACCATAAGAGGCAGTCACAATTTTGTGACAAGGCTTAGATGATAAGTTTTGATATTATCTTGAGTTTAGAGCATGATTTGGTTCCGTTAAATGCCAACCGTAAGTTGTTAAGCCATAAAACGTAAAACCGGGCATCGTAAAAATACGAAACTTCCAGGAATGATGAAACTCATCATTATACTCCATCAAAAAATATAAAATTAGTGATAAGTCTCATTGGGTGCAAAAACGCTGCTTAAAGCTGGAAACACGGGGAAAAAACGCGTAATTCGCAATTTATCAGAAAAAGAACGAGATTTTAGGGAAATGACCGTGAATTTATTTAAAGTAGACTAAAATTAGTCTATAAGTGATATGAGATGTCAAAATGTGGTTTTCGTCATACGTGGGATAACTTAACAGTTATACGTGAAGTCTTAAAGTTACGTGATTTAAGCAAAAATGTAAAACGTACAAGGTTAATTTCTTTATGGTCAAAGGAGGAGGGAAATATATTTGACTTTTCCAAAAATGTAAAAGTGTCTAAACATCTTAGAAAATACAGTGCAGAAATGGTTAAGTCTGGGTCTACGTAGATTTGTTTAAAACGTAAGTTTAGTCTCGTACGGCTCAGGTTTATTTGGTAACATTTAAATGAAATCTTAAAAATTCTCTAATTAACTATGAGTGATCTAAAAATTAATCTGATATGAGGAAAATTGTCAGAGTTGATTTTCGTTATGCGCGTGATGTTTAAATGGTTTTCCGACCAAAACGAAACTTTAAAACGATGTTTTCTTAATAACTTTTGCGAAGATGATCTAACGATTGTCAAACTCTCAGGATATTACTAAAATAATTTAACTTACGAGAATGTGAAATGATGCAGGTTTTACTGACCAGGTCTTAATATTTATAGTGTCTCGCTATACCTATGGTCTACCCTAATGCACTAACGGGCAGTGTACCCGGTCGTGTGTAGTGTAGTAAATGGTAAAGCCGAGGTCGTCCCAAGAGCTATGTGTGTAGGATAATTACTAAGTCTAATTGTCACAAAATATTAATAGTTTGATAGGGTTTTAATTAATTAAACTACTAATGCATAATATAAAAGCAAATAAATGGTAGAATGGAAATCAATAGAGGAATAGTGGTGCTAACCTAGTTAATCCTCCTAACTAGTTATGTCTACGTCTACCTACTTCCAATTACTTCAGGTGGGGTCAAATTTGAGAGGACAGCATTTGGTCAATTCGCCCTAACCTATGAGCAAAGATGCCACCCAGAGAAAATCGGCACACCGTCATAAGTCCTGTTGTTCCTGGTCCCCTAAGTCGAGTCATTAAGTACCGCTGCATGCTAGATTCTAAATAGTGAGTGCCCAGCCGTTAGGAACTTAGACACTACACCCCCAATTCTTAAGTTCATCCAAACGATAGGTGATCAGTTGGTCAAATCGCACATGTAGAAAGGTTCGTCAGTTGGTCATATCTTACTCTTCCCGTCTTAGTCCGCTCACCTAGGGTCAGTTGGTCATATCTCCTAGGAAATTGGCCTCTATCGCCATTCAAAACTACCGAACCAAGGGTGACTACCAAAGAACTATGAATGCATACACTTAGAAATAATTGTACGGAAGTAAAGGTTAACGCAAACAAAACAATTAAGGAATCATAACTAGGCTAGCACCAAAGGGTGCTTAGCCGCTCATATTAATCATGAACATCAATTCAATATTCAAAGGTACGAAATACATGAATTGAAAGTAAAATAATAAACGCTAAAGCTTATCGTAATGGTGTGACTTCTCCCTTGGAAACAGCTCCTTATGCTTCCCTAGACCTCCTTAAGCTTTTCCCACGTTAAGAGTGTTGTGTGTGGAATGGGATGCTTTGAAATGCTGGAATTCGTGGGGTATTTATAGGCCGTGTCCGGGTTACGGCGTAACCAAAAGATGAGTTACGCCGTAACCTTCTATTTCTCCGTAAATGCACTAGATCTGCTAGTTACGGCGTAACCGTATAAGTGGTTACACCAGAGTCTTCAATAAAACGGTTCGTCGTAAGTGATGCATTTACGGCGTAAGTATCAGTGGAACCTCTTTTGACCTAATGGAGTTACGTCGTAACCTTTGGAAAGAGTTACGCCGGAACCTCTTGATTTGTTGGACTTCTGGGTCACGCAATAGTTACGGCATAATGTGAGAGATGAGTTACGTCGTAACTTCTTCAAAATAATCATACTGTGATAAATCCTTAGTAACGTTTCCATTTCCGCGTCTCTTTAGCTACAATGCTCGCAATTTACCTGAAAGTGTAAAACAATGGAAAACAAGCGTAAATCCATATAAATGATATTAATAACGAGCATTAACGGAAATTGACATTAATATTCGGGACTATTTGATGTTATCAAATATCCCCACTTGAACTCTACTTGCCCTCAAGTAGACCTTATTAGATAAATTCCTAAAAAGATATCTCCCAAAACCACGGAAAATATGAGTTTACAAATCCCTTACGCTAGAATAAAACAAAGCCGAACACCTCACGAAAGGGGAACAAACACTCAAATCTCAACTATTCTAAGTGTCAATTTCGGGGTGATCACTCAATCGCACAGTCATAGCATGTATTCTATCATAAGCTTGGTGGTTACACAAATCTCCACCACTAGAGTTAAGGGCTAAACAATTCTCGAAGGCAATATGGGTAAACACGACAAAGCTTAAAGGGTGACTCGTCATTACTAACATGTCATGGCGAAGTGGACAAAATCAATGATACATGACCAAATCCATTGCCAAGACACCAAAGATTGCTCGCTGCATCACTTAGACACGCTTCATGACTAAAGGGTAGGATAAGACATGGGATATATAATTGGTGTAAAATGAAAAACAAGCAGGTAGTCTATATCTATAACTAAGTCATCACCACTTACCGTCCGCCCAAAGTTCAAGCTTAGAAGTCTAGAGACCGGATCATGAAATGTAAGGTACATGTGTCATTAGAGGACGTCGTGATTGGCATACTACCTTTTCTTCTTCAGTTGGTATAACTCCAGCTCCAATCTTCAAATGTGACCGAGGTGGCCTCCTCGATACTAAACAATAAAGCTCATACTATAGTGCTTATAACATCGCACTTTACAAAATCATACTCAATCAACTATTTTATTTTATTTTATTTTTTAAATTTTTTATAACATAACATGATAACATAACATCCCCCCACTTGAGATGAACAATGGGAATTTGGGGGGTCTTCAATGATCTTCATAATTGTTGTCGATGAAAGCGTGATTTCGAAACCTTTCCACTCGAACCTTTAACTTAGGAAAATGATGACTTCCCAAGTACAAATAAAGACTACATGGTAGGCTAAGGTGTAAGGGTGTAACGAAACAATATATTGGGGTGACAAAATGAAAGGAATGGCTCAGAAGGGTGTATCTAGGGGTATCTTGCACTAAAGGGGAGTGCAACAAAAGGGTTTCACATGGGGGTCGAAAAGTCGAGGTGACTAATCGATAGACTCACAATGGTAGGCTGTTTGGGTGATAATCCTATAATACTGCCTTCTAAAACTGAAAAGTCCAAATACATCGAGCTAACTCAACATACCTCGTCTATGGTCTCGAAATGATGCAAAGGCCAAGTTCAAAAGTTTACAAGCTACTGGCACACTCGTAATTTGGTGGATTTAGGGTAAAATATAGGAAACGGATAAGGCTAATCTCACCATGTAATATCAAGGGTTGTATGTGCTAGGCTAAGGTCTAATCTAGTTAGGTTCGGATAAACATGTCAAAATTTTAAAAATGGCATAATTTTTCAAAATAAACTAGAAAAATGAGGGCGAAATAAAGTTCAAGAGATAATTCTACTCCTGTCCCCCCACTTGAATTGTACAAAGTCCCTTTTGTACTAGGCATTAAAATAAAGGTGAAGAGAAAGGTAGAATTAGAGCGAGAACTTCCCTGAAATTTTCTCCAAAGAGAAGAAGGCTCACGAGAAAGGATCGTGCCTTCGTTTAAGCGTCATGAACAAACTTCAATCCCTAAAATCACAATACCGACAAGCATAATTCTAAAAAGAAAAAATGAAAAATAAAAATAAACCTAACTCACTTTCGTAGGAATCACGGTTGCATTTAGCGAATGAAACAAGACTTTTAAATCACTTGGTGTCCCAAGTGGACGAGTGAAGTCTCGTGAGGGTTTACAGGGAACACACCCACAAAGTTCATTTAAAAACTAATACAAGGTTACTGTGTTTTAAAATGAAAGAATTAAAGCAGAGGAGAGTTACTTCGTAACTCCTATGAGAGAGTTACGCCGTAACTGGTAAAACCTGGTATGAGCTGAGAAGCGAATAGTTACGGCGTAACCACTGAGATGGTATTACACCGTAATTGGTAATGCGTCAAGAATTCTGCTGCTAAAATGTTGGTTACGACGTAATCACCAAGATGAGTTACGTCGTAACTCTGTTCAGAATCAGCAACTACAAGCAGTAATTACTTCATTGTCTCCTGCAAAATGGTTAGAAAACACAAAACCCAACAGAAAGGAAATAAAACAAAAGAAAGGGATAATTCGGGTTGTCTCCCGAAAGAGCACTTTTCATTATTAACGAGTCTTTAAGTTAGACTCAGAGCCGCGGGGCTCCTATGGGGGTCTTTGAACTTGCCCCACTTCTTCAATATCCTTCATCAAATTGTGCCTCATCCATGCAACATTTGAGGCAGTTAGGAGGTATTCAATGGTTTTGATCTTTCGGACTTTGCAAAATTTCTCCTTCGGACCGAGGTGGTAGCGAGTGAATTCGTATTTTTCAACTATAATTGGGGGTGGTCTTTTGTAGGGTATCCCCAGTAGCTTGCACCTTCTTTGCTCATAAGCTTCGTCATCGGGATCAGTGAACTCCTCATATCCTTGCAACTCAAGGTAATCTAGTATCCATTCGATATCATCGTCATCAGAAATAGTATCCTTGAACCATTCTTCATCGAGCAAATTCTCCACTAGAACGCGCTTGCATTCTTCTTTACCATTACTCACCCGCTCTATGTCCTCGTCAATGGTTATTTTACTCGTGTTTTCGATACTTTTGTCGTTTGAATTTTCTTGATCCATGTATTCCTTCCAAATCTTATCTTTCGTTAATGCGTCCACATGTCCATACTTAATTTTTACCCAACTATCGAACCCCAGGTTGTCCATCCAAGGTAAACTCGTTCTTTCCTCATCATTGGTTGAGGACCAAAAGAATTCATCTTTTCCTAATCTTCTAGAGTTGCTTCCACCATTACATATATCGTCATACGGGTTGCATGACGCCCATAAAATTTCCCCGGGAGATTTTACTTTTTCGCACCAGTGACTGCGTAGATCTTTGTTGTCAGTTTTACTTAAAAGTTCATCCGTGCAGAGTATATCTTTATTAGTCTTTTCCTTTTGAATGTGCTCCGCGTAATCAACTTTTAGCTTCATAAGAAGACTTGGATTGATCTTGGCATTCCCAAATTGAATTGCGTACCAATCTTTAAAGGCTAAATTACCGAATTTTATGCCATGTCTTTCACGCCCATGAGGGCATGTCCATTCTTCCTTTCTTTCATTGTCTCCTCCATTGCAATACTCGTGGAAGGGGCTGCATGTAGGCCATGCCGTAGTGGTTTCTTCATCAGAATGGCGAGGAGTACACCGTGAGTGATAAGTGGCTCTTCTTCATATTCAAGGAGAGTTCCTCGAGTTCTTCTCGATCCGTCCAAGTCGAGGAATTTTTCTGCCCATGTATCCCATTAGCGTGGAACGAGATTCTTGGTTACGCGTAATTCATTAGAGTCATATTCCTCAGTATTCTTCACAACTCCGTTGTTGTTGTCAAACGCGAGGTTACGCCATAACTCATTAGGTATGTTACGGCGTAACTCGGATCTGTTGACGAATCGTCCCTAAACTCGTATCACTGGCCTGAATCTTCGAGTGATCATTCGAGAAAATTACCTTACATTCCATAGCTGGTTTAGATCCTTCAGGTTTATCGTTATTCCTCCTTACTTTTTTGCTGAGCTTTATCACCATGGATTCAAGGTTTTTCAGAGTTAAGTCGTGTTTGGAAATGTTTCTATCAGTGTTTTCCTGGAATTCCTTCAACCATTCATCTTGCTCCTTTTGTCTTTGGGCTAAATTTTCTAGAAATTTATTAATTGTTTCTTCAAGACTGGGCTTTCTTTCTCCATAAGGCCCACGGTTGTAATTACCACGATACCCATTACTATTTCGATTGTCACCGTAAAATGGTCGGTTTTCTCCATACTTAGCTTCTTCAATATCTTCTTCGTCCATATGAGGACAATTTTTCGTAAGATGTCCTCCTCCACAGCTTTCACAACCCACTTGGATGGCATGAACGATTTCTCTGACCTTCAGCATATCTCGACTGAGGCTTTCAATTTTACTAGCGATCGCTGCAATTCCGTCGAAACTTCCACCTTGGTTTCTTTTACTTCAACCGTTGTGCCATTTTTGAGAATGGTCCGCCATTTTTTGAATGGCTTCAATTGCAGTAGTAGGAGTCATATTCGGGATAGGTCCTTGATAGTCCAGCATCTGTCTCGTAGATACATTTATTCCTTTGTAGAAAATATTGACCTTCTGCTGGTTATTAAGATCATTGGTAGGAGACTTATAAAGAAGATCGTTGTATCTGTCCCAAGCTTGATACAGAGTTTCGTCGTCTTCTTGTTTGAAATTGTGGATCTCCAAGAGTTGATTAGAAATCTTTGATGGTGGGCAATATCTTTGGATGAAGTGTTTCTTTAGTAGTGCCCAAGTATTAACTGCCCCAGCGGGCAATCTTTTGATCCATCTTCTGGCTGCTCCAGTGAGAGTCATAGGGAAGACCCTGAGCATAACAACATCATGAGACACTCCCGGAATGTTGAAAAGGCTAGCAATGTATAGGACATTTTCAACGTGCTCATATGCGTCTTCGTCCATGTTTCTTGAAAAGGGTTAGCGAAGCTCCCTCATAAATTGGTCTTTAATCTCGAAACGAACATCCGCTCCGATTGCCGGTCTTAAGAGACCCGGCCCTTGATCTGCTCTAGTCAACGCCAAGTATTCCTCAAGAGTGAGGTCATCGATGTTGACAACTTCCATGGTACCTGAAAACTTGAAATATGATCGTGAGAAATGTTTAAAAATGAAATGAAAGACTTAATATTAATCCTAATATAGCTCCCCGGCAGCGGCGCCAAAAACTTGATGCAGGTTTTACTGACTAGGTCTTAATATTTATAGTGTCTCGCTATACCTATGGTCTACCCTAATGCACTAACGGGCAGTGTACCCGGTCGTGTGTAGTGTAGTAAATGGTAGGTCGTCCCAAGAGCTATGTGTGTCGGATAATTACTAAGTCTAATTGTCACAGAATATTAATGGTTTGATAGGGTTTTAATTAATTAAACTACTAATGCATAATATAAAAGCAAATAAATGGTAGAAGGGAAATCAATAGAGGAATAGTGGTGCTAACCTAGTTAATCCTCCTAACTAGTTATGTCTACGTCTACCTACTTCCAATTACTTCAGGTGGGGTCAAATTCGAGAGGACAGCATTTGGTCAATTCGCCCTAACCTATCAGCAAAGATGCCACCACAGGAGAAATCAGGCGCACCGTCATAAGTCCTGTTGTTCCTGGTCCCCTAAGCCAAGTCATTAAGTACCGCTGCATGCTAGATTCTAAATAGTGAGTGCCCGGCCGTTAGGAACTTAGACACTACACCCCCCAATTCTTAAGTTCATCCAAACGATAGGTGATCAGTTGGTCAAATCGCACAAGTAGAAAGGGTCGTCAGTTGGTCATATCTTACCCTTCTCGTCTCATTCCGCTCACCTAGGGTCAGTTGGTCATATCTCCTAGGCAATTGGCCTCTATCGCCATTCAAAACTACCGAACCAAGGGTGACTACCAAAAAACTATGCATGCATACACTTAGAAATAATTGTACGGAAGTAAAGGTAAACGCAAACAAAACAATTAAAGAATCATTACTAGGCTAGCACCAAAGGGTGCTTAGCCACTCATATTAATCATGCACATCAATTCAATATTCAAAGGTACAAAATACATGAATTGAAAGTAAAAGAAATAATAAACGCTAAAGCTTATGGTAATGGTGTGACTTCTCCCTTGGAAACAGCTCCGTATGCTTCCCTAGACCTCCCTTGAGCTTTTTCCCATGTTCTTAGAGTGTTTTGTGTGGAATGGGATGCTTTGAAATGCTGGAATTCGTGGGGTATTTATAGGCCAGGTCTGGTTACGGCGTAACCAAAAGATGAGTTACTAAATGCTAGATCTAATTATGGTAACCTTCTATTTCTCCGTAAATGCACTAGATCTGCTAGTTACGGTGTAACCTTATAAGTGGTGACGCCGTAGTCTTCAATAAACACGGTTACGTCGTAAGTAATGCAGTAGTTACGGCGTAAGTATCAGCGGCGTGGAACCTCTTTTGACCTAATGGAGTTACGTCGTAAACTTTGGAAAGAGTTACGCCGTAACCTCTTGATAAGTTGGACTTCTGGGTCACGCAATAGTTACGGCGTAATGTGAGAGATGAGTTACGCCGTAACTTCGTCAAAATAAGCATACTGTGATAAATCCTTAGTAACGTTTCCATTTCCGCGTCTCTTTAGCTCCAATGCTCGCAATTTACCTGAAAGTGTAAAACAATGGAAAACAAGCGTAAATCCATATAAATGATATAAATAATGAGCATTAACGGGGGAAATTGACACTTAATATTCAGAACTATTTGATGTTATCATGAAATAAAAATTTTACGAGATGAATCGTGAAAGTGAATAGTAAAATTTGTGAATAAGAAGTAATTTCAAACACCTCTATAGATGAATAGTAAAAATTTGAGAATGGATAGAAATCCTGAAAATGCGAATTGTTACATGTTATCTCTATATTCAGTGCCTGCAAGCATGCCTCTTTCACATTTGGTGGGTCAATCTTCTTCTGGTTATTATGTTGCCCTCCCTTTTGAGTACCTACTATAACAAAATGTTAGCAACCTGATGATTCCCTCGTCAAAATAAACATTTGCTAAAACCCAAAACCCTATTTTCAATGTATACGGTGTTAGTTTTCAAACCCTTGAAACCTCAAAAAGTTCATATCCCGACCCCAAAATAAATGGACAAGTCCCAAGATATTGAACTTGTTAGGATCGAACTCGAGACCAGGATTGCACGCTTTACGTATGAGAATTAAGTTAATAATGCCTAAATATAAAATGTTATATTTATTTATTAATGTTACAAAATATATCAAACGAAGCCCGTTAAATTAATTAAGTTGGGTACATGAAGACTACACGATCGTTAAATGTTAATTGGAAGGACTAAATAATAAAATAGAGTTATTGTATGGAAGGTTCCTTTAGGAACAAGACTAATGAAAATGGCATAATTATTAAAAACAAACTGATCGGCCTAGGGGTTCCAAAGCCCAATCCATTGCTAACTTGGTCACCAAGTTACTTTGGGTATAAATACAAGGCCTAGGGTCTTTGTATTGCATCTCTTGGACTCATAACCTAAAAACCAAAAGGTGTTTGTGTGTTTTTTTATCCAACTGATCGTACATCCCTAAAGGGTGGAAAATTCAAGGAAGATCACTTTATTTTTCAAAACAAATATTTTACCGTGTGATTAAAACTAAGCGTTACTTTAATTTGAGGCCCTTTAGTACGTGTGTAGCCCCAAGAGCATGGTATGTACTAACATACTTTTGTTAGTATCTTGAAAGATTGATAACAATTTGTTCACAACAAAAGTGGTAGGGTAATGTCTTATAATCCGATAAACCCTAATTAGGGTTCATCACTTGCTAGCTATGTGGAATTGATTCTTGTTCGTCTAGAATAAATATGAGGGTACGCCAAATACTTTATGTTTATGTTAGTTAATTATTCATTATTGGCCGGTTCCTATGGACGCATGTTTCTTTGATGTTTTATGTGTTTTATATATGATAGTCATGTTATATAATTCCAACAGTGGCATCACGAGCTTGGTTTAATGAGTATTTAATTACTCGTAAAAATGCGAATATTATGTTGTTTGATATGATTGTTCTAGGGTTTTGGTTATGATTACGTGCTAAACCCTAATTTAACTAGGTTAGGGCTTTTGCCCTACGTATTTGGCACGGTTTTAAATTTTTTTGGATTGACCAAAAATTTTTTTTATCGATACCTTGCCAAAAATATTTTTTTTAGTCGATTTATAATCATTTAGGTTTGTAATAATTGTTATGGTATAGCACCATTATTGAAACCATTACAATATAGGTTTTACTACGTGATATCAACCAACCATTCATGAATAAATTGTTATGTGACATAGAATTGTATGCGATCTTGTGACTTACTTGAATAATTGTTATGTTATATCCATGATGATAAATGCATGTTCGTCATGGATGGTTCACTTGAATTTTAATTGTTAAGTTATTTTATCACATGTATGTTTTGATAAATCTTGAATTAGAAGACTCAATAATATATTAATGAATCAATTATGTGCAATTTGGTATATTTAATTACTACGCGAATAAAATCGATTCGTCGATGTATGTGGCTCACTTTCAATTGTATGAAAAGCCCTAGTTAATATGTAGTATAATATTCCACCATTAGAAATATGTATGAAACAAAGAAAAAGTTGATATATTAAAAAATACAAATTTTAAACGGGTTCAAAAATCTACTCAAATAAGTTCATATGGCTACTTGAATACCGTATTAATTGTTAGTCTCAAACTATGTGCACTTGTTTTAGTTGAACCATATTTTTATTGTTACTTGTTTGTTTATTATGTGAACAAAACAAACATAGAAAAATAAATTGGACTAAACTATGGTGAAATTTGATTTGTTTTTGAAGAGTTAAATTTTCAATAAGTTTAATTGAACAAAAATTGAGCTTTGGTACTAAAATAGAGAAATCCAATTTTCAAATATTTTATAATACAAGGAACATAAATTATGAAAGAAAATACATGTGCAACCCACTTCTTTGTGCTTCAAATTGGAGTTACCAAGTAGGCTATAGAACACAGACAAATCATCTTATGTATCAATACATTTATCACAAATACTTTATATCTTTCGATCCCAAAAAAATATAATGAAATCACCTAATGTGAATGAATCAAATAACAAAAAGGGCATCAAACTAGATCCGACTCAATTATTTCATCAAACATTTTGTGTGCAATAGAAACTTAAAAATCAATTGAATATGTTTTCTCAATTTTAATCAAAACTATTTTCTCAATCAGGCATTTTGTTGAAAACTTGGTGTCCATTAAATGTTTATTGGCATCGATCATTATATACAAAAAATGGGTTGTTGACAGTTTATCCAAATCAAGAGAAATAAATAAGAAGTCTGTTGAAGAAGTACGAACTTTATGATTGCTCATCAGTGAAAACACCAATGGTTCCCCTAAACAAACTTGGTCCTGACCTCGCTGGCAAACCAGTGAATCAAAAGCAATTTAGAGGAATTGTAGGGTCACTGATGTATCTCATTGCCTCAAGACCTAATATTCAATTCTTAGTCTGCTTGATTGCAAGATATCAGATGATCTAAAGAGTAGTCGCATCTCATTGCTGTAAAAAGAATCCTTAGATACCTGAAGGGTACTCCAAATCTTGGAATATACTACCCCAAATGTTCAATCTTTGATCTTAAAGGATGTCTAGATTCAAATTATGTAGGCCGTAACATGGATAGAAAAAACACCTCGGACTCTTGCCAATTCCTTGGAGGAAAATTAGTGTGTTGAAGTACTAAGAAACAATGTTGCTATGCGAATGCTAAATTACGTAGCTTCCGCTGCTTTCGTTACTAGCTCAACTGATGTACTATGGATGAAAATTTGGATCAACTCAGTGACTATTGACATCCGTTACAATATTATGGGTACCATATTTCTGTGATAAACGACAAGTACAATTGCCATTTTCTCAAACAACCCTGTACTCCATCAATGCAAACACATTTGAAATAGGTATCATTTCATCATGGTATTGAAAGGTAATATTGAGCTACACATCTATACCATTGAAGTTTTTGGTAGATCAACTAGCTGATATCTTCACAAAACCCTGGATGAACCTAGTATCTTTCATAAGAAAGCAGAACTTAGGATGTTGAACATTTACTATCAATCCTCTAATTGATCATGTTCCACATAGTGTACATATTCACTGAATAATGGTCCCTGAAAAAAACAAACACCTAAATCAATCTCAATGAATGAGTAAAACTCATTCAGGGTGCCTGACATTGGATACAAAACACATTAAATGAGTAACTAAATGCTCTAGGCATCCAACTACTTAATGTACTAGGTTGGTATACAAGCTAATTAAACATAGTAATATATGTTCTATGACCCTTCTATCATCCATGTCATGGGCCCCCACATCCTTCACCTTATCCCACTTGGAATTAATTTCCAATACACATATAAAATATCCTTAGGATGTTTTATTGGTGACATCACCACTACAAAATCACTTTTACAATGTTGCGCAACTGTTTTCCCTTAGAACATGCAAAATACTACAGGTAATGGAGTGATGACATTAAATGTGGAAAATTAAACATTTTTCAGAAACTGTTTTCCAAAATTCCACATGTGCAAAAATAACCCTTTTCACCACTCTATAAATACCCTATTCTAAAACCTAAACACACACACACACACATAATTTTTGCAAGCAAACTCTGCTAAAATCATTTCTCAAAACTCAAAACTGCGTGGGTTTTTTAATCTATTGGCATATAAACTTCTTTTATCTTTGCTACACATTATAAAGTTTTTGTTGCAACTCTTGATCTAACTTCTTAAAAATCATATGGTACAATCTCTTTAAGATAATTACTTGTCATCACTTAGACACTTATGTTTTTCTTCAAAAGAAAAGCAAGAACTCAAAGCATCATGTTTAGTTGGTAGAGGTCTAGAAAATGTTGTATTTCAAACAATCAGTGTTATAGGCAATGTTGAATACCCAAATGAAGTCCCAGCTCATAAGGGAATCATGAAGTTTTTGTATAACTGCCCACTAAAGATGGCCCTTGTAAAATCACCCTATATTTTGTACCAAAACATACCTAGGTATATGATTTGGGCACTACTATGGATTCCTTGACCCAACACCTACTAATGAGAAAAAGACCAAGATCCCTCGGGAGTTTTCATCAAATTATCAGTCTTAAATGAGGAGAAACAACTCACCTTGGATTTCAAAACTTTTCGCTCATCAACTGGCTTGATTATAACAATGGTAATTATGTTGAACACCCTAGTTGAGTTAGCAAAAATTTCTTTTGATCCAAAATCACTGGACAAGACCCCTGTCACTAAGAACTCTTTTCTCATGGCTTGGAAATCCTGTTCACTTTTGTGATTCAGGTTCTCGGCGGGAACCACTCATCCACTAAACAGATTAACTCTATTCAATTGATGATGGCATACTACTTAATGACAGGGACCACTGTCGACATAGGAGATATCATTTACAGTGATCTCGTAACCAAGCTCCTGAGCAAGTCTAGGGTGAAATACGTTTCATACCCTATATTTGTCTCTTGTGCTTTAAAAGAGTTACTAAGATGCAATTACATTTAGGACTTTAATTTTGGCACTTTACCTACCGTCCTGAGTGCTTCAAACTTTACAAGGATCATATCCTTAGTCCCTAAAATTGAATTAACGGCCCACATGGTTGCTGTAAATGTAGGATTGTAATATTATTGTGTTTGATGATTCGGGTGGTCTTGGATGATGAAAATACATGTTAGCCAGTCAGAGAGAGAAAGTAAAGAGATGGGTGTTTTCTTGGTAGAGACTTGCTTCACAAATGTAAGGTTAGATTATGAGAAAAGCACCACCCCTTCCATGGATGGAAGGGGTATTTATAGTTACAAAGTAAACGACCTCCTGACGGCCTGTGGATCAGGTATACAGTGGGTAAAGACCCATCCTTCCTCCACGGTCTTACACTAACTACCATTATGCTACAAACTAACTAATTAACTACTAAATAACGTAACAAATGACATGTCTATGAGCTAACTTATGCTAGACCATAATTGGGGTGACTGACACTTTAACATGGAATTTTAAATTCCTAACAATCTCCCCCTAAGGGAGGTCACCCCATGAAATACATTTTGCATCCTAGCATTCTATCTTTGTCTTTAGTTCTGAGCTCGTAGACTTCTATTCTTCAAGTTCCACAATCTTTGTGCTTTTGTAGCGATTCTTCAAAGTCCGATTATTTTGTACTTTCAGTGGAGGTCTTTGAACTGATCTACATCTTTGATGATCTTCGAGCTTTCATTGAGATCATCAGCCACAGTAAATCTCTAGATCACCCTTTTTGTGTTGCCATCATGCGATGTCAAGTGACTTTTTGGACCGACATGCTCACACCTTTTGATCATGACATCTTTCCATCGAGTGAAGCTTTTACTAGTTCATGATATTTACAAAAGCGAGGAGCATAGTATAAAATATCGAACCAGGTTATGTAGATATGCAAAAGTCATGATTTCTTCAAATTAAGTGTGGATGCTGTGAGCATGCGTTGATTGACTTTCATCTCGTAGCTGCAAATCGGCCCAAATATATCTCAAACACTAGCAATAAACAAATTTAAAGTGTCTTTGATCACTTTCGCATTGAGGTACGCCCATTTTATTCCCCGATTGATCGACAAGTATGGATCAGGTATAATTCAAGAATCTCCTTGACAGGGTTTTCAGTACTGTTCTAGGGTTCTTAAACCGAACGTCTCAAAGAAGACAACACGGAGTGAGTGAAACCAAAATTGAGATTTACTACGAATATTAAAATCTGATTGATAGAAAATGATTTGAAAACAATCGCGTAATGCTTAGAAGAAAGAGTTTTGCAATACGACGAAGGTTTTATGAGAAATATCAATTTTCAATCATAAATACTTTTTTTATTTGAAAAGAGTACATATTCGATGTGCTAGATTAAAGAAGAGATTTGCACATCGAACGGTCTTTCCAAAAGTATTTTTTCAATCAGAGATACTTTTTGTGTTTGAAAATGAATACACATTCGATGTGCTAGAGAAAAGAAGATTTGCACACCGAACGGTTTTTCCAAAAGTATTCGTCAATTCCATTCCTGGACCAAGGTTGATTCAAGATTGAATCTCCCCATCGTTTCTTGTAACATATTGGATTTCACATACACACTAAACCATAATCACAAAAGTCGTACAAGATGGTTTTTAGAGAGAGAAAGTTAGAGGTTTAGGGAACTTAGTGAGAGAAAGAAAAATCTTATTATGAGCTCCAACTCTCTACCTTGGGAGGTAGAGAGTATTTATAGTCTTTATAAAACGCCACACATGGGTGTGGATCGGGCATACGATGGGTAAAGACCCGTCCGTCCTCCACGGTGTTACTTAACTAAATACTACTTAACATAAAATAACTACGACTACGAGCTTTCTAACGAATATATATACTTGAGGTGACCGACTCTTTAATACCTAGAATTTCTAATTCCTAACAATCTCCCCCTAAGGGAGGTCACCTCAAACACACATTAAAATTACATTGAATACAAACAGGTATTACATTCTAAATTGTTCTTGCATTCTTGATGTAGTACTTTGCTCTGTAGCTCGTAGTCATTGATTCTTCACATTGCATGTTTGGTTAATCCAAGTGGAGGTCTTTTCCTGATCCACGTGATAATGAGATTTGAGCCAGCTTTGAGATCATCAGCCATATTAAATCTCTCACTCTTCCTTTGTGGTGTTGGTATTATGTGATGTTGTGACATTTGGACCGACATGCTCACATTCTGGATCATGATTTCTTCTTATTAAAGTAGCGGAAGCTTTGTTGATTCATGATATTGGCGCAGCAGAAGGTAAGCATGGAGTGAAAATATCAGAGTCATTGATGCACCAATCATGATTTCTTGAGATATGAATGTGTTGTGTGAGCATGCGGCTATGGATTGACCGCTCCATTCGATCACTGCAAACGTCGGGTGTACGCATACAACAGTTAGCAATAAAGCGCCCGAAAGTGTCTTTGATCACTTTCGATGAATTGAGGTACACGGCCCACGGTTCCCGTTGATCAAGATAAGTACGCCGTGATCGGTATAATTCAAGAATTTCCTTGACGGGTTTCTAGCTGCTCTAGCCGTTCTCAAACCAGAACGTCTCAAAGAAGATAACACGGAGTGAGTGAACCAAATAATAGAGATTCAGCGATTGATGAAAAGAGATTTGAAAAACAATCGTGTATTGCTCAATAGAAATTGTTTTTGCAATACAACGAAGGTTTTAATGAAAATCAATTATCAATCATAAAACACCTTTTGATTTGAAATATTAGTACACGGTCGATGTGCTAAAGAAAAGAGTTTTTAAAGCACAACGACCGGTTTTTCAAAGGTATCCGTCAATCCATAACCTGAACCGTGATTGATTCAAAAGATTGAATCGCCCCATTGTTTTCGTTCGGCTTGTCACATGGTTGATCTATATAATAGATCTCACATGCCACCCACCAGGAGCTTGTTTGATGTTGGCTCCAGAGGGCTTTCCATCTTCATTGTGAATATGTTTGCATATCACTCAGATGTTCTGGCAATACCACAAGGATAATGCATAGGACTCAAGATATAATCTCTTTCCACATTGTGTGAAACAGAGAGTCTTCATTGAAAGTGTCCTAATGAGATTTATTGATGATCTCGTGGCTCTAGACTCAATTTGTGCATATTTGGATCCTATATCGGAGACTAGGGAGAGGGTCTCCTTCTTCAATATCAACAATCTCTAAGAGAAAGTCGATAGATAATGTCGGTTCCCCGTGAGAATGAAACAAGTCCTTTTAAGAGGAACTTGAGTGGCTTTGGAAGTTAAGTGCGTTAAGTCGCCATGGGTCCATGACGCGTCTTGTCTTCAATACCGATGTTACCATCAAGAGTATATGAATTGAACCCGGTTTCTGCCCTAAGGTTGAATAAATGGAGGGCTATTTGTTTTCACCCTTTTCACATTCAATTCTTTTTCATTCTTCAACCCCTTCATTGCTTACCGAGACTTCATAACTAGAACCTTGTTGGGTTTATTCCAGTACTAGCTCAGTCTCAGACCGCACTCTTCCCATATCTCATTTTTCTCCTTTTATCATCATACCTAAGAACTCTACACTAACTAGTGGATAGTCCCTGGGTAGATCCCTCTGGCGGATCATGGGAACAAATACCTAACCTTATCATCCTTATATCACCATACATAAAGTAAAGTTGGTCGGTCTATTTGGTATTGTTCATCAGCCATTGGAACCAATTGAAAACCATTTGAAAATCAATCCAAGAACTTGTGATATATTATCAAAGCATTTTGTATTTAATTGTTTTGATATTTTTAGAAATGCTCCCCCTCAACATGTGCATAAAGTATTTGAAATTGTTTTAGCACACGGAGGCAAGAGAGAAAAGAGATTTAAGGTAATCTTTGATTACCATTTTCTAAAAATATCAATCATCACTTTCCTAATCAAATCAAGTAGATAAAGCATTTTGGGAAGGATGAGGTTTTCAAAATTTTGCTCCCCCTCAATATGTGCCTCGAGGTTTGAAAAGAGTTTTGCACATATAGAGGGAATCACACTTGAGACAATTGATCACGTTTCAAATAATTTGAGGTTTAAGATAGATGCTCCCCCTCAACATGTGCATGGAAAATTTGAAATCGTTTGTCACTTGCGGGAAGGCAAACATACTAATCACTTATAGAAACCATTTATCAATTATCAGTTTAAATCCAATTTAAATCACAAATTCTCCCCGATCACAATTATCAAATCATTTGAGATTTGTGATCTCTGTAGATTTAAATTGATTTTGAAAGCTTTTAAGGAGAATTGTGACTGGATTATGAAAGCGTTTTGAACCGATAAGGATCGAATTATGAGACTTTAAACTCCATTGATTAAACATGCATGATTATCTTTTGAAAACACAATAGTAATGTACCATTGTTTGAAAAATACACTTTTTGATTTAATTGAAATCATTCTCCCCCTCAATCAATGACATAAGTTGTTGATTGAGAGATAGATATTTTAACAAATAAGTACAGATGATTTTCAAAAATTGAGTCCGAGTAATTTTTCAAAGCAATTAGTTTTCATTAGATAGTAGTTGATTGTTTTATAGAATCAGAGCATGAGATTTGAAAAACAATTTAAAGCATGGCTCTGTTCTTTCATTAAAGAGCGGGTTATTGCCTAGAATGACAATAAACCATTTGCTTCTCTTTCTCAATTTTTTAATTTTTTAATTTTTTTTAATATGAACATTCGAACAACATCTAAAGTCCCGTGTCATTCTTTGAATGACAAAGACAAAAGACCGTAGATATTTTCGAATCGAGAAATAAGATAAAACAATTTTTTTTTTTTTGAAGTTTTATAATTTTTCTATTTGATTTTTGAAGATTTTATAATTTTGTATTTTGTTTTTCGAATAAATATTTACAAGAGATAGATGAAGATTGACCTTTACTCCTCGTCCTTCCTCCCCAAGGACGTTTGAGTGTTTTTGGTTGAAGGCTTTTCAAGCCAAGTCGTGGAAGAATAAACTCAAAACGTTCTCTTGGAAGAGCTTTGGTGAAGATGTCTGCTAACCGGTATTCAGTCCTCACAAAATAGAGTTCCACCACACCTTTTTCCACTTGTTCCCCGATGAAATGATGTCGAATGTCGATATGCTTTGCTCTTGAGTGTTGAACATTGTTGCATGATAGAGCAATAGCACTTTATTATCACGAGAGGATTTTGTTGAATTACAAAGCCATAGTCGATAATTGAGATCTCATCCATAGGATTTGAGCACAACAAGATGACATGGCTATGTATTCTGACTCTGTAGAGGAAATAGAAGTACTCATTTGCTTCTTTGAAGACCAGCTTACATGCTTATCACCCAAAAATCGAGCACCTCCGATGTACTTCGACGAGTATCTTGACACCTGCATGATCTACATCTGCATATCGTTAGTGACATACCGGTGTCCTTCGGGTACCAAAGTCCCATGTTGATGGTTCCTTGGAGATACCGAAAGACCCGCTTAACCGCTTCAAGGTGCTTTTGGTAGGCTTAGCCTGGTATCTAGCACACATGCAAACAGCGAACAAGATATCGGTCTACTGAGGTACATGGGGATCCAATCATACTACGATATTTTGTTTGGTCTACCATGATCCCTGAGTGGTCCTCATCAAGTTTGGTTCGTTCAATCATGGGAGTGTCAACGGGTCACTTGAATCAAATCCAAATTTCTTTAAAATCTCATTTGCATATTTAGATTGATTTATGAAAATGCCTCCGGGACTTTGTGAAATTTGTAATCCCAAGAAAAATGACATTTGTCCCATCATTGACATTTGAAATTTGGAACCCATTTCATTTGAAAACGATCACATTCATTGGGGTCAGTCGAGGCAAAGATAATATCATCAACATAAATTTGAACATGAATTAAATGTTTGCCTGACTTCCTGGTGAACAATGTAGGATCAACTCGCTCCTTTTGAATCCGGTAGATAGAAGAAACTTTGATAGCGTATCATACCATGCCCTTGGAGCTTGCTTTAAACCGTAAAGAGCTTTCTTCAAACGATAAACGTGAGTAGGATGCTCTAGATTCACAAAGCCTTCAGTTGGCGTGACGAAGACGACTTCTTTAAGATCTCCATTAAATGCCGTCTTTACATCCATCCGATAGACTACCATGTTCTTACTTGCAAAGCATTAGCCAAGAATATTCGATTGCCTCGATTCGAGCCAATGGAGCAAATGATTCTTCAAAGTCTATACCCTCCTCTTGACGGTATCCTTTTGCAACCAATCTAGCCTTATTCTTTAAAACATCACCATGCTCATCAAGCTTTACTTTGAAGATCCACTTGAGAGCAATGATCATAGCACAATCTGGAGCCGGTACTAATTCCCATACATCAAGTCGATCAAACTCATGAATTTCTTCTTACATGGCATTGAACCAAACTGTCTTCATTCATGGCGGTTTTAACATCTTTTGGTTCGATCTTAGAGAGTACGGAGTTGAAGAAGCACCATAAGGCATCGGTTGCAAGTTGTTACCGTGTGGATACTTGGACGAGAGGGATTTCCAATGATGTTGTCTAATGGATGATCGTGAGTCCATTTTCTGAGGTGTTCATGTGGCTGTTGTTGAGGGACTGAAGTAGCAGATTCGATGTCTCCTGAGAAGATGGTTCGATGATGATTCAGAGCAAATATATTTTCAAATGGAGCATCTTCGGGAGTAGCAAAGGGATTAACTTCATCATTGAATCATAAGCATTTCCATGATGTACATTTGATGATTGAAGATTTGTTGAATGAAAGATTGGTCAGCAGCAGGTGCTTCTTGGCTTAATGACATAGAAGTTGAAGGGTTAATTTCATTGACAGGGATAGAAGCATCCTCTGTTGATTGGATTGACATATCATTTTTACTTGGCTCAAATTGTTCATCAAACATTGGATCAAACAATTTCTTTAAATCATCTTCAAATGGAGGTACATATGGAGTTGCTTGAGAGGAGTTTGGTACAAGGGATGAACCAATGGGACTGTTTTGAAGTGCGGGTCCAGAATCGAATTGTCCAGAGCCATTTGACCGGTCAGCTCATCGAACGTAACGTGAATTGTTTCCATGATATTTCGGGTTCTTTGTTGTAGATTCGGTATCCCTTTTTGTTTGGTGCATATCCTACAAATACTCCAATGTCCGCTTTAGCTTTAAGTTTGCCTAAATCTTGACCCTCATTAGTTGGATAACACAATGCACCAAACACACGAAGGAATGAGAGATTAGGTTTTCAGTTGTGGACAAGTTCATATGGAGTTTTTCCATGAGCGAAAGTGAATCGAGATCGATTTTGGGTGTAGCATGCAGTGGCGATGGCTTCATCCCAGAGAAACATTGGAACCTTTGAGTAAATCAGGATTGTCCTTGCGGCTTCCACAAGAGTTCGATTTCGTCTTTCAACTACACCGTTCCGTTGAGGAGTTCGAGGAACACTTCTTTGATGACTGATTCCAATACTTTCATAAAACTCACTAAGTTGTTTGTTAACAAGCTCAGTTCCATTGTCTGCTCAATGATTCGACCGTTTTGTTAAGACGAACTGCCTGCTTTGATGAGTTTGATGATGATATCGGAGTTTCATCCTTTGTCCTTAAGAACTTTACCAGTGAATCTAGAGAAATCATCAACCACAACTAACACATATTTCTTTCCAAAGATATTCTGCACTCTCATGGGTCCACATAAGTCCATGTGAATTGTATGAAGAACTTGGACTGAGTTTGTAGGTTTGGGTTTATGGGCATACTTCTTGCTTTTTCCCAATTGGCATGCTGAACAAAGATGATCCTTTTCATACTTAAGTCTAGGTAAACCTACAACTAAGTCCCTTTTGGAGAGATCATTGATGGTGCCGAAGTTCAAGTGATTGAGACGACGATGCCATAACCATGACTTTGGTTTTGAAGCCTTTGACAACAAGCAAATTGGAGAAGACTTCATCATATCTTCGATAGAGATGGTGTATAGGTTTGAACCACGTGTTCCTCTTAAAAGTTCCTTACCATCAAGTTCTCTAACGAAACATGTATGTTTTTTGAAAGCTACTTCTAGATCAGAATCGCAGAATTGACCAACGAGAACGGTTATGACCAAGACCTTCCACATAATATACCTGGAGATAACACTTTTCCAACAACATAATCTCCATAACCCTTAATTGCACCGAAATGATCATTCCCGAATCTAACTGTCCCGATGAATTTGCTCACGAAGTTCTTGAGCCGCGACCGGTTCTCCGTCATATGCTTGGAATAGCACGAGTCCGGTACCACGTAAGCGATTTGAACGATCTGCAGTTGAACACAGACAAGAATGGATAACCGGATAATTGGGATCCCCATGCAAGAATGGGTTCCACTTGGTTAGTAACAGTAATTGGAACACCCACATCCGAAATAGAAACATCCATATCAGAAGTAGAAGCAATGGAATCATTGGGAATAGATGCAATGCTGGTGTCCGTATTTGACCTATTCAAAGTATGTTCACTTCTTAAGGGAATAGTTCTACCAGGAGGCATCCATTTTCTAGTGGGCATAGTCTTAGCAGTTTGAGAGCAAAACTGATTATTCTTATGGCCAAAAGGTATCCAATAATAACCTATCTTTATAAATGTTCTTCCTGTGGGTTTCCATTGTTTTCTAACAATCTTTCGTTTTTGCCTTTTTGCCTTCTTTGCACGATTATTAGCATTAACAATTTTAACGGGCATTTGACATTGACAAAGCATTCACACCACATTCATGATTAGCAACAAGATTCAAGCAGACATCATTACAAGGTTTGCAAATAGTATCGAATTCAATTAATTGATCGCCTAAGGCTAATACTAGAATCAACACGATTCGTTTTATTCAACTCAAGCTTAAAGTTCCTAGATTGGTCTTCTACTCTCTTCCAATGCACATTCTTAGCTTGCAAGGTCCTATCATTCCTTGTATATTCTTGAGACTTTGACCGCTTTCGCTTTAAAGTCACCGATTACTCTGTAGAGGGAATGGGAACATTAGTTGGTTGATCTAATTTTTGCATTCTTGAACTTGATGTGCAAGGATCTGAACTACTAGAAGGCACATTAGTGTATACTTTCTTAAGACTGTGATTTGAGCTATTTGCGGGCACACTAAAGTTCACCTTCTTAGCACTAACATATCGGAATCGAACTACTTGAAGGCACATTAGTGTTTCCTTTCTTAAGACTGGGCATAGAACGGATTTCTGCTTGGCACTAGGCATAGAACAAGGCTTCACAGCTTTGCCTTTTTCACCTAAGGATTTTGGACATGTTGCAATTACACATTCTAGCAACTCTTGAGATCGTTTGGCCTGGAGGCAAGCAAACCTAATTTCTCTATCAAGAGGTTTATTAATGGAATCCTCTTCAACAATCTCACGGAGACATTCTAGACTATCCTTAAGGTGAGCACAATAGTCATGAAACGCAGGTTCATTATTCCTAAGATGAGGAGGAATATATTTAACCGTCACAGTGTATTTGCAATCTAAGGGTGACTTTGAAACAACATTCTTATTAAACACAAGTGCCAGTTTCCCATTTTCCTCACTTCTTAGATTCTTAATTTCCTTTTGTAAAGACGTTATTTTTTCGTTGTTTTGGTCACGAGTGACTTTCATTGAATCATATAACTCTTTAAAGTGTCGTTTAACCTTTTCATTTTCTTCTAGAAAACTCTCGTTTTCCTTTTGTAAGGCATTAACTAAGTTTTGAAGATGAAAAGTTTGAGAGTACAGAGAATCTAAAGGAGGAGGCATTTGGGATCCAGTCACATTGTTCTTTTCACCCTTTAATTGAGAGATTTGGGCTTTCAACCTTTTGATCGTGTTACAATGAGCTCGAATCTGTTCATCACGTTTGCTGATTTGAAAAATTGCATCAAATTCGGAGCATCCAAGGATGTCTTGATATTTGAGGTTTTAACATTTTCTTTTAGATGTTGATATTTTAGTTGTAAATCAAAATGTTCAACTTCTAGTTTAGAAAGATGTTTTACCAAATTATCATGATCATCCCGATCAATTTTCTCATTAAGTTTCGAATTAATCTTTTCAAGCTCAATGACACGATCATGGGAGACTTTCAGAATTCATGAAATTGAGAAGCATTAATGGAGCAATTTGTAGCGATTGTAAAACACATCTTGAGCAATACATTCCGAAATAAGATTCTCATTCAAGGTATGCAAGTTCTTCCTCTCAATCTCATTATATTTTAATGCTCGCTCATAGTCACTAACCTCAACTACCATTGCATCAAATTCCTTTTCCATTCCTTTAATATCTGAACTTATCCCCTTTTAAGACTCTCAAAATGATCTTTTAGTAGTTTGAAGAAAGGCATGACCTCAGTTAGATAGCATTCTTTTGTTTGTTTAAAACCCCTTTCCCCTTATCCCAGTGGGTGTGATCCTTTTCTTACAAGTTTTCTCAAAATCAACAAATAGTTGAAGAATAACATATTGACTGATTAAGGTCTTGCTTTAGTGGCAATAGTTCTAGGAACTAAATGCATTGGTGTATTTGGAGGATACACCGTAGGCATTTTCCTAAGGGAAGGTTTGTTTCAACAAGATTTTCAACTTTTGCTTATCTAAATCCTTTTTCCAGAAAACTTGTTCAGGTGTTAACAATGTTTGAGGCTTAAACTTGTTCAAGGAAATCCAGTTTTCCTTCTTGTAATCATGGGGTGTGATAATTATTTTCTTCTCTTTACATATTGGATCATCTAACTTTTTGTTCATCCTTTCCCTAGTGACTTCATCTGATTTCTTATCTTCCTCAGTGCACTCATCGCAACTAGGTTTCTGTCTAGGTTTAAGGATTTCATTGCCATCATAGAGTACCTTATGAGCATTTCTAGCCTTTTTAATGACCTCCGGATTTGGTTCCTCAACAAGGGGAATGCTATGCTTATCGCTTAAGACTCTATTCTTAGTGATCATGTGGCGTCGAATGGTGTTCCCTTGTACGCACAACTTCTTTTCAAGCTTGTTTTCAAAGTTTTAGATTAGAAAAATCATTCAAAAGTTTTGATTCCTTAGCATGAAATTCTTGCTTAAGCATTTTAACATTTTCTTGAAGTTCTTGTTTTTGCTTAGCAGCTTTTGAAAGTTTTTCTTGTAAGGAATTTAACTCTTGTTTTAATACTTCTTCTCTAAAATTACTTTTTCTAATAATTGTACGCATTTGGTTATACATTTCCTGCTCACGCAGTGGTAACTCAAACTTAGCACGTTGTTCATAAATAGCAACACGTTCTTTATAGGCATTAAGTTCGAGATAACGAATCATCGGAGCACATGCAGTGTATTCATCAAAACATAGTCATCATTGCAGAGATGCATCACTTGGTACAATCACACTTTCACTTTGTTTCACATATTGATCATATGGGACAACATTGATATTACCCATATTTTAAATATTTGACTCAATGTTTCAGCTTGATTGTACTTTGTCATGCATCTTTTGCACATCAACTTCATCATATAATTTTAATACCTCTGAGATGATTTTGTCTTTGGATGGTCCAACTTGTGGTGAAGTAGAGACTTTAGGAGAGACCATTGGAGAAATGCTAGCCATGAAAATTGTTTGTGCATTAGGTCCATCATCAACATCAGAGTCGTATGCATCACAATCGACTTGAAAGGCATTATGATGATTGTGACCTATCTCCTAATAGGCGCTCATCCACATCTGCATCATATGTCTTGGCATTCCTTCAGAAGAAAACAACTCCTCTTCATCCAAGTTGCTCCATTGTCCCGAGCTTGCACTAGCAACATCTTATCCCTGAAGTATTCAAAGAATTCGAGGACGCGTTTGGAGATGTGCAATTCCTTGCAATGTGTCCCTCACCACCACAGTTGTAACACTTAACTGTCTTGACTTGTCCTTGATTTCCATTCCTTCCCTGATTCTGATTTCCTCCATAGCCTCCACCCCTTCTCTCGATCATCTGCCTTTCTTGGACCTGGCTGCACCATAACCTTCCCTTCTCTAATGAGCTTGATTGTGTGGATTGGATGCTGTTCCGAGGTTGTTGTTGGTGTGTGGGAGAGTGTTCATGTTTTGACTGATCATGAGAGCTAGTTGACTAATGAAGGTTCCTATAGATGCATCACGCATCACTTGTTTGAACATTGGATCGGGAATGAGTTTGTGAGTTCCATCACCCATGGGTATAACTTGTGAAGCTTTAGTGGTAATCCCAATGTTTGAGTAGAAGGCAGTTGAATCATTTGATGAGCTTGTCTCTCCCGGATTTGTTTTGAATTGTTCAAGAATCCTCTTTTCAAACATGGCATGTCTCTCATTCTCAAGAAGGAAGGCATAGAGTTGCTCATAGTTTGTATTCTTCAATCCTTTAGTGAGCTTCACTGAAGTGACAAACTTGTGCCATTCGGGATTCATGTTGTTTACAAACTTTGAGTTCACTGAATGTTAGGCATGGTCATTCCTGATGTTCCTCATGTCATTAACGAGCTTGTGGAATCTCACGTAATACTCATAGACACTCTCATCTGGTTTCATCTTGAAGTGCTCAAAGTCATCATATAGTTGTGATTCTCTGTCTTCCTTGGTTAATTCAGAACTGAAGAAGCATCTTGACATTATCCCATACAGCCTTTTCTTCAGTGTTGTGATTGATAAGCTTGTAGATGTCTTTTGGAAGACCTTGTAATATGATGTTAGAAGCCCCGATATCCGCATCGAATCTCTTCTTCTCCTTATCATTGAGCTCATCATACGTCTTTGGTCTGTCTATTCCATAGATCATCGTTCCATCTTCAGCTGTATCAATTATGTCCCTAGTAGTCTCAACTTGATACGGTCCTTCATCAATTGATTTGAGAATGTTGACCCCATTTTCCTTTCCAAGACAAGTACAATCGATTCTTTGAGCCCAAGAGTCGAGTCGCGTCAAGCATGGGTGGACGAGTATCGAACCACGCTTGAACATCCTCGGTAACAGTGGAGATGATTGTAGGAGCGTTGGTAGACATGATGACTGATTAAACGTGATTTTATAACTCTATGATTAAACCGGGAAATAGATTCTTTCACGGGATTTTACTAAATCAAGAGAAAACCGTATTCAAAGGATATCACCCAAGTCGCTAGGAAACTTTGAACCAAGTCGCTAAGTGCCAAGTCGCTATAATCCCAAGTCGCTAGGAAACTTTGAACCAAGTAGCTAAGTGCCAAGTCGCGATAGTCCCAAGTCGCTATATAACAACTCGCTACAATCCAAGTCGCTAGCAAAATTTTGACAGGAATTCGCTTAGCACCAAGTCGCTGATTTGTCAAGTCGCTAAATAGCAACTCGCTAGGTACCAACTCGCTAACACCAAATCGCTAACAATATAAAGTACAAGTCGCTAACTTACACCAAGTCGCTACCCGTAGTGGAGAATCCACTACGTGTACTTTTTGTCGGCTTGTCTCAATAGACAAGTCGCTAAACCAACTCGCTAATTCCTTTAACAACAACTCGCTACCAAATTGCAAAGCAAGTCGCTACCAAGAAAACTTTTACGTGGCTCAAGTCGCTAGCATGAAAAACACATAAACACCACTTTTCAATCCCAAAACAATCCAACCACGATGATTCAAGCCTTCTAAATCAAAACCTAAACACTTGTGATGATTCTAAACACAAAAATACAATCAAAAACCAAACTTTAACACTAGAAATCAACCAAATGATGCAAAAACCACTAAACTTTTTCAAACTCAAAAACCTCCTAAAAACCACTATAAATCCAAAGATATGTAAGAGATAATCTAACCATGGCTCTTGATACCAATTGTAACATATTGGATTTCACATACACACTAAACCATAATCACAAAAGGCGTACAAGATGGTTTTTAGAGAGAGAAAGTTAGAGGTTTAGGGAACTTAGTGAGAGAAAGACAAATCTTATTATGAGCTCCAACTCTCTACCTTGGGAGGTAGAGAGTATTTATAGTCTTACAATAAAACGCCACACAACGGGCTGTCGATCAGGCATACAGTGGGTAAAGACCCGTCCGTCCTCCACGGTGTTACTTAACTAAATACTACTTAACATAAAATAACTACGAATACGAGCTTTCTAACGAATATATATACTTGAGGTGACCGACTCTTTAATACCTGGAATTTCTAATTCCTAACATTTCTATCTAGTTGTCACAAGCTTGATCTTACGAGAAGATCTCACATGTCACCCACCAAGAGCTTGTTTGATGTTGGCTCTAGAAGGATTTCCATCTTCATCGTGAATACTTACATATCACTTGGATGTTCTGGCAATACCACAAGGATAATGCGTAAGACTCTTAAAATATATTCTTACTTTCCACATTCTGTGAAACAGCAAGTCTTCATTAATTTTGTGTCCTAATGAGATATTGTGGATGATCTCTTGGCTCTAGACTCAATAGTGCATATTTGGTTCCTATGCCGGAGACTAGGGAAAGGGTCTCCTGCTTCAATATCAACAATCTCTAAGAGAAATTCGATAGATTATGTAGGTTCCCCGTGAGAATGAAACAAGTCCCTTTTAAGAGAAACTTGAGTAGCTTGGGAAGTTGTAGTGCAGTGCAACACTGGGTCCATGCCGTCTTGTCTTCAATACCAGTGTTACTTTAGTAACCACCAGTAGCATATGTATTGAACCCGGTTACTGCCCTATGGTTGAATTATTGGAGGGCTATTTCTTTTCACCCTTTTTCACATTCATTTCTTTTTCATTCTTCAACCCCTTCAGTGCTTACCGAGACTTCATAACTAGAACCTTGTTGGGTTTATTCCAGTTCTAGCTCTATCTCAGTCCGCACTCTTCCCATATCTCACTTTTCTCCTTTTTTTCATCATACCTAAGGACTCTACACTATCTAGTGGATTGTCCCAGGGTTGATCCCTCCGGCTCTGTCGGGATCGTGGGAACGAATACCTAACCTAACCATCCTTATAACACCATGCATAAAGTAAATTGGTCGGTCTTTTGGTATTGTTCTTTCTTTCTTGAAACCAATTGAAAAATCATTTGGAAAATCAATCAAGGTACTTGTGATATAATATCAAAGCATTTTGTACCTTAATTGTTTTGATCATTTAGAAATGCTCCCCCTCAACATGTGCATATGATTTGTAAATTGTTTAGCACATGGAGGCAAGAGTTCTTTGAAATGATTTCTTGATCACAATTTCTAAAGAAAAAACCATTTGATTTTCTTGGTAAATTCTCCCCCTCAATATGTGCGTAGGATATTTGAAATCATTTTATCACATAGAGGAAAGAGTTCTTTGAAGTACTTTTCACGATTGCCAATATAAACCATTCGCACCCCCTCAATATGTGCATCAATATACGAAAGAGTTTGGCACATATTAGAGAGAACTTGCACTTTGAATTAAAACGTTCATCTTTTATCAAATTTCATAATTAAATCACAAATTCTCCCCCGATCAAAAATATCAAACCCTTTGAGATTTTAGATCCCAAGTGATTTAATTAGGTTTAGAAAACATGGGAGAATATGTGGTCTGGTTTAAAAACTCATCTTGTTTTAGGATAAATTCTCCTCCTCAACATGCGCATAAAGTATATTGAGATCGTTTGGCACATGGAGGCAGGAGTGCCTTTGAAGGACTAAAACCAATTCCATTTAAACAAATTGGAGATTTAAATCACGATCTCTACCCTGATCAAAAATTTCAAACCTTTTGAGATTTGTGATCCCAATTTATTTAAATCATTTAAAAGATTTTGGGGAAAGACGTGGCAAGATTTAATTTTGAAAAAAATAGATAAAGAACAGATTTAGACATTAAAGATTGTTAGTGTCAGGTATGATTGTTTTAAGAGACCTTTAAGTAAAATAAAACAATTTCACAATCAAACAAGAACTGAAAAAATTTCATTTTGAAAGATCTTGAATCTAAAGAAAAATCATACCATGACATAACATTAAATCTTTAGATCACCACTTTATTTCGTACAAATCAGAACTTTTGTGAAGAAATATCATTCGAAAATATTTTATTTTAAATCACTCTCCCCCTCAATCGATGAACGTAGATGATGATTGAGTGACTTAAGTTTTGATAAATTGAAGTCCGGTGATTTTAAAAATTAAGTCCAATTAATTTTCCAAACAATATTTTTCCATTTTCAAAACAATTTTATCAAATATTTTGAAAAATGGTATAATTCACTATTTATCCTGCACAAAGATATGTTAGGTGGTTCGGAAGCTTCTGTTGTTGCTGTAGGGTTTGGAAGAAAACCATCTGCTGATGCAGTGAGACTTCTGACGTTGCATTTGTCATGCCAACTCTTCATAGAGGTCCAATTAAGCTCAGTTTCTTCATTTGATGTTGAAGAAAAACCATCTGCTAATGCAGAGGAGACCTCTTACGTTGCATTTATGCCAACTCTCCATAGAAGTCCAATTAAGCTCCGTTTCTTCATTTGTCAACCCAAGATATAGTTACCCTTTCCTTTCGGCATCCAATCATCTTCATTTGTGGGATCCGGATCAATAACATTCTTATATACCAATATACCTTCATACGTTAGTGAACACACCTACAGATATATGGTGGTCGACATCACCCAAACATCAATCGACTAATAAAAGTCAATCCAACATAACAATCAGTTCATATAAGGTATGGGATTTATGTGTTTATCAAACTCCAATCATCTAATCCTAACAATCATATCCTAAATTCCTAGTCCTTCGACATAGGCAAATATCATTTTTAATTAAGCACGTAGGATAATTAAGAAAGCCCGTTAGATGATGTAAATTTGAAAACATTCTCCCCCTCAATCAATGACTCATTTTCTGAAAATTTTAAAAGCGCTGAAGTCATTGATTGAGTTTGCAAATTTATGAAAATTCTGAAACTGATTGTTTTTCAAGCAACTCTTTATCCACCATTTTTGTTAAAACAAATATTTTTCAGAATAATTTTTAGAAGGAAAAATATTTGAGTAGGAACAACAGTCCATCGACATACTTTCCTCATTTAGTTTTTAGGATAAGTGCTCGAAATATTTGAAAAATTGGTTTAGCGCAGCACTTTCCTTCCTTGAAGAGCATGTTGCTATCTGAAATAATAGCAAACCATAGTTTTGAAGAGCGGGTTACAGTCTGAAATAACTGCGAGCCATTTTTTGAAGCGCGGGTTACAGTCTAAAATAACTGTAAGCCATATTTATAGACATGATTTGGAAAAAGAATATTTACACCTCCTCGCCGAAGCTTCATCTATGGTCCCGTGCCATTATTGAATGACATTTCTAAGACCGCAGATATTATCGATACCAGAAGACATGTCTTGAGAAAAACATATTTTTGGTATTTTTAAATTTTCTGATTTTTATGGGTTTTTGAAATTTTCTATTTTTCTATTTTCTTTTTGTTGGTTTTATATTTTTGTATTTTGTTTTTGATAAATATTTACAAAGATAGAGTAGATGATATAGTTTAAGAAAGATGATGAGTACGAAAATTGGAAAGGTATCGAGCAAAGACGTCGTAGAAGATAGAAGTCATCATCCCTAAAACTTTCACCACCAAAGCTTCCGAGGCTCTTGCCTTGAAGAAAGAAATTGAACCATATGAAAGTGAGACTTTGGAAGCTTCCCCCCAAACCGAAAATCCATTAGATGAGTAGATTCGAAGCTCTATTTCAAGCTTGCCTTAGCCAGTGCAGCGAGAAGCACACCAGTATCATAAATCCCGCTGCTCCTTTTAAGAACGATATTCGAGATTCTTCATTCGGGGTTATATCATCAAACAAGAACAACAACGTATCATCCCATACATAAATAACTCTTCTCAAATTTCATTACCAATGAAGTCTGAAGAAATGCATCCCCAACGAGTTGTCAAGAGACCACTTCCCCCAAGTAGATGAATTGATGCAGTCAGTCTCTTAGACTAGAGCTCACGAACCTGAATACACATACCCGAAGACAAAGACACTTATACCATCAAGTAGCAGATTAAGTCCAATAGCCAAAGAATAACCCCGATGTATACTTTTCTCTCCCTGAAGAAAGTGTATGAAGCTCAAGAACCCGAAGTACCCAATGCCCAAAGAGAGAATAACCGATAACATTGAATAACAGGCCGAATCACGATTATCTCTGGATGACAATCTCGGATGTCCACTCCGAATAAGTGATTATATCTCTGAATCACTGATTAAGCCCTTAAGTAAAACATCTGAGCATACCCAATGTACACAATCTCTCTCCCCTGATGATTGTGATAACATCAAAATCATCACACACTTGTGTACCTCTTTCATCTTCAGAAACTAACTCTTCCATCTCTTCCCCCACATAGTTGGAATAAGAACACTAAACGCCATGAGACAAACATTGAGTTTCTCTGCGGTAATGACCTTTGTCTTCCCGGGATATCTTCAATCACTTAGAAGTATTAAGTTCATCAAGTTTACTCTCGTTTAGATGCGTGTCTCCTTCCCCCTTGCTGGTTTTGACACTTCAGAATCAGCAATATATTATCAGCCCAAAAACTTGAAATATTTTGAGAGAGCATCATTAGCTCAAATATATCTGTGAGAATCAACTTGCTGAAGAATGTGAGCAAGTCTAATTGGGGATTAAATCTGACTTTTCACTCTCCCCCAATTAGTGCTCTCCCCTAAACCGACAATCTGTATAATGAATGCTTGAATTAAGAAGAAGTCTTTAGGTCTTTAAATGCAACTCGTCTTTAGTCTTCTAACATGTAGCAGAAAATGTAGAACAGATCAGACTCGACGTTCTTCAAGATTGTCCAGTTGTGGAATATAAAGTCAACATCTTTAACTCACCAAATGCATTCCCGTTGATATATATATAGCAAATCCTCTTAACTCAATCCCTCCCAATCAAACAAGAACAGAAAGACGTTCATCAAGGAAATACGCCTCGCAACTGGAAGCACTTTGTCATTAATCAAAATTAGCCCGTGTGAAGATGTTAACCAACGGCTCTTTAGAAGAAAACTCCATGTGAAGATGACCCGATAAGAAGAAGCTCGGTTCTTACATGAGTTTGGAGCCGTTTGACCATTTATTCTCATATAATAGCAACCATGCAGTAATTTCACACTTCTTCTCCCCCTCAAGAATTGCATACGGAGTTGCCATTCTTGATTGAATAAGTGAATATCATCCAAATGTACTATTCACACTTCTCCCCCGCAAAATTAGCACGTGCTGTCGCCATCTTCATTATAATCGAGCAAGTGGAATAAGAAAACAATCAACAGTAGCCCTGTTCACTTGATGACTGAATCGCATGGAAAAAGTATGAAGCATGTTGATGAGAATGGTCATAATAAGAAGATTTCTCTTCTTCAGAAGATAAAGCGCACTGAGGCGTACACTTTTCTTTTCTTTAGAGTACGAGGCATGAACTGTTGTGTTCATACGTCATAAGAAGATTTCTCTTCTTTGGAAGATAAAGCGCACTGAAACGTACACTTTTCTTTTTTTTAGAGTATGAGGCATGAACTATGTGTTCATACGTCATAAATCTCTCTCTTTTCAATCTCTTTAGGCAAACTTGTAATCAACCCATTATCATTCAGTAGGCTCTTTGTCGTGACAACTGATGGAGAAAACCCAATATGATGAATTTGACCCCGAAGTAAACTAACCCGAACTCGTGACTTAAACTTGCACATATGTAACAAAGAGTGGTGCCGAGACTTCATCCTCCATTGAATCTCTAAGTACTCTATACTCTTCAAGCAACCAACCATCAAGTATACGACATACATCACCTCTTGAAAATCCACAATTGAATGTGACACTGAGCACTACAACGTAACTCCTTTAAGTGATAGTTATTTTGTGGTGATAAGAGCCCAATTCCCCCAAGTGGTAAAAAGAAAAGGTAAAAGACACCCAACAATAACTAGATTTCCAAGTCTTCGTTTTTTGATAATAAGCTCGAACAAGGATCATGAAGAATCTTCATCCAACCATCCCCGATACCCTCAGATACTAAGTACACTCGCCCGTGATATTTCACTTCAACCTCAAATAAACAATACTGAATTAACGCCGTTGTCACATCTTGTTAAAAGCTCAAATCTAGCCTCTTTTGCCCTTTAAAGTGAACTATGATAATGGTTTCATCCTGACCATGCTTACAAGCACAGAACCCCGTAAAACCAAGTAATAACCATACTGCCATGACGAATATCCAAACACACATCCAATTCATGAAGTACACCTTTTTATCCCTTCTTTGAAGCAGAAACCATAGCACCAACATCAAAAAAGATCCCGAAATACACTTTCCTTTTCTCCATGATGGTTTCATCAATACGGGATTTTACAATTCTATGGTTTAAACCAAAAAATAGTTTCTTTCGCGGGATTTTACAAAACCAAGAATAAACCGTAAGATAGATCCGGAAATGCACTTTACTATTACCAGGATGTTTCCATTGTCACGGGATTTTACAAGTCTATGATTTAAACCGAGAAATAGATTCTTTCGCGGGATTTTACAAAATCAAGACAAAACTGTAAACAATGTCAGCTTGAATGTGTTATGACAACTTTGGTTTCAGTGAATATCTGTTTTAGGGGAACATGCAGCGGTTCATCAACGGTTCATTATTCAACATCATCAACCATCCAATAAATACTTTGGTAAACACATCATTTATGCATTCTGTCGGCTAATGTAGTGAGCACATGGAGAAGTAACCCCAATATACCAAACTTGATCATGAAGTAGAATTCCCCAGAATTGTTACTTAAACTTGTACTAATCCTCGTGAACAAGAAACGGTGTACCCAATGTACAAAACCTCTTGACATTCTCAACTGAGTGAGACACCGAAGTGATAGCTACGTTGTGGGTTAAGTGAGAAAGAATCACAAACGCAACTAAATAGCCAAGTCTTTATCACCCTCTATAAACGCCCAAACAAGTCATCTTCGCGGAAGGGTAGAAAGAAAGAAGACGAAAACAAGTAAACGCGTCCGGAAAAACTTATTTCAAAACCAAATAAGAAATACCGAATACACACAACCCCGTAGTCAACTTTGTTCAACCATGAATTTAAGCCATAACAAAATATTATCCGTGAAAATGTATACACCAAATTTTCAAATCTCATAACATAACGACTCACAATCATCAAACCAAATCTCATCAACAAATCACTTTAACACAAATCTCATTGTCAAATCTCGTCAACACATCACATATTATCCAAATCTCATATAATTGATCCAATTTTGAGAAACCCATCATACCATCATTTCAAGCCCATATCCAATTCAATCCCATATCCGGTTCAACATACGGTCATGATAATCTGGATCTAATTAAAGCTCATGTAGACACTAACTATCACTTAAAACAATCTTTAATCATCCAAAATGATCCAAATCTCACAAATTAAGCCCACGAAAATTTCAAACCGCACATATCAAATTAAGCCTATATCCGGGATAGATTTTATTGTCATACCACTCATTCACGAGAATTATCAATTATAATGTATCCGTATTACCAAAAATACCAAATAACAAAAGTCATCTCACGGCCAGAAAAATACACCACCACGATCCAAAACATGGCCCAACCAACAAGATATATCTTTTAACAATATTTCACGTTAGGTTCACCAATGTTTCATTAACAAGAATCAGCATGTAATAGACGGCCCAAGAATTAGCATGTTAGGTTCACCAATATTTCACAAAGAAGTCTACGATCCAAAATAGACGGCCCATACTATAATATATTTCGTAGCCCAAGTCAATAGTAGTGAAACCTGATCCAAATACTGATCCATTCAACAAATAATTGTAATCGGTTATATAAATTGTAATACCCTAAAAATTAGGTCATTACCTCATAACCCTAATCACAATATCCTTGTGATGTCCGCCCCCTCCTCCTCGTTTCTCTCTCCTCTACTCAGTTCTAACATCAACTCAAAACAATAACTCATCTCATCACAACAATTCCACATCAAATCCGAGTAACAATCCTTTACAATTGAACCACACATGACCTTAACCAAACAAGATGACAACAATTTCTTATCAATCCGAATCAAGAGCAAGTCAAGATCCTTTGGAGGGTCTAAGGTAGGGTCGTCATATGATCTTTCATTTTGTTAATTGTCTTGAAACGAGCCAAGAAAAGATTATAACGAATTTGTTATACATCTTTTCTTTTTGTTCGGATATTGAAAGAAGTTTTGACTTCAATACAAGATCGATGATGAATTAGTTCTTGTCATGTGTTTAGAGATCTGTAAAGGTCATTAATATTTAGTTTTACCACACGAAAGCAGAACAAACTGAGATCTAATAATGTTTTTTTTTTCTTTTCGATTTGAGTCTAGAGAGTTTAGGAGATGGGATAGATGTATTGTAGAAGTACTCGATGGTGTTGGGATTTGTTCTAAGACTGATGTTGATTGAATACTGAGGTCGGTGAGTGTATGGTATTGGTATAAGGTCTTGGTAATAGTAGAGTCAAGTTGCTAAACCTTTTCAAAGCACAACTCGCTAAGCCAACTCGCTAGGTCAACTCGCTAGGTCAACTCGCTAGGCCAAGTCGTTACGACTTGTAAAGACAAGTCGCTATGGTTATCTTGTGTCAAGTCGCTACGAGACATTCATTGAATCTGGACATGAAACATTGACAAGTCGCTAGCAAGATTTGACCATTTTAATTTATCCGGCGATTTTTCCGACCATGTTTTCCGACCACCTTCAAAGTAACCCAGAAAATTGCAAAAAGATGATAATTTTTGACCCAAGTTTTGACCACTGTGTGACCATAGAATAAAGACCATTTTGAATGCAGTATTTTTTGGACAAAGATGACCAAAAGCAGATGTGAATATTGATTGTACCATGACATATTTTGACCAAACATATACATAACAAAACAGTTTTAAAACAGTTTACCAAAAGATAACAAAATAGTGAAAACCACATTAAATCAATAACACATTAACCACGTACGAACCAAACAAATCAAACACAACACAAAAACCATGGCTCTGATACCATTTGTAGGATCATAAATATTATTGTGTTGATGATTTGGGTGGTCTTGGATGATGGAAATACATGTTTGCCATAGTTTAGAGAGAGAAAGAATGAGAGGGTGTTCTACTTAGAGACTTGCTTTGTAAATTATCAAATCTTAGATTGAGAAGCACCACCTCTTCCATGGATAGAAGGGGTATTCATAGTTACAAAGTAAACGACCTCCTGACGGCCTGTGGATCAGGTATACAATAGGTAAAGACCCGTCCTTCCTCCACGGTGTTACACTAAACTATTCTACGCTACAAACTAACTAATTAACTACTAAATAACGTAACAAACGACATGTATACGAGCTAACTTATGCTAGACCATAATTGGGGTGATCGACACTTTAACATGGAATTTCCAATTCCTAACAGTAAACAACCAAAGGGACTCAGTGTCTCCAAACCCGGCTTCTAAAAGGAAAAAGGGGAAGACTCAGACTGGGACTAAAACCAAACCCAAGTCTCAGGGTCGTGAGGCTTCTGGAACACAGCCTAAAAGGCCAAAAAGACCTAGACTGACAACCCAAGAGTGACCAAGCAACACCACCCTCGGTGACAACGAAGGACACTGATACATCACAGTCAGTGCCCTTGGTCCCAACTACTACTCCCAAAGATCCAGAGGGAAACAAACAACCCACTGGTAGGGGAGTGCGTTCCACCATCCTTGATGATAGCACTAGGGAACTCCCACTAGTGCTTGAGGAGACACTGAGGGACAAAGATCATTGGGAAATATACCCCCCGCTGATACGGAACTGATAACCAAATCCACTGATCCTAGTGATGACACTAGGAAACACCCATCAGTGTCTGAAGGGTCCTTGAGGGACAAAGATTCAGAGGGAAATAAAACCCCCGCTGATACAGAACTCACAACGAAATCCACTGATCCTAAGGATGACACTAGGAAACACCCATCAATGTCTGAAGGGTCCTTGGGGGACAAAGACTTAGGGAGACAAAAACCACCCGCTAATACGTAACCCGTAACCTCTTTTGGTTTTCTCTAGATGGCAGACGTCCAGGCTTTTCTTTAATCTGATGAAGAGCTTAAGATAGAAATTGTTGGAATCACTCCTAAACCATAATCAAGTGTTAGTGATTCACATGTAATAGTTAGCTTAATTATGGCCTTTATATTTGTTATTAGCCTTAGGCTTATGTAGAAGGCCCATAAGCCTAGGCCTAGTCCAATAAGGAAAAGGATGGGAACTAGGAGTGTTTCCCTAGCTTCCCTCCTATAAATACTCTTGTATAACCCTCACTTGAGGGTTGGGTTGTTCAATTTATTTCTTTCACATACATCTCTACGCATAACCGGCTACTCATATCGTGTGTGTGCGTTTGATTTATTGTTCAATCGCCTTTATCTCTTTATATTAAGCTTGTGTTGTAAAACTAGTGACCTAACAGTGGTATCAATCGCCTACTAGTTGGGTGAATTGTTTTGTTTTTGAAGTCGGTTTAAGGTCCTACGCATAAATCAACGGTTTGATACTTTGGTTCGCTTAAAAACGTATTTTTCACTCTTGTGAATCCAAGATTCTTGTACTTTCATTGTTTTAAGGTGTTAAAATAACTGTTTTTGGAAAAAAATTTCAAACTTTATGCGTGGATCATAGTTTTTAAGCTTGTTTTTGTTCGTGGGTGTCGTTCTACGCGTAACCTGTTTTAGCCATTTTGATTCATCAAGTTTCACACTTTTGTGTTATTTTGGTGATATTGAAGCTATTCCATAACAAAAATCTGGTTTAGAAACAACTTTGGGCAAAATTACTTTTACGAGTAAGCTACGCGTAACTAAAACCCTATTTTTACGCGTAACTCACTCCTTGGTTTGATCTTCAGTTTCGTGGTTTACTCCGTGTTTTCTTGCTTGGATAAGCCTGAAAATCCGTCGACTCGGGATATCTTTTGCACTGTGATAGTGTAAAAGATCATTTGGGCAAAACCCTAAACTTACGCATAAGCATAAAGCTTACGCGTAGAAATCCTACGCATAAGATTAATCTTACGCCTAAGCCTAGTCTTACGCATAAGGTAATCCTACGCCTAACTTTGTGTCTACGCATAACTTTAGTCCTTTTTCCCTGCTTACGCGTAAGCTAAAACTACGCGTAACTCTCTTTGTTACGCGTAACTTTGGTGTTTTTACGCATAAGTCCTACTTGGTTTATTGTGATTTCTACGCCTAAGGATACTTCATCAACAAAGGTTCATTCGACTACAAAGATCCATTTTTTACCAACATAAGTTTCCAACATGTCACAACCACCATACTCTAACTATTTCCCTTACACTTATTCTCAACATCAACAACAACTAACTCCACAACATCAACAATGGAATCAACAACAAGCAATTTATGAACAAAAATTTAATCAACAACATACTCCACAACTTGCCGCAATTCCACAACCTCAAATGGTTCAACCACCACCAAGTCTTCAAGTTCAACCCTACACAAATGACTTCAATCAACATCCATCAAGGAACACTATGAAGGAACCCACTTGGTTTGCAAAGATGTGTGAAGGCTTTAAGCAGACCAACAATCAATTCATGAGGTTGGATCACTTGATAGACCTCCAATGCTCACTCCAGGAAACTACGATCAATGGGTGATAAGGTTCTTTAGGTTTTGTGATCTGAAGAAGCCACTTGGAAAGTTCTTAAAGAAGGTTATCTTGGAAGGTCCATTTCAGATGCCTACTTTCATTGTACCCGGAGATCCAAATGCTAATCCACCAAGAGATGAACAATCCAACATTGCTCTTTGTTGCGACCTTGAATGCAGAGGAACTTCTACACTATGAAGCTGATGAGATTGCAATGCAATATATCCTCTTAGGATTACCTAACCCAATTCTTCGAAGTGTTGATGCTCAAAAGACTGCAAAGGCGATGTGGAAACATATTCATCTTCTTATGGAAGGATCTGCACTCAATCAGGAGGATATGGAATCCAAAATTTACTTGGCTTATGAACACTTCATGATTGAACACGGAGAGACACTAGAGTCTTATCATCATCGATTCGCAGACATCATCAATGATTTGGATAAACACAACATCATCATGCCAAAATTGCAGTTAATACTAAGTTCCTGAGTAGTCTTGGTCCTGAATGGGAGAAGTATGTCATTTTTCTCCGTCAAGCGAAGAACATGCATCATTCTACATATGGATTGTTGTATGATTACTTGAAGCCTCATGAAAAGGAAGTTGATAGAGAAAGGATTCTCTGTGCTCAAATTGCTTCACCTTCACAACCGGAAAATCAACAACTTGCTTTATATGCTTAAAAGCAGTTATTCTCCTCAACCAGCAACTCAACCAACTGCTACAATCACACCATATGATCCTTCACCGCCTCAATCTCAACAAACTCAATTGGTTCCATACAACAACAACAATGCTCAAGCACTTATCAGTGAAGCTAATGAGGAAATCGATCCGTTCGAAGCATTGCAACAAGGATTTGTTATGATTGCTAATGCTTTTAGCCGTTATACCAACAAATCCAACAATCGTATTCGTTCCTCATCTAACACAAGGAATCGAGCTGTTGTGAACAATGGGGATGATTTGAAGTTTAGAATCGTGGTTATGGTGCGTCAGGATGGGCGGTGGTCAAGGGTTTAATCGTGGGGGAATAACAATAGAGCTCAAGTGGTGGAACATGGAAATGCTCGAATGGGTTGAATGGTCTTCGATGCTACAACTGCAATGAGAAGGGACACCTGGCTAATGCATGCCCAAAGCCTAGGACAAGGGGCGTGCTTATCACAAAGAGGCTCTTCTTTTGGCTCTTAAGGATGAAGCTGGTGGAACTCTCACGGACAAAGAACAGAGCTTTATGGCAAATGCAGACTTCGGATGATGATATGGAGGATTTGCAGGCCAATGCAGCTGTTATGTGGATGGCTAATATGCATGAGTTACATATGAGTGACACAGGCCCAATGTATGATACTGATGGCTTGTCTCAGGTACCCGAACAAACCATATTCATCTCTGATCTATTATCTCCACCAACATCTGAATCCGGCAACGCTCAGAATGTTCAAAATGATTTGTCCGCATCTCATTCTGACGATTTTCAACTAGACCACGTAGTTATATTTGACGATCAAGATGACCTTATGGTTTCCCTTGATACTCAAATTGACTCCATGGTTATACTTGAGGATCTAAGTAATGATCATGTTGTGACTCACGTTGATCACGCCGAACTTTTGCCTCATCCAGATTTTGCTCGTTTAATACAAGACCAACAAACCATAGTGGAAGAATGTCGTGCAATTAATCAGGACTTGAAAAGTAAAAATGCACTGTTAACCAAGGATTTTGAATGTTTACAAAAGCAACTCAATTTTTCAAAACTCAAGAAAAACGTGAAAAAGGTTTTGAAGCAACCTTTGCTAAATCTCATCAAAATGAAAAATATTTAGAGAGACAGATCGTTGATCTAGCCGCTTGAAGAATGCTTTGTTGTGCGAAATAGAACAAGCTGAAACATGAACATAAAAAGCAAATTAACGCTCTCACCTTGGAAAATCAAAAAGCTAAAGCTGAGTTGTTAACTTGTCAAAAACAGTTCTCTGCATACAAAAGCATTCAACGAAAGCGAATAGATGATCATCTTGAAGAAATCATCGGCTTGCAAAACAAACTTAAAGAGTTTAAAGCTGTTGTTTACAAACATGGTGAGTCGGTCACAGCTATTGAAAAGTTTACTTTAAAACCAAATCCAAATGGATATGGACCGAATCTTGCTGATTACAAACCTAAGCTTTCAATAAAATCATTCAAACCAAATCACGAAGTTTCGGTCGAGAATATAAAATTGATAATTATGTTATGAGTGTTGTTGAATATCATCGTCAAGAGGAATTAGATGCTGAAGACGAGAGTCGATCAAAATTAGAAAATGTTGTTTACAACAAACCTTTTAACTATTCAAAAGCGGTCACTTTCGTCACACCAGCGGATTCTTCTAACACACCAAGGATTATCATAAAAACGTCTGAGTCTTCTAATGTTAATCCCAAACCAGGTTATGCACAAACTTATGGTCCTTTACCTTCCATCAGTGAAGTAAACTCAAAACATGAAAATCGCAAAATTCTTTGATATTTTGACCTTTTCATGGCTGACCTCAAAACTTTACAACATGAGATAGAATATCATTATGAAATCAAAGTTCAACATTTTCAATGCGCCTCTAGCGAGAACAAAGAGATATTTTTGAGAAAAATCTTTTACCAAATGTTAAAAATTTGAAAAGTTGTGCATTGTCTTGGGAAAGGGACTTTCATAAGGAACTTGGATTGATGAAGGTCATTTTTGAGAAAACAGAAACATCTATTTCTAATACTAAACGTAAAAGAAAATGTTGAGAAAAGATGTTGATCGACTCTTGGAAGATGTCATCAGTTGATGTCCATAATGCTGTGTTATTGAATTCTTTGTCATATGCATTTGATTATATCTCTATCACGTCTTGTTGATTCTATGGTAAATGTTGAGAACAACTGATAATGTGCTTGGTCGAGTCCTTAAAAGTTGAAAATAAAGCGATTGTCAAAGCGAACTTTCAAATGCAATACGTCGTCTTAATTGGTGTCAAAAAGATATTCACGATCAACAACTTGCTTTTAAACACAAAATCGCCCGATTCGTGCAAAATCTTCGATCCTAAAATTGAGCAACTGGATGATCAAAGCGTGTCTTTTAAGTGTCAAATCTCAAAATATGAACAAGAACTTGTAAAAGTTAAAAGGAATATGGTGTCATATTTGATTTACTCAAAAAGACTCGTGATGAAGCATCAAATGAACTTGATCATTATCTTGCACACATTAAAGAAGTTATGCATTTTCTTTGGAAATATTGATCACGAAAATCAAGATCGATTCACACTATCTTCAAGTTAAGAGAAATGTTAGGAAAGTATGAACAACTTCCGCCTACCGTCATTAAGAGAATAGCACCAGTAACACTTAGTAATCATGAACCTAGAATCCCTCCTGCCAAATCACAAGTTGCTAGCGTGCTTCCTTCTCTTGAAAGCAGGACTAGTTGCGTCTTTTCCAAGCGTCCGCACTTCACGACCTAGGAGCACTACATCGAAGAATAGGAAGTTGCGACCTAAGAAAAGATCAATAAGGAATGCTAAAGTAGAAGAACACCCTAGGACTATGAATAAGACTCATGTTGCTTCCACTATAGATATTGCGTCCGGCAAATGTAATAGAAATAGTGATGTAACGAATGCTAAACCGTTAAGTACTTTTGATATTGATCGATGCACCTTGTGTTATTTGTCGTAAAAGTATGAATTCCGATTGTCATGATAAATGTGTTGCTAAAGCTATCATCTCTCGTTTAAGGAATCCTAAGAATCGGAATACCTCTAGGCCCACTAATCTTTCTAAGATTGTGCTTGGTAGACCGCCCTCTTTAGATTCTAAGAAAGCGCATTGTTGTCCACTGTAGCTCGGTTTCACCTCCTAGGAATGTAGTACCACCTAGTGCATTCACTAAGACTAAAGCAAATACTAGTTGGAGATGGCAGAAATGGATATATAACACACTAGGATTTAAATGGATACCTAAAGCTATTGATGTGTGCATGTCTACTATAGCGCCCAGGAACCCTCTAACATTTCGGGTTCCACATCTACTTCTATTCCATCATTAGTGCATTGTGTAATGCAGGTGTCTGAGATCATTCTCTGGATTGTTGATAGCGGATGTTCCCAACACATGACAGGCAACCTTAAACTGTTATCAAACTTTTTTTCAAAGTTCATTGGCAGCGTCGGTTCGGAATGATCACTTAGCAGCTATCATGGGCTACGGAGACTATATCAATGGGAACATCGAAATTAGCGGGGTTTATTATGTGGAAGGCCTCGGTCACAATCTGTTTTCAGTAGGTCAGTTCTGTGATGGAGATTTGGAGGTTGCTTTTAGGGAGAAATCTTGTTTCATTCGTGATCTACAAGGAAACGACCTTATGTTTGGCTCGCGTAATTCCAGTCTTTACACTATCTCTATGCAAGACATGGTTGCCTCATCTCCCATTTGCTTACTTTCAAAGGCAACATCAACAAAATCATGGCTATGGTACCGTCGTCTCTCACATCTAAACTTTCAAACCATCACCAACCTTGCTCGACACAAACTAGTTGAAGGAATCCCATGATTTCGGTATTCTAAAGATCACCTTTGCTCAGCTTGTGAACAAGGCAAAAGCACTCGTGCTCATTTTCCTTCAAAGGTGGAACACAACTCTCGGCATGTGCTTCATCTTCTTCACATGGATTTGTGTGGCCCGATGCGCGTGCAAACGATCAATGGCAAGCGCTACATCTTAGTAATTGTTGATGACTATTCACGCTGGACTTGGGTCTACTTTCTTCGTAGCAAAGACCAAGCTCCACAGATGATCATCACCTTTCTCACAAAAATACAAGTTCAGCTAAGAAACACCGTCGACAAATCGAGAGCAGAGGCAGGCTGAATTTGTTAACCAAACTCTTCGTGAATTTTATGAGAAAGTGGGAATTGACATCGGACATCTATTGCCGCACACGGAACAAAGCGGAGTTGTTGAAGGCGAAACCGAACGTTAGTGGAAGCTGCAAGAACAATGTTAATCAATGCTAAACTTCCAGGTTACTTATGGGCAGAAGCTGTATCTACTGCATGCTATACTCAAAACCGTTCTATGATTACAAAGCGCCACAACAAAACACCTTTCGAGCTTGTCCACAACAGAAAACCGAATCTCAAACACTTTCATGTATTTGGATCTCTTTGCTATCCGAATAATGATCGTGATGACTTTGGAAAGCTCAAAGCCAAAGCCGACATTGGAGTCTTTATTGGATATTGTGATAATTCTAAAGGTTTCGAATCTGAATCGTCGAACAAAGGAGGTTATGGAAACGATTCATGCTCATTTTGATGAATTTACGGAGATGGCTTCGAGTATAACGGACTTGGAACCGGTCACAACCGCTTAAACTTCCCCAAACCCCATCATCAGGTGAACAAAGCCCCGACTCACTCGTCAACAAATGGAAAGGTTATTTGCTCCGTGTTCAGGCGATATTGATGAGCGTGCTCTAGTGTATCCATTTGTTTCCACCACGCTCAACGATAACTACTCTTATACACGATACACCGCTACAACAACTACGGTTGAAGAAGCACCACCAATTGACTCTACGACAACAGTTGAACAAACCGCTTCCAACAATGATGAACTGGCTGATGATGTTCTTAATAATGTAACCCCACCTGATTTTGATCCAAAGCGTTCTTTAACCCGTTTGCTAATGAGATCGCTGCACTGATGTTGCGGAATCATCAACAAGCCATTTGAATCCTCAAAATCTGCACAATGTATACCAACATCAACCCTCCACACATAGATGGACAAAAGACCATCCTCTGGAAAATATTATTGGCAACCCGAATCAACCGGTCGTTACGAGACAACGTCTTCACACAGACGGTGAACATTGCATTTATGCACTCACCGCCTTATCGCCAATCGAACCTAAAAACATTAAAGACGCAATGACAAAGACAACTGGATTGAATCCATGCAGGAAGAACTCAACCAATTCAAACGTCTTGAAGTATGGGAGCTGGTTGAAAGACCAACAGGAGTCTACGTCATTGGTCTCAAATGGATTTGTAAAAACAAATTGGATCTTTGAAGGAAACGTTATCGAAACAAGTCGCGTCACGGTGGCTAAGGGTTATCGTCGAGGAAGAGGGTATTGACTTTGAAGAATCATTTTGCTCGGTTGCTCGTCTTGAGGTTCTTAGGATTTTTAGGCATTTCGGCTCATATGAATATCACGGTCTTTCGGATGGATGTAAAAGCTGCTTTTCTCAATGGACAACTTAAAAAGCGGTTTATGTTAGTCAACTAGAAGGATTCATTGATCGAGTTCCATAATCATGTCTACAAACTCAAAGCTCTATGGTCTCAAACAAGCCCCTCGGGCATGGTATGATAAGCTATCATCTTTCCTCATTGCCAATAACTTTACCAAAGGTTCGGTTGACCCAACTCTTTTCATACAATATCACGGGGAACATATTTAATTGTTCAAATTTATGTGGATGACATCATTTTTGGGTCTACTCATAAAAAGTACTCAATCGCTTTTGCAAAACTAATGAAGAAACATTTTGAAATGTCCATGATGGGTGAACTTACGTTCTTTCTAGGACTACAAGTTCATCAATCACCCAGTGGTATTTTCTTGAGTCAGTCCAAATATGCCCTTGAATTGTTAAACAAATTTGGAATGCAACACTGTGACACCTATGCCACACCAATGGCTCATACCAAGAAGCTAGACGCCGATTTACATGGGAAATTGGTGGACCCTACAAAATACCGTAGTATTATTAGGTTTCTCATGTATCTAACACTAGCGGACTGATATTGTCTTTCTTTGTATATCTTTGCTCCGTTATCGATCCGCGACCAACTGAAACCCACTTCTCTAAGGCTAAAAGAATCCTCCAATATATCAAGGGAACCATTAATTTGGGAATCTGGTATACGAAGGATTCTGGTTTTGAACTAATAAACTTTTAGGCGGCCGACCACGCGGGATGCTTAGATTCACGGAAAAGTACTTGGGGAGTTACAATTTCTTGGTGACAAAGCTGGTGTCATGGCAATCGAAGAAGCGAGTTGTACATCGCTATCCTCAACGGCGAGAATATGTAGCCGCGTGTTGTGCTCAAGTCATTTGGATGAGAACACAACTCAAAGACTATGGTTACGTATTTTTATAGAATCCCGATGTCTTTGCGACAATCAGTGCTATTGCAATCTCGTGCAACTTCAGTTCAACACTCGAAATCAAAGCACATCGATCTTCGATATCATTTCAACAAGGACCACGTGGAGCAGTGCTGTTGAATTATATTTTGTGGAGTACAGAATACCAATTGGAATCGACTCACCAAAGCCTTGCCTTCCCCTAGGTTTAATGAGTTGGTCCACCGGATTGGTATGAGGTGTTTGACTCAAGAGGAATTCGATGACCTCCTAAAATAGTCTTAAAAACCTGTCAAACACCAAAATCTCTTTTGTAAATATTTTTCCAAAAACAAAATACAAAAATATAAAACCTGATAAAACAACAAAAATATTCTTCTATCTATTTTCTTTCAACATTGCAAGTACATTTCTTCCGTCAACACTCTAATCTTACAAAATTCAATATTTTTCTGATCAAATGTTGAGGGGGAGAAAATAAACACTTAACTATTTCAAAACATCCGTGTACTTGCATGTTATCATATTCTGAATGTTTCTTTTATCAATGGTGGTAAATTTTCTGGTTCATTGACACTCCTCGGACTAAAATTTATAACCTTTCATTATTTTCTTAAGTCAAAGGGGAGTGTCGTCAAGTTTCTTTCTTAAAGTCTATCATTTAGTAAACAAAATGGAAGTTAGATGGCTTTGGATGAAAAAGGAAAAGGTGGAGGGACTAAAACTGCAAAAAGCTTAAAGTCATTTTTAATAAAAACACCCCACCTAACACTTTCACTTCACATTTATTACCCTAACCAAACAAATCCTACGCCTAAGAATCACTCTACCAATCCGTGTTTTTGATCATCAAACTGTAAGTGGATTAATGTTTCTAACATGATTTTAAAGATTGGTTTTGATTTTCAAACAAATCCAACGGTTGAATTTACGTGTATGGTTGATTTTGTGTTCTTCGCATATGCGTAAGAACACATGATCATGTTTGTGAGTTTTGGTGTTAAGACAATTGTGTCAAAATGTTCCTTAAACATCACTGATACCATTTTTCTACTCAAAACGCACCCAAAATCACATATGGTTTGAATTTGAAGAACTAGGGTTTATGCGTGTGTGACAACTCGTATTTTCAGGTCATTTTTCAAAACATTACTCATGCTTTATCATTTATCATTTATCGTAAACTAGGTTTACGAGTATCAAATTCGCGTAACCTTAATGGTTTAGCTGTGAATTCATGAATAATCATCAAGGACATTCCATATAGACTAGGTTTAGTCTACATATCATTAGCATCATTATCATCATATTAGTTCATGCATGGTTTTGCATTTTACATTAAACGTATAATTTTTATTAAATAAACGTTATCGCGTAATTAATTATTTTGAACATTTGATCCGTTACTTCCAAAAATTATCACAATATATTTTTTTATACTTACATTAACATTACAAAATAATATTATGAGTTTACCCAATGTTTTAAATTTATTTTGTATATAAATTGTTATATTTATATAATTACGACGGTTTTCTTAAATACTACACGATAATTATTATTTCACTCAAATTTTGCAAGGAATGTATTTTTATAATTTTTATGACCTTAATATATTTTATCTTGACCCGTTAAAAGTTATTTTTAACTAACGCTACCCTAAATATACAAATGTGTATACAATTTACCACATGTCTTCAATTAACTTACACTTAATTATACTTATACATTATATAAAAAAAAAAATATCTAAGTAATGACTAACACCCCCTTGTCGACACAAGGGGGGTGAGTCATGTGAATTTGGTAAATATCTACTAAGTATATGTGTTATACTTTAATACAAAAACATACATACAAAAGATCAAAGGTGAAAAAAATCAAAGTATCTCTTCCTCTCTTCCTCTTGCAACCGGCCACACCATAGGACCAAGAGGGATCATCCAAAATATTTTCAAGACAAGATTTTACACTCTAGTATCACTCTTGATTAAGGTTGTGCAATAAAAACCTTGGGTGATTAGGAAAAATCCTTTGTTCTCATAACCTCATCAAGTTAACTAGTAAGCATCCATATTCATGATCATATTTCATATTCATTGTTATATTCATTTCATCATATTTGAGAAAACATGCAAGTCTCATGGATGTTTATACCACTTTTTCATTTGTTTTTAAGAGTTATATATATTTATGTCATCCTATAATTACTCCTTGTTATAAATCACTCTTGGTGATGTCTAGGGACCCATGACACCCTAAGAAGGTGTATGGTAGGATTAGAATAGCTTCGGAGTTGTTTTGAATTGGTTGGAATAGGTTTGGAGCGAGAAAAACTCATTTCGACAAGTTTTCTAAAGGGTCTGTCCTTATTTTGAAATTCTGGAATTTTCGACAGTAAGCAAAATATTTTGGGCTAGATATTTAGAAAATATACTTTAAAACAAAAACGTGGCCGCTTGAATGAGTTAAAACGGAGCTATAACGAAGAAATTATGAATTTTTGAAGTTTGACGACGAAAACTATTTGTTTGAGAAAATTCAGCATGCTGTCTCGACTTTTTACGAGTCAAAAATGAGTCTTAAGCGTTGTTAAATGTGTCGACTTATCAAAAATATATTAGTATATGTTATCACGATTCGTGGATATAAAGAACGTAGAAAACGGACTTATAACGACTAAGTTATTCACATTTTAAACATGTTGCCGTAACTTTATTATATAAGAAAAATTAGTATATTTCTATTAGACAAACTTTACGTCAACAAGGGACCATGTTGAGGGTCGTTTTTAACATGGATGTAGTACTTTTTACGAAATGATGTCTTCTAGTAAAAGTAAGTTCGCCTAGCCTATTTTCCAAAATGTCCAACCGTTCGTCAAGCGGAGTTGTAATGAATTATATACGGTTACTTAAACTTTGCCGAAAACCACTCTTAAACTATATCTTGGACAAATGTACCATACTTAACCTATATTTTTCTTTATATTCGAGACCTCTAGGATGAAAACTTAAACATTAAAACTTTGAGATAATGATACAAGCTTCCCAAAACCGTTGAGTTCCTTTCCTAACACTCGACGTGCACCATTTTACGACTAGCTTTTAGAGGCCGTTTTGTCACTTTCATGAAAATTTCAACAACATTATTTTACGACGAAAAGTTATAATTTCTTAATAAATCACTAAATGATTATCGTCGGATATCATTTCAACGTAAAAACATGTGAAGTAATTTAAAAATGGTCAAGACGT
>OU343217.1:236825055-236839944 GCA_910596185.1 Chrysanthemum makinoi | reverse complement strand
TAAAAGATTATTTCTCGACGAGAAATATTATTTTCAAAAATTCATAAGTGGTATAGATATCATCTGAATTGCATGCATAACATTACATCATAACTTATTATGTATCATATCATTCATAATAGGTCAAGTTTAGAGATTCACGGTACATTTTGGTGTATCCACTTTTGCCATCACATCATTGTCCATGTGAGTCATAGCCCCTACTCTTTTAATACTTTTATTAAACTTTTTGGGGGAGATACATGCTCAACTATTTTTATGACATTCATGACTATTTGCAAACTATATGTTTATCTGAACTGAATTTTTAGTCATACGAAGTAATAGTTTTACCATGCTTAGAATTGTCATATCATAAATCATTGGGCTGATAGTCTTGGTATAATCATTGAGCAAATTTCTTGGTATTATCATTGAGCTAAATGTCTTGGTATAATCATTGAACTAAATGTCTTGGTATTATCATGGAGCTAAATGTCTTGGTATTATCATGGAGCTAAATGTCTTGGTATTATCATTGAGCTAAATGTCTTGGTATAATCATTGAACTAAATGTCTTGGTATAATCATGAACTAATGGTCTTGGAATTATTTGAAACAACACTCATATGTGTTATATCAATTGAATATTGTTAGATTAAGTAATGTACTGAACATAAACTATACACATTTTGGCAGTTGGTTGTAAACACACAGGTTGCAAGTTTTGTATGGGCGGAACTTGGAACTGAGTGGATTTACAATGCCTTTGCTGCATAAACGATTTTGAAAGGCTTTACATTTCAACTCAAACTCTATGAACTCACTCAACCTTTGTGTTGACACTTTTTAGCATGTTTTATCTCAGGTATCTATGGCATTCGCATCATGGCACGAATAAGGAACCCTCATAGAGTCGCGGCGTCGACGCGTCTTATTGTATATTATGGCATTTTCAAAACATCGTTTGCCTTATAACAAACTTATTTCCGCACATGTTGATTTTCATTTGGGACCTAAACTTTGTAAACTCTGATTATTTTATTAAATCAAACGATGTATTTTCCAAACGACACTTTAGGTCGTTCAATATATCTGTAACTGTGATGCTATGACAGTCAACCCCTAGGAATTCCATTCCGCTGCAAAACAGGTAATTTGGGGGTGTGACAGATTGGCATCAGAGCTTCATTATAGAGAACTAGGTTGCATCATTGACCCTAGACTATAACTACATCATCATAGCATCTCATCATTTCATCATTAGTGCATGTTCACTTTACATGCGGATTCATATACATTTTATTCGAGTTATTTACTTTCATTTCAAATCGATTGTCACATAGATGCCTTTAAATACCCATCCCATTATCATTTCCTCATATTCTAATGTGGAGAATGCTTTGTCATTCCCTATCGCAATTTTAATATCAGCTGATTCATCACTGATAACATAGAATGTCGAGCTAAAACCTTTAAGTACGGCGAAGTCACTCTTACTCCTTTGTTTCACCACTAACATGTCGAGTTACACGTTATTCACACATTAAGTCACTAAACCATCATACATTTGAAGCACTTACGACATCTCATAACCCATCTTTTGGGAACCCGTCGATCATTTTGAGAAATAACCTCAAACTTATCACCTCACATCACATCTCTTTAGAGCGCTTATTCTTAACATAGGACTTTTCTACGTCTCATCTTTCCTCTTATTTTGAAAAGTTATGGCGCCGAAAAACACGAAATGACACCGCTGCTATCCAAAGGTATATAGAGGTTAGTATAGCCGAGGCACTAAGGAAAGAACGAACAACGGTAGGCTGCTGGCTGCTGAGGCCACGGCTGCTGTTGAAGCTGCTAGACTTGCTCTTCTGCTACAGGAGCTGCAGGAGGATCTGGAGTTGAAATTGTACATACAAGGACTTTATGAGCTGTGATCCCACAAAGTTCAAAGGCACGAAGGAGCCCTGCTATGGTTCAATGGTTTGAAGATGGAGTGCGTGTTTCTTCTATGCAATTGCCCAGATGACTACAAGGTGAAGTTTGCCACTGGTACACTCTTAGATGGCGCAATGTCATGGTGGAATTCGTATGCGCAGACTATTGGTATCGAAAATGCTTACAAGCTCACGTGGGATCAATTCAAGAGGTTGTTGACAAATAAGTATTGTCCACGCACGGAGGTGAAGAAATTAGAAACGGAATTTTATGAGTTAGTGACTTGTTGGTTATGACATCGAGACCTACATTAGGAGGTTTCAAGAATTGGCTGCACTATGTCCATCAATGGTTTGGACAATGAGAAACTACTGGAAAATTTCATTGGAGGACTTCCACAATGTATTCAAGGAGATGTAACTTCTTCCGATCCACAAACAATTGAAGAAACTATCAGGATAACTCAAAAACTCATGGCTCAAGTCGTGAAAAGGGAAAACATTATCAACAATAACCGTAACAACAACCACAACAACCAAACTAGCAACAACAAAAGAAAATGGGAAAATGACCAGGGAGGTTATGATAACGACAACCAAAACTGTAACACTAATCATCATCAACAGAATAGAGGGCAAGAAACCGCAATGGTTTATGTTGCTGCATCAATAGAAGGCAGAGGTTATTTGGAACCTACCCACTATGTAATCGATGTAAGTATCATCACTCGGGTCTTTGCCCTGTTAAGTGCTACAAGTGTCAAAAATAGGACACCATGCCAGGAATTGTAGAGGCAAGACCATAGTTACATGTTTCGGATGTGGGGAGCAAGGACACTATCGGAACCAATGTCCCCTGAACCAAGGTTAACAAGTTGAAGGAGCTCATGGGAAAGAAAATATGTTAGAAGGAGGAGAAGCTCAACAAGGTATCAACAACGCGGAAGACTGAAGAAGTTCGGAAACTAACAGTCTTATTTTTTTTCCTCATGTATTATGTCGTACTAAGTTTATGTCTTCCATCGTATCCGAATCTTTATCACTTAGGATGTATTACTGTTTGATAAACCACTTGTTGTAAAATATTCTCATCTAGCGTACTTTCTTTTCCTTCCGATTTGTTATCACTTACGAGAATTTTACTTCCTTCTACTTTAACTGCCATTTTAGCGACACGGTTTAAATCTATGTAAACATTGAGAGTTATAACAACTAAACCGAACGTCACATTATCGTTCCTTAATTATACATAGCCTAGCTAACTATGTCTAATTCTGGAGGGATCATGTTATGTTGGGAGCAGTTATTTATAAATCTTAGTTCAAGCAAAATTTTCACATATTCCAAGTCAAAGTGTTACTCATGGGAGATTCATCTAATATTCTCTTTACTATGATGTTTTAGACACCCTTAATCATAGATAACCATAACGACACATCCTCATGTCTTCTCTCCTCGATATTCGTCATAAACTCAAAATTCGATGGGACTCGATATTATATCATGCGTCAAGACGGAGAAGTACATAAAGGAAGGTTGTTTTGCTTTCTTAGCACATATAACCGAGAAGAAGTCGGAAGCGAAACGACTTGAGGAAGTACCAATTGTCCGAGAATTTCACGAAGACTTACGGGACTTCCACCGGCACGTCAAGTAGAATTTCATATTGACTTAGTGCCGGGCTGCACAGATTGCCGGCCTTATCGTCTAGCACCATCGGAGATGCAAGAGTTGTCTAACGAGTTGCAAGAACTTTTAGACAAAGGATTCATTAGGCCAAGTTCCTGTGGGAGCACCGGTCTTGTTTGTGAAGAAGAAAGATGGATCCTTCAGAATGTGTATAGATTATAGAGAGTTGAACAAGTTAACGGTGAAGAATCGTTACCCACTCCTAGAATCGCGACTTGTTCGATCAGTTGCAAGGCTCTAGTATCTACTCAAAGATGGACCTAAGGTCAGGTTATCATCAACTTAGAGTTCGGGAGGAGGATATCCCAAAAACAGCGTTTAGAACACGTTATGGACATTATGAGTTTCAAGTAATGCTGTTTGGATTAACTAATGCACCTGCAGTATTCATGGATCTCATGAATAGGGTATGCAAACCGTATTTGGACAAGTTTGTTATAGTATTCATCAACGACATATTGATTTACTCAAAGAGCAAAGAAGAGCATGAAGGGCATTTAAGAACGATTTTAGGACTACTCAAGAATGAGAAGTTGTATGCCAAATTTTAATAGTGTAATTTTTGGAACCGTAAAGTACAATTTCTTGGTCATGTTATTGATAGTCAAGGACTACAAGTTGATCCTGCAAAGATTGAAGCCGTAAAAGATTGGGCTACTCCAACAAATCCTACAGAAATCTGACAATTTCTAGGACTCGCCGGGCATTACCGAAGATTCATCGAAGGTTTTTCAAAGATAGTTAAAGCTTTGACCAAATTGACGCAGAAAAACAAGAAGTACGAATGGGGAAAGAAACAAGAAGCTGATTTTCAGTTGTTGAAGCAAAAGCTTTGCAGTGCGCCAATTTTGGCACTACTCGAAGGAATTGAGAATTTCGTTGTATCTGTGATGCTTCACATAAGGGCTTGGAGCTGTTTTTAATGCAAACGAGAAGGTGATAGCTTATGCTTCTCGACAACTTAAGATTCATGAGAAGAATTACACCACTCATGATCTTGAGTTGGGGGCGTAATTTTGCACTCAAGATTTGGAGACACTACCTTTATGGTACAAAGTGCAGTGTAATGCGGACCACAAGAGTTTACAATATGTTCTTGATCAGAAGGAACTTAACATGAGGCAACGTCGTTGGTTGGAATTACTCAGTGATTATGATTGTGAAATCAAGTATCATCCGGGAAAAGCCAATTTTGTGGCTGATGCTCTTAGCCAGAAAGAAAGACCCAAACCTTTAAGAGTCCGATCATTAGGAATGACAATCAGTTCACCTTTACCATCAAAAGTACTTGAGGCACAAATCGAGGCACTCAAGGAGGAAAACCGACCAAGTGAAAAGCTTTATGGTATGCCCAAAAATGCAAATGGCTTTGTAAAGAGAGCAGATGGAGTATTATGCTTCAAGGATAGAATGTGGGTACCATTTTATGGCGGGATACGAGAATTGATTATGCATGAGTCGCATAAGTCAAAGTATTTTATTCACCCAGGATCGATAAGATGTATCGGGATCTCGAGGAAACTTTATGGTGGCCGAAGCATGGCGGAAATTACTTGCGTACATTGTTAGCAGATGCCTTACTTGCTCTAAGGTAAAAGTCGAATATCGAGAAACCTTCGAGTTACTCAACAACCAGAAATTCCCCAATGGAAATGGGAACGCATTACGATGGACTTTGTCACGAAACTTCCTAAGACATCGGGGAGGTTCGGCTATATGGGTAATCGTCGATCGTCTTACCAAATCAGCCCATTTCATACCAATTAGAGAGACTTATTCCATGGAAAAACTCACTAGACTATATGTCAAGGAAATAGTCTCAAGGCATGGAGCACCAATTTCCATCAGTTCCGACAGAACTTGGTCACGTACACAACACGTTTCACGTTTCAAGCCTGAAGAAATGTCTTTCAGACGAATCACTCGTTATTCCATTGGAAGAAATTCAACTGGACGATAAACTCAATTTTGTGGAGGAACTGCGAAATCATGGACGAGGTCAGCAGGTTGAAACAAAGTCGTATTCCTATCGTGAAGGTTCAATGGAATTCTCGAAGAGGTCCTGAGTTTACTTGGGAGCGGGGAAGACCAGATCACGCCTCAAATATCCTCATCTTTTCACCGACAACATTGTAGGACCCAACAAGGACTGAATTCAGGGACTGAATTCCTTTTTGGATGGGCGAATGTGACAACTCGTATTTTCAGGTCATTTTTCAAAACATGGTGTCATGCTTTATCATCTATCATTTATCGTAAACTAGGTTTACGAGTATCAAATTCGCGTAACCTTAATGGTTTAGCTGTGAATTCATGAATAATCATCAAGGACATTCCATATAGACTAGGTTTAGTCTACATATCATTAGCATCATTATCATCATATTAGTTCATGCATGGTTTTGCATTTTACATTAAACGTATAATTTTTATTAAATAAACGTTATCGCGTAATTAATTATTTTGAACATTTGATCCGTTACTTCCAAAAATTATCACAATATATTTTTTTATACTTACATTAACATTACAAAATAATATTATGAGTTTACCCAGTGTTTTAAATTTATTTTGTATATAAATTGTTATATTTATATAATTACGACGGTTTTCTTAAATACTACACGATAATTATTATTTCACTCAAATTTTGCAAGGAATGTATTTTTATAATTTTTATGACCTTAATATATTTTATCTTGACCCGTTAAAAGTTATTTTTAACTAACGCTACCCTAAATATACAAATGTGTATACAATTTACCACATGTCTTCAATTAACTTACACTTAATTATACTTATACACTATATAAAAAAAAAATATCTAAGTAATGACTAACACCCCCTTGCTTAATGACACTGAGGGGGTGGAGTCATGTAATTTTAAATATCTACTAAGTATATGTGTTATACTTTAATACAAACACATACACACAAAAGATCAAAGGTGAAAAAAATCAAAGTATCTCTTCCTCTCTTCCTCTTGCAACCGGCCACACCATAGGACCAAGAGGGATCATCCAAAATATTTTCAAGACAAGATTTTACACTCTAGTATCACTCTTGATTAAGGTTGTGCAATAAAAACCTTGGGTGATTAGGAAAAATCCTTTGTTCTCATAACCTCATCTAGTTAACTAGTAAGCATCCATATTCATGATCATATTTCATATTCATTGTTATATTCATTTCATCATATTTGAGAAAACATGCAAGTTTCATGGATGTTTATACCACTTTTTCATTTGTTTTTAAGAGTTATATATATTTATGTCATCCTATAATTACTCCTTGTTATAAATCACTCTTGGTGATGTCTAGGAACCCATGACACCCTAAGAAGGTGTATGGTAGGATTAGAATAGCCTCGGAGTTGTTTTGAATTGGTTGGAATAGGTTTGGAGCGAGAAAAACTCATTTCGACAAGTTTTCTAAAGGGTCTGTCCTTATTTTGAAATTCTGGAATTTTCGACGGTAAGCAAAATATTTTGGGCTAGATATTTGGAAAATATACTTTAAAAGCAGCGTTAGCCACTTGAATGGGTTAAAACGAACTATAACGAAGAAGTTATGAATTTTTGAAGTTTGAGACGAAAACTATTTGTTTTGAAGAAGAAAATTCAGCATCTTTGTCTCGACTTTTACGAGTCAAAAATGAGTCTTAAGCGTTGTTAAATGTGTCGACTTATCAAAATATATTAGTATATGTTATCACGATTCCGTGGATATAAAGAACGTAGAAAGCGGACTTATAACGACTAAGTTATTCACATTTTAAACAAGTTGCCGTAACTTTATTATATAAGAAAAATTATTATATTTCTATTAGATAAACTTTACGTCAACAAGGGACCATGTTGAGGGTCGTTTTTAACATGAATGTAGTACTTTTTACAAAATGATGTCTTCTAGTAAAAGTAAGTTCGCCTAGCCTATTTTCCAAAATGTCCAACCGTTCGTCAAGCGGAGTTGTAATGAATTATATACGGTTACTTAAACTTTGCCGAAAACCACTCTTAAACTATATCTTGGACACATGTACCATACTTAACCTATATTTTTCTTTATGTTCGAGACCTCTAGGATGAAAACTTAAACACTAAAACTTTGAGATAATGATACAAGCTTCCCAAAACCGTTGAGTTCGTTTCCTAACACTCGACGTGCACCATTTTATGACTAGCTTTTAGAGGCGTTTGTCACTTTCATGAAAATTTCAACAACATTATTTTACGACGAAAAGTTATAATTTCTTAATAAATCACTAAATGATTATCGTCATATATCATTTCAACGTAAAACATGTGAAGTAATTTAAAAATGGTCAAGGCGTTAAAGATTATTTCTCGACGAAATATTATTTTCAAAATTCATAAAGTGGTATAGATATCATCCGAATTGCATGCATAACATTACATCATAACTTATTATGTATCATATCATTCATAATAGGTCAAGTTTAGAGATTCACGGTACATTTTGGTGTATCCACTTTTGCCATCACATCATTGTCCATGTGAGGTCATAGCTACTCTTTTAATACTTTTTATTAAACTTTTTGGGAGATACATGCTCAACTATTTTATGACATTCATGACTATTTGCAAACTTATGTTTATCTGAACTGAATTTTAGTCATACAGTAATAGTTTTACCATGCTTAGAATGTCATATCGAAATCATTGGGTGATAGTCTTGGTATAATCATTGAGCAAATTTCTTGGTATTATCATTGAGCTAAATGTCTTGGTATAATCATTGAACTAAATGTCTTGGTATTATCATGGAGCTAAATGTCTTGGTATTATCATGGAGCTAAATGTCTTGGTATTATCATTGAGCTAAATGTCTTGGTATAATCATTGAACTAAATGTCTTGGTATAATCATGAACTAATGGTCTTGGAATTATTTGAAACAACACTCATATGTGTTATATCAATTGAATATTGTTAGATTAAGTAATAATACTTGAACATAAACTATACACATTTTTATGGTTGGTTGTAAACACACGAGGTTGCAAGTTTTGTATGGTGAACTTGGGCCGGAGTGGATTACAATGCCTTTCTGCATAAACGATTTTGAAAGGCTTTACATTTCAACTCAAACTCTATGAACTCACTCAACCTTTGTGTTGACACTTTTTAGCATGTTTTATCTCAGGTATCTATGGCATTCGCATCATGGCACGAATAAGGAACCCTCATAGAGTCGCGGCGTCGACGCGTCTTATTGTATATTATGGCATTTTCAAAACATCGTTTGCCTTATAACAAACTTATTTCCGCACATGTTGATTTTCATTTGGGACCTAAACTTTGTAAACTCTGATTATTTTATTAAATCAAACGATGTATTTTCCAAACGACACTTTAGTTCGTTCAATATATCTACAATAGCGTGATGCTATGAACAGTCGACCCAGAATTCCATTAAATTTGCAAAACAGGTAATTTGGGGTGTGTGGCGTGGTTTTGGGTACTTTCAAATGTGAATGTTTTTGGTCTTAAAGATTGTTGTTTGAAGTTGTTTTCAACATCAATTGATCATATGTTAACCCAAAAATAACCCAGAAACATTAACTGATTTAGAATTAGAAATTAGGGTTTAATGTTCTTGAGTTTTGGGTACTTTCGATTCACCACGAATTGGGTGTTAAAACTTGGTTATTACACTCTCACAACATCTAAGACTTACCAGAAAATGTTTGGTGCAATTCCTATGGCTAGAAATCATATGCGTAATTCATAAACTTTAGGGTTTTGACTTGGCGTATGACCCTAGCGTTAAATTGTTTAACAAGTTTTCATGCCATAATTTGTCTTAAAATGAATATATGTGTCAAGATTGATGATATGATGTTTTATTTCGGGCTTGCTATATTGTATAACAAGAATCAAGGTCATTGATACTCTACTCATAAGGATCACTGGCGTAGAAAATTATGCGTAGAGAAATCTTGCAACGTAAATATTACGCGTAGGTTCTACTTAAGGGACTACTGCATATCCTTGAAGGATATCGTAAACAATGACTCTACGCGATAAGGTCTACTCTTACGAGAGTAAGCAGCGTAGGTTTTTATATCGCCTCTTGCGTAAGCTCTACGCATAAGGATACTTTCTGTTCCTATCGTAACTTTTCTTAGTAAGTCAGATTCACAGCATAAGCTTGTGTCTACGCATATAAACCTGTTTGCATACATAAGCTACCATTTCTACGCATAATCCTTGATCAAACCTTCGTTATGAATTGTTACGCGTGCAAACTTGTAAATAAATAAATCATAACGTCACGAAACTAATATGTCACTAATAAGCAATGTTCAATATGTGTGTTAAATAAGTGATAACATAAACTTTAAAACTTAAAGTTAACTAACTCACGAAACTTTTCACGACGTCATTAGACTATTAGACAAACAAGTGACTTTGGACTAGTAACAACCATTGATATTATACGTTCAATAATTAGACAATAAAACCTTCGTGACTAACATTATGTCTGATATGTTGGTTCTTTTTGGCTAATGTTATTTAGAATCGCGACATGGTTGCTCAAATGAATGTGGATGCACGAGGTTCTCACATTGGAAATATCTTCCCTAATGGCTATCCAAGGAAGATTGGAAAGAACAATCTAAGAGTTGAATTTGAAACCCTCACATGCCGGAGTCTTCTTGCTTGATTCTTTGTGGATATTCTTAAGAATCATCCCTACCAGAACATGCTCTTTTCTACTCTTTGTTCGAGAGATCTACATTCAAAAATTAAGAATTCAATGCAAAGGATCAAAGGTGAAAGTCTTGGTGGCAGTGACACTCAATCACAAAAATCACCATCACACATCACCAGAGATCACGAGAACATTCTTCTAATTCCGACATCGAACCAAGCTGACTTCAGCCACACCTCTGAAGAAGACAGTTACGAAATTCCTGATTGATATTGGCTATGATGAAGCCAGGGAATAATCACTAAGCACTCTCATGTAGAGCTTAAGAACATTCCTCAACCGTGGAGAAATCTCTACATAATCATTACCAAATCGTCTCGGTTGTGATAGTGGCTATGAGCATCCCAAGCTCATAGAACTACAAATCTTACTGTCATTAATCAACAAAAGGACATCGAAATTGAAGCATTGTTATGGGAAGACATGATGTCATTTCTCAAGAAACTTGGCTCAAAGATTCCCTATGTCGGATACACAACTGATGATCGAGAGAGCACTTGGACTTCATCATATTCCCGAAATTTCGGACCGACAATCACGATATGTTGGTGAGCCTACCTATCAGTCAGGAATCAGGAATCGTCAACAAAGAAACAGGGTCTTGTGTTACCTAATCACCTTCGACTAATGAAATCAAAAGGCTCGAGTCATACAAAAGGTATGCGGTAGCATTAAAGAAGGCAAAGTTGGTCATCGATGAAATCTTCGGAACACCTAAAGGAAAACGAGAAGAGGAAGTGGAGGAAGTCTTTGCAAACGCGGTGAGAGGATGTTCCCAGGAGAATCCTCCACGAAAAGGGGCGATTCCTCCAAGGAATTTTCCATTCATTCGATATCTAGCGCTTATGAGAGAAAGCTAACCGACGAAGACTCTGAGGGTCTGAATCGGATGAAGAGACTTTCTACTCTGGCTGAAGATGAAACTACAACGGTATCTAAACCTCTAGTCCTCGGTGATCAAGGAAAGGGAAGACTCGATACTTGTGCCATATGAGCTCAAGCTGGAATGAAGAACAAGCTGGATAAATCATACAGGAAGAAGTTCAAATTGTGAGACTTCACACATCGCACAACAATTTGCAAAAGAACAAATGGGTTGCCGGGAGGGTCAGTGGTGGAGCTCAACCTTCACCAGTCCGATGTGGTTAATCAACGATAAGGGATCGGTGCCACCACTTTGGTACAACAACAAACACGTGTGCGGGACACTCTTGAAGAACGAGATCCGAGAAGTTAGAAGGCAAAAGCTGATGAAGAAGCTGCAGCCAAAGCCAAAGATGATGAACAAGCTAAGTCTAGAAATGAAGAAGATGTTGAGAATGATAAGTTTCTTCAGATAGTCTGCTGCGATCAAAGTAAGAAACTTCGAGCCACCAAAGGACCCGTCTCCTCACATCTCATCATCATCAGTTCATTTCTCACTCTTCTCCACCACCATCAAAGAAATCAACCAAATCATCATCCAAATCATTAAAAGCCAACTCCATCTTGGATCTCTCAATCTAAGAATCAAATCGTTAAAGTATCAAGCGAGTAAGAAAGAGATATTCTCTATAGAAAGTTGAATTTCCTCTCGATCGATAACGATATCTTCATGAAATGACAAGATAAAAGTTGAAAGGGTATGTCTGAGAAGCTTATGAAGGATGATCTTTAAGGAGCATGGACGAAATGATCACAGGGATACTCTTAAGTCCCTTATGGAGGTCGTTCGAAACTGGCGAAGGAGATGTATACCAGACAACTTTATCCGAATCACTTACATTTAGCCAAGCAAGCCATGAAATCAACTCCGATGAATTTGAGCATCAATCCCGTTGAAACTACAATCTTCTCAGATGATGAATTGGTGAACCGGCTTGTAGCCCAAATGTCAAAAGCTCTAACGCATTTTGCCCGCAGAAGCTAAGTTGTTTGAAGCATTGCTGGAATACCAACTCAAGTCATAGTTAGAAGAAGCTATAAGGCCTAAACGTTCAAGAGATGACGATGACAAAGATCAAGAATCGGGATATAAGGAGCCTAAACGCACAAAGTCACGGTGAATCATCTTCCATTTAGTACTCGATGCAACCTCCACCACAAAGGACTCCAGCTCAACAAAGATCACCTCTTCCCTCTTCTGCAGATAAACCTCATGATTCTGAGACACCACCCCAGACTGAGAAAACCGGTGACCACTTTGAGTATACGGGTGGTGACGATAAAGAATACCATGAGCCCCAAAAAAACCCCCTCTCAGCGATGCGAAGCGAGAACCCTCATCTAGGCCTAAAGAAAGAAGAAGAAGCGAAGGCGGCGTCCTATCATGGCTAGATGAAGATACCATCGAAGAATTTGAATGGTTTTCTACACTTGTTAATTCCACTCCCTACCCTGCTGAAGGTCAAGATATGGTAGACGGTAATACATTGGAGCATGCAAAGATATTGCAAGAAAAATTCCGAGTAAAGAAGATGACGAAATCTGAGTTGCGGCGAAACAAGAATGAAGCTTTTCAACTGTTAAAAGATAGCTCGAAAGTGCCGAGGGTGAATATCACCTTGAAAACATTGCTCGAGCTATGTCTAACAACAACATGGTGGCTCAACCGAAGCGAACATCGACTTTACAAAACGGGACAACCCTCCATATTACACCGACTGGTCAAAACCCCTACCTACAATTGGCCAACCTAATGAGCCTAGAATTCCATTCCGATATTTCTTCAACAAAGACTTGGAATTTCTTCTACATGGTGGCGATGGTTCAAGGTAATACGCTACATCTTTGACACTTCCATTCCCGGCAGCAATTTACTCTAACTGCATAGCCATCGAGGAAAGATCTAACCACTTGTTCTCCAACCAAGTGGAAGAGTACAACCGAGATGCAATGTATGGGATTCACCATTGGCCGGAACGCCGAAGAATCTATTACAGAAGCTGCCAAGTTTAGAAATCTCAACATGAAGTGTTCAGTCCTAAAAGTATCGTTGCCATCAAACACGTTGATCTTTCGTCCAAATGGGACTACACTTTTCTCAAGAAGATTGTGGTCAAAAGGCAAGACGAAAGGGATTATGCATTCTCTGAAGCTGACTTTGAGAATTTGTCTATCAATGACATCGAAGACATGTACCTTGCCAAAGTACAGGGTCGTATGAGATAATTCTATACTGAAGTACAACGTGAATTCATCAAGTCAGTGCTCATCTTCATCAGACGCATAGTTATTAAAGAACATGTAGAAGATCTCCGACTGCAGAGAATCTTATCGACGTGTCAACTTCACTCCACCGCAGCTTGATCTTCCCGACATCAACCAGCTCTCACAATATACACTCATCAGCAAACCATTCGGCGTCGTTTACCGCAGTGAACTTCAAAGAAATTGCTTAATGGCATGTAGAGATCTTCACAAGTTTGGGGATCATACTTTGAAGATGGTTAGGGACGGATTGACTTATCGGTTGAAGGATATACATCCGAAGATTGGGTCTCCTAAGCGATGGAATTCTCAAGATCGAAGGGATGTGAAGAGGGTCATCACGATGATTGATGAACGGTTGTATCGAAGGGATCAGTTCAGAAGATTGGAAAGCTATGTTGGAGGTCGACCCATGATTAACATCACCGGCTTTCAACGCCCGGTTCACACTCCTGGCAACATCTCTAGACTACCTGGTACCCCTTGAACTGCTTCTTTCATTATAAAATTTGGATGTATGATTTATTATGTCAATGGCTTGTGCACACATTACAGTGTACAACCCGTTCTTGTAAATAAAGGACCCTGTGGTACGCTTTAGTGCCACAATCCTTATAAAAGGAGCGAAAGCTTCTTACTTTTGAGTAAAACCTATCAAACCTTTCACTTTTCAAGGTTTTGCTCAAAAGAACAAGTACTTCCCCTTATGATTTTTCAAAACCTCAACCGTTTATATCACTCGTTGAGGGGGAGTATTTGACAAAAAATCTTTGTTCACAAATTGTTTTCAGTGGTCATCTTCCCACAAAACTCAAAATGGTCATATTTATTCTCAACATTTCTTCAAAAATAACATTTATATGCCATTTTTTAGGGGGAGAAAAATACATGGTAAGAAATATGTTGTGTTTGGCTATATGAACTCTCGTGTTAAAAGAATTCAACCCACGAATTGACGACATCTTAACTGTTAGTAACTCGAAAAGACTTGTCCGGGACGGGTAATAATTTCAAGCTATTTCGCTAGTGATGTAAACGTGTCTCGCAAAGGACTTGTCCGAGTAGAATGTACCATTTGAGAAACTCCTGGTAGACATGAACCTTGACGGGTTTGACAACCTTTCGGGGTTGTCCACATCTTCAAGATAGTTATTAGAGCTAATTGTCACCTAAAAGCTGACAATGCAACTCTTTAACTATACCACGTAACCGTGTCTCACGGGGGAATGTCTATCTTGAGTCGATCAATTCAAAAGTGCCCTCACTGTGCAGATTTCTGTCAAAACTCTTAAGCACATGTGGAGGGGGAGTATTTTTGCTAAAAGATAAAACTCTCACAGTGGTTCAAACAT
>OU343217.1:236794394-236824955 GCA_910596185.1 Chrysanthemum makinoi | reverse complement strand
TCAGAGGCTTTATGATAATGTTATTGATGAACTAAGGGATCAGCATGTGGAAGCTGCTGCTAGTTATGCTGATCTCAAGACTTTTGTTGTTGAAAATTTCGAGGATAATGGTGAACACAGGGAAATGATGTACACTGCTTTTGACACCCTGGATGATCATTTGAAAAAGTTTCTTAAATATTTTAAGGATGCTCACACCAAACTTGACAATATCAAAGAAGGTGTCAAAGATGACCCTGTATAAACAAGAAGTTCTTAAGACTCACGCATATGTCAAGAATTCTTCAAGCCTCACTGAACTCATCCAAATGTTTAACAACTAAATTTTTTTGGTTCTATGTTCATTTGTAGAGGAGATCAAGTCCTCTCTCAATTTTATGGAAAAGAATATGGAAACTTGGGTTAAGGCTTCAAATTCTATGGCTTAGAATCTTAGGACTAGAATGACAGTTAAGACCTCTCGGCCAATCTTGAGTTCAAGCTCACTGGTCTTTAGCTGGAAACTTGGGATATCAAGTCAATGGTATCTGAAATTTATCAGGCCGTCAAGGGTCAAGTTGCTCCCTCAACTTCAGTGCCCGAGCCAACTCTTGCTCTCACTGAGTTCGGCAACACTTGCGGAGAGTCACTGAATCGCTACATGTAAACCAACTCCTTCTCACACGAGGGAGCACAAAGTAGCTGACAATACTACACCAACTCCAGCTATTCTAATTTCAACAGTCCAACCTACTAAAGCAACTCCATCATCATCAGTTCCTACCCAAGACAAAGGCAAAAGAATTCTTATAACACCTGCGCCTGAGCAACAAACTCAACTGATACCTGATTCCACAACCTTTAGACCAGACCCTGATGAACATTGCATGATTCCTTATGTAATCAGTGGCAAACTATATCATCTGACTGTGGAAGAAATGAATGCTCATCTTAAAAAGGAGGAATTGACAAACAAAGTTGATGCGTGGTTCGGGTGAAAGACTTTCTTTTCGTGAGAGCTTTACAACCCACTAGGAAATGTAGCTAATCATTGCAGTGTAGTATGGGTATGCCAGGGGTTGATCGTTCTCTAGGGGAATAGATATACTAGTAGAGATGTATGACGAAAAGGTAAGGGCGAGGGTGATTCTTTTTAGTCTTTTATATTTTTTATGAAAGCAAGTAAAATCTCAGGGTTTGAAGAGTGGGGGTTTGGTAATTTTACCAATTAAACTACTTAACAATTTAAATTAAAACTAGTTGAACTAAATAAAAGTAAAAGTTATCGATTGTATGAGTGTGTTTCTTATGATAATTAAAAGCGTGTTTACTTAGATTTTCTTACTCCCTAGTTATCTTTTATTGGTCGGTTGAATTGTCACATCTTGTCCTAATTGATCGTTGTATTCCGTGTAGGTCATAGGGTGGTGCCTAATTCCTTAAGCTACAACTCATGCAATATACACAACGAGAGCCTAAAGTGCACTCTAAGGCTTTATGCTATTTAGGACGTTCAAGCTCGCAACAATTAAAGAAGAAGCTAGTTTTCCTTACTCTAGCGTCAATTAGAAAAGACAACCTAACAATAATCAATAACTAGGTTTCATTGGATCTAAGCAAACATTAATTAATTTAGTTACACATAATAGATAAACATGAACACAAACAAACAATCAAACATAGATGAAACATGGTGATAGATTGGATAAACAAACTTATCTTTAAATGTAAAAGAGGGGTTGGAACCCTAAAATACTGTCCACGTCGGAACTCAAACGAACTAGGGTTTGCAATCCAAAATAATGCACACCTAATGCAAAAAATTTGAAGTTTATAAATAGAATTTACAACTGCGACGGCGTCGCCTTTTGATGGTGACGCCGTCTGATCGCCCTCATTAGGGTTTCGTCTTTGCCAAGTCATCATTAGGATAGCGTCAGGTAGAAAGTAGTGACGGAATCTGGGTTGCTCTTGTACGTCGTCTTGGAAAAGTCTTAGTCATCTGGTGTAAAATGAGAGAGTGACGACCTTCTGAAATAAGGCGTGACGCCGTCACTTGTTAAGACGAAAATAAGTTCTGTGTTGTCGCTTGAGAGTATTTGGAATACCATGTGAGTGACAGCGTCGCCCTTGGATTTGTGACGCCGTCAGGCTTCTGAAATGCAAAAAGATCTAAAATGCAAAAAGCAACGATTTTAAGCAGTTACGGATATAAAATGTCATGATTTAGGGCTTAAGTGACCCCCTAAAAACGTATCTTTAAATCCTTATCAAATATCCCTACATTTGGAATTTGCTTGTCCTCAAGCAAATGTGCCTTTGGCTAATAAATTTATGAGTTAGAGGACATTTAACATTTTTTTAAAACAATCTACAACAAGTACAAGTGCTACAATAGTCAAAACAAACGGAAAATTATACACTAGCACTTGACAATTGGTGTTTGGATTCTCTCATCTCTCGGGTGTATATGAAATATAACATGTAAGAAATGGAAACATACACTCTCTACTGTCATAGCAGATAGATTACCATAGGCTTGAAAATAGATCAAACCTCCACCGCTTTGGCATAAGCACCTAGGAATAACTATCAAGGAGGTCTTTACAAAGGGTTATAATGTTAGGATTCGGTGAAGGATTAAAGGGATTTGTTGGATGTGAGGAATTTTTAGTGGTGGCAAGTCAAAAATCTAAGTTATATGCATGTAAAATGCGACGTTGCTAAGTAAAGACTCGTCTCACTAACACTAAATAACAACTTTAAATAATCATAAAACATAAACATAAAACATAAAAGATAGATGTAGGATGGTAGTCCGTATTTTTTTTCTTTTTCATTTTTTTTAATAGATTCTTACCCTACCATCCTCTAAGATAACATCAATATAAAGGGATTTATAAGAGCATTCCTACATTTGAGTTTTATTTTCACTAACAATAATTGACACAATTTGAAAAGATCAAAACACTTGGAGTACTTAATTACGTAGACAAAGGGAAATTGAATTTAACGTTCCTTCCAGTTACTACACAAAATACTACTTTAACCCATGAGTCCCAATCGTCCCAAAACTGTGTACAAAAGATATTACTCGACTTAGAAACCATACAACAAATAGATAATTGAACTAAGGGTTTAAACAATAGTTACAATAATGCACTAAAGATGAGTGCATACAAGGTGGGCTAAGGCAATTTGGGTGTAACATTTGGGGGTGGATTGTAAACAATGCTCTTCATTAATATTCCAAAAACTGGAACATCACGAGAACCGCAAAAAGATAGGCTCTAAGGGGTTAACTAGGGGTATCGTATACTAAAGATGAGTAAATCGCAAGGGTGTGGGAAAAATTACTCAACCGATGTGGTTGATGTAATTTTAAATTACAGGTTTAAAACAAAGATTATCCTAATTCCTCTTATCATTTAGTTAATCCTAACTACATGAATGTAGTCTCACTAGCGATCTCGGAATGAATCATAAAACAAGTTCTAGAATCTATTATACTACCAGTACACTCACTAAGCATTAAAGATGAATGCTTTTATTCCTAAAGATCCAGGGTCGAACCTCATATATTTGGGGTAGAATTTGAGTGGTATACAGTTTTTGTCCTAGTCATATAACTCCTATCCATGAGACGATTTATTAAGACTAAAGTTTTACTCGTAAATGCCATAAAATTGTTTAAATTTGGTGTTAAAATTACCCTAACAAATATTTCTCATAGTTTATTACACAATTTACTAAGGATAACGCATAAATCAAGTGAGTAATAGTTTCTAAGTTCCTGTTATATTCTTTCTCCCTACACTTAAACTGAACATTGTCCCAAATGTACCCCCAAAGTATCAACGTAATGATAGAGAAAGCTAAAATAAAATAGAGAAACTAATACTCCCCTGATTAGCTCGGTAGGATATGTGTAGAATCAATGTAAATCCTCCTCCAAGAAGAATAAGAAAGTAATAATAGTTGCTTCCATCTTGCACTTCATCTTCTTGTCCAATATAACCTACGCACTTATAAGAAAACGGGGACGAAACCTCACATAAAATCGGTGGTAAAAACTATATAAAACCAAAACTACACTAGAAAGCAAGTAAAGATATAATGCTTGTGGAATAGATGATTGAATATTTTTCTAGAAAATTAAGAATTTTGGAAATTTCCAAAAATTACAAATTAGATAGAAAACAAAAATCTGAAAACTGTTTATGCATTGCCTGACAGTCGGGTATTAATTCGACGCCGTCAGGTTGTCCTGACAGAATGAGTCCGATGCATTTTCCGAAATAAATTCGGAAAAATTACTTCAAAGACCTAGAAAAGTTCTGCAAAACATCCATTGTGACTCGATACAAGCATTTGACTCTAACAAACACACATATATACAATTTTAATTGTTGTTAATCTCATGTTCATATTAGTTCTAAAAACACATGTGATCTTCCCTACACTTATCTTTTTGTAAAATACCTTTATATGTAATTAAGACGAAGTTAAAAACAAAATAAAGCATTTTCACAAAATTATATAAACATGAGAATTAACCAATAATGAAAAAGATATATAAAACACAAAAATAAAAATGAAGAACAAACAAGCAAACAAATAAACATGGGTTGCCTCCCAAGAAGAGCTTTTCTTTTTTTTATGATTCTTGTACCTAGACTCGAAGCCATACTACTATGTTTTCTTATTTTTCCTCATCATGACATACCTTATCATGTTCACAAAGTCCTCATCGACCCTATACCAAGACCCTAAGGTCAAGCAATCCTTATAGTAAAAGCTCCTTTTCTCCCACATAAATTCCATGCCTTTTTCTATATCCGCCTCACTCATTTCCTCAAAGGCTTTAAGGTTATCCCTTTCAAAGTAGGATAGAGGACCAAATCCGCTTACTTTCCAAGGCATCGTATATGTAATTTCATCGCTCCCTTCCAAAAATATAACCATTCCTTCAAGTTTGTTATAGCTTAGTTTAGACCTTTCAACAAACGGCTTTCCTAACACAACATGGGACAAGCTATAATCGATTACACATCTTACATCTTCTAGGATCATAAAATCTGCTAAATAGGTAAAATTCCCAACAAATATGTGTACATCCTTGACCCTTCAACAAACGCGGCTTTTATAGCTTAGTTTAGACCATTCAACAAACGGCTTTCTTAACACGACATGGGACAAGCTATAATCGATTACACGTCTTACATCTTCTAGGATCATAAAATCTTCTAAGTAGGTAAAATTCCCAACAAATATTTGTACATCCATGACCCTTCCAACAAAATTGCAAATCCCACTAGGATACTTAGGGTATTGCCTAGTTTTAAGATGTGTGTTCATTATGTTATAGTAAACAACTTAGGACATCACGTTGATCGGAGAATCTACGTCTATGTAAGCATGCTCGACATATCTATATCCAATTACACATGGGATCTTAATGTTCCAAGGACTACCTATCTTAACTTTAGGATCGATTCTAACAAAGGGTGGTCGTGGGTTGTCAATTATATAATTGTGGTATGTTATTTCTTCCTTAGTGGGATAAAGGTTAAAATATGCATCAATTTCCTCATCCTCACTCTTTTCTATTATCTTAGTGACCTCAATGTCACGTTCTCCTAATTCATCATCAGGATCATCACTAATCATAGAATCGATATCTGGTGCGTTATTTGCCTTCTCAAGTTCATTCTCAAGTAACTTATGTAGTTCTCTAACCTCATCAATTTCATAAGAGATTTGTTTATGAAGTAGGTTTAAAGAGTTTCGGTCAAGCGGTTGGCTGTGAGTGGGTGTGACGTGTGGTGGTGATGGTGGATGTTGGTGTGGATCGTTGTTGATGGGTGGATTATCACCTTCCATGATGAAAGATGACAAGGTGACGAACAAAGACAGTGAACCTAATCGAGATAGAAACCTATCTAGCTATTCTATACCGAAGCGGCAAAAACTTGATATGTGGTTCAGGTCGAAAGACTTTCTTTTCCATGAGCAAGCTTTACAACCCACTAGGCAGTATATCTAATCGTTTTAGTGTAGTATGGGTAAGCCTAGGGGGTTGATCATTTTCTAGGGGAATAAAGAAGCTAGTAGAGATGTATGACGAAAAGGTAAGGATGAGGGTGATTCTTTTTAGTCTTTTATATTTTTTTATGAAAGCAAGTAAAATCTTGGGGTTTGAAGAGTGTGGGTTTGGTAATTCTACCTATTAAACTACTTAACAATTTAAATTAAAACTAGTTGAACTAAAAAAAGTAAAAGCTATGGATTGTATAAGTGTGTTTCTTATGATAATTAAAAGCGTGTTCATTTAGATTTTCTTACTCACTAGTTATCTTTTATTTGTCGGTTGAATTGTCACATCCTTGTCTTAATTGATGAATTTTATTCCATGTTAGTCATAGAGTGGTACCTAATTCCCCAATTCTATGAATTATAACTCTCCCCTAGAACACCCGAGATTGCCAAGTACCGAGGTATCTCCCCTGAATATCCTATTATCCTTAAGCTACAACTCTAGGTATTTATGCTATTTAGGACGTTCAAGCTCGCAACGATTAAAGAAGAAGCCAGTTTTCCTTACTCTAGCGTCTACCAATTAGAACAAGAGACAACCTCAAATGAACTAGGATTTGCTCTCCAAAATAATGCACACCTAATGCAGAAAATTCGAGGTCTATATATAGAATTTACAACCGTGACGGTGTCGCCTTTTGATATTGATGTCGTCTGGTCATTGTCATTGAGGTTTCGTCTTTTCCAAGTTATCGTTGGGACCGTGTCGTGTAGAAAGTAGTGATGCCGTCTAGGTTCCTCTTGGACGTCGTCTTGGGAAAGTCTTGGTCGTCTGGTGTAGAATGAGAGAGTGACGGCCTTCGAGGCGTTGATCGTCACTTGTTAAGACCAAAATAAGTTTTAGTTCGTCGCTTGAGAGCATTTGCAATATCTTGTGGCGATAGAATCGCCCTTGGTTGGGACGCGCCAGGCTTTTGAAATTTCCTTATTTTCTTGACGTGTCATTTTCTTCATGTTTTCGCTCCTTTTCATCCAAATATGCTTCATTCCAGTATTTTGCTTCTAAAAGACCTAAAATGGTAAAAGGAACGATTTTAAGCAGTAACGGATATAAAATGTAACGATTTAGGGCTTAAATGACCCCCTAAAACATATATTTAAATTCTTATCAAAAGCAGCTGAAGAAGAAAGGATTAGCAAAGCTGCTTTGATCGAGGTTGTACATGAAGAAGCTGAAAGGCTTGGAATTGATCCTAAGGCACTGGCAGGAAGACAAGCTGGTGAAAAGTTCAAAAGGGCTTAGGATGTTGAACTGCTTGCTCTTAAGAAGAAAAGGGATGAAAGGGAAAAGGATGGCTATTTGGAGACAGCAAAGGATTGATCATTACAAATGGGTAATGACAAGCAGAAAGAGGCCGAAAACTATATCTGATATCAAGATTCATTCTAACACCAAGCCTATTGTCCTTAGTATCTATAGAGGAAGTGAAAAAAGAACTTTTGAGGTTCATGATTTGTTTAAGTTTTCTTACTTTCAATCACTCAACTAGATGAACTAGGTCCCATCATCCTAAAGAAGAAGAATACAATTGTCAAAGATCTCATGGACTCACTAAGAAAAAGATACGAAAAACTAAAGAAAATGCATGAAGATCTTGGCATCCAATCTCTTCTTATAGCCCTAGTGAATCAACCTTCCCCCTCTCAGTCCTCTAGAAGAAAGAGGAAGACCTAGAGGTGAGAACTAGCGGTCAAAATTCATGGCTTAGACTGAAATAGAGCCCTCCCTGAAGGAGTTACATTTGTGAACCATCTAGCCATTGAACAACCTAAGAGAGGTCTTTTCTTCACTGATGAATTTGGTGTTCCAGCCTTTCAGAGGTGGAGCGATATTGAATTAGCAGGAATTGAAGCAATGGTTGCCTTTTGTTGATGGCCACCCATATTCAAAATCAGAAAAACAAAAGTTCACTCGCTACCTGAGGATCAAGATAAATGCACACAATGATCAAGAGAAGCTAAAGTCCAAGAAACCTAAGCTTGAAGCCCTTGGATACCAGTTGGATTAGAACTACATCTGCTGCACCACCACTATCTTTTATTTTCTTGTTGTAACTTTAGGACCATGTAATATAATTTTAATGAACAATGATGTTTTATGTTATTCAGTCTCCTTTAGTTGCTTTGTAGAATCTATAGTGTGAGAAGAAGACCTTTGCACACTCACACTGAACTAAGAAACACTTAGGCTATGTTTATATCCAAATAGGGGAAGACTGTTGGGTCGAGAAATTCCCAAACTCCCTGAAACAAGGATTTGAAGATAAAATAACTTAATTGTTTAATAACCTTAAACATAAGCAAGTCACTGAATGAACAATTGCTCAGTGAGTCATCTTTAAGAAGGTCACAACGAGCCTAAGAATAAAGGTTCTCGTTAGTGAGGTGGGACTCAGTGAATGATATCTAAGCCAAAGAAGAAGATGATGGATTTAGTGAGTAATGACAATAGCTTATGGAATCCCCAAACTCCTCACCAACTATGAGAAGACGGAGACGTAAAGACTAAAGACATGAAGACTAAAGTGAAGGCGGGATAAGTTTAAAAGGATAAGGGAGTGTCCTTATCATGCAAATGTTAACTTACCCTGAATGGATAAAATACCAAGAGTGTATAAACACTGACACAAGGAAAGCAGACATGCTCTTTACTAAGAATAGCCTTGTGTAACAAAGATAAAATACGTAAGGTATTTTGTCATGTGAAGCTTATGTAAGTTTTGTCTTTTAGGAAAAAGGTTATATCTTATACTTGTATAAATAGCATCCATAAGGTGGAGTAAAATGGTTAAGCTTGTGCACTAAATGATTAGACATTCACACGCCCTTTTACTCCTCCAAATACACCATACATTGTCATTCAATTCCAAGTGTTAGCATAGCTGTACATAAGCTTAGCTTAAGTTTAATGAGGAGTACATCATACATTGTCATTCAATCCCAAGTGTTTTTTCACAAACACTTGTGTTAGGTCACCATATTCATGATAACACAAGCATAACAATGATAAAGAATGATAAGAGAAAAGTAAAATTGGTCGATACTTTCACAATAATAAATGGAAAGGTTTAGTTACAATATGAAAGAACCAACATTCTCAAATGAGAGTTACAAGTGTTTATATAGGAGAAGAAGCTAGGGCAACACTTCTAGTCCCTTCCTCTCATTCTTATAGACCAAGTCATAGGCCCATGGGCTTACTTCATAAGCCTAGACAAAATTACAAACATATAAGCCTAAATAATTAGCAACCTATTACATAGTTAATGACCGACACTTGATAGTAGTTACACGTAATCACAAACAATCTCCCCTAAGGTTTGGTCATCTAGTTTGCTTGACGTCCTTTCAGCAATCTTCTTTCTTGTGAGTAGATATGCTTTACTTTCTTTAACTTTGTCAGCTTGACGTCTCGTGTGTCTTTGTTCTTTGTTCTTTGTTGTTATTGTGATCATATGTTGTTGTCTACCGTTCATCAACGTCTTTGGAACTGGTGTATTTACGTCTTTCTCCACCATGCTCATACTTCCTTCGACTTTGACTGTCCATATTTGTGTAGTTCTCAAGTCTTTAAAATTTTGTAGATTCTTTGACTTTGGCGTAGAATCATCATTAATTTGTGTTACCTTAATTTTGGTGAGAACTTTCATGTGATATGATGTAGGTATGAGCACGTGGATATAGAGTGTTGTTGATGATAGTGGTGGTAGTGAAGGTCTCTCCTGGAATTCCGGATCTCCAATCCTACATGTAAACAATTAGAAATAAAGTTCCCGGTGTAAGAGTTCAATATTTTGTGCGAGGTTCATCTTAGCTCGCTTACGTTCTTTGAAGAATCTTATATCGAAACTCAGGCATGTCCCATTACTCAATATCTTTACTCTGTCATTTGTGAGCTGCTGGGTACACCGAGGTATCACTTCACAACTGTAGACCATTTGAGACCACTGCGAACACTAAGCGTAACCCACAAGGGACTACCAAAGTGACATGCTATCAGGGTTGTTTGATGTTGACCCTGGCAAGAGTTTCCATTCAATCATTGAGGATTACTTGTGTAAATCCGCTTATAAATGTTCTGGCAGATTGCTAGGATCTACGTAGGACTCTAGAATTTTATCGGTTGTGTCCTTAATGTTTGAACAACAAGTGATGAAATATTTAGCGTTCCTAAGAGATCTTTTGATGAATCTCGTGGCTCTAGACTCGATTAGTGCATTTTAGTTTTAGTAGTCGGAGACTGGAGCGGTGTCTCCTGATTCAATATCAACACATCTCGTAGTGAGAGGTCGATAGATTATGCAGGGTTCCCCGTGAGAATGAAAAAAGTTTTCTTGATAGAACTTGAGTGGCTTAGAAGGTTTAGTGCAGTGGTCCTGGGTCCAGCGTCTTTGTCCTTAATACCGGTGTCATCTTTGTGACAACCGTAGCAAATGAATTGAACCGGTTTTTCCCTAAGTTGAACACATGGAGGGATATTTCTATTCACCTTTTTCTTTAACTTTTCTTTTTAATTCTTCAACTCCTTCTTTCTCCTTTTCTTATATTCTCCATTTTTCAATCATACCTAAGGACTTCTAATTCTAACTTTGGGTATTGTCCTTGGGTAGATCCCTTCGGCACTGGCGGATCATAGGACGTATTTTTCCTAACCTTACTCACCTTATAACTCCATGACAATTCCTATGTTGCCATAAAACCATTCACTTGAAAATTTCTCAAAGTTTTTATGATTATAAACATATTTTGTTAACACTTTGAGAGTTTTGTATTTTCATAAATACTCCCCCTACACTTGTTCTTATGAGTTTTGACTTAAATCTGCACAACAAGGGTAGAGTTCGTTACTTTGAATCGATCGGCTCCTGATAGACAATTCCTCACGAGAGAAAGTTACGTTGTTTAGTTAAAGAGTTCCATTATCAGCTTTTAGGTGGCAACTAGCTCTAATAAGTAACTTGAAGATGTAAACTCTCCTTGAAAATGAGGTTAGACCCGTCAAGGTTCGTTTACATCACTAGCGAACTAGCGTGAAATTATTAGCCGCCCAGGACAAGTCTTTTCGATTACTGACATTTCAAAGTTTGTCAATTCATGGGTTATGTCTGAGTTTGAGCACTTTTGAGATTCCATTTACTTCACAACATATTTTTGATCCCCCCCCCTCAAAAATGGCATATCAATGTTATTTTTAAAGAAACGTTGATTTAAAATATAACCATTTGGAGTTTTACGGGAAGAGTTCAACAAAAACTTTTGGTTTTGAACAAAGATGTTTGCAAAATTAGGGGATGATAAGATAGCTATGAGTGTCTTCATTCTTAGTGGATACTCCTTCTCCACTAGCATAAACCAATCATGTATACTTGTATAAACATGATGTACACCGAGATGAATGTATAGAATCCAAGTTGTTTCTGGCTGCAGAATCTTGACTCCAAAGTGTCAAAAGATCAGGCTCAAACAGTCTTTCCAGCTCTACCCAAAGCTCCTGCTCCTTTTCATCAGGATCTTCTTTATGATTTAAATTCTGCTATACCAATTCCCACAATCTTACCAGATCATCTCTATCAAAAAATTTGCACATAGGCTGCAAATGTCTTGTACATCTCCACAATATCACCAACTCTGATGATCTTCCAAGCTTTTCTAAATCTATCACTATAAATCTCCCAATCAATTATTGGATGCTTGGTCTGCAAAGCTTCTACATGCATGCCCTCATCAGGTTGAATGATCATCAAGTCTTTCAACTATTTGTCCTCAAGTCTTTCTCTATTGAGATGAACTTCCTTCAATCTTCTGCTTCTTAGATACTTCAACTCCGATTAAACCTGCTCTCTTAGTTCTAACAGTTGGATCTTCTGTTCCAATAGGTCTGAAATCTTGTAGTCTTCTATAAGCATTGACATATATTTCTTGTATCTCATCAAAACTCTTTCCCTTTAGCTCAGAATCCTTATTGTAATCTTGATGTTTCAAATAAATTTTCATATTTCTCATTAGCTATCATTTTGTTTGGGGCTTGACTCTTTTCTTTTTTGTTCTCTGTTGTTCCCTCTCTTGTTCACAAATCTTGAATTGCATCCTCTTTCTCTTCTTAAGGCTGGCTGCAACTTCTTCTTCTTGAAGCATCGAGGAAGTAGTCATCTGATTCTTCAATAAATATTGAGTAGACTTCTTTAACTTTTTCTCTTCAAGAAATCTTACTACCTCTTGTTCTTGCACTTCTTTTGCATATTCATCATAAAAAACCATCTGTGCAGAACCCTTTTTCTTCTTATTAACTGGTTCTTCTTCAAGCAAGATGCCTTTGCCTTTGTCAACTCTAGCAGTGTCTTCTTCTGCACTGGCAGTAACTTCTTTTTCACTAACAGTTTCTACTGCCTTCTTTGTACTGGTAGCAGTATCTGTGAAATCCTCCTGAACTTCAACACACATTTGGAGCTTCCAGATCAACTACTTCATCAAGATCCACTTCTTCAGTTACTTGTACATTATCTCCCATGTCTTGATCTTGATCCCTACCACTTTCAAAGCTCAATGTCCTCCCCGAGTTTCAGCATCTTTTTCCTCCCTTGTTTGTAAAATTCCCCAATGTCTTCAGGTTCATCAACTGGTAGAATCCATATTATCTTTCCTGGAGCCTACAATGCCTTAAACTTGAGCTTTAACCTTTTTACCTTCTTGAAAAGGGTAGAGTAGACTGTTGTATAAAGTTTCTTTGTAGCTTTCAAGTCGTGCTCCAAAACCTCTACCTTGGCTCAACTGGTACATAAATTCATCAATTTCTTTAGTGATTGGCTGCCCTCAGCACTTCCGGATATGTTACCTTCTGGGAGAGGTGCATCATGAGGCATAGACTCATTATTCTCCTAGTTGGACTAGGGGAACACTAAAGCCAACCATACTATCTAGTTGGCTTGGGTTTCCATCTGTTGTATCCAGTATGTTAGGACTAGAAACATCTAATAATGCCATGGTTGAAGTCTTATTGATGTTACCACTGCCCTATGCTGCATCTAAGCTAGACATAGTAGTGGTAGCCCCTTCCACTCTGCGAGAGACAGTCTCATTAACACCAGGGGTCTGAGTAGGAATACTAGGATGAGATACCATAGTACATATGCTGTTTTCTACTATAGGTGTGTGTTACAGGTGGTGTATAGGTGATATCTGAAGCAACAATGGGTGTGTGTTGGGACTCAGTGGGATTGCGATCCTTCACCTGTACTGCACAATCATAGTTGGAAATAAAGAAACTACCACCCCATTAAACAATCTTGATGCCATAGACATATTTGCAAAAAGTTTTTGTTGCAAACAAGGTGTTGGAAAATTTTCTTTATAGGTGAGTAGGTTGCTTTTCTTCAAAATCATTGCAATAAATCTTGGATACATAAGAAATTTTGTTTTGGAATCCACATTCTTCACCATATTTTAAAAAATGAGTTTAGAAAAATTGTAAGTCCTTCATGTTGATAAACAGATGAGAGCAATAGCAATATTGCTACTTGAATTGCTCCTAGAGGTTTTCTTAGGACTAATACATTGAAGAAGGGTATGTATTAAAAACCTCCATTGTGGGGAGAAACAACCTTTTTGAAAAGTCAGTTTTTGATTGACTGTATCATATCCTATTCTAGATAGGTGTTGAAAATTTTTAGTATTTGTGTTAGGATTTGGAAATCCAGTAGTTAAAGTGTCGGTCACCTCAAGTATATGTAATCATTAGAAAGCTCGTAGTCGTAGTTATTTTATGTTAAGTAGTAGTTAGTTATGTAACACTGTGGAGGACGGACGGGTCTTTACCCACTGTATGCCTGATCCACAACCCATTGTGTGGTGTTTTATTGTAAGACTATAAATACTCTCAACCTCCCAAGGTAGAGAGTTGGAGCTCATAATAAGATTTTTCTTTCTCTCACTAAAGTTCCCTAAACCTCTAACTTTCTCCTTCTAGAACTCATAATGCCTATATTTGATCTTATGGTTTAGTGTGTTTGTGAAATCCAATATGTTACAAATGGTATCAAGAGCCATGGATTGATCATCTCTTACATATCTTTGGATTTCTAGTGACTTTAGGTGGTTTAGAGTTTGAATAAGTTTAGTGGTTTTGCATCATTTGGATCATTTCTAGTGTTAAAGTTTGAATCTTGGGTGTTGTTTTGTGCTTAGAATCATTGTATGTGCTTGGGTTTTGATTTGGTAAGCTTGAATCATCGTGGTTGGGTTGTTTTTGGATTGAAAAGTGGTGTTTATGTGATTTTCTAGGTAGCGACTTGCGCCACGGATAAGTTTTCTTACTAGCGACTTAAATTGCAATTTGGTAGCGAGTTGTAGTTGAAGGTCTTAGCGAGTTGAGCTAGAGACTTGTCTATTGAGACAAGCCGACAAAAAGAACACTTAGTGGAGTCTCCACTACGAGTAGCGACTTGTTGAAAGTTAGTGACTAGTACTTAAGTTTGTTAGCGACTTGGTGTTAGTGATTTGGTGCTTAGCGAGTTGCTCTTTAGCGACTTGACAACTTAGCGATTTGGTGCTTAGCGAGTTGCTCTTTAGCGACTTGACAACTTAGCGACTTGTTGTCAAAATTTTGCTAGCGACTTGGTGCTTAGCGAGTTGTTATTTAGCGACTTGACTATGTCTTAGCGACTTGGTTCGATTTTTCTTAGCGACTTGGTTGACTCTTTATGTAATACGGTTTTCTCTTGATTTTGTAAAATCCCGTGAAAGAATCTATTTTCCGGTTTAATCATAGAGTTATAAAATCCCGTTTAATCTGTCAACATGTCTACCAACATTCTTACAATCATCTCCACTTCTTGAGGATGTTCAAGCAGCTGGTTCAGATACTCGTCCACCCATGCTTGACAGAGCTGACTACGATTCTTGGGCTCAACGAATCATTATTGTATGTCTTGGAAAGGAAAATGGAGTCAACATTCTCAAATCCATTGATGAAGGACCGTATCGGGTTGAGACTACTAGAGACATAATTGATACAGCTGAAGATGGAACAATGATCTATTGAATAGACAGACCAAAGACATATGATGAGCTCAATGATAAGGAGAAGAAGAGATTTGATGCGGATATCAGGGCTTCTAACATCATATTGCAAGGTCTTCCAAAAGACATATACAAGCTTATCAACCACAAAACTGAAGCAAAGGCTGTATGGGATAATGTCAAGATGCTTCTCTCAGGTTCTGAATTAACTGTTGAAGACAGAGAATCTCAATTATATGATGAATTTGAGCATTTCAAGATGAAACCAGATAAGAGTGTCTATGAGTTATTGTGAGATTCCATAAGCTTGTGAATGACATGAGAAACATTAGAATGACCATGCCTAATATTCAGTTGAATTCAAAGTTTGTAAACAACATGAATCCCGAATGGCACAAGTTTGTCACATCTGTGAAGCTCACTAAAGGACTGAAGAATACTAACTATGAGCAACTGTATGCCTTCCTTCTCCAGAATGAGAGACATGCTATGTTTGAAAAAGGATTCTGGAACAGTTCAAAACCAATCAGGGAGAAACAAGTTCAACAAATGATTCAACTGCCTTACTCAAACATTGGAATTACCACCAAAGCATCTCAAGTTATACCCATGGGTAATGGTAATCACAAACTCATACCCGGTCCTATGTTCAAACAAGTCGATCTGATGCACATGTGGGAAACTTCATTAATCAACGGCTCTCGATTAGTCAAAACATGAACTCTCTACACCAACAATCTCAGAACTGCATCCAATCCACACAATCAAGCCACTGTCAGAGATGGGAAGGTTATGGTGCAGCCAGTTCAAGAAAGGCAGTATGATCGGAGAAGGGGTGGAGTAGGTGGAGGCTATGGTGGAAATCAGATCGAGGAAGGTTGGAAATCAAGGACAAACTAAGCCTATCAAATGTTACAACTGTGGTAGTGAGGGACACATTGCAAGCGCACATCACCAAAGCGCCCTCGAGAATCTGAGTACTTGAGGATAAGATGTTGCATGTGCAAGCTCGGGATAATGGTGTAACCTGGATGAAGAGGAGTTGTTGTTTCTTGCTGAAGGGAATGCTAAGACATATGATGCGGATGTGGATGAGCAGCCTATTCAGGAGATAGGTCACAATCATCAGAATGCCTTTCAGTGCTGATGTGATGCATACGACTCATGTGATGATGGACCTACTGTGCAAACAATTTTCATGGCTAGCATTTCTCCAATGGTCTCTCCTAAGGTCTCACCTTCACCACAAGCTGGACCATCCAAAGATAAAATCATCTCAGAGGTATTAAAACTATATGATGATGTTGATGAGCAAAAGATGCATAATAAAGTACAATCTCTTGAGACTTATGAATCAGATATTGATGATGTGGGTAATAGCAATGTTGTGTCATATGATCAATATGTGAAGCAAAGTGAAAGTGAGATTGTACCAAGTAATGCATCTTCTACAGTCAATAATGACTATGTCTTTGATGAATTCACTGCATGTGCCCTGAAGATTCTGTTATCTCTTAACTAATGCCTATAAAGAACGTGTTGCTATTTATGAACAACGTGCTAAATTTGAGTTGACCACCGTAGCAGGGAAATGGATGACCAAATGCGTACAATCATTAGAAAAAGTAATTTTAGAGAAGTATTAAAACAAGAGTTAAATTCCTTACAAAAAAAGCTTTCTAAAACTGCTAAGCAAAAACAAGAACTTCAAGAAAATGTGAAAATGCTTAAGCAAGAATTTAATGCTAAGGAATCAAAACTTTTGAAAGATTTTTCTAATCTGAAAACTTTGAAAAACAAGCATGAAAACAAGTTGTATGCGTACAAGGAACACCATTCGGGCTGCCCACATGATCACTAAGCATAGAGTCTTAAGCGATAAGCATAGCATTCCCCTTGTTGAGGAACCAATCCAGAGGTCATTAAAAAGGCTAGAAATGCTCATAAGGTACTTTATGATGGCAATGAAATCCTTAAACTTAGACAGAAACCTAGTTTTGAGGTGCTTGAGGAAGATAAGAAAGATGAAATCACTAGGGGAAAAGATGAACAAGAAATTAGATGATCCTAAATGTAAAGAGAAGAAAATAAATATTACACCCCATGATTACAAGAAGGAAAATTGGATTTCCTTAAACAAATTTAAGCCTCAAACGTTGTTAACACCTGAACAAGTTTTCTTGAAAAAGGACTTAGATAAGCAAAAAGCTGAAAATCTTGTTGAAACGAACCCTCCCCTCAGGAAAATGCCTGCCGCAACTGTGTATCCTCCAAATACACCAATGCATTTAGTTCCTAGAACTATTGCCACTAAGAGCAAGACCTTAATCAGTCAATATGTTATTCTTCAACTATTTGTTGATTTTGAGAAAACTTGTAAGAAAAGGATCACACCCACTGGGATAACTGAGGGGGAAAGGGGTTTTGAGCAAACAAAAGAATGCTATCCAACTGAGGTCATACCTTTCTTTAAACAACTAAAAGATCAATTTGAGAGTCTTAAAAAGGGGATAGATTCAGATATTAAAGGAATGGAAGAGGAATTTGATGCAATGATAGTTGAGGTTAGTGACTATGAGCGAGCATTAAAATATAATGAGATTGAGAGGAAGAACTTGCATACCTTGAATGAGAATCTTATTTCTGAATGTATTGCTCAAGATGTGTTTTACACTGCTACAAATTGCTCCATTAATGCTTCTCAATTTCATGAATTATCTGTTGCTCTGAAAGTCTCCCATGATCGGGTCATTGAGCTTGAAAAGATTAATTCTTAATGAGAAAATTGATCAGGATGATCACGATAATTTGGTAACACATCTTTCTAAACTAGAAGTTGAACATTTTGATTTACAACTAAAATATCAACATCTAAAAGAAAATGTTAAAACCTCAAATTATATCAAGACATCCTGGATGTTCCGATTTGATGCAGTTTTGAAATTAGCAAGCGTGATGAACAGATTGAGCTCATTGTAACGATCAAAAAGTTGAAAGCCCAAATCTCTCAATTAAAGGGTGAAAAGAACAATGTGAGTGGATCCCAAATGCCTCCTCCTTTAGATTCTCAGTACTCTCAAACTTTTCATCTTCAAAACTTAGTTAATGCCTTACAAAAGGAAACGAGAGTTTTCTAGAAGAAAATGAAAAGGTTAAGCGACACTTTAAAGAGTTATATGATTCAATGAAAGTCACCCGTGACCAAAACAACGAAAAATAACGTCTTTACAAAAGGAAATTGAGAATCTAAGAAGTCGGGAAATGGGAAAGCGCCACTTGTTTTTAATAAGAATGTTGTCTCAAAGTCATCCTCATTGTAAATACACTTTATCTGTTAAATACATTCCTCCTCATCTTAGGAATAATGAACACGCTTTTCATGACTATTGCTTACCTTAAGGATAGTCTAGAATGTCTCCGTGAGATTGTAGAAGAGGATTTCATTAACAAACCTCTTGATAGATAAATTAGGTTTGCTTGCCTCCGAGGCCAAAGCGATCTCAAGAGCTGCTAGAATGTGTAATTGCAACATGTCCTAAATCCTTAGGTGCAAAAGGAAAAGCTGTGATGCCTTGTTCTATGCCTAGTGCCAAGCATTCAAACCATTCTAGGCCCAGTTTTAAGAAAGTGAACATCAATGTGCCTTCTAGTAATATAGATCCTTACACGTCTAGTTAGGGAATGCAAAAGTAGATCAACCAACTAATGTTCCCATAATTCCCTCTACAGGAGTAATCGGTGACATTAAAGCAAGCGGGTCAAAGCCTCCAGGCAATACCAAGCAAGATAGGACCTCGCAAGCTAAAATGTGCATTGGAAGAGAGTAGAAGACCAACCTAGGAACTTTAAGTTTGTGTTGAATAAAACGAATCGTGTTGATTCTAGTATTAGCCATAGGCGTATTGTAATTAATTTGAATTCTGATACTATTTGCAAACCTTGTAATGATGTGCTGTATGAATTCATTGCTAATCATGATTATGGTGTGAATGCTTTGTCTAATGCTTCAAATGCTCGATTAAAATTGTTAATGCTAATAATTCGTGCAAAAGGCTAAAAGGCAAAGACGAAAGATTGTTAGAAAACATTGGAAACCCACAGGAAGAACATTTATAAAGATAGGTTATTATTGGATACCTTATGGCCATAAGAATAATGGTTTGCCCTCATGCTAAGACTATGCCCACTAGAAAATGGATGCCTACAGGTAGAACTATTCCCTTAAGAAGTGAACATACTTTGAATAGGTCAAATATGGACACCGATAGCACATCTATTCCTAATGATTCCATTGCTTCTACTCGATAGGGATGTTTCTATTTCGATGTGGGTGTTCCAATCTCATTTACTAACCAAGTGGAACCCATTCTTGCATGGGGATCCCAATTGTCCAGTTATCCATTCTTTCTGCGTGTTCAAGCTGCAGATCGTTCAAATCGGTCGTGGTACTTGGACTCAGTTGTTCCAAGCATATATTTGGAGACCGGTCGCGCTCATGAACCGTGAGCAAATTCATCGGGTATTAGATCGGGAACGACCATTTTGGAGCAATTATGGGTTATGGTGATTATGTAGTTGGCAAAAGTGTAATCTCCGGGGTATATTATGTGGAAGGTCTTGGTCATAATTTGTTCTCTGTTGGTCAATTATGTGATTCCGATCTAGAGGTGGCCTTTAGAAACATACTTGCTTCGTTAGACCACTTGATGGTGTGGAATTATTAAGAGGTACTCGAGGTTCTAACCTATACACCATTTCTATCGAAGACATGATGAAGTCTTCTCCAATCTTCTTGCTGTCAAAGGCTTCTAAAACAAAGTCATGGTTATGGCATCGTCGTCTCAATCACTTGAACTTCGGCACCATTAATAACCTTGTCAGAAAGGATCTTGTCGAGGCTTGCCGATTAAAATATGAAAAGATCATCTTTGTTCACACCAATTGGGTAAAAGCAGAAATATGCCCACAAACCAAAACCACAAATTCGGTAATGGAAGTTCTTCATACCCTTCATACATTAGTAGTTGTTATTGACTACTCTCGATTTACTTGGGTAAAGTTTTTGAGGACAAAGGATGAAACTCCGGATGTCATCATCAAACTAATCAAACAACTTCGAGTTCGACTCAACAATACGCCGAATTGTTGAACGGACAATGGACGAGTTTGTCAACAAAGACTTAAATCAGTTTTATGAAAGTGTTGGAATCAGTCATCAAAGAAGTGTTCGAACTCCTCAACGAACGGTGTAGTTGAAGAAATTCGAACTCTTGTGGAAGCCGCCAGAACAATGCTTATTTATTCAAAGGTTCCAATGTTTCTATGGGCTGAAGCCATTGCCACTGCTTGTTACACCCAAAATCGTTCCCTTATACACACCTCTCATGGAAAAACTCCATATGAACTTGTTCATAAGCGTAAACGATCTTTCCTACCCTTCGTGTGTTTGGTGCTTTATGCTATCCAACTAATGATGGTCAAGACTTAGGTAAACTAAGAGCAAAGGCGGATATTGGAGTTTTTGTTGGTTATGCACCAAACAATAAGGGTTACCGAATCTACAACAAGAGAACCCGAAATATCATGGAAACAATTCACGTTACATTTGATGAGCTGACCGTCAAATGGCTCTGGACAATCGATTCTGGACCCGCACTTCAAAACAGTCCCATTGGTTCATCACTCGTACCAAACTCATCTCCAGCAACTCCATATGTACCTCCATCAGAAGATGATTTAAAGAAATTGTTTGATCTAATGTTTGATGAACACTATGAACCAAATCTTGATGAAATGTCAATTCCATGAGGCTGCTCATCCTTGTGAATGAAGTGAACCCTTGGTCTCAATACATTAAGTCAAGCGCCTGCTGCTGATCACTCTGTCTCATCAACAAATCATCAATCATCAAATGTACATCATGGAAGTGTTTATGGCATCAATGATGAAGTAAATCCCTTTGCAACTCCAGAAGATGCTCCATTTGAAAATATCTTTGCTCCTGAATCATCATCAGAACCATCTTTTTCAGGAGACATCGACTCGCTACGCCAGTTCCACAACAACAACAACCACATGAACACCTTAGAAAATGGACACATGATCACCCATAGGACAACATCATTGGAAACCTCTCTCGATATCCACCGAGAAACAACACCTTGCCTTATGGTGCTTCTTCAACTCCGTACTCTCTAAGGTCGAACCAAAAGACATTAAAACCGCCATGAATGAAGACTATTGGTTCAATGCCATGCAAGAAGAAATTCATGAGTTTGATCGACTTGATGTATGGGAGTTAGTACCTGCTCCAGATTGTGCTATGATCATTGCTCTTAAATGGATTTTCAAAGTGAAACTTGATGAGCATGGTGATGTCCTAAAGAACAAAGCTCGATTGGTTGCCAAAGGATACCGTCAAGAAGAGGGTATTGACTTTGTAGAATCTTTTGCTCCTTTGCTCGTATGAAGCTATCAAAATCTTCTTGGCTAATCTGCGGCTAGTAAGAACATGGTCGTTATATCGGATGGATGTGAAAAATAGCCTTTCTTAATGGTGATTTGAAAGAAGTGGTTTTCAGCCAGACCCGAGGGTTTTGAATCAGAGCATCCTACTCATGTCTATCGCTGAAAAGGCTCTTTACGGTTTAAGCAAGCTCCTAGAGCATGGTATGATCGCTATCAAAGTTTCTTTATCCTTTGGATTCAACAAAGGAGCGATTGATCCTACATTGTTCACCGAAAGTCGAGGCAAACATTTAATTCATGTTCAAATTTATGTTGATGATATTATCTTTGCCTCGACTGACCCAATGGAATGTGATCGTTTTTAAATGAAATGGGTTCCAAATTTCAAATGTCTATGATGGGACAAATGTCATTTTTCTTGGGATTACAAATCTCACAAAGTCCGGAGGCATTTTCATAAATCAATCTAAATATGCAAATGAGATTTTAAAGAAATTTGGTTTTGTATCATGTGACACCGTTGAAACTCCCATGATTGAAGACAAACTAGATGAGGACCACTCGGGGATCATGGTAGATCAAACAAAATATCGTATGATTGGATCCCCGATGTACCTCACAGCTAGCGACCGACATCTTGTTCATTGTGTGCATGTGTGCTAGATATCAGGCTAAGCCTACTAAAAAGCACCTTGAAGCGGTTAAACGGGTCTTCGGTATCTCCAAGGAACCATCAATATGGGACTTTGGTACCCGAAGGACTCTGGTATGTCACTAACGCCTATGCAGAATCTTGATCATGCAGGGATGTCAAGATACGTCTAGAATGCGTCGAGGAGGTGCTTTCGTTTTTGGGTGATAAGCTTGTGAGTTGGTCTTCAAAGAAGCAAATGAGTACTTCTATTTCCTCTACAGAGGCTGAATACATAGCCATGTCATCTTGTTGTGCTCAAATTCTTTGGATGAGATCACAATTATCTGACTATGGCTTTGAATTCAACAAAATCCCTCTATCTTGTGATAATAAAAGTGCTATTGCTCTCTCATGCAACAACGTACAACACTTTAGAGCAAAGCACATGACATCAAAATCATTTCATCAGGAGCAAGTGGAAAAGCGGTGTGGTGGAACTCTATTTTGTGAAGTCGAATACGGTTAGCGGACATCTTCACCAAAGGCTTCCGAGAGAACGTTTTGAGTTTATTCTTCCTAGACTTGGCTTGAAAAGCTTCGAGAAAACACTCAAACGTCTTTAGGAGGAAGACGAGGAGTAAAGGTCTTTCCTTCATCTATATCTTTGTATAGATTTATCCAAAAAGCAAAATACGAAATTACAAACCCTTCAAAAAATCAAATAGAAAAATATAAAATTTTCAAAATCCATAAAAATGTGAAAAATTCGAAAAATCCTCAAAAATATTGTCATTTTGTCATGCTTTTCTAGATTCGATAATATCTACGGTCTTAATGCTGTCATTCAAAGAATGATACTGGGCTTTAGATGTTGTTCGAATATTCTTAAAAAAAAAATTTGGGAAAAGAGAAACAATGGTTTATTGTTTCTTAGACAATAACCCGCTTTTCAAAGGAGAACAAAGCCCATGCTTATCTCATATCTCAAACCTAATGCTCGATTCTAAAACAAACGTTTGTCATCAACAAGACAAATGTTCTATTACAAATATTTTTCCTTCTAATGATTCCTCTGAAAAATATTTGCAATCTTATGAAAACTCAATTGTCTTGAAAACACTTTGGACTCTATTTTTGAAAATCAAAAGAACTTTTCAAGTGTCAAAATCTCAATTCATCAATCAACGACTTTCGTCATTGATTGAGGGGAGAATGATTTTTCAATTAAATCAAAAAGTGTTCTTTTCAAACAATTTGAACTTAAATGAGTAAGGTCTACTCTAAATGGTTTTACAACATGTTACAATTGGTTCCGGACCTTGGTTATTATTATGTTTTCAAAAGATAATTATGCATGTTTAATCAATGGAGTTTAAAGTCTCATAATCCAATCCTTATCAGTTAAAGCGCTTTCATAATCAAGTCACAATTCTCCTTAAAAGCTTTAAAATCAATTTAATCTCTGAGATCACAAATCTCAAATGATTTGATATTTGTGATCGGGAGAGAATTTGTGATTTAAATTGGATAAAAGCGATAATTGATAGATGGTTTCATAAGTGATTAAAAGCGTTTTGCCTCCTCGCCAAGTGACAAGCGATTTCAAATTTTCGATGCACATATATTGAGAGCAAACTTTTGAAAAAACTCATCCTTCTTCAAAATGTTTTATCTACTCAAATTGATTGGGAAGTGATGATGATCATTTTAGAAAATGTTAATCAAAAAGATTGGACCTTTCATTCTTAATCTAACGAATTCAAAGATCTTTTGCCTCCATGTGCTAAACAATTTCTAAATGTTATGCATATGTTGAGGGGGAGCATTTCTAAAATATCAAAACAATTAAGATACAAAATGCCTTGATTCTATATCACAAGTATCTTGATTGATTTTCAAATGGTTTTCAATTGGTTCCAATGGCAGATGAACGTTACCAAAAAGACCGACCAACTTTACTTTATGTATGGTGATAGGATGATTAAGGTTAGGTATTTGTTCCCAAGATCCGCGAGAAGGAGGATCTACCGGGGAACTATCCACTAGTTAGTGTAGAGTTCTTAGGTATGATAAAAAAGGAAAAATGAGAATGGGAAGAGTCGGGACTGAGCTAGCTAATCTTGGAATAAACCCAACAAGGTTCTAGCTATGAAGTCTCGGTTAGCTTGAAGGGGTTGAAGAATTAAAAAGAATTGAATGAGAAAAGGGTGAAAACAAATAGCCCTCCATTTATTCAACCTTAGGGCAGAAACCGGGTTCAATTCATATGCTCTTGATGGTAACATCGGTATTGAAGACAAGGCGTCATGGACCCAGTGGCGCAGCACTTCCCCAAACCACTCAAGTTCCTCTTAAAAGGACTTGTTTCATTCTCACGGGGAACCGACATTATCTATCGACTTTCTCTTAGAGATTGTTGATATTGAAGAAGGAGACCCTCTCCTAGTCTCGACATAGGATCCAAATATGCACAAATTGAGTCTAGAGCCCCGAGATCATCAATAAATCTCATTAGGACACTTTCAATGAAGACTCTCTGTTTCACACAATGTGGAAATAGAGATTATATCTTGAGTCCTACGCATTATCCTTGTGGTATTGCGAACATCGAGTGATGTGTTTACATATTCACTATGAAGATGGAAAGCCTTCGGGAGCCAACATCTAACAAGCTCCTGGTAGGTGGCATGTGAGATCTATTATCTGAGATCAACCATGTGACAAGCTGAGAAACAATGGGGCGATTCAATCTTTTGAATCAATCACGGTTCGAGGTTATGGATTGGCGGATACCTTTGAAAAACCGGTCTTTGTGCTTTAAAACTCTTTTCATTAGCACGTCGACCGTGTACTAATTTTCAAATCAAAAGGTGTTTATGATTGATAATTGATTTTCATTAAAACCTTAGTTGTATTGCAAAAACTATTTCTATTGAGCAATACTGATTGTTTTCAAATATCTTTTCATCAATCGATTGGACTCAAATTATTTGGTTCACTCACTCGTGTTGTCTTCTTTGAGATGTTCGGTTTGAGAGCGGCTAGAGCATTGCGAAACCACCAAGGAAATTCTTGAATTATACGATCACGAGCGTACTTATGCTTGATCAGCAGTGGGCGTGTACCTCAATTCATCGAAAGTGATCAAAGACACTTTCGTGCGATTTATTGCTAAGCTGTTGTATGCGAATGCACCCGCGTTCTGTTGTTCGAGAATGAAGCGGTCAATCCATAGCCGCATGCTCACTTAACACATTCATCTCAAAAGAAATCATGATTAGTGCATCAATGACTCTGATATTTCACTCCATGCTTACCTTCTGGCTACGCCAATATCATGAATCAACAAATGCTTCGCTACTCGATGAGAAGATATCATGATCCAGAATGTGAGCATGTCGGTTCGAATGTCACAACATCACATAATACCAACACCACAATGGATGTATCAGAGATTTTCTATTTTCTGATGATCTCAAAACAACATTATTATCCGTGGATCGTAAAAGACCTCCACTTGGATTAACCAAACATGCAATGTGAAGAATCAATGACTACGAGCTTAGGAACAAAAGACTACATCAAGAATGCAAGAACAATTGTTAATGTAATATCTGTTTGTATTCAATGTAATTTTAGTGCATGATTGAGGTGACCTCCCTTAGGGGAGATTGTTAGGAATTAGAAATTCTCGGTATTAAAGAGTCGGTCACCTCAAGTATATGTAATCGTTAGAAAGCTCGTAGTCATAGTTATATTAAGTTAAGTAGTATTTAGTTAAGTAACACGTGGAGGGAGACGGACGGGTCTTTACCCACTGTATGCACGATCCACGGCCCGGAGTGTGTGGCGTTTTATGTAAGACTATAAATACTCTCTACCTCCCAAGGTAGAGTTGGAGCTCATAATAATATCTTTCACTTTCTCTCACTAAGTTCCCTAAACCTCTAACTTTCTCTCTCTAGAATTCCATCTATATTCTACCTTGTGTTAATGTTATGATGTGTATGTGAAAAGTTATATCTTACAATTGCCCTTCTCTGTAATTTTCAAAACTCATTGTGATCGAAAAGTTTTTAAAATACAATTTACTTTAAAACTTTTGTAAACCTTGCTCTTGATGCCAATTGTGGAAAGCTAGAAGGGGGGTTGAATAGTTTTGCCGATTTTAATATAAGTTTCAAAATATTAGATTGATCATATGTGGTCATTATGGGTGGATATAAAGAGTATAAAGCAATAAGTAAAGTAAATAATGCTTAAGTAAAGTAAATGATAAAGTAGTGACACAAGTGATTTATAGTGGTTCGGCTACAAGGACACCTTCCTTGCCCTACTCACTCACAGAGTTCCCCCTTTCGAGTTCAAGCACTATGTCAACAAGCTCATTCAACATGGCGGAGAAGCCTCACAGCGTCAAGCTTACGTTTTTACGTGCAAAAGCTAAATACGAGTCCTTAGCAGGTGGACCAAATAACCACAACTATTACACAACAACTATGTGAAATATGAAATACAAGATCTTGCTACAAAAATCTTGTGAAGGAACAAATCAATCAAGGACCCGCTGCTTTGATGACTGTGAAATAGCGTGATCTGCATTTGAGAAGGTGTATGAGAATCACAACAAGAGAAGAAGAACTACTAGATTGATCAGAGAGAGGTTAGAGAGTGAGATAATATATGAAGAGAGTTTGTAAGAAGAGGATGAGTAACAATGTAGAAAATGACTCACTAGTTATAGGCAAAAAAGCTTCGCATGTAGTCGGTTCAGCGGATCCCTCACTTTGGGATAGTCGATTGCAATCAAGGGATCGGCAATGGGTTTATGCAGTCGGATTTTGGGTTATTGAGCCGGGTCATGGGTTATGGGTATGAGCTTTGGGTACCCAACAAGATACAATCTATCTAGACAATGGGTCATGGGTCTTGGGTCATGGGTCATGGATAATACCCAACATGATGTCATGCATTGGGTCATGAGTTAGCTCCATGGGTATGGGTCATGGGTCTTGGATATTACCCATCCTATTATATAAACTATTACAACAAATGAGTTATTACAACATTTTATGTGAATGACCAAATGTATATACTTTACAAAAATAACATGTATTCTTATAATTTTACTTATGATAATTTTATATTTGTTATCAACAAAATACAAAGAGATCGCTAAATATGAATAAACGTTTTTACGGTTTATTTGTATTAACAAAAATGTCTTTATCGACTGACAAATAAATCTCTTACAAATTTAAACCCCTTAAATCTTAATCTGTTTTTGTTTAAACTACATTGCTTGGGGGCAAGTAATAGCTAAGTGTGGAGGGATTTGATGACGCTTTAATTGTACATATTTTATATAGCATTATTTGTTAGTTTCTTAATAGATTCTATGGAGTTTGAATACTTAATTACATGAAAATACATTTCAGGTCCAATCGACAAAGAACCTTCAGAAGAAAGATAAATTGTAAAGCATCTGAGTCAAGTATGTGCTAGAGCAAAGAAAAGCCTTAAAGAAGCTAATGTACGCCGATTTTTCCTCCCAAGTACGGTTAAGGAGGTATGTCGATCTATATAAATATGAGTCGGCATCAAGTACGATGATCTCAAGGAATAAACTCTGGCGAGGTCTTGAGTTTAATTAATGACCCTTTGGCCAAGAAAAGTATTGAAGCCCACACGGTGTTAGTAACTAAGTTAAATTCGGTATGGGTGGCTTGCCGATATTATTGCAAGTCTTGGCGTACCGAATATGATCGATCACACTCCTGATTTAGCCTATAAATAGAATTTGTCCGTCTCATTTACAACAACTCTCATTCCAAGTATTGAGAAAGCTCTATTAACCTAATCTCATTCGAATTACAACAATTGGAGTGAGCAAGTGAAGCAAAGTTTTACATACGTTGAAGTGCGACTTCGGTATTGTTATATTGATTGCTAGTGACGGTAGTTCAATCATTATAATCAATTCAGGACGTATGTCTCTCTTTACAGTCGATTCCATAACTGTAAGCATGATTACTAAAGCCATGTTATGCTAAACTCCTTATGGTTGCTTGGATTTGTTAATATAATAAAGTGTTTTGGTTAGGATATGATCTCGTTTGATTTCTTGTTTATGTTGTGACCTTGTTGTGTTTAAAACTCTATTCCATTGTTTTATCACTTTTGATTTATACATGTCAGTTGGGACAGGTCGAAAGAATCAATTGGTATTATATAATTTTCAAAGTATGTATATGTATCTTGGTCAACTGGTTGGAGAAATCCGCTCTTGTTAAGTTATAAAACAATCGAGTTTTTAGTATTGCAATTAGTCCTTGAGCTTGTTACCCATACGTTCAAGTACTAGCATACATAAGTCTTGGATCAAAATTGTTGATCCATGAAAACGTTATTTTGACGAAAATGACTAATCGTTGGTAGAACCTACTTCATCATTGAGATCATTATCATTAGTCATTCACTGAGTTATAGTAACTATCCAAGTAATCATATTTGTCTCATATTTGAATCTCATTTAGCTCTTGCATAATTGTCTAAACGTTTTCTAAATCATCCTAAGTAGTTAATCGATATATAGAATAATCTCATTCCATGTGTAACTACATGGCCTTACCAAAACTCTTTACTATAAATGAGAGTTATACTTTTACCCGTGTATTTTGACACTAAGAGAATCGGTAGAACTAGTTACTATAACTTTAAAGCTTTCGAAACACATCAGAAACTCACATTTTTAATTGTTTGTTTGTTTTTAATTTATGTTTGTTTGTGTCATATATATGTTTCTTCATAATTGTTTAATTTTTATTTTTCGAATAAATTTGTGAAAATGTTTTATTTTATTTTTAACTTCTTCCTAATCACATATAAAGGTATTTTACAAAAAGATAAGTGCAGGAAAGTTCACATTTGTTTAAAAGAATGAAAATCGAACATGAAAATTTACAATTGATGATGAACATATATTCTATCATATTTTTGTGTTTGTTTGAGTCAAATGCTTGTATCGAGTCACAATGAATGTCTTGCAGAAAATTCCAGGTTATTGATTTTTCCAAAAATTTTCTAGGAAACGAAACTTAAAATTATGTTAGGTCAATCGACGGCCAGCGACCTTTAGCAAAATTTTCGGATTTTTGTTTTTACATCAAAACTTGATTTTTGAAAATTTCCAGAAGTTTTAAAATTCCATGATTCTGTAAAAAATTAATTTGCAAGCATTATATCTTATTCACTTTTTAGGAATTAATTTTATTATATATAGTGTTTACCGCCGATTTTATGCGAGGTTTCGTGTTTGTTTTCTTAGTGATTTATAGGTTATATTGGATTAGAAGATTCAAGTGCATATTGGAAGAAAACGTATCATTGATCTTATCTTCTTGGAAGAGGATTTAACCGTATTTCTATATCGTCCATGCCGAGCAAATCAAGGGAGTATTAGTTTCTCTTATCTCTTTTATTTTTCCCATTATCAAAACTTTGGTACTTTTTAAGAACATTGGGGACAATGTTCAATTTAAGTGTAGGGAGGAAAAAAGAGACACCTTACAAACTAATCACTTACTTGATATTTGTCGTGTTTTCTAGTAATGGTGTAATAAACCGAAATAAATACTTGTTAGGGTAGTTTTAGCACCAAATTAAAATTTTTTTATGACATTTACTAGTAAAACTTTAGTCTTAATATAGCGTCTCATGGATAAGAGTTATATAGCTAGCACAAAAACCTTACATGTAACACCCCCAAAATGGTCGCAGCGGAAGATTGTGTCATTTGGGTGCTACTTCATAATACAAAGTACAAGTTATAGAAAATGACCTCTAAATGAGTCATTTTGAAAAGTTACCATTCGATAAACGAAAATCAGAGTTACAAACATGAGGTCCCGGAGTATAAGATTACATAAACGTTTTTCAATGTACTATCGAATTGTAAATACGAATGTATAATGTCTTCAAAACATGTCATGTGACTCTATGCTCCAAGCCAATGCTAATTCCTTAAGATCCTGAGATAAACATGCTAAAAAGTGTCAACATAATGGTTGGTGAGTTCATACAGTTTGTTTAACATGTAAAGCCTTTAAAGAATGTTCCCACAACAAAGGCATTGTAAATTCATTCGGTTCCAAGTTCTGCCCATACAAAACTTGAAACCTATGTGTTCACAACCTACTGCTAAAATATATTATGAGTAAGACATATGTGTATATGATAAACAGCAGCGGCGTTCGAGGTCGGAACTTCCTTTTAAATTAGAGCAAGTTTTTCAACACCTAAGGCTGAGTTGATCACGGTTTCTTGACGGTCTTAAATTTATAGTGTCTCGCCAATACCTATGGTCTACC
>OU343217.1:236750015-236794294 GCA_910596185.1 Chrysanthemum makinoi | reverse complement strand
GTTTTCATTTACAAACCCTTTGAGAGATTTTCTTGAAAATGGTTTTTTATGGCAATGGAGTTATAAGGAGATTAAGGTTAGGAATAACCGTCCTATGATCCGCCAGAGCCGGAGGGATCTATCCAAGGACACTACCAATAGTTAGAATTTAGAAGTCCTTAGGTATGACTATAAAAAGGAGAAAACGAGAATCGGAAAAAGAAGGAGTTGAAGAATTAAAAAGAAATGCAAAGAAAAGGGTGAAAAGAAATAGCCCTCCAGATTATTCAACCTAGGGCAGACACCGGGTTCAATTCATATGCTACTGGTTGTCACTAGATGACACCGGTATTGAAGATTAAAAGTCGTCATGGACCCAGTGACGCATGCACTAAACCTTCGTAGCCACTCAAGTTTATCTCAACAGAAGCTTGTTTCATTCTCACAGGGAACCCTACGTAAACTATCGGCTTTCTCTTAGAGATTGCTGGTATTGAAGAAGGAGACCCTCTCCCTAGTCTCCGCTTAGGAAAACCAAAACACACTATTGAGTCTAGAGCCACGAGATTCATCAAAAGATCTCTTAGGTACACTTGACATTTCATCACTTGATGTTCAACAATAAGAACATCAGTGGTACGTTATCGAGTTCTTCACAGATCTTAGTAATGCTTAGAGAACATTTATGAGAGGTTCACATCTGTGATCCTCGGTGATTGAATGGAAACTCTGCCAGGGTCTACATCAAATACGCCTGACAGCAGGTCGCTTCGTAACTCCCTTGGATTACGCTTAGTGGTCTCAAATGGTCTACAGTCGTGAGGTGATGCTTCGGTGTACCTCGGCGACTCATCTGAACCGTAGATGTACTTCGGTGCATCGCGTTATCTCACTTGTGGGACTCGGTTCAGGAACGGCCTTTGTGAGAATTAGAGTTGTGTTTTCACACTATCTTGTTAACACTCGGAGTTCAAACTTGTAAGTGTCGGAATCCGCTTATTACTAACCGTTTTTATGTTTTCTTCTTATGGAAGCTCGGGCGGAATGATTGTGCAGATTCTTCACATGCTCATGCCAACATCATCACTAATGGAAGTTTTATCTAAAAGCAACATAAAAGTCAGAATGATTCTTCGTCAATCAAAGAATCTACAAAGTGAAAGACTTAAAGAACTTCATCAAGATCTGAAATCCAACGTCAAAAGGCGTATAAGCGTGTTGAAGAATGACATGGAGACACTGTAGCAGTGAAGCAGACCTGAGGCAGACTTGATGCAGACAACAACAAAATACTATCACAACCATCACAAAGAGCAATGATCAAAGAACAAAGACAAAGATGACGTCAAAGCAAAACTGTTCGAAGAGGACAATTTCTCTACACTGGAGAAGATTGTTCGAATCAAGGCAATTCTTCTCACAAGAAAGAAGAATGTCAGAAGACGTCAAAGCTACTATTACATCTGATCCTTCACCGTTTACATTTATTCATCACTAACGCTTAGGGGGAGATTGTTGGAATCACTCCAAAACCATAATCAAGTGTTAGTGATTCACATGTAATAGTTAGATTAATTATGGCCTTTATGTTTTTTATTAGCCTTAGGCTTATGTAGAAGGCCCATAAGCCTAGGCCTAGTCCAATAAGGAAAAGGATGGGAACTAGGAGTGTTGCCCTAGCTTCCTTCCTATAAATACTCTTGTATAACCCTCACTTGAGGGTTGGGTTGTTCAATTTAATTCTTTCACATACATCTCTACGCATAACCGGCTACTCATATCGTGTGTGTGTGTTTGATTTATTGTTCAATCGCCTTTATCTCTTTCTATTAAGCTTGTGCTGTAAAACTAGTGACCTAACAGAAATTAATGAGGAAGTTCTTGCTGTTAGTGAAGATATGGAAACTGATGTTCAATCCACTGAAGAAGAGCAACAGTCTCCTCCAAAAGAGCCTGAAGTGTCACCCTTTCAGGCTGATGATGACTCTTCTGACTCTGCAGCATCTTCTTTCCCTAAAAAACTAAAGAAATATGATAATGTTATTCCTATCACTACAATAAAACTATTCAAGTTCTTAAAGAAGGCTACTCAGAGGCTTTATGATAATGTTATTGATGAACTAAGGGATCAGCATGTGGAAGCTGCTGCTAGTTATGCTGATCTCAAGACTTTTGTTGTTGAAAATTTCGAGGATAATGGTGAACACAGGGAAATGATGTACACTGCTTTTGACACCCTGGATGATCATTTGAAAAAGTTTCTTAAATATTTTAAGGATGCTCACACCAAACTTGACAATATCAAAGAAGGTGTCAAAGATGACCCTGTATTAAACAAGAAAGTTCTTAAGGCTACTGACACTTATGTCAAGAATTCTTCAAGCCTCACTGAACTCATCCAAATGTTTAACAACTAAATTTTTTTGGTTCTATGTTCATTTGTAGAGGAGATCAAGTCCTCTCTCAATTTTATGGAAAAGAATATGGAAACTTGGGTTAAGGCTTCAAATTCTATGGCTTAGAATCTTAGGACTAGAATGACAGTTATCGAGACCTCTCAGGCCAATCTTGAGTTCAAGCTCACTGGTCTTTAGCTGGAAACTTCGGATATCAAGTCAATGATATCTGAAATTTATCAGGCCTTCAAGGGTCAGGCTGCTCCCTCAACTTCAATGCCCGAGCCAACTCTTGCTCTCACTGAGTTCCCAGCAACACTTGCGGGAGAGAGAGTCACTGAATCTGCTACATGTAAACCAACTCCTTCTCACACTGAGGGGGAGCACAAAGTAGCTGACAATACTACACCAACTCCAGCTATTCTAATTTCAACAGTCCAACCTACTAAAGCAACTCCATCATCATCAGTTCCTACCCAAGACAAAGGCAAAAGAATTCTTATAACACCTGCGCCTGAGCAACAAACTCAACTGATACCTGATTCCACAACCTTTAGACCAGACCCTGATGAACATTGCATGATTCCTTATGTAATCAGTGGCAAACTATATCATCTGACTGTGGAAGAAATGAATGCTCATCTTAAAAAGGAGGAATTGACAAACAAAGTTGATGCGTGGTTCAGGGTCGAAAGACTTTCTTTTCTGTGAGAAAGCTTTACAACCCACTAGGAAATGTAGCTAATCATTGCAGTGTAGTATGGGTATGCCCAGGGGGTTGATCGTTCTCTAGGGGAATAGATATACTAGTAGAGATGTATGACGAAAAGGTAAGGGCGAGGGTGATTCTTTTTAGTCTTTTATATTTTTTATGAAAGCAAGTAAAATCTCGGGGTTTGAAGAGTGGGGGTTTGGTAATTTTACCAATTAAACTACTTAACAATTTAAATTAAAACTAGTTGAACTAAATAAAAGTAAAAGTTATCGATTGTATGAGTGTGTTTCTTATGATAATTAAAAGCGTGTTTACTTAGATTTTCTTACCCCCTAGTTATCTTTTATTGGTCGGTTGAATTGTCACATCCTTGTCCTAATTGATGCGTTGTATTCCGTGTCAGTCATAGGGTGGTGCCTAATTCCTTAAGCTACAACTCATGCAATATACACAACGAGAGCCTAAAGTGCACTCTAAGGCTTTATGCTATTTAGGACGTTCAAGCTCGCAACAATTAAAGAAGAAGCTAGTTTTCCTTACTCTAGCGTCTACCAATTAGAAAAGAGACAACCTAACAATAATCAATAACTAGGTTTCATTGGATCTAAGCAAACATTAATTAATTTAGTTACACATAATAGATAAACATGAACACAAACAAACAATCAAACATAGATGAAACATGGTGATAGATTGGATAAACAAACTTATCTTTAAATGTAAAAGAGGGTTTGGAACCCTAAAATACTGTCCAAGTCGGAACTCAAACGAACTAGGGTTTGCAATCCAAAATAATGCACACCTAATGCAAAAAATTTGAAGTTTATATATAGAATTTACAACTGCGACCGCGTCGCCTTTTGATGGTGACGCCGTCTGATCGCCCTCATTAGGGTTTCGTCTTTGCCAAGTCATCATTAGGATAGCGTCAGGTAGAAAGTAGTGACGGCATCTGGGTTGCTCTTGTACGTCGTCTTGGAAAAGTCTTAGTCATCTGGTGTAAAATGAGAGAGTGACGGCCTTCTGAAATAAGGCGTGACGCCGTCACTTTTTAAGACGAAAATAAGTTCTGTGTTGTCGCTTGAGAGTATTTGGAATACCATGTGAGTGACAGCGTCGCCCTTGGATTTGTGACGCCGTCAGGCTTTTGAAATTTTTTGTTTTCTTGAATTTGTTGTTTTCTTCATGGTTTCGATCCTTTTTGTCTAAATATGCTTCATTCCGCATTTTGCTTCCAAAAGATCTAAAATGCAAAAAGCAACGATTTTAAGAAGTTACGAATATAAAATGTAATGATTTAGGGCTTAAGTGACCCCCTAAAAACGTATCTTTAAATCCTTATCAAATATCCCTACATTTGGAATTTGCTTGTCCTCAAGCAAATGTGCCTTTGGCTAATAAATTTATGAGTTAGAGGACATTTAACATTTTTTTAAAACAATCTACAACAAGTACAAGTGCTACAATAGTCAAAACAAGCACGGAAATTATACACTAGCACCTGACAATTGGTGTTTGGATTCTCTCATCTCTCGGGTGTATATGAAATATAACATGTAAGGAAATGGAAACATAAACACTCTCTACCTGTCATAGCAGATAGATTACCATAGGCTTGAGAATAGATCAAACCTCCACCGCTTTGGCATAAGCACCTAGGAATAACTATCAAGGAGGTCTTTACAAAGGGTTATAATGTTAGGATTCGGGTAAGGATTAAAAGGGATTTGTTGGATGTGAGGAATTTTTAGTGGTGGCAAGTCAAAAATCTAAGTTATATGCATGTAAAATGCGACGTTGCTAAGTAAAGACTCGTCTCACTAACACTAAATAACAACTTTAAATAATCATAAAACATAAACATAAAACATAAAAGATAGATGTAGGATGGTAGTCCGTATTTTTTTTCTTTTTCATTTTTTTTAATAGATTCTTACCCTACCATCCTCTAAGATAACATCAATATAAAGGGATTTATAAGAGCATTCCTACATTTGAGTTTTTATTTCACTAACAATAATTGACACAATTTGAAAAGATCAAAACACTTGGAGTACTTAATTACGTAGACAAAGGGAAATTGAATTTAATGTTCCTTCCAGTTACTACACAAAATACTACTTTAACCCATGAGTCCCAATCGTCCCAAAACTGTGTACAAAAGATATTACTCGACTTAGAAACCATACAACAAATAGATAATTGAACTAAGGGTTTAAACAATAGTTACAATAATGCACTAAAGATGAGTGCATACAAGGTGGGCTAAGGCAAGTGTAACATTTGGGGGTGGATTGTAAACAATGCTCTTCATTAATATTCCAAAAACTGGAACATTACAAGAACCGCAAAAAGATAGGCTCTAAGGGGTTAACTAGGGGTATCGTATACTAAAGATGAGTAAATCGCAAGGGTGTGGGAAAAATTACTCAACCGATGTGGTTGACGTAATTTTAAATTACAGGTTTAAAACAAAGATTATCCTAATTCCTCTTATCATTTAGTTAATCCTAACTACATGAATGTAGTCTCACTAGCGATCTCGGAATGAATCATAAAACAAGTTCTAGAATCTATTATACTACCAGTACACTCACTAAGCATTAAAGATGAATGCTTTTATTCCTAAAGATCTAGGGTCGAACCTCATATATTTGGTGTAGAATTTGAGTGGTATACAGTTTTTGTCCTAGTCATATAACTCCTATCCATGAGACGATTTATTAAGACTAAAGTTTTACTCGTAAATGCCATAAAATTGTTTAAATTTGGTGTTAAAATTACCCTAACAAATATTTCTCATAGTTTATTACACAATTTACTAAGGATAACGCATAAATCAAGTGAGTAATAGTTTCTAAGTTCCTGTTATATTCTTTCTCCCTACACTTAAACTGAACATTGTCCCAAATGTACCCCCAAAGTATCAACGTAATGATAGAGAAAGCTAAAATAAAATAGAGAAACTAATACTCCCCTGATTAGCTCGGTAGGATATGTGTAGAATCAATGTAAATCCTCCTCCAAGAAGAATAAGAAAGTAATAATAGTTGCTTCCATCTTGCACTTCATCTTCTTGTCCAATATAACCTACGCACTTATAAGAAAACGGGGACGAAACCTCACATAAAATCGGTGGTAAAAACTATATAAAACCAAAACTACACTAGAAAGCAAGTAAAGATATAATGCTTGTGGAATAGATGATTGCATATTTTTCTAGAAAATTAAGAATTTTGGAAATTTCCAAAAATTACAAATTAGATAGAAAACAAAAATCTGAAAACTGTTTATGCATTTCCTGACACCGTCGGGTGTTAATTCTGACGCCGTCAGGTTGTCCTGACAGAATGAGTCCGATGCATTTTCCGAAATAAATTCTGGAAAAATTACTTCTTTAAAGACCTAGAAAAGTTACTGCAAAACATCCATTGTGACTCGATACAAGCATTTGACTCTAACAAACACACATATATACAATTTTAATTGTTGTTAATCTCATGTTCATATTATTTCTAAAAACACATGTGATCTTCCCTACACTTATCTTTTTGTAAAATACCTTTGTATGTAATTAAGACGAAGTTAAAAACAAAATAAAGCATTTTCACAAAATTATATAAACATGAGAATTAACCAATAATGAAAAAGATATATAAAACACAAAAATAAAAATGAAGAACAAACAAGCAAACAAATAAACATGGGTTGCCTCCCAAGAAGAGCTTTTCTTTTTTTTATGATTCTTGTACCTAGACTCGAAGCCATACTACTATGTTTTCTTATTTTTCCTCATCATGACATACCTTATCATGTTCACAAAGTCCTCATCGACCCTATACCAAGACCCTAAGGTCAAGCAATCCTTATAGTAAAAGCTCCTTTTCTCCCACATAAATTCCATGCCTTTTTCTATATCCGCCTCACTCTTTTCCTCAAAGGCTTTAAGGTTATCCCTTTCAAAGTAGGATAGAGGACCAAATCCGCTTACTTTCCAAGGCATCGTATATGTAATTTCATCGCTCCCTTCCAAAAATATAACCATTCCTTCAAGTTTGTTATAGCTTAGTTTAGACCTTTCAACAAACGGCTTCCTAACACAACATGGGACAAGCTATAATCGATTACACATCTTACATCTTCTAGGATCATAAAATCTGCTAAATAGGTAAAATTCCCAACAAATATGTGTACATCCTTGACCCTTCAACAAACGGCTTTGTTATAGCTTAGTTTAGACCTTTCAACAAACGGATTTCCTAACACGACATGGGACAAGCTATAATCGATTACACATCTTACATCTTCTAGGATCATAAAATCTTCTAAGTAGGTAAAATTCCCAACAAATATTTGTACATCCATGACCCTTCCAACAAAATTGCAAATCCCACTGGGATACTTAGGGTCTTGCCTAGTTTTAAGATGTGTATTCATTATGTTATAGTAAACAACTTAGGACATCACGTTGATTGGAGAATCTACGTCTATGTAAGCATGCTCGACATATCTATATCCAATTACACATGGGATCTTAATGTTCCAAGGACTACCTATCTTAACTTTAGGATCGATTCTAACAAAGGGTGGTCGAGGGTTGTCAATTATATAATTGTGGTATGTTATTTCTTCCTTAGTGGGATAAAGGTTAAAATATGCATCAATTTCCTCATCCTCACTCTTTTCTATTATCTTAGTGACCTCAATGTCACGTTCTCCTAATTCATCATCCGGATCATCACTAATCATAGAATCGATATCTGGTGCGTTATTTGCCTTCTCAAGTTCATTCTCAAGTAACTTATGTAGTTCTCTAACCTCATCAATTTCATAAGAGATTTGGTTATGAAGTAGGTTTAAAGAGTTTTGGTCAAGCGGTTGGCTCTGAGTGGGTGTGACGTGTGGTGGTGATGGTGGATGTTGGGGTGGATCGTTGTTGATGGGTGGATTATCACCTTCCATGATGAAAGATGACAAGGTGACGAACAAAGACAGTGAACCTAATCAAGATAGAAACCTATCTAGCTATTCTATACCCCGGAAGCGGCGCCAAAAACTTGATACGTGGTTCAGGGTCGAAAGACTTTCTTTTCCGCGAGCAAGCTTTACAACCCACTAGGCAGTGTATCTAATCGTTTCAGTCTAGTATGGGTAAGCCTAGGGGGGTTGATCATTTTCTAGGGGAATAAAGAAGCTAGTAGAGATGTATGACGAAAAGGTAAGGATGAGGGTGATTCTTTTTAGTCTTTTATATTTTTTTATGAAAGCAAGTAAAATCTTGGGGTTTGAAGAGTGTGGGTTTGGTAATTCTACCTATTAAACTACTTAACAATTTAAATTAAAACTAGTTGAACTAAAAAAAGTAAAAGCTATGGATTGTATAAGTGTGTTTCTTATGATAATTAAAAGCGTGTTCATTTAGATTTTCTTACTCACTAGTTATCTTTTATTTGTCGGTTGAATTGTCACATCCTTGTCTTAATTGATGCATTGTATTCCATGTTAGTCATAGAGTGGTACCTAATTCCCCAATTCTATGAATTATAACTCTCCCTTAGAACACCCGAGATTGCCAAGTACCGAGGTATCTCCCCTGAATATCCTATTATCCTTAAGCTACAACTCTAGGTATTTATGCTATTTAGGACGTTCAAGCTCGCAACGATTAAAGAAGAAGCCAGTTTTCCTTACTCTAGCGTCTACCAATTAGAACAAGAGACAACCTCAAACGAACTAGGATTTGCTCTCCAAAATAATGCACACCTAATGCAGAAAATTCGAGGTCTATATATAGAATTTACAACCGTGACGGTGTCGCCTTTTGATATTGATGTCGTCTGGTCATTGTCATTGAGGTTTCGTCTTTTCCAAGTTATCGTTGGGACCGTGTCGTGTAGAAAGTAGTGATGCCGTCTAGGTTCCTCTTGGACGTCGTCTTGGGAAAGTCTTGGTCGTCTGGTGTAGAATGAGAGAGTGACGGCCTTCTGAAATAAGGCGTGATGTCGTCACTTGTTAAGACCAAAATAAGTTTTGAGTCGTCGCTTGAGAGCATTTGCAATATCTTGTGAGCGATAGAATCGCCCTTGGAGTTGGGACGCCGCCAGGCTTTTGAAATTTCCTTATTTTCTTGACTGTGTCATTTTCTTCATGTTTTCACTCCTTTTCATCCAAATATGCTTCATTCCAGTATTTTGCTTCTAAAAGACCTAAAATGGTAAAAGGAACGATTTTAAGCAGTAACGGATATAAAATGTAACGATTTAGGGCTTAAATGACCCCCTAAAAACATATGTTTTAAATTCTTATCAAAAGCAGCTGAAGAAGAAAGGATTAGCAAAGCTGCTTTGATCGAGGTTGTACATGAAGAAGCTGAAAGGCTTGGAATTGATCCTAAGGCACTGGCAGGAAGACAAGCTGGTGAAAAGTTCAAAAGGGCTTAGGATGTTGAACTGCTTGCTCTTAAGAAGAAAAGGGATGAAAGGGAAAAGAGGATGGCTGAACTGAGACAGCAAAGGATTGATCATTACAAATGGGTAATGACAAGCAGAAAGAGGCCGAAAACTATATCTGATATCAAGATTCATCCTAACACCAAGCCTGTTGTCCTTAGTATCTATAGAGGAAGTGAAAAAAGAACTTTTGAGGTTCATGATTTGTTTAAGTTTTCTTACTTTCAATCACTCAACTAGATGAACTAGGTCCCATCATCCTAAAGAAGAAGAATACAATTGTCAAAGATCTCATGGACTTACTGAGAAAAAGATATGAAAGACTAAAGAAAATGCATGAAGATCTTGGCATCTAATCTCTTCTTCCAGCCCTAGTGAATCAACCTTCCCCCTCTCAGTCCTCTAGAAGAAAGAGGAAGACCTAGAGGTGAGAACTAGCGGTCAAAATTCATGGCTTAGACTGCAACAGATCCCTCCCTGAAGGAGTTACATTTGTGAACCATTTATCCATTGAACAGCCTGAGAGAGGTCTTTTCTTCACTGATGAATTTGGCGATCCTGCCTTTCAGAGGTGGAGCGATATTGACTTAGCAGGAATTGAAGCAATGGTTGCCTTTTGTTGATGGCCACCCATATTCAAAATCAAGAAAAAACAAAGTTCACTCGCTACCTGAGGATCAAGATAAATGCACACCCTGATCAAGAGAAGCTAAAGTCCAAGAAACCTAAGCTTGAAGCCCTTGGATACCAGTTGGATTAGAACTACATCTGCTGCACCACCACTATCTTTTATTTTCTTGTTGTAACTTTAGGACCATGTAATATAATTTTAATGAACAATGATGTTTTATGTTATTCAGTCTCCTTTAGTTGCTTTGTAGAATCTATAGTGTGAGAAGAAGACCTTTGCACACTCACACTGAACTAAGAAACACTTAGGCTATGTTTATATCCAAATAGGGGAAGACTGTTGGGTCAGTAAATTCCCAAACTCCCTGAAACAAGGATTTGAAGATAAAATAACTTAATTGTTTAATAACCTTAAACATAAGCAAGTCACTGAATGAACAATTGCTCAGTGAGTCATCTTTAAGAAGGTCACAACGAGCCTAAGAATAAAGGTTCTCCGTTCAGTGAGGTGGGACTCAGTGAATGATATCTAAGCCAAAGAAGAAGATGATGGATTTAGTGAGTAATGACAATAGCTTATGGAATCCCCAAACTCCTCACCAACTATGAAGACTGGAGACGTAAAGACTAAAGACATGAAGACTAAAGTGAAGGCGGGATAAGTTTAAAGGGATAAGGGAGTGTCCTTATCATGCAAATGTTAACTTACCCTGAATGGATAAAATACCAAGAGTGTATCAACACTGACACAAGGAAAGCAGACAAGCTCTTTACTAAGAATTGCCTTGTGTAACAGAGATAAAATACGTAAGGTATTTTGTCATGTGAAGCTTATGTAAGTTTTGTCTTTTAGGAAAAAGGTTATATCTTATACTTGTATAAATAACATCCATAAGGTGGAGTAAAATGGTTAAGCTTGTGCACTAAATGATTAGACATTCACACGCCCTTTTACTCCTCCAAATACACCATACATTGTCATTCAATTCCAAGTGTTAGCATAGTTGTACATAAGCTTAGCTTAAGTTTAATGAGGAGTACATCATACATTGTCATTCAATCCCAAGTGTTTTTCCACAAACACTTGTGTTAGGTCACCATATTCATGATAACACAAGCATAACAATGATATAGAATGATAAGAGAAAAGTAAAATTGGTCGATACTTTCACAATAATAAATGGAAAGGTTTAGTTACAATATGAAAGAACCAACATTCTCAAATGAGAGTTACAAGTGTTTATATAGGAGAAGAAGCTAGGGCAACACTTCTAGTCCCTTCCTCTCATTCTTATAGACCAAGTCATAGGCCCATGGGCTTACTTCATAAGCCTAGGCAAAATTACAAACATATAAGCCTAAATAATTAGCAACCTATTACATAGTTAATGACCGACACTTGATAGTAGTTACACGTAATCACAACAATCTCCCCCTAAGGTTTGGTCATCTAGTTTGCTTGACGTCCTTTCAGCAATCTTCTTTCTTGTGAGTAGATGTGCTTTACTTTCTTTAACTTTGTCAGCTTGACGTCTCGTGTGTCGTTGTTCTTTGTTCTTTGTTGTTATTGTGATCATATGTTGTTGTCTACCGTTCATCAACGTCTTTGGAACTGGTGTATTTACGTCTTTCTCCACCATGCTCATACTTCCTTCGACTTTGAATATCCATATTTGCGTAGTTCTCAAGTCTTTAAAATTTTGTAGATTCTTTGACTTTGGCGTAGAATCATCATTAATTTGTGTTACCTTAATTTTGGTGAGAACTTTCATGTGATATGATGTAGGTATGAGCACGTGGATATAGAGTGTTTTTGATGATAGTGGTGGTAGTGAAGGTCTCTCCTGGAATTCCGGATCTCCAATCCTACATGTAAACAATTAGAAATAAAGTTCCCGATGTAAGAGTTCAGATATTTTGTACAGGTTCATCTTAGCTCGCTGGCACGTTCTTTGAAGAATCTTATATCAGAAACTCACTGGCATGTCCCCGTACTCAATATCTTTACTCTGTCATTGTGAGCTGCTGGAGTACACCGAGGTATCACTTCACAACTGTAGACCATTTGAGACCACTGCGAACACTAAGCGTAACCCACAAGGGACTACCAAAGTGACATGCTATCAGGGTTGTTTGATGTTGACCCTGGCAAGAGTTTCCATTCAATCATTGAGGATTACTTGTGTAAATCCGCTTATAAATGTTCTGGCAGATTGCTAGGATCTGCGTAGGACTCTAGAATTTTATCGGTTGTGTCCTTAATGTTTGAACAACAAGTGATGAAATATTTAGCGTTACTAAGAGATCTTTTGATGAATCTCGTGGCTCTAGACTCGATTAGTGCATTTTAATTTTAATAATCAGAGACTGGAGCGGTGTCTCCTATTTCAATATCAACACATCTCGTAGTGAGAGGTCGATAGATTATGCAAGGTTCCCCGTGAGAATGAAACAAGTTCTTTTTAGAGAACTTGAGTGGCTTAGAAGGTTTAGTGCAGTGCGTCACTGGGTCCATGACGTCTTTGTCCTTAATACCGGTGTCATCTTTGTGACAACCAGTAGCAAATGAATTGAATCCGGTTTTTGCCCTAAGTTGAACACATGGAGGGATATTTCTATTCACCTTTTTCTTTAACTTTTCTTTTTAATTCTTCAACTCCTTCTTTCTCCTTTTCTTATATTCTCCATTTTTCAATCATACGTAAAGACTTCTAATTCTAACTTTGGGTATTGTCCTTGGGTAGATCCCTTCGGCACTGGCGGATCATAGGACGTATTTTTCCTAACCTTACTCACCTTATAACTCCATGACAATTCCTATGTTGCCATAAAACCATTCACTTGAAAATTTCTCAAAGTTTTTATGATTATAAACATATTTTGTTAACACTTTGAGAGTTTTGTATTTTCATAAATACTCCCCCTACACTTGTGCTTATGAGTTTTGACTTAAATCTGCACAACAAGGGTAGAGTTCTTACTTTTGAATTGATCGGCTCCTGATAGACAATTCCTCACGAGTGACAGTTACGTTGTTTAGTTAAAGAGTTCCATTATCATCTTTTAGGTGGCAACTAGCTCTAATAAGTAACTTGAAGATGTAAACTCTCCTTGAAAAGGAGGTTAGACCCGTCAAGGTTTGTTTACATCACTAGCGAACTAGCGTGAAATTATTAGCCGCCCAGGACAAGTCTTTTCGATTACTGACATTTCAAAGTTTGTCAATTCATGGGTTATGTCTGAGTTTGAGCACTTTTGAGATTCCATTTACTTCACAACATATTTTTGATCCCCCCCTCAAAAATGGCATATCAATGTTATTTTTAAAGAAACGTTGATTTAAAATATAACCATTTGGAGTTTTACGGGAAGTGGTCAACAAAAACTTTTGGTTTTGAACAAAGATGTTTGCAAAATTAGGGGATGATAACATTGCTATGAGTGTGTTCATTCTTAGTGGATACTCCTTCTCCACTAGCATAAACCAATCATGTATACTGGTATAGACATGATGTACACCAGATGAACTGTATAGAATCCAAGTAGTTTCTGGAACTGCAGAATCTTGACTCCAAAGTCTGTCAAAAGGATCAGGCTCAAAAAGTCTTTCCAGCTCTACCCAAAGCTCCCGCTCCTCTTCATCAGGATCTTCTTTATGATTTAACTTCTGCTGTACCAGTTCCCACAATCTTACCAGATCATCTCTATCAAAGGATTTGCACATATCTGCAAATGTCTTGTACATCTCCACAATGTCACCAACTCTGATGATCTTCCAAGCTTTTCCAAATCTATCACTATAAATCTCCCAATCAATTATTGGATGCTTGGTCTGCAAAGCTTCTACATGCATGCCCTCATCAGGTTGAATGATCATCAAGTCTTTCAACTATTTGTCCTCCAAGTCTTTCTCTACTGCAGATGAACTTCCTTCAATCTTCTGCTTCTTAGATACTTCAGACTCCAAAGATTAAACCTGCTCTCTTAGTTCTAACAGTTGGATCTTCTGTTCCAATAGGTCTGAAATCTTGTAGTCTTCTATAAGCATTGACATATATTTCTTGTATCTCATCAAAACTCTTTCCCTTTAGCTCAGAATCCTTATTGTAATCTTGATGTTTCAAATAAATTTTCATATTTCTCATTAGCTATCATTTTGTTTGGGGCTTGACTCTTTTCTTTTTTGTTCTCTGTTGTTCCCTCATCTTGTTCAAAGAAATCTTGAATTGCATCCTCTTTCTCTTCTTCTGGAACTGCTGCAACTTCTTCTTCTTGCAGCATCTGAGGAAGTAGTCTGTCTGATTCTTCAATAAATATTTCAGTAGACTTCTTTAACTTTTTCTCTTCAAGAAATCTTACTACCTCTTGTTCTTGCACTTCTTTTGCATATTCATCATAAAAAACCATCTGTGCAGAACCCTTTTTCTTCTTATTAACTGGTTCTTCTTCAAGCAAGATGCCTTTGCCTTTGTCAACTCTAGCAGTGTCTTCTTCTGCACTGGCAGTAACTTCTTTTTCACTAACAGTTTCTACTACCTTCTTTGTACTGGTAGCAGTATCTGTGAAATCCTCCTGAACTTCAACCACTTCTGTTGGAGCTTCCAGATCAACTACTTCATCAAGATCCACTTCTTCAGTTACTTGTACATTATCTCCCATGTCTTGATCTTGATCCCTACCACTTTCAAAGCTCAATGTCCTCCCCTGAGTTTCAGCATCTGTTTTCCTCCCTTGTTTGTAAAATTCCCCAATGTCTTCAGGTTCATCTGAACTGGTAGAATCCACAATATTATCTTTCCTGGGAGCCTACAATGCCTTAAACTTGAGCTTTAACCTTTTTACCTTCTTGAAAAGGGTAGAGTAGACTGTTGTATAAAGTTTCTTTGTAGCTTTCAAGTCGTGCTCCAAAACCTCTACCTTGGCTGTCAACTGGGTACATAAATTCATCAATTTCTTTAGTGATTGGCTGCCCTCAGCACTTCCGGATATGTTACCTTCTGGGAGAGGTGCATCATGAGGCATAGACTCAGTATTCTCCCTAGTTGGACTAGGGGGAACACTAAAGCCAACCATACTATCTAGTTGGCTTGGGTTTCCATCTGTTGTATCCAGTATGTTAGGACTAGAAACATCTAATAATGCCATGGTTGAAGTCTTATTGATGTTACCACTGCCCTATGCTGCATCTAAGCTAGACATAGTAGTGGTAGCCCCTTCCACTCTGCGAGAGACAGTCTCATTAACACCAGGGGTCTGAGTAGGAATACTAGGATGAGATACCATAGTACCATGTCTGTGTTTTCTACTATAGGTGTGTGTTACAGGTGGTGTATAGGTGATATCTGAAACAACAATGGGTGTGTGTTGGGACTCAGCTGGGATTGCTGATCCTTCACCCTGTACCTGCACAATCATAGTTGGAAACAAAGGAACTACCACCCCATTAAACTACCTTGATGCCATAGACATATTTGCAAAAAGTTTTTGTTGCAAACAAGGTGTTGGAAAATTTTCTTTATGGGTGAGTAGCTTGCTTTCTTCAAAATAATTACAATAAATCTTGGGTACATAAGAAATTTTGTTTTGGAATCCACATTCTTCACCATATTTAAAAAAATGAGTTTAGAAAAATTGTAAGTCCTTCATGTTGATAAACAGATGAGAGCAATAGCAATATTGCTACTGAATTGCTCCCTAGAGGTTTTCTTAGGACTAATACATTGAAGAAGGGTATGTATTAAAAACCTCCATTGTGGGGAGAAACAACCTTTTTGAAAAGTCAGTTTTTGATTGACTGTATCATATCCTATTCTAGATAGGTGTTGAAAATTTTTAGTATTTGTGTTAGGATTTGGAAAATCCAGTAGTTAAAGTGTCGGTCACCTCAAGTATATGTAATCGGTAGAAAGCTCGTAGTCGTAGTTATTTTATGTTAAGTAGTAGTTAGTTATGTAACACTGTGGAGGACGGACGGGTCTTTACCCACTGTATGCCTGATCCACAACCCGTTGTGTGGTGTTTTATTGTAAGACTATAAATACTCTCTACCTCCCAAGGTAGAGAGTTGGAGCTCATAATAAGATTTTTCTTTCTCTCACTAAAGTTCCCTAAACCTCTAACTTTCTCTCTATAGAACTCATAATACGCCTATTTGATATTATGGTTTAGTGTGTTTGTGAAATCCAATATGTTACAAATGGTATCAAGAGCCATGGTTTGATCATCTCTTACATATCTTTGGATTTCTAGTGACTTTTAGGTGGTTTTAGAGTTTGAATAAGTTTAGTGGTTTTTTGCATCATTTGGATCATTTCTAGTGTTAAAGTTTGAATCTTGGGTGTTGTTTTGTGTTTAGAATCATTGTATGTGCTTGGGTTTTGATTTGGTAAGCTTGAATCATCGTGGTTGGGTTGTTTTTGGATTGAAAAGTGGTGTTTATGTGATTTTCTAGGTAGCGACTTGCGCCACGGATAAGTTTTCTTACTAGCGACTTAAATTGCAATTTGGTAGCGAGTTGTAGTTGAAGGTCTTAGCGAGTTGAGCTAGAGACTTGTCTATTGAGACAAGCCGACAAAAAGAACACTTAGTGGAGTCTCCACTACGAGTAGCGACTTGTTGAAAGTTAGTGACTAGTACTTAAGTTTGTTAGCGACTTGGTGTTAGTGATTTGGTGCTTAGCGAGTTGCTCTTTAGCGACTTGACAACTTAGCGATTTGGTGCTTAGCGAGTTGCTCTTTAGCGACTTGACAACTTAGCGACTTGGTGCTTAGCGACTTGTTGTCAAAATTTTGCTAGCGACTTGGTGCTTAGCGAGTTGTTATTTAGCGACTTGACTGTGTCTTAGCGACTTGGTGCTTAGCGACTTGGTTCAGTTTTTCTTAGCGACTTGGTTGACTCTGTCTGTAATACGGTTTTCTCTTGATTTTGTAAAATCCCGTGAAAGAATCTATTTCCCGGTTTAATCATAGAGTTATAAAATCCCGTTTAATCTGTCAACATGTCTACCAACGTTCCTACAATCATCTCCACTGTAGCCGAGGATGTTCAAGCAGCTGGTTCAGATACTCGTCCACCCATGCTTGACAGAACTGACTACGACTCTTGGGCTCAACGAATCAGATTGTATTGTCTTGGAAAGGAAAATGGAGTCAACATTCTCAAATCCATTGATGAAGGACCGTATCGGGTTGAGACTACTAGAGACATAATTGATACAGCTGAAGATGGAACAATGATCTATTGAATAGACAGACCAAAGACGTATGATGAGATCAATGATAAGGAGAAGAAGAGATTTGATGCAGATATCAGGGCTTCTAACATCATATTGCAAGGTCTTCCAAAAGACATATACAAGCTTATCAACCACAACACTGAAGCAAAGGCTGTATGGGATAATGTCAAGATGCTTCTCTCAGGTTCTGAATTAACTGTTGAAGACAGAGAATCTCAATTATATGATGAATTTGAGCATTTCAAGATGAAACCAGATGAGAGTGTCTATGAGTACTATGTGAGATTCCATAAGCTTGTGAATGACATGAGAAACATTAGAATGACCATGCCTAATATTCAGTTGAATTCAAAGTTTGTAAACAACATGAATCCCGAATGGCACAAGTTTGTCACATATGTGAAGCTCACTAAAGGACTGAAGAATACTAAATATGAGCAACTGTATGCCTTCCTTCTCCAGAATGAGAGACATGCTATGTTTGAAAAAAGGATTCTGGAACAGTTCAAAACCAATCAGGGAGAAACAAGTTCATCCAATGATTCAACTGCCTTCTACTCAAACATTGGAATTACCACCACAGCATCTCAAGTTATACCCATGGGTAATGGTAATCACAAACTCATACCCGATCCTATGTTCAAACAAGCTGATGCTGATGCACATGTGGGAAACTTCATTAATCAACTGGCTCTCTGATTAGTCAAAACATGAACTCTCTTCCACACACCAACAACAATCTCGAACGCATCCAATCCACACAATCAAGGCCACATCGAGATGGGAAGGTTATGGTGCAACCAGTTCAAGAAAGGCAGTATGATCAGAGAAGGGGTGGAGTAGGTGGAGGCTATGGTGGAAATCAGAATCGAGGAAGGATTGGAAATTAAGGACAAACTAAGCCTATCAAATGTTACAACTGTGGTGGTAAGGGACACATTGCAAGAAACTGCACATCACCAAAGCGCCTCGAATGCTGAGTACTTCAGGGATAAGATGTTGCATGTGCAAGCTCAGGATAATGGTGTAACCTTGGATGAAGAGGAGTTGTTGTTTCTTGCTGAAGGGAATGCTAAGACATACGATGCAGATGTGGATGAGCAGCCAATTTAGGAGATAGGTCACAATCATCAGAATGCCTTTCAAGTCGCTGATTGTGATGCATACGACTCTGATGTTGATGATGGACCTACTGCACAAACAATTTTCATGGCTAGTATTTCTCCAATGGTCTCTCCTAAGGTCTCACCTTCACCACAAGGTGGACCATCCAAAGATAAAATCATCTCAGAGGTATTAAAACTATATGATGATGTTGATGAGCAAAAGATGCATAATGAAGTACAATCTCTTGAGACTTATGAATCAGATATTGATGATGTGGGTAATAGCAATGTTGTCCCATATGATCAATATGTGAAGCAAAGTGAAAGTGAGATTGTACCAAGTAATGCATCTTCTGCATTCAATAATGACTATGTCTTTGATGAATTCAATCAATGTGCCCCTCAAGATTCTGTTATCTCGAACTAATGCCTATAAAGAACGTGTTGCTATTTATGAACAACGTGCTAAATTTGAGTTGACCACCCGTGAGCAGGAAATGGATGACCAAATGCGTATAATCATTAGAAAAAGTAATTTTAGAGAAGAAGTATTAAAACAAGAGTTAAATTCCTTACAAGAAAAGCTATCTAAAACTGCTAAGCAAAAACAAGAACTTCAAGAAAATGTGAAAATGCTTAAGCAAGAATTTAATGCTAAGGAATCAAAACTTTTGAAAGATTTTTCTAATCTGAAAACTTTGAAAAACAAGCATGAAAACAAGTTGTATGCGTACAAGGGAACACCATTCAGACTGCCCACATGATCACTAAGCATAGAGTCTTAAGCGATAAGCATAGCATTCCCCTTGTTGAGGAACCAAATCCAGAGGTCATTAAAAAGGCTAGAAATGCTCATAAGGTACTTTATGATGGCAATGAAATCCTTAAACCTAGACAGAAACCTAGTTGCACTGAGTGCACTGAGGAAGATAAGAAATCAGATGAAATCACTAGGGAAAAGATAAACAAGAAATTAGATGATCCTAAATGTAAAGAGAAGAAAATAAATATTACACCCCATGATTACAAGAAGGAGAATTGGATTTCCTTAAACAAATTTAAGCCTCAAACGTTGTTAACACCTAAACAATTTTTCTTGAAAAAGGACTTAGATAAGCAAAAAGCTGAAAATCTTGTTGAAACGAACCCTCCCCTCAGGAAAATGCCTGCCGCAACTGTGTATCCTCCAAATACACCTATGCATTTAGTCCCTAGATCTATTGCCACTAAGAGCAAAACCTTAATCACCAATATGTTATTCTTCAACTATTTGTCGATTTTGAGAAAACTTGTAAGAAAATGATCTCACCCACTGGGATAACTGAAGGGAAAGGGGTTTTGAGCAAACAAAAGAATGCTATCTAACTGAGGTCATGCCTTTCTTTAAACTACTAAAAGATCATTTTGAGAGTCTTAAAAGGGGATAGATTCAGATATTAAAGGAATGGAAAAGGAATTTGATGCAATGATAGTTGAGGTTAGTGACTATGAGCGAGCATTAAAATATAATGAGATTGAGAGGAAGAACTTGCATACCTTGAATGAGAATCTTATTTCTGAATGTATTGCTCAAGATGTGTTTTACACTACTACTAATTGCTCCATTAATGCTTCAATTTCATGAATTATCTGTTGCTCTGAAAGTCTCCCATGATCGTGTCATTGAGCTTGAAAAGATTAATTCAAAACTTAATGAGAAAATTGATCAAGATGATCACGATAATTTGGTAAAGCATCTTTCTAAACTAGAAGTTGAACATTTTGATTTACAACTAAAATATCAACATCTAAAAGAAAATGTTAAAACCTCAAATATCAAGATATCCTTGGATGTTCCTCGCATTTGATGCAGCTTTTGAAATTAGCAAACGTGATGAACAGATTCGAGCTCATTATAACACGATCAAAAAGTTGAAAGCCCAAATATCTCAATTGAAGGGTGAAAAGAACAATGTGACCGAATCCCAAATGCCTCCTCCTTTAGATTCTCAGTACTTCAAACTTTTCATCTTCAAAACTTAGTTAATGCCTTACAAAAGGAAAACGAGAGTTTTCTAGAAGAAAATGAAAAAGTTAAACGACACTTTAAAGAGTTATATGATTCAATGAAAGTCACCCGTGACCAAAATAACGAAAAAATAACGTCTTTACAAAAGGAAATTGAGAATCTGAGAAGTTAGGAAAATGGGAAACTGCCACTTGTTTTCAATAAGAATGTTGTCTCAAAGTCATCCTCTGACCGTAAATACACATTCTTGTTAAATACATTCCTCCTCATCTTAGGAATAATGAACCTGCTTTTCATGACTATTGTACTTACCTCAAGGATAGTCTAGAATGTCTCCGTGAGATTGTCGAAGAGGATTTCATTAACAAACCTCTTGATAGAGAAATTAGGTTTGCTTGCCTCCAGGCCAAACGATCTCAAGAGCCGCTAGAATGTGTAATTGCAACATGTCCTAAATCCTTAGGTGCAAAAGGCAAAGCTGTGATGCCTTGTTCTATGCCTAGTGCCAAGCATTCAAACCATTCTAGGCCCAGTTTTAAGAAAGTGAACATCAATGTGCCTTCTAGTAATATAGATCCTTACACGTCTAGTTCAGGAATGCAATAAGTAGATCAACCAACTAATGTTCCCATAATTCCCTCTACAGGAGTAATCAGTGACATTAAAGCAAGCAGGTCAAAGCCTCCAGGAAATACCAAGCAAGATAGGACCTCGCAAACTAAAAATGTGCATTAGAAGAGAGTAGAAGACCAAACTAGGAACTTTAAGTCTGTGTTGAATAAAACGAATCGTGTTGATTCTAGTATTAGCCATAGGCATACTGTAACTAATTTGAATTCTGATACTATTTGCAAACTATGTAATGATGTCTGTATGAATTCTGTTGCTAATCATGATTATGGTGTGAATGCTTTGTCTAATGCTGTCAAATGCTCAGTTAAAATTGTTAATGCTAATAATCGTGCAAAGAAGGCTAAAAGGCAAAGACGAAAGATTGTTAGAAAACAGTGGAAACCCACCAGAAGAACATTTATAAAGATAGGTTATTATTGGATACCTTTTGGCCATAAGAATAATCAGTTTTGCCCTCAAACTGCTAAGACTATGCCCACTAGAAAATGGATGCCTACTGGTAGAACTATTCCCTTAAGAAGTGAACATACTTTGAATAGCTCAAATATAGACACCAAAGACTGCATCTATTCCTAATGATTCCATTGCTTCTACTTCGATAGGGATGTTTCTATTTCGATGTGGGTGTTCCAATCTGTTACTAACCAAGTGGAACCCATTCTTGCATGGGGATCCCAATTATCCAGCTATCCATTCTTGTCTGTGTTCAACTGAAGATCGTTCAAATCGTTCGTGGTACTTGGACTCACTGTTCCAAGCATATGACCGAGACCGTCGCGGCTCATGAACTTCGTGAGTAAATTCATCGGACTGTTAGATTCGGGAACGACCATTTTGGAGCAATTATGGGTTATGGTGATTATGTAGTTGGCAAAAGTGTAATCTCCATGGTATATTATGTGGAAGGTCTTGGTCATAATTTGTTCTCTGTTGGTCAATTATGTGATTCCGATCTAGAGGTGGCCTTTAGAAAACATACTTGCTTCGTTAGAGAACTTGATGGTGTGGAATTATTAAGAGGTACTCGAGGTTCTAACCTATACACCATTTCTATCAAATACATGATGAAGTCTTCCAATCGCTTGCTGTCAAAGGCTTCTAAAACAAAGTCATGGTTATGGCATCGTCGTCTCAATCACTTGAACTTTGGCACCATTAATAACCTGTCCAGAAAGGATCTTGTCCGAGGCTTGCCCAGATTAAAATATGAAAAATATCATCTTTGTTCAGCTTGCCAATTGGGTAAAAGCACGAAATATGCCCACAAACCAAAACCCACAAATTCAGTAATGGAAGTTCTTCATACCCTTCATACATTCTAGTAGTTGTTGATGACTACTCTCGATTTACTTGGGTAAAGTTTTTGAGGACAAAGGATGAAACTCCAGATGTCATCATCAAACTAATCAAACAACTTCAGGCTCGACTCAACAATACCGCCAATTGTTCGAACGACAATGGCACAGAGTTTGTCAACAAAGACTTAATTCAGTTTTATGAAAGTATTGGAATCAGTCATCAAAGAAGTGTTCCACGAACTCCTCAACAGAACGGTGTAGTTGAAAGACGAAATCGAACTCTTGTGGAAGCCGCAAGAACAATGCTTATTTATTCTAAGGTTCCAATGTTTCTATGGGCTGAAGCCATTGCCACCGCTGCTACACCCAAAATCGTTCCCTTATACACACCTCTCATGGAAAAACTCCATATGAACTTGTTCATAAACGTAAACCTGATCTTTCCTACCTTCGTGTGTTTGGTGCTTTATGCTATCCAACTAATGATGGTCAAGACTTAGGTAAACTAAGAGCAAAGGCAGATATTGGAGTTTTTGTTGGTTATGCATCAAACAATAAGGGTTACCGAATCTACAACAAGAGAACCCGAAATATCATGGAAACTATTCACGTTACGTTCAATGAGCTGACCGGTCAAATGGCTCCTGGACAATCTAGTTTTGGACCGGCACTTCAAAACAGTCCCATTGGTTCATCTCCTGTACCAAACTCATCTCCAAAGAACTCCATATGTACCTCCATTCGAAGATGATTTAAAGAAATTGTTTGATCCAATGTTTGATGAACACTATGAACCAAATGTGATGAAATGTCATCCCATCAACAGAGGCTGCTCCTATCCCGTGAATGAAGTGAACCCTTCATCTCAATTACATTAAGTCAAGAAGCGCTGCTCGATCACTCTGTCTCATCAACAAATCATCAATCATCAAATGTACATCATGGAAGTGTTTCTTGCATCAATGATGAAGTTAATCCCTTTGCAACTCGCCAAGATGCTCCATTTGAAAATATCTTTGCTCCTGAATCATCATCAGAACCATCTTCATCAGGAGACACCGACTCTGCTACTTCAGTTCCACAACAACAACCACATGAACACCTTAGAAAATGGACACATGATCACCCATTGGACAACATCATTGGAAACCCCTCTCGCCCAGTATCCACACGGAAACAACTTGCAACCGATGCCTTATGGTGCTTCTTCAACTCCGTACTCTCTAAGGTCGAACCAAAAGACATTAAAACCGCCATGAATGAAGACTGCTGGTTCAATGCCATGCAAGAAGAAATTCATGAGTTTGATCGACTTGATGTATGGGAGTTAGTACCTGCTCCAGATTGTGCTATGATCATTGCTCTTAAATGGATTTTCAAAGTGAAACTTGATGAGCATGGTGATGTCCTAAAGAACAAAGCTCGATTGGTTGCCAAAGGATACCGTCAAGAAGAGGGTATTGACTTTGAAGAATCTTTTGCTCCTGTTGCTCGTATCGAAGCTATCAAAATCTTCTTGGCTAATGCGGCTAGTAAGAACATGGTCGTATATCAGATGGATGTGAAAATAGCCTTTCTTAATGGTGATTTGAAAGAGGTGGTTTAAGTCACCCAACCAGAGGGTTTTGTGAATCCGAGCATCCTACTCATGTCTATCGCTTGAAAAGGATCTTTACGGTTTAAAGCAAGCTCCTAGAGCATGGTATGATACGCTGTCAAAGTTTCTTTTATCCACTGGATTCAACAAAGGAGCAGTTGATCCTACATTGTTCACCCGGAAGTCAGGCAAACATTTAATTCACGTTCAAATTTATGTTGATGATATTATCTTTGCCTCGACTGACCCCAATGAATGTGATAGTTTTTCAAATGAAATGGGTCCCAAATTTCAAATGTCTATGATGGGACAAATGTCATTTTTCTTGGGATTACAAATTTCACAAAGTCCCGGAGGCATTTTCATAAATCAATCTAAATATGCAAATGAGATTTTAAAGAAATTTGGTTTTGTATCATGTGACACCGTTGACACTCCCATGATTGAATGAACCAAGCTAGATGAGGACCACTCAGGGATCATGGTAGATCAAACAAAATATCGTAGCATGATTGGATCCCTGATGTACCTCACAGCTAGCAGACCAGACATCTTGTTCGCTGTGTGCATGTGTGCTAGATATCAGGCTAAGCCTACTAAACGGCACCTTGAAGCGGTTAAACGGGTCTTTCGGTATCTCCAAGGAACCATCAATATGGGACTGTGGTACCCAAAGGACACCGGTATGTCACTAATGCCTATGCAGATGCCGATCATGCAGATGTCAAGATACACGTCTAAGTACGCCGGAGGTGCTCAGTTTTTGGGTGATAAGCTTGTGAGTTGGTCTTCAAAGAAGCAAATGAGTACTTCTATTTCCTCTACAGAGGTGAATACATAGCCATGTCATCTTGTTGTGCTCAAATTCTTTGGATGAGATCACAATTATCTGACTATGGCTTTGAATTCAACAAAATCCTCTCTTTGTGATAATAAAAGTGCTATTGCTCTCTCATGCAACAACGTTCAACACTCAAGAGCAAAGCACATAGACATCCGAAATCATTTCATCAGGGAGCAAGTGGAAAACGGTGTGGTGGAACTCTATTTTGTGAAGTCGAATACCGGTTAGCGACATCTTCACCAAAGCTCTTCCGAGAGAACGTTTTGAGTTTATTCTTCCTAGACTTAGCTTGAAAAGCCTTCAACCGAAAACACTCAAACGCCTTTAGGAGGAAGACGAGGAGTAAAGGTCTTTCCTTCATCTATATCTTGTATATATTTATCCAAAAAGCAAAATACAAAATTACAAACCCTTCAAAAATCAAATAGAAAAATATAAAACTTTCAAAATCCATAAAAATGTGAAAATTCGAAAAATCCTCAAAAATATTGTCATTTTGTCATGCTTTTCTAGATTCGATAATATCTACGGTCTTAATGCTGTCATTCAAAGAATGATACTGGGCTTTAGATGTTGTTCGAATATTCTTAAAAAAAATAAAAAAAAAATTGGGAGAAAGAGAAACAATGGTTTACTGTTTCTTCAGACAGTAACCCGCTTTTCAAAGGAAGAACAGAGCCATGTCTTATCTCATATCTCAAACCTAATGCTCTGATTCTAAAAACAAACGTTTGTCATCAACAAGAAAAATGTTCTATTACAAATATTTTTCCTTCTAATGATTCCTCTGAAAAATATTTGCAATCTTATGAAAACTCAATTGTCTTGAAAACACTTCGGACTCTATTTTTGAAAATCAAAAGAACTTTTCAAGTGTCAAAATCTCAATTCATCAATCAACGACTCTCGTCATTGATTGAGGGGGAGAATGATTTTTCAATTAAATCAAAAAGTGTTCTTTTCAAACAATTTGCACTTAAATGAGTAAGGTCTACTCTAAATGGTTTACAACATGTTACACAATTGGTTCCAGACCTTGGTTATTATTATGTTTTCAAAAGATAATTATGCATGTTTAATCAATGGAGTTTAAAGTCTCAAAATCCAATCCTTATCAGATTAAAACGCTTTCATAATCAAGTCACAATTCTCCTTAAAAGCTTTCAAAATCAATTTAAATCTACGGAGATCACAAATCTCAAATGATTTGATAATTGTGATCGGGGGAGAATTTGTGATTTAAATTGGATTTAAACTGATAATTCGATAGATGGTTTCATAAGTGATTAGCGTGTTTGCCTCCTCGCAAGTGACAAGCGATTTCAAATTTTCGATGCACATATTGAGGGGGAGCAAACTTTTGAAAAACTCATCCTTCTTCAAAATGTTTTATCTACTCAAATTGATTGGGAAGTGATGATGATCATTTTAGAAAATGTTAATCAAAAAGATTGGACCTTTCATTCTTAATCTAACGAATTCAAAGATCTCTTGCCTCCATGTGCTAAACAATTTCTAAATGTTATGCATATGTTGAGGGGGAGCATTTCTAAAATATCAAAACAATTAAGATACAAAATGCCTTGATTCTATATCACAAGTATCTTGATTGATTTTCAAATGGTTTTCAATTGGTTCCAATGGCAGATGAACGTTACCAAAAAGACCGACCAACTTTACTTTATGTATGGTGATATAAGGATGATAAGGTTAGGTTATGGTCCCATGATCCGCCAGAACCGGAGGGATCTACCCAGGACAATCCACTAGATAGTGTAGAAGTCCTTAGGTATGATGAAAAAGGAGAAAGGTGAGATATGGGAAGAGTGCGGACTGAGACAGAGCTAGTACTAGAATAAACCCAACAAGGTTCTAGTAATGAAGTCTCGGTAAGCACTGAAGGGGTTGAAGAATGAAAAGAATTGAATGTGAAAAAGGGTGAAAAGAAATAGCCCTCCATTTATTCAACCTTAGGCAAAACCGGTTCAATTCATATACTACTAGTGGTTACCAAGGTAACATCGGTATTGAAGACAAGACGTCATGGACCCAAGGACGCACTGCACTTCAACTTTCCAAACCACTCAAGTTCCTCTTAAAAGGACTTGTTTCATTCTCACGGGGAACCGACATAATCTATCGACTTTCTCTTAGAGATTGTTGATATTGAAGAAGGAGACCCTCTCCCTAGTCTCCGGCATAGGAACCAAATATGCACAATTGAGTCTAGAGCCACGAGATCATCTTATAAATCTCATTAGGACACTCTTAATGAAGACTCTCTGTTTCACACAATGTGGAAAGAGAGATTATATCTTATGAGTCCTACCCATTATCCTTGTGGTATTGCCAGAACATCTAAGTGATATGCATACATATTCACGATGAAGATGGAAAGCCTTCTGGAGCCAGCATCAAACAAGCTCCTGGTAGGTGGCATGTAAGATCTATCCAATAGATCAAGCATGTGACAACAGAACAGAAACAATGGGGCGATTCAATCTTTTGAATCAATCCTAGTTCAGGTTATGGATTGATGGATACCTTTGAAAAACCGGTCGTTGTGCTTAAAAACTATTTTCTTTAGCATGTCGACTGTGTACTTATTTCTCAAAATAAAAGGTGTTTTGAATGATAATTGATTTTCATTAAAAACTTCGTTGTATTGCAAAAACAATTTCTATAGAGCAATACACGACTGTTTTTCAAATCTCTTTTCATCAATCAGTGAATCTCGTTTCGCTGGTTCACTCATTCCGTGTTGTCTTCTTTGAGACGTTCCGGTTTGAGAACAGCTAGAACAGCTGTAAAACCCTGCAAGGAAATTCTTGAATTATACCTCGATCACAGCAGTACTTGTACTGATCAACGGGAACCGTGGGCCGTGTACCTCAATTCATCGAAAGTGATCAAAGACACTTTCGTGCGCTTTATTGCTAACTGCTTTATGCGGTACACCCGACGCTTGCGTGATCGAATGAAGCGGTCAATCCATAGCCGCATGCTCACACAACACATTCATATCTAAAGAAATCATGATTAGTGCATCAATGATTCTGATATTTTCACTCAATGATTCTCGCTACTGCTGCCGCAATATCATGAATCAACGAAAGCTTCCGCTACTAGGATAAGAATAAATCATGATCCAGAATGTGAGCATGTCGGTCCAAAAGTCACAACATCACATAATACCAACACCACAATGGATTAGTCAGAGATTTAATGTTGCTGATAATCTCAAAGGTGACTCAAAACTCAGTATCACGTGGATCGGTTAAAGACCTCCACTCAGATTATCCAAAACATGCAAAAATGAAGAATCAAAGACTACGAGCTACTGAACAAGAATCCAAGAACAATCTCAATGTAATATCAGTTTGTTTTCTATGAAATTTAATGTATGTTTGAGGTGACCTCCCTTAGGGGGAGATTGTTAGGATTTGGAAAATCCAGTAGTTAAAGTGTCGGTCACCTCAAGTATATGTAATCGTTAGAAAGCTCATAGTCGTAGTTATTTTATGTTAAGTAGTAGTTAGTTATGTAACACCGTGGAGGACGGACGGGTCTTTACCCGCTGTATGCCTGATCCACAGCCCGTTGTGTGGCATTTTATTGTAAGACTATAAATACTCTCTACCTCCCAAGGTAGAGAGTTGGAGCTCATAATAAGATTTTTATTTCTCTCACTAAAGTTCCCTAAACCTCTAACTTTCTCTCTCTAGAACTCATAATACGCCTACTTGATCTTATGGTTTAGTGTGTTTGTGAAATCCAATATGTTACAATTTGGCAAGTTAAAAATTCCTTCCTCATATTCCAATCAGAGATGTCTCCTCAAAGATGATTCAAAAATCCTAATTTTCTTACCTTCTACCTTTGCTTTTAATTGTTTGTCCCCCTGTTCTAATGTTTTGATAGTAGCTGTCTGGCAAAACTGTTGAATATGGGAGACATAGATTGTGGGGTGTGTAATAAGTGCATAACTTATGTATGATTGGTTTAGAAAATCCATTATCTGATGAAATTCTCCACTACCTTCAGGCTTTTCCAAGAACGCAGTCTGATTGTGAGATTTAACAAACTCCAAATTATCCATGATAAAAGTTTTGTTAGACTGCTGGGATTGATTAAGGTTTAATTAACAGTTGGTACTGGCAATTGAGGTTTTATTAAGGTTTCAGAAGTTTACGTATGTGATAATCTTTCTTAGAATAAAATATGATAAAAATATGGAAAGTGAATAATTATCACAAATAACAACCCTATAAATATATCTAGACAGATAAAAAAAATCCTCAAGGGCTAGTAATAACGGTTTTAACCACACAGTACCAACGGCTATTCAGCAGTACAAAAATTTTACGCTAGCAGTACAAACTTTATACTAGCAAAGGCAAACTTTTTGACAAAAATTTAATCTGACAGTACAAACTTGTTATCTTTGAAAAACATATTGTCCACCACATTTTGATAAAAATAAGTGTAAATGGAGAACACTTATCATAGTTTTTAGCAAACTACCAGCTATCAACAGATTTAAGATGTCTTTACCAATAGCCGTTTGCTTTAGACTAGTTAACTCTTCACTGTGAAGTATGGTGAGTTAAAAACCATATATTTTTTGGTAAACTATCAACCATGAACGGATTTGAGAAGTCTTTACTAAGAGCCTTTTGCTTTTGGACTAGCCAGTTCTTTATGATACATGGTGAATTGATTACCATTCCTCACTCCTTTGCACAACTCCACTCCAAAGGAAGACATGTTTCTTTTGTCATCATCAAATAGGGGAATTACATTCTTAACCTGCAAATGTTATTAGACACCAAGAAAAAATACAATCCAAGATTTTCACACATAGTAACTTATCAGGTTATAAAAGCAGTACCAAAAATTTTATACTGACAGTACAAACTGCTTTTATAAGAATACAATTATAGCAGTAGAAACAAACATTTGACCACAATAACAATACAAATCCTATACAAAACTTTACAAAAACACAAAGAGATAAGAATTTTGTTTAGAGATTCATCATACCAATACTTGCAATTAAAAACTGAAATCTACCCACATCAAAACCTTTTGTGAGCCTTATTCAGTTTGTAGACGTGATTAGGGAACTCTGGATCAACAAATCCTTCTGGCTGACTAACTGGTATGTGCTAAAACACATACCTTTTCATTATCAAAACTGACCCAAAACAACCAAGAAAGAGCCGTTTATTGCTAATATTTGTGGTTTTCTTGAGTTTGTGCATTTGCAGGTACGGATATGTAAGAACACACAAAAAGGAACCAAATCGACGTGAACCGAGCACGAGAGATTAAGAGAGCTTAAGCCGGTTTTAAGATCAAAATTGAGCATTTATGAAGATTTTATTCTCCGAGGATGATTTTTGAAAGATATACTCAAGTTTGAAGAAATGTCAAGATTAGTCCCTCAACTTTGAGTTTTTGGCAGAAATGACCCTTGAAGATTCAAAAAGTTTCAAATTGGCCCTTGGTTTATTTGAGGATTGGCAAAGATGGTCCTTGGAAGATACTTTCAGAATTACATGTTTGGCCCTTGGAGTTTCAAATTTTGCAAGATTAGTCCCTATGGTTACCTTTGGATCATTTATCTAGTCCAAAATATCCAAGTCCAAAAGCCACGGCCCAATCCTAAACTATGCACCCGGCCCAAACTTAACAAACAACCCTACCAATATCCACTACCCATTTACCCGCTATCTAAACCCGTGTCAAACCCATGACCGTCAACCACTTTTGATTAATAATAAAATAAACCAAAAGCCTAACAAAGGTCTAATTTACCCCGCTCTTCCCCAAACAACCTTTTACCCACCATTTTACCACCATTTACCCACACCCAAACACCAAACCTCGCATAAGGATCTTTCCATCCTTCTAGAACCTCTGACTTGTCAGATAAGGTTGCCCACGTGGCTAAGTGGAGCTCTCCTATTGGCCGTGACACATCAATTGGTGAATTGGAGCAATGTGATTGGAGGTGATGATTCATGGGATTTGTGTGGCTGCTATTTGCTTCTAGGCTCTTCTGAAAGGGATCCCAAGACCTTGTGAAGGCTATATAAAGACCCTCTTGGCTCACATAGAAATCGTGCAATTCCTAGTTTTCATTTTAGCTTATTGTTCTTAATTTTCAGTAGTTTTATAAATGTTTTCTTAAGCTTTTATTGTATTTTTCAATTCCTTGTAACCCTTTTTCAATATTAATTAAAGTTCCAAGTTTTTAAATTTTATCTTGCATATCTTATTTAAAGTAATCAATAAGCTATATGGAATAATGGAATAAGCTCATTTCAGCTTGCTATAGCTTTAGTGAGCTTATATTGTACCCTCACTGTCCACTTTATTCATTTACAATCACAAAAACTCTTGGTCAACGGAAGTCAACTGTGTGCTACTCTTGGTTCAGAAATGAAAATGGGTTGATTGTGATAATGGATCCGTTGATTTGATGTTATATGGGTTAGGTCTAGTGGTTCTATTGCTGGTTTGCAAGCCATTGTGGCTGGACTTCTTGTAAGTAGAAGCTTAATCTCATTTTTAGCTTAATAAATGGTAGCTGATATTATTTCTATTAGATCTGTTGTAGTGATGATTATTGCTATCATATTAGTTTTGTTTAAATGCATTGAATCTGTTTTGATGTTGGATTAAGCTTGTCATTGCATTTTTTGCTTGAGTATATTGATTAATCTGTCATAAAGGGGTGTTTGGATTGCTTGATATAACTGAGTTTAAAGTTGTCTTGGTATAAGGTTTCGTTGCATTAGTCTCGATAACACTAGTAACATCATTTCAATAAAAGTTTACATCAGTTCTTCAATAAAGTCAAAAATTACTTTGTATCCGATCTCATATGCATATCTGTTGGAATCAGTTGGTATAAATGGATAAACTAGCTTGTTAAAGTTTCATTTCATCATATTTCACCTTAATCAGTCTAAAATTTGCTTCTAAATTTCACAAAAGTCAAAGTACTAAACTGCTCAGTAAAAGTCAAAATGGTGTCAAAACTTGTTTTGGAGAATTTGCGACATTGCATGGAGTTCAATAAAGCTTGTTATGGTCTCATATTTGGCACATTCGCAGTTTGCTAGGTGGTCTTTAGTCCCACATATCTGTTTTTGACTCAAGCTTTTCTCGATAAGTGGTGAATAAGCTCAAACATAGGCCAGTTCACTGCTTTGCTTAAGAAATCAGTTGGCTTATTATCTGAGTAGACTGCTTATTTTAGGTTTTGAGTAGCTATACTTAGTTGTTTTAGAGTAGTTATAGTATAAATTAATTGCTTAAACAGTTTGGTGGCTTAATTTGTTGTTCAGCTTATTTAAAAGTGCTTATTTAGAATCAGCTTACACTTTGCATCTCTTATTTTTCACACATAATCATCATATTTGATATTTTTCATAGAATTAGATTAATATTTTAGAATTTTACTGAGTTCTTCATAATTTTTGGTCATTGTTTGCTATTTTTCTCAATTTAAAATAGTTTTTAGACACTTTTTATTAGCTTTTATTACAAATAATTAAGAAAAAGTTCCAAAAAATAATTTTTCAATTTTCCCAGTTTAAGAAAAATATAAAAAGCATAAAAAAGATTTTTCCCTATTTTTCCCCTTTTATTTGGTATTTTTCACAATTTAAATTAGATTAAAATAGTTTTAAATTAGTAGAAAATAGGAAAATAATCAGAAAATTACAAAAATAGTTTTGAAAAGTCTCTTATGGTATTTTAGATTTTATAAAAATAGTTTCACATTTTTTTTTCTTAATTTTCATAATTTTTAGTATTTTAATTTAGATTTAATAGTTAAAAATTAGTTTTTAATTTTAATAAAAACCAGAAAAATCCAAAAAAATAGTTTTAATTCTAAATTAGTTTTCACATTGCATTTCTAGAGTAAAAGTAATTTTAGGCATTTTTAGGGTATCATTTAGACGTAGTTGCATTTTAATTACGTTTTATTAATTACTTTTTAGTTAATTTGCACTTAGGATTTCCCGTAAAATAGATTTCCTTAATTACTTTCCCTATTCCCGTAGTTTAATAAAATCAAAACAAATCAAAACATCGAGCATTAAATTCCAAACCAAAAACGACGTTGGCAATTCACGCCTCGTTGGGAAACGATTCGGGTTGACTAATCTGTTTCAACGATCACACACGGGATTTGATTTATTATTCTTTTTCCTAAAGGAATTTGAATCTATCTTCGTGATTATTTTTGATATCAATATTGAGGTTTTATCCACACACACGCTTAAGCCTTCATTATCAGCAAATCAGTGTCCGAACTGTTTTAAGTTTCTTACGGTTAGTCATTCACAAGTGGCTAGCTTGTGTGAGATAGCTTGACGTGTTCTCACTGAATCAAATTTTGGCGCCGCTGCCGGGGAGGTTGTGTCACGACAATATCGTTTGAGGTTTGACGATTAGTGACTCGAGATCCTTCATTCGTGAAGTTACTATTTTTCTATAAAATAAAAAAGTAAAAATATTTTCCTTTTTCTTTTGTATAAATATATATCAGATTAAAAATACAAAAAGATTTTCTCTTGTGTTTTTGCTAATAAATAGAAGACACCAATTATATAACATTCTCAACGGAGGTGTTATCATTAATAAGTTCCCAAACTAAAGATCAAAAACTTGCCTTTGTGTAGCTTGTGGATTTATTTATTTCTATCGGATAAACAAACTGTGTGGTGGGTATAAGGACGGCTTGACATTAAATTGCGGTCGTAAAGAAGCGGGTTTTAATAAGCTTCGCTGACCTAAAAACCTTCTCCGCCGCTTGCGCTTGTCTTATGTAGAGGTGATTTATTCACTTGGGATTATTGGTTAAGTTCACGTGTTTTCAATACCGTTCTCTTTAATTGCCCCGTTTTGAAAGTGCATGCACTCGCTCTAATAACTACACCGATACGTGAAGCCGCTACAATTCCGCGAAGGCTAAATAGACGTGCTCCCTTAGTCGAACCCGAGATTCGAACTAATCAAACCCCCCATCATCGAAATGGTGGAGGACAACCGATCTATGCTAGAGCAACTCCAAGCACCCACCGAGGGTTATGGAGAAGCCATCGTCGTCCCCGCAATCGTTGCCGATAACTTCGAGCTTAAACACGGATTGATAAATTTGGTTTCGTCAAGCCAATTTTACGGATTCGAGAGAGACGATCCTCACTCTCATATCCGACGATTCAACAAGCTCACGCCTACGATCAAGTACCGTAACGTTCCGGAAGAGGCTATTAAGCTACTACTCTTCCCATTTTCACTCGAGGGCCGCCCGATTTGGCTCGAAAAACTACACCCTCGATCGATAACCACATGGGAGAATTTAGTATCAAAATTCGTGAACGAATTCTTCCCACCGTCTAAAACAACAAGCCCTAAAAATGAAATAACAAAATTCACACAAAGATTTGATGAATCATTTAGTGAGGCATGGGACCGATTCAAAGATTTGCTTAGGCAATGTCCCCATCATGGTTTTTCTGAGTTGCACCAACTTGATACGTTTTATAACGGTTTGAATGAGACCGATCAAGACTCTCTCAATGCCGCCGCGGGTGGTAATTTGTTGACCGATCAACGAGATGCCTTGTCCATTATTGAGAACAAATCTAAAGTTCGTACATCACGTAGCAAATCGGTTGTCTGCCGAGTGAATGATACACCATCGCCCTCGCCTCACGGAAATACGCCTAGCACCGATGCTAAGATTGATAAGCTTACGGATATGATCCGGCTTTGGTTAAGATTAAGACGGCTAAGGTTAATTCTTCTCCACCCGCTCAAGTCAAAGCGGTGTAAACGACTTGTACTACTTGTGGTGGCCCGCATGCCTACTACAATTGTACCGCCACTGATGGCAATCCTTTCGGCTAATGCGAACCGGAGGTAACCAATACCGTCCTCAAGTTGAAACAAACCCTCGTGTTAGTAATCAAATGGGACCTCCGGGATTTTCTCCATCAAATAATCAGAATCGTTTTAATCAGAATCAAGTTCGTGGACCAAATGTTCAAAACCAATTCAAAGCTCCACCAAATCAATACCCAAACCAAGGAGTTAACTACAATCAAGTATATCAAAACCCAAGCTATCAAGCTTCACGTTTGCCTTCAAATGAATTCACAACTTACATGCAACACAACAATTCTACCATCAACACTATGCAAAATCAGATTACAAGTTTGAGGAACGAGTTTCAATCTTCGTTAACTAGACAAAGCAATGAGTTTAGGAATGAGATTCGACTTCAGAACAACAAATTGGAGACTTCACAGAATAAACTCGAAAACATGTTGAATGATGTTTTGTGTAAGGTCACCAACCTCATCTTCGGATCTCTTCCGAAAGTGATACTATTCCCAACCCGAAGGGTGAGTTGAAAGCTATAACCACCGGAGTGTAAGGCTTATGATGGACCCTCATCTCCTACTCCGTTAGTGAGGGAGGAGGAACAAGATACCGAGGTTATTGAAGAAAATGTGCAACCCGCACCCGTACCACCTCCGGTCGTTCGACTCATTCCGGAACCCGATGTTTCGAAGACTACTCTTAAACCTTCACTTCCTTATCCTTCAAGACTTCATAATCAAAAGCTTCGTGATAAAACCGAAAACCAAATGGAGAAATTTGTTGAAATCGTTCAATCCTTGAATTTTAACATCAGTTTCACCGATGCTTTACTCCTCATGCCGAAATTTGCTGCCATGATAAAAAATTTAGTGAATAATAAGGAAAAGTTGGCGAAATAGCAAAACACCGTTGAATGAGAATTGCTCTACGGTGCTCCTCAAGAAACTTCCTCGAAAAGTTAGGAGACCCTTAAATTTCTTATCCCCGTGAGTTCCCGAATAGTGAAATGCTCCGCCTTGGCCGATCTTGGTGCGAGTATTAACTTAATGCCTCTTTCGATTTATAACAAACTTTCTCTCCCAGAACTCACTCCTACTAAGATGACTCTTGAACTCAAGGACCGCTCAACCTCTATTCCAAGAGGAATCGCCGAGGACGTCTATGTGAAAGTAGGACCACAACATTTTCCCGCCGACTTCGTTGTCGTTGACTTTGATGCTGATCCCCGAGTACCTCTTATTCTCGGGAGGCCTTTTCTAAGAACGGGTCGTGCGATGATTGATGTTTATGAAGGAGAAATCACTTTACGATCTAACAAGGAAACCGTCTCGTTTAATATTAACCATCCTTCGAGATACTCCTCCAACTATGATGATGCTTCTATTAATCGAATCGACGTTCTCGATATTGCTACGGAGGAGTATGCTCAAGAGCTTCTTGATTTTATGGGTGGCAATCCCACCATTCCTTCTGAAAATGTTAAACCATCTTTCGAGCCTATTATTGCCGATTCATTCCCCTCTCTCACTCCGTTCGAGGGAGGTGATTTCATTTTGGAAGAGATCGATGAGTTTCTTGCTGATGATGAATCGATTCCACCGGGAATTGATGATGGTGTTTTTGATTCGGAGGAGATATCCGTTATCTTGAGCAATTTTTGAATGAAGATCCATTACCGTCACTCCCTCCGAAAGAAATTACGATTGAAGAGATCAAAGAAGTACAACGCTCGATGAAAATCCTCCGAGCCCGAGCTCAAGGATTTACCTCCTCATCTTGAATACGCTTTTCTTGAAAAACTGAACAAATTTCCCGCCATCATTGCTAAAAACTTGAAAGATGAGGAGAAAACCGCACTTTTGGATATCTTACGAAAACATAAAAATGCAATCGCTACAAATTTTGACATCAAAGGAATCAATCCTCGTTTCTGTACCCACAAAATTCTAATGGAGGATGATTGTAAACCCGTGATTCAACAACAACGTAGGGTTAACCCCAAAATTCATGATGTTATCAAAAAGGAAGTTCTTAAACTCCTCGACGCCGGAATCATTTATCCCATCTCCGATAGCTCATGGGTTAGCCCTATCCATTGTGTCCCTACGAAGGGAGGAATGACCGCCATTGCAACGATGAAAATGAGTTGATTTCCACGCCTCGTCACCGGATGGAGGTGTGTATTGATTACCGAAAGTTGAACGATGCTACCGAAGGACCATTTCCGCTACCTTTTATGGATCGATGCTCGAACGCTTAGCGGAAATGAGTTCTATTGCTTTCTCGATGGTTTCTCCGGTTATTTTCAAATCCCGATCAATCCAAAGGATCAGGGAAAACCACCACATGCCCTTATGGAACTTTTGCTTACCGACGCATGCCTTTTGGGCTATGCAATGCTCCCGGTGCGTTCCAAAGGTGCATGATGGCTATTTTTCATGACATGATCGAGAAGTCTATGGAAGGTTTTATGGACGATTTCTCGGTTTATGGAGATTCTTTCACTTCTTGCCTCTCTCATCTAGACCACATGCTCAAGCGGTGTGAAGACGACAATTTGGTCTTGAATCGGGAGAAGTGCCATTTCATGGTTCGAGAGGGCATTGTCCTCGGCCATAAGATTTCAAAATCCGGGATTGAGGTCGACCGAGCTAAAGTCGACGTTATAGCTAAACTCCCTCATCCCACTACCGTCAAAGGTATTCGGAGTTTTTGGGTCATGCCGGTTTCTATCGCCGTTTCATCCAAGATTTCTCTAAGATAGCCCGCCCTCTGACCCATCTCCTTGAAAAGGATACTCTGTTTATCTTCACCAAGGAATGTGTTGAAGCGCTAATATTCTCAAAAGAAATTAAGCGAGGCACCGATCTTAGTTGCCCCCGACTGAGATTTGCCCTTTGAGCTTATGTGTGATGCAAGTGATTACGCAATTGGGGCAGTCTTGGGGAAACGTAAGTCAAAACATTTTCAACCCATACACTATGCGAGTAAGACATTGTCTCGAGGCCCAACACAATTACGACTAATGAAAAAGGAATTATTGGCCGTTGTTTATGCTTTGGAGAAATTTCGACCCTACCTTGTCTTGTCGAAGACCATAGTGTATACGACCATTACGCCCTTAAGTATCTTTTGGCAAAGCAAGATGCTAAGCCACGATATTCCGGTGGGTTATCCTCCTTCAAGAGTTTGATGTTACTATTCTTGACAAAAAAGGAGCGGAGAACGGGCTGCGATCACCTTTCTAGACTTGAGAATCCCCATCAAAGTGTGCTTGAGAAAAAGGAGATTACGGAAACATTTCCTCTTGAGACACTTGGGATGATTTCTAAGAAAGACCCAAACACCCCATGGTTTGCCGACTTTGCAAATTACCATGCGGGCAATTTCATCGTGAAAGGGATGTCGTCCCAACAAAAGAACAAGTTTTTCAAAGATGCTAAGCATTATTTCGGGACGACCCTACTTGTTTAAGATTTGTGCGGATCAAGTAATCCAGCGGTGTGTTCATGGCCAAGAGGCTATTGATATTCTCAATGCTTGCCATAACGGACCCACTGGTGGCCATCATGGTGCAAGTTACATCGCTAAGAAGGTTTTGATTCGGTTCTATTGGCCTACCATATATCGAGATGCTCATGATTTAGTCAAATCTTGTGATTCTTGCCAACGTCAAGGGAAAATTTCACAAAAGGATGAAATGCCACAAAATGCTATTCAAGTTTGTGAAATTTTTGACGTGTGGGGCATCGATTTTATGGGACCATTTCCATCATCTAGGGGTAATAAGTATATCCTCGTGGCCGTCGACTACTTGTCCAAATGGATTGAAGCGAAGGCGCTCCCACCAATGGCCCAGTGGTTGTTAAGTTTGAAGAATTTGTTTTCCGATTCGAGCACCTCGTGCTATCATCAATGATCGCGGTACCCATTTCTGTAATGAACAATTTGCTAAAGTTATGGCTAAATATGGAGTTACCCATCGTCTTTCTACCGCGTATCAACCGCAAACGAGCGGACAAGTTGAGGTCTCGAATCGTGGTTTGAAAAGGATATTAGAAAGAACCGTAGGAGAAAATCGAGCTTCATGGGCCGATAAGTTAGATGATGCATTATGGGCTTTCCGCACCGCATACAAGACACCCATCGGGTGCACCCCATTTAAGTTGGTGTATGGAAAAGCTTGTCACTTGCCCATCGAGCTCGAACATAAGGCATTCTGGGCCTTGAAACATGCTAACTTTGATCTTAAGACCGCTGGTGATCACCGAAAAGTTCAATTGAATGAATTAAACGAGCTTAGGGATCAGGCCTACGAGAATTCTTTGATTTTCAAAGAGAAGACTAAGAGGATTCATGATTCTAAAATCAAAAACCGTGCTTTCAACGTTGGTGATCAAGTTCTCCTCTTTAACTCTCGCTTGAAGATATTCTCGGAAAACTCAAATCCCGTTGGTGGGGACCATTCACCATCGCTCAAGTTTTCCCGTATGGAGCGGTGGAGCTTTCTCGGCCGATGGCCCAAATTTCAAGGTGAATGGTCATCGTGTGAAACATTATTTTGGAGGGGACATTCCATCTATGGTTGTCCCGGATCTCCAAACTTTCTTCCCCATGGACAAATGAATTTGGGGATCGAGTCAAGCTAGCGACTTCGGTGATCAAAAAAAACAGTAGCGCCGGGAGGCACCCCATGCTTATCCATCTATCTTCTTTCTTTTTCTAATAAGTGACGGCGAAGGGTCCGCCTCTTCGATTTCTCGTGTTTGGTTGTTTGTGATGTTGTGTTTAGGATGTTCCCCGATATGAAGACTCTCGTGCTCGAAGTTTGTCTTTTCTCCACTCGAGTTTCATGATCGTTGCTAATGGAAATCCGATATCCTAAATCTTATCGACTAACGTTTATCTTTGAGCATACTTAATAAACGGCTTTTAGATTTTCGTGATACCCTTGCTTTGAACATTGAGGACAATGTTTCGTTCTAGTCTGGGGTAGGGTAATCTTCGATTTGATTTGACCGTACTTGCTTATTTTTGTTGTGTTTCTCTCGCAACCCGTTTTTCCTTAAAATGAAAAATTGTGCAAAATTATGAAAATTTAAAAATTTTTTAAGCTTTTGTTAAGTCTTTTTGATTGAAAAGTTGGCTAGTCTCTTAGACAAGAAGCTATAAAATGCCAATTCTAGCTCACAAGGCCAAGATTTTGCAAGTTTCCCTGAGTGACTTTAAATATGCATAACTTGATTTCATTAGACGAAGCATTTGCTAAGTTAATATATGTTTTGACATCTTGTTGACTTTCGCACCGTAAGAGTAGGAATAGAATTCTGACTTGACCGGGCGTGTTGAGCCCTAGCTTGTTCCCTTAACCATAGATAATCTAAATTATCGGCTAAGCATCTGCATGATCTCATTATTTGAGATTTTAAATTTGCAGAGATCGAGAAATGATAGAGTTACTTATGAGTTTAGATGCTAAGCGTGGAGTAGTTGGTTCTCTTTAGAGCCCATCGAAGGTACTTATGGCTTTTTGTTCCCACAAAATTGTTTCACCCCATATATGTCTATAAATAATTAGAGATGTTGAGTTTTTGGCGATAGTTAGTTCTTTATCTTCTTAAAAGAATCTTTGTTTTAAAAATTGGGTACACATCAAGGATCCGTAATAAATAAGCAATAAGTGATAAGTGATATGTAATAAGTAAAGTTATGAGCTGCATGTGTCGAGATCGACCCTTGGATCTTTAGCCGTGATTGAGTGAGGTCTTAGCCTAGCCAGCCGGGATCCTCATTTCATGAAGCCTATAGTCTTAGAATTACCCCGTGAAGCTCCGTAGTTCATGGCTTATATAAGGTAAAAAGTATAATTGTAAAAAAAAAAAAAAAAAGAAAAAAAAAATGAATGATGTATGAAAATTGTTGAAAAAGTCAAAAATATAAGTGAATAAAAATTCCTTGATGTGGACCTCATTTTTGGGACAATGGTTCTTGAGAAAAGATGGATAACTAATTATCGACTTAGCTTTATATATCTTTATCCCGAATAAAGTTATCTAAAACGAGAATTTGAAGAAATTCATTTCTCACAAAAATAAAAAATCTAGAGGAAAATAGGAAAATGGGAACCAAAGGTAATTACACAAGTAACTTCCATGGGTAGTGTTAGCATCTAGAGTCATATTTAACAATGATTTCGATTTCACGCTTAGTTTGGGACTTGTGAAAATAGGGGACGATGTATTCTATCCGTATGGTCACTTCATGTGTGTTTTCTACTCCGTGATCCTAACGTGTCGTTTGAAAAATGTTGGAGTTATTGATCGACATGAAAGTTCAACAAACCGTCACAAATAATCGGAATGTGCAAATATATCTATACATGTGAATTAAAAGGTAAACGGGGCGTTTTAGAATTAAGGTTTTCTTAATCTCTTTTGAGGAATCTTTGCTACTTCTTCATAGGTTTAGTAGAAAGAGATTGAAATCCTTGGTTTTTTAAGCGTGAGTTGATTGCATTGCGTGAGGACACGACAATGGTCTCGTCTGGGGTATTTTGGTATGTGCTAAAACACATACCTTTTCATATCAAAATCTGACCCAAAATAACCAAGAAAGAGCCGTTTATTGCTAATATATGTGGTTTTCTTGAGTTTGTGCTTGTGCAGGTACGGATATGTAAAAACACACAAAAAGAAGCCAAATCAGACGTAAATCCGAGCACGAGAGATCAAGAGAGCTTAAGCCAAGCCGGAAGATCAAAATTGAGCATTTATGAGGATTTTATTCTCCGAGGATGATTTTTGGAAGTTTTAACCAAGTTTGAAGATATGTCAAGAATGGCCCCTCAAGTTTGAGCATTTGGCAAAAATTGGCCCTTGAAGATTCAAAATTTCAAATTGGCCCTTGGTTTATTTGAAGATTAACAAAATCAGTCCTTGGAAGATATTGTCAGATTCACATGTTTGGTCCCTGGTGGCTTTTACAAGATTAGTCCCTATGGTTACCTTTGGATCATTTATCTAGTCAAAATATCCAGTCAAAAAGCCGCCCAATCTAAACTATGCACCCAGCCCCAAACTTAACAAACAACCCGCCTTATCCAGCTACCCATTACCCTATCTAAAACCCAGTTGACAATGACCCGGTCAACCACGATTTAATAATAATAAAATAAACCAAACGCGCTTGCAATTCATCATTTTTCAAATTTCCCCAAACAACCTTTTACCACCATTTTACACTTACACCAAACCTCATTACTAAGGATCTTTCCATCCTTCTAGAACCACTGACTTGTCAGATAAGAATGCACGTGGCTAAGTGGAGCTCTCCTATTGGCCGTGACATCAATGGTGAATTGGAGCAATGTGATTGGAGGTGATGATTCATTGGATTTGTGTGAAACGCTGTTTAGCTAGGCTCTTCTGAGAAGGGATCCCAAGACCTTGTGAAGGCTATATAAAGACCCTCTTGGCTCACATAGAAATCGTGCAATTCCTAGTTTTCATTTTAGCTTATTGTTCTTAATTTTCAGTAGTTTTATAAATGTTTTCTTAAACTTTTTTGTAGCATTTTCAATTCCTGTAACCTTTTTTAATATTAATTTAAGTTTCCATGTTTTAAAATTTTATCTTGCATATCTTATTTAAAGTAATCAATAAGCTATATGGAATAATGGAATAAGCTCATTTCAGCTTGTTATAGCTTTAGTGAGCTTATATTGTACCCTCACTGTCCACTTTATTCATTTACAATCACAAAAACTCTTGGTCAACAGGAAGTCAACTGTATGTACTTTACTTGGTTCAGAAATGAAAATGGGTTGATTGTGATAAATGGATCTGGGTTTGATTTGATGTTATATGGGTTAGGTCTAGTGGTTCTATTGCTGGTTTGCAAGCCATTGTGGCTGGACTTCTTGTAGTAGAGAAGCTTAATCTCATTTTAGCAATAAATGGTAGCTGATATTATTTCTATTAGATCTGTTGTAGTGATGATTATTGCTATCATATTAGTTTTGTTTAAATGCATTGAATCTGTTTTGATGTTGGATTAAATTGTCATTGCATTTTGTAGGTATATTGATTAATCTGTCATAAAGGGGTGTTTGGATTTGCTTGATATAACAGGTTTAAAGTGTCTTGGTATAAGGTTTCTGTTGCATTAGTCTCTGATAACACTAGTAACATCATTTCAATAAAGTTTACATCAATTCTTCAATAAAATTCAAAATTACTTTAATATCTGATCTCATATGCATTACTATTTGGAATCAGTTGGTATAATAAATGGATAAACTAATGACCCAAAGTTTCATTTCATCATATTTCACCTTAATCAGTTCTACATTTGATCTTAAATTTCACAAAAGTCAAAGTATCAATCTGTTCTTCAAAAGTCAAATGGTGTCAAAACTGGTTTTGCAGAATTTGCAGACATACACAAAGTTCAATAAAAGCTTGTTATGGTCTCATATTTGGCACATTCACTTGAAGTTTGCTAGGTGGTCACTTTGGTATATCTGTTTTGACTCAAGCTTTTCTGATAGCTAGTGGATAAGCTCAAACATAGGGCCAGTTCACTGTTTTGCTTAAGAAATCAGTTGGCTTATTATCTGGAGTGAACTGCTTATTTTAGGTTTTGAGTAGCTATAATTAGTTGTTTTAGAGTAGTTATAGTATAACTTAATTTCTTAAACAGTTTGGTGGCTTAATTTGTTGTTTAGCTTATTTAAAAGTGCTTATTTAGAATCAGTTTACACTGCATCTCTTATTTTTCACACATAATCATCATATTTAATATTTTTCATAGAATTAGATTAATATTTTAGAATTTTCCTGAGTTTTTCATAATTTTTGGTCATTGTTTGCTATTTTTCTCAATTTAAAATAGTTTTTAGACACTTTTTATTAGCTTTTATTACAAATAATTAAGAAAAGTTCCAAAATATAATTTAATTTTCCCAGTTTAAGAAAAATATAAAAAGCATAAAAAAGATTTTTCCTTATTTTTCCCCTCTTATTTGGTATTTTCACAATTTAAATTAGATTAAAATAGTTTTAAATTAGTAGAAAATAGGAAAATAATCAGAAAATTACAAAAATAGTTTTGAAAAGTCTCTTGTATTTTTAGATTTTATAAAATAGTTTCACATTTTTTTTCTTAATTTTCATAATTTTTTAGTATTTTTTAATTTTAGATTTAATAGTTAAAAATTAGTTTTAATTTAATAAAAACCAGAAAAATCCAAAAAATAGTTTTAATTCTAAATTAGTTTTCACATTGCATTTCTAGAGTAGAAGTAATTTTAGGCATTTTTAGGGTATCATTTAGACGTAGTTGCATTTTAATTACGTTTTTATTGATTACTTTTTTAGTTAATTTGCATTAGGATTTCCCGTAAAATAGATTTCCTTAATTACTTTTCCCTATTCCGTAGTTTAATAAAATCAAAACAAATCAAAACATCGAGCATTAAATT
>OU343217.1:236590998-236749915 GCA_910596185.1 Chrysanthemum makinoi | reverse complement strand
CAAAGACTACTCTAAAAAACTAAAAATTGATTCTATATATAAGATTACATGATAAATGGCGTCACCTTATTGATTTGTGGCATGCGTCGTGTGCATAAATCATTAAGGTTTTGTCTTGGCCAAGTTAATCTTGAGCGTCACCTTATACTTGTAACGCGTCCCTCTTTTGACGACAGCGGATTGAATCTAGGCGATGCGAGGATTAGCGACGGCCTACTCTTCTAAAGCTTGAATACTGCGATCACTCCAAAACAGCAATTTCTCTTACTGAGTAGTCACAACTTCCTCCGGCGGCATCCTTGATTAAGCCAGTGACCGTCCCGCTGTAATTTATCGACTTGAGTGTCTCGATTCTTGACTTTGGCCATTTTCTTCATATGTCTGCGCCTTTTAGGTCCAAATAAGTGCCATTACAGCGAGTTTGCCTTCAAAGAGACCTAAAGTGAAAAGGAGCGATATTAAGCAATACTTGGATACAAAAGTGATCAAATAAGGGCTTAAAGCGACCCCTCCCAGGTACATTTAAATCCTTATCGGCTGACTGTGGCGTCTGGAAATAAAAGGTGGCAGCCGTCGCATTTAATCTTATATATAGAATCTACGAATTTTTAGCTTTCGGTTGTAGTCTTTTTAGGTAAAAACCTAAACCGAACCAAGGGCTTTGTCTTATGCGGTATTTTAGGGTTTCCAAACCCTATCTTACATCAAGATAAGTGTTTTACTTCATTAATTTAATTATGTCTTCTATTACTTATGTGTATGCTTGCATGTTTCTCATGTCGGCTAAATTTACTTGTGTGTTTGATTAGGGAATATGAAACTTAATTATGAATATTGATTGGTTGTCTCTTATCTTAATGTTAATGATCCGGTATTGCGATAGGTCATCAATTGTGTAGTTAATGCTTGATTAATCTTTGTGAACCTTAGCTTATAGTACCTAGAGTCATTGGTAGGCTAAACCATCCGATGAGTACCTTAGAGTTAAAGTTTATAAATCCTAGAGATTTTGTAGTCATTAACCTTTGGTAGTTTCAAAGAGATAGGGATAAGCGCATACCCTACGACCTTAGACACACAACGCGATTAAGAATAAGGGCGTGACAATTCAACCATCAATAGGAGATAATTAAGGAGTAATAAAACCTAAGTAAACACATCTTTAAATCATCATCCGAGCACACAATAATTAGACATAGACTACATACACCTTAGTTTAGATAATTAGATAAGTAGAAGTAATCGGTAGAAATACCAACCCCCAAATCCAAACCGAGATTCGTACCTTTCCATTTCCTAAAAAACATAAAAAAGATAAAAATAATCTTCCTCAACCCCAACCTTAGCGTAGTAATTTCTCGCTAGCATTCCTATTCCCCTAGAGCGATATTAATTCCAGTGGCTTACCCTAATACTACACTACAACGATTAGGTTCACTACCTAGGGTGTTGAAAAACTTGCTTTCGACGAAAGGAAGTTCTTTTGACCACGAGCAGTGGCAAAAGCGTTATCACAATCAGTTGTCTTTGGTCATTGTATCTTTTATGTTCATAGGTTGGTTTGTGAGGCGGTGAGGGCATAAATGCATGTTCACCGTCGGTCTGAGAAGCGTTGTCTAGTAACGGCTGGTTGATTAGATGTTTCCAATAATGTTAACAAGAGGATGGTCTTTAGTCCAACGATGTGTGGAGGGTTGATGTTCATATACATTATCTGATTAGGTGGATTAGGATGGTAGAAGATTCCGAACATCGAAGATGCAATTTCAGTGGCAAAGGGTTGAAGAATGCATTTCCATCATAATACGTGAGTGCGAATTTTATCTTGATTCAGAAGATCATCAGTTGGATCGGCGTCATTAGAAGCGGTTTGTTCGCTATTGTTGTATAATCAATTGGAGTGCTTAAGCAATAGTTCTTTGTTTCAGGTGTGTCGAGTTGGAATATTGTCTGAGCGTGGAAACATTTGATACATCTAGACGCGTTGATCAATATCATCACTAAACATACAGACAAATAGCGTTTCCATTTGTGTGATGGTAAATAAGCTTGGTTCGGTGATGATGGGGTTTGGGGAAGTTTAGACGGTTATGTCAGGGTTCCATCTTTGTTTTGCTCGGAGAAGCCATATCGTAAGCTCATCAAAATAGCATGAATCGTTTCCATAATCTCCCTTGTACAAAATTCCAAATCCGGTATCCTTTGAGTTTTCCACGGTATCCAACGAAGACTCAATGTCGACTTTAGCCTTGAGCTTTCCAAAATCATCACGATCATTGTTTGGGTAACAGAGAGCACCAAATACATAAAGTTTTGAGATTGGTTTATGGTTATGGATAAGATCATAAGGTTTTTGTTGTGGCGTTTGGTTATCATAGAATGGTTACGAGTGCTTACGTTGACAACGGCTTACCGCCCATAATTCACAGAAGTTTTGCATTGATCAACATGGTTCTTGCGACTTCCACTAACGTCTGGTTTCGTCTTTCGACAACCCCATTTTGTTACGGTGTACGAAAATTGATGTTTGATGCTCGATTCAACTTCATAGTATTCTCGAAGGTTTGATTCAAAATTCAGTTCCTTTGTGCATTCTTACTTGTCTTTGTATTAGAGACTTAACTTGATTTTGTGAGAAGGTGATGATCATTTGTGGAGCTTGATCTTTACTTGAAAATAAACGAGTCCATCTCAGGTAGTCATCAACAATTACTAGGATGTATCATTTGCCATTAATCGATGCACATGCATCGGACTACACAAATCCATGTTTAGAAGATGGCGCATCTTGAGTACATGTTCCACCTTTGAGGAAAAATGAGCTTGCAGTGCTTTTCCCTGTTCACAAAGGCGAGCATAGATGATCTTTAGATATCTAGAAACCTTGGAAGACCTTCAACTAGTTTGTATCTTGCAAGATTGGTTATGGTTTGAAAGTTCAAGTGTGAAACTTCGGATTGCCATAGCCAAGATTTTTGTAGATGTTGCCTTAGAAAGTAGACAAATGGGAGATGAAGCAATCATGTGTTGCATACATATTGTGTAAAGGCTTGATGTGCGGGTTCCAGACATAAGATCATTTCCTTGTAGATCACGAATGAAACAAGTTTTCTCCCTAAAAGCAACTTCCAAATCACCATCATAAAATTGACCGGTTGAAAAGAGATTGTGACCGAGTCCTTCCACTAATAAACCCTGCTAATTTCGATGTTCCCATTTATGTAATATCCGTAGCCCATGATAGCTATGAAGTGATCATTCCCGAACCAGACTGTGCCAATGAACTTTGAGACAAAGTTTGATAACATTTTGAGATTGCCTGTCATGTGTCGAGAACATTAGCTATCAACAATCCAAAGGATGATCTGTATCACCTGCATTACACACAGACGTCACAGGTGGAATAGAAGTAGAGGTGGAACCCGAAGAGTTAGAGGATTAGTTACAATTACACAGGTTGAAACACACATGTCAATGATTTTAGGAATCCATTTAAATCCGGGTGTATTTTGTAACCATCTCTGCCAAGTCCAACTAGTTTGTGCTTTGGTCTTAGTGAATGCACTAGGTGATATTTTCTTCCTAGGAGGTGAAGTAGGTTCTATGGGTACATAGTAGTTCGAAACACTAGAAGGCGGTTACCTAGCAGGACCTAGAAGCATTAATGGGCCTAGAGGTAGTTCGATTTCTATGTTTCCGCTTACGATATAAGATAGACTTAGCAAGACATTTATCATGACAACCAGAAAACATGCTTTTTCGACAACCAACACAAGATGCTTCAAACAAAACATTCAAAGTACTTGAAGATTCAGCATTAATTACATCACTTTTTCTATTACATTTGTCTAACTCAATGTTTAAATTGGGTGTAACATGAGTTTTATTCAAAGTCCTAAGGTGTTCTTCTACTTCAGAGGCCTTTACTGATCTTTTCTTATGTTGCAACTTCCTGTTCTTCTTTTAACTCTTTCTAATCTGTGAAGTACTAACTTATTTGGGAAAGAGGAAACTACTCGTATGAGTGGAAGGAAGCACATTAGTATCTTGTGGGTTTGTCATTAGGTTCTAGTGTCAATTTAAAAATTCGGATGCAAGGACATTTGTGTTACTAGTCTTATCTTGTTCATACTTCCCTAACTTCTCTTTCAACTCAACAATAGTGTGCAACAAATCTTGATTTTCAGAGAGAATGTTTCCACTAACATTTAAGACATCTTTAGTGTATGCAAGATGATTATCAAGTTCTTGTGATGCTTTAGCACGATTCTTTTTGAGCAAATCAAATATGACACCATATTGAGTTTGACTTTGGCAATTTCTTGTTCATATTTTGAAATTTGAAATTTTAAAGACACGTTTTCATCATCTAGTTGTTCAAGTTTTGGATCAAAAGATTTTGCACGCAACTGGTTGATTTTGTTTTTCAAAGCAAGTTCTCGATTTAGAAAATCTTTTTGACATCATTGAAGATGACGTTTTGCATTCGAAAGTTCATTTAACAAACGCTCATTTTCAATTTTCAAAGACTTGATTTGAGGCACATTATCGATATTCTCAACATTATCCTTGAGTCAACGGAATCAACGGCAATATAATCAAATGCATATGCAACAGTATGTAACAACACAACATTGATAGTATCAGCACATATAACATCTTCCAAGAGTCGATCAACTTGATTTCTTAACATTTTCTTTTTACGTTTAGTATTTGAAATCGATGTTTTGTTTTTGCTCCATTTTTCATAAGTCAATTTCCTTCGAAGATCCCTTTCCCAATATATTGCACACATTTTAAATTTGGACATGGGGTAAAGTCTTTGAAAAATATCTCTTTGATTTAGCATGTGGCGATTGAAAATGTTCATCTTTATTTGGTTAACTTCAATTTCATGTTCCAAAAGTTTGATGTCAGACATGAATGTAGCAAAATATTTAAGAACTTGACATCGTTCGGGTAATGATTTTACTTCACTGAAGGAAGCTAAAGGACCATTAATTTGTGCAACATTGTGTTGGGGACCATTGGTAGAAGAAGACTCAAGAATTGGTGTGATAACCCAAGGTGTGTTAGTATTATCCTGTTGTTTTACAAAAAGTATGATTTTTGAGTAATCGAATGGTTTGTTATATTCAACATTTTCCATTTTTAATCGACTATTAGCATCGATATCGATTCCTCAATCCGCGATTATATTCAACAACACTCATAATTGAATCATCAATTCTATGTTACTACTTTGTAAACTTGAGGATTTGGTTTGAATGCTCTATGTGAAAAACTTGGTTTGTAATCTGCAAGATGGTCCATATCCATGCAGTTTGGTTTAAAAGAAAACTTACGAATTGTTGTGATTGACTCACCATGTTAATAAACAACATTTCGAAACTCTTTGATTTTGTTTTGTAAATAGACAATTTCATCAAGATACTGATCAATTTGTCTCCTCGATGCTTTTTTGTACTTTCGAGAAAACTATTTTTGACAACTTAACAACTCGGACTTGGATTTTGAGTTTTAGAGTGAAGGCGTTAATTTGTTGTTTATGATCAAATTTTTGTTGTTCTATTAGAAAGCAAGTGCATTCTTGGTTTCAAATAAATCACGTATCGGTTTTTCAAAAGATTTTTCATTTTGGTATGATTTTACAAAAGCGACTTCAAAACTTTGTTCACGTTTCTCTTTAGTTTCAAAAATGTTGAGTTGGAACTTATAGCATTCGTTATCCTTAGTCAACAGTGCAAGTTTATCTTGCAGTTTTTTATTAATCTCATTGCATTTTTCCAATTTAGACAGGGTGATCTGACATAAGGTCATGAGTTCCTAATCTGGATTAGACAAAGGTTCATTTTTGTTCAACTTGAGTCTCAACATAATCATTATTTAGATCCTCAAATATGATCACGGAGTCAAATTGATTATCAATATTAACCATGAGGTCATCTTGATCGTCAAATGTAACTACGGGATCCATTTGATTATCATCGTAATGAGATGTAGAAGGCTCATGTTGAACACTCTGTGCCTTGTCGGATGCAAATGCAGGCAGAGATATCACATCATTAATAAGTATATTAGGATCCGGTACCTGAGACAAGCCATCTGTTTCATACACTGGGCTTGTGTCACTCACGTGGAGCTCTTGCATGTTTGCCATTAACATGACATCTACATTAGCCTGCAAGTCCTCCATGTCATCATCAGAATTTGCATTAGCCATGAAGCTCTATTCCTTGTTGGCAAGTGTTCCACCAGCTTCATCCTTGAGAGCCAAGAGTAAAGCCTCCTTGTGATAAGCGCTGCCTCTTGTTCTCTGCTTTGGGCATGCATTAGCCAGATGACCCTTCTCATTGCAGTTGTAGCATAGAAGACCATTAACCCCAGTCTGAGCATTTCCCTGATCAACCATTTGAACCCGTTGTTGTGGAGCACCTATGTTATTCCTTCCATGAACATTAAACCCTTGACCACTACCCATCTGACGACCATTTCACGTTTTGAACCTCAACTCTTCCATTGTTAACAACACTTGATTTCTTGTGTTTGATGAGGTACGTCTTGCGATTGTTGGATTTGTTAGCAAATCTACCGAAAGCTCTAGCAATCATGACAAATCCTTGATTCAATGCATTGAAGGCTTTTGCATCCTCTTTTGATTCACTGTAGAGTGCTTGATCATTGTTGTTATTGTATGGAACCAATTGAGTTTCTTGTGATTGTTGCTGTGATGGATCATATGGTGTAATCTCAGCAGTTGGTTGTGGTGGATTTGTGAAGACCGTTGGCAAATTCAAAAATTGAGGATAACATGCTTGAGTGTACAAAGCAAGAGTTTGATTATCTGGGAGTGATGCAGAAGCAGGGACTCCACGGATGATTTTGTCTTTGTCTACTTCCTTTTGATGGTGCTTCAAATAGTCATACAACAATCCGTATGTTGCTTGATGAAGATTCTTAGCTTAACGGATGAATGTAACATACTTCTCCCAATCAGGACCAAGACAACTCAGGAACTTTATGTTGATTGCAATCCTTGGCATAATGATATTATGCTTGTCCAAGTCATTGATGATATTTGAGAACCGATGATAGTATGACTCTAGTGACTCCCCTGGTTCAAACATGAAGTTTTCATATGCTAAGTAAATTTTGGATTCCATGTCCTCTTGATTGAGTTTAGTTCCTTCCATGAGAAGATGAATATGCTCCCACATTGCTTTAGCAGTCTTATGAGCATCAACACTACGAAGTATCGGATTTGGTAGTCCCAAAAGGATATATTGTTTTGCAAGTTCATCAGCTTCAAAGTCAAGAAGTTGTTAAGTAGTGAGTTGATCTATGCTGACAACGTTGGTAACATCATCTCTTGGTGGAGAAGCATTCGGATCTCCGGGTATAGTGATAGTAGGCATCTGAAAAGGACCTTCAAGTATAACCTTCTTCAAAAACTTACTATGTTGTTTCTTGAGATCACAAAACCTAAAAAACTTTATCACCCATTGATCGTAGTTTTTGGGAGTGAGCATTGGAGGTCTATCAAGGGATCCAACTTCATGAATGGATTGTTGGCTGCTTAAAGCTTCACATATCTTTGCAAACCAAGACGATTCCTTTTGCATTGTGACATTCATAGCATACTTAGCGGGAAACTGATATTGGAAGTAGTTACAATGTTGAACTTGTTGACGAGGGTTTGGTTTAGGCATCTGTGGTGGAAGAGGGTTCGCTCCTTGAGGAAAGTACATTTGAGATGGTGGTTGAAATTGTTGTGGAGGATATTGTTGAAATTGTTGTTGTTGTTGTTGTTGAGGATACTCATGAATAATGTAGTTAGAGTATGGTGGTTGAGACATCTTGAAACTTGTGTTGATGATGGATCTTTGTAGTCTAATGAAACTTTAGTTTGTTGATGAAGTACACTTAGGCGTATAAACCAGCTTGGGCATAGACTGCGAACCTTACGCGTAATTCCCTTCTTACGCATAGACAGAAGCTTAGGCGTAAATCCTTGTTACTTAAACAGGTTAAACTTAAGCTTATCGCGTAAACTTAATGTTTATAAGTAAGAACCTTCGTGTAAGTTAGACTTAGGTAGAGTGTTTACTAGTAAACTTTAGAGCTTAGGTGTAAAACTAGGGTTTTACCAAAATCCTTACACTTATCTAAGTGTAAAAGATATCCACAAGTCATGAAGTGTTTTCAGGCTTATCAAGAAAGAAAACCTGAGTAAACCAACAACCGAAGATCAAATGAAGAAAACCTTAGGCGTAGGAAACTATTAGGCGTAGAATGACTTAGGAGTAGATTCTTACACGTAAAACTAGGGTTTTACTAGGCGTAGGAAGTACCATATTCACTAAAACTGATTTTTATGCCCAAAAACGTTTTGTAAACCTGATTTTAAGGATGAAACAGCTTCACAATCATCAAAACAATAATAAAGTTTGAAACTTGGTGATTCAAAAACACTTATCACCTTATGTGTAAGAAATGACAGACGAAACAAACCAAGTTCAAAAAACTTATCTACACACGTAAAGTTTGAAACTTTTTGGTAAAAACTAAAACTTTGACACTAAATAAACTTTGAACCACAAGAATCTTGAGTTTACAAGTGTTAAAATCAAAGCTTTAAGCGTATTAAAGGTGTAAACGCTAAACCCACGCGTATAGTACTAAAACTTCAAAAACAATATGTTTCACCTAACTAGATGGCGATTGATACCATTGTTAGGTCACCATAAGTTAACACAAGGATCAATATGTAAGAAATATAGGTGAAGGTGATCGGTTGAACAAATAAACACACACACGTATGATAGTAATGAAACGTTAGGCGTAGATATGTATTAGAGTGAACAACCAACCTTCAAGTGAAGGTTTACAATATTATTTATAGGGGAAGGGAGCTAGGGAAACATGTCTAGTCCCTTCCTTTCTTATTTGGCTTTGGCATAGGCTCATGGGCTTTCTACATGAGCCTAGCCTTGATTACTAACATAAAAGCCTAGTTTAAGCAACCTATTACATATAAATGACTAACACTTGAAATACAAGTTAGGAGTGATTTCAACACCTAGAATCTGATCTTTTGGATGATCTTTATGAATTCTTGTGGTTTGTGTAGGACTGGTAGAATAAGAAGACTCCATGTTGTGTAAGTCAGCCTCTGTACTAAACCCATCCAATACCTCATCATCACTGTCTTCATAAATATGCTCCAAACCGAGCATATTAGGATCATCTGGATAGTCATCATCAGTATAGACTTCCCATCTTTATCAACTGTGGGAAACCTGGGATATGGAGAACTGCTAGGCTTAGCCGTAGAAACTGATGGCCTAGAGTAGGCGTGTCAGTAGTAACTCGTGAGCTAATGACAAACGTATCAGTAGGAACTGGTGGGCTACTACCAGTTTCTCTTCCTCCGCTTGAGAATTTCGATGCACTATCCTGGTCTTCATCAACAACTTGTGGTCCTTCAGTAACCACCTTATGCACATCAAAGGGTTTAGCCCCACCATCTACATCACCTTTTACCATCCTATCCATAGGATAATATTCTGAGCTCTTTTTCTTCAACTCTTTGGGCATGAGAAGTTTATCCAGCTTCTACTTTTCAATCAAAACAAATTCCTCTGCAGATCCATGCACCTTAGCTGGATCCTAGAGATTTTGTAGTCATTAACCTTTGGTAGCTTCAAAGAGTTAGGGATAGAATCCGAATAAAGGGTGACCTTGTCCTTGATTTAAAGGTACATTTTAAAGGGTACGCCGGTGCATTAAAATACATTTTAAAGGTACAAATTCCTCAGGTACATTTTAAAACCTTATCAGATTAAAGGGGTGGCCGTCCAGGTTGTAACCTTATATATAGAATCGAATTCTTTAGTTTTGAGTGTGTAGTTTTGTGGAGTAAAAACCAAAACCGAACCAAATTTGTCTTGTGCAGATTTTGGGATCTTACATCAGAATAAGTGTTTTACTTCATTAATTTAATTATGTCATCAATTGATTGTGTGTATGCTTGCATGTTCCCATTATAGGCTAATTTACTTGTGTGTTTGCTTAGGTAATATGAAACTTAGTTATTGAATCTTGATTGGTTGTCTCTTATCTTAATTGTGATTGACCTAGTATTGCGATAGGTCATTCGTTGTGTTGTTAACGCTTGATTAATCTTTGTTGAACCTTAGTTTATAATCACCTAGAGTAATTGTAGGCTATACATCCAAAGAATACCTTAGAGTTAAAGTTTATAAATGCTAGAGATTTTGTAGTCATTAACCTTTGGTAGCCTCAAAGAGTTAGGGATAAACGCATACCTGTTAGGAATTGGAAATTCCATACTGAAGTGTCGGTCACCCCAAATATAATTTAGCATAAGTTAGCTCGTAGACATATCGTTATTTATCAGTTTATTAGTTAGTTATTAGTTTAGTTTGGCGTAGTGTAACACCGTGGAGGAAGGAATGGTCTTTACATACTGATCCACAGGCCGATAGGAGGTCGTTGAATCTGTAACTATAAATACCCCTTCCATCCATGGAGGGGGTGGAGCTTCTCAATCTAACCTTTCATTTTTTGTGCTACAAGTCTCTACCAAGAAACTCCCTCTCTCTACTTTCTCTCTCTAAAATGTCTAACATGTATTTTGATCATCCAAGACCACCTGAATCATCAAACACAATAATATTACGATCCTACAAATGGTACCAGAGCCATGGTTATTTTGTTATCTTTGATTTGTGTGGTCCGTACCATGGTTGTTGTTTGTGGTTTTTGGTTCACGATTGTCATCTGGTTTTTTGTATTTTTTATGGTCAGATAATATTGCCTCTAGTTTCTAACAAAGTTTTAACTAATACTGGGTATCTCCTTTTGGGTCAAAATAGTCATCTCGTTTATCAGTGTATATCTATCTTCTGTCAAATATTGTCTAAGTCAAGTTATGTACAAGTCATGTTATTCAGTTCTCTTGTGAATTATTTAGTACCAAATCTATGATAGTTATGGTGGTCAAACTGTCATATTTTCAGTCAGACATGGGTCAAAAATGATTATTCATACTTGAGTTTTTCCTGGGTTGGTATGAATATGGTCGGATTTTGGTCGGAAAACTCATAGGAAATTCTCGCTAGCGATTTGTTATTTAACGATAGCGACTTGAGTTACATTCGTCTGAAAATATACACTAGAGATTTGTTATTTAACAATAGCGATTTGTTTAACTTGGACTTATGTCAAAACATGATGCTAGCGACTTGTACGGTTTAAAAGAGGTAGCGAGTTATGCATCTAAATATGCTAGCGACTAGTCTTTACTAGTTAGCGACTTGTGTTTGTAAACAGGAAGGTAGCGACTTGTTTTGAAAATGGTAGCGACTTGACTTGGCTTAGCGACTTAGCTTAGCAACTTGGTTCAGCAAGTTGGCTTAGCGACTTGACTCAGGACTAGACTTGACATAAACAGAAATGATGAAGGAGAATAAATGCAGACCTCAACCACAACCATTCATAACGAAAAACTAATTCTAAACCAAGACTCAAACATCAATTTCAAGAAATCTAGATCTCAGTCTATTCAAACTTTTCTCAAATCTGTTAAAGATTTTTTCGTTTGAATGTCAACATCCTGAGACCCTTTTTGAAGACTATGCTTATTGGTTATGTTTGAACATCAAATAGAGTTATATCAACTGTGATATACTCTTATATTGATTCGCTCATATGCAATCTATAACATGTCTCAAAAACAACTTTTGAACAATGAAAAAGTGTAAAAACAACCTCGTTATTTCCTTCTTGTTTCTTGGTTCGCTAAATGTTAACAATGATAACATTTTTTTTATCTCAGTTTTATATCCCATTTGGTGTTCAAACGTTTCGTCTAAACACTATATGGAGATTTAATTCATCATAGATCGTTTGTGGAATTTTTTCCATTCAATTTTCGAGACTTTTACAGCACTAACTCATAACAAGAATGTTATGATTAGTCACTTCACTCGTTCAATGATTCAAAATACTAAAGGATTAACGAAATACTTACCTTGTTTCATTAGTTCTATTCTGAGGCAGTCACCATCTCTGTGGCGATTAACAAACTTCAAGCCATCCCTGTGGCTAAGACGAAACCATGCTCCAGCCAACCTTGTGGCGAGCATGATGGTGTGCTTATCGTGATATTGTTTGAATCTTGATGGTTATCGTCTGAAATGGGATTAATAAGTTGGATGCGTGATAAACTGATAAGGATGGAGGCTTAAGTTTTTTAGATGATGATTAGGGTTGGTGAGTGAAACGGATTATTAGAGTGTCTTTGTGTTTGAGAAGCAGAAGATGAGAAGAGCAGATAGAGGCGGATGAATATGAGATGTTAGGGTTTGTGTGACTTATTAGGGTTAATCTATGTGTCTTATGTGGTATTAAATATCCGAACATTTAGGGTTAAAATGATGGATCGGATGTAAGCTCTTTGGGCCGAATAGTTTTGACCTCATGGACCTCGTGTGTTTATTTGATGGGCCGAAATGTTTGTTGGGTTTGAAATCACTTTGGTGCATATTCACATGTGTGATATGTGATACGTGAATGGGCCTCGTGTATTTTTTATAAATCACACTTTAAATGGTTTTATTCTCATGCTTGATATGGGACATATATGATATGTAGTATGTTGAAATTTGTTTGATAATCTTGGACCTATGTTCTATTAATGGCTCAGGTATATGAGTTGTGATTGAACTGAGCTTATTCTCCAATTGAGTTTTGGTGCGATAATGATGAGACGAATTTATATGGATGAGTTGATTTATTGAGGAGGTTGAGACTTGATAGTGAGATTTGTTGAAAAGATTTGGTTATGTGGATTGGTACTTTGGTTTATGCACTTTCACAAAGATTATTACGTCGCAGCTTGATGTGTTTATTGGAAAATGTTGTCTACAGGGTTGTATGGACGGTAGTTCTTATTTGGACGTGAAGTGAGTTTTTCCTGGCGCGTTTACTTATTTCGTCTTCTTTCTTTCTACCCTTCCGCGAAGATGACTTGTTTGAGCTTTTATTGAGTGTGATAAAGACTTGGCTATTTAATTACGTTTGTGATTCTTTCTCGCTTAACCCACAACGTAACTATCACTTCGGTGTCTCACGCAGTTGAGGATACGTCAAGAGGTTTTGTACATTGGGTACAACGTTTCTTCTTCACAAGGATTAGTACAAGTTTAAGTAACAAATCTAGGGATTTTCACTTCATGAACAAGTTTGGTACATCGGGTTTACTTCTCAATGTGGTCACTACAATAGCCGTCAGAATATGAGAATAGTGTGTTTACCAAAGTGTTTATGGGATGGTTGATGATGTTGTTGATGTTGGACAATGAACCGTTGATGAACCGCTGCATGTTCTCCTAAAACAGATATTCTCCAAACCAAAATTGTCATTGCACATTCAAGCTGACATTGTTTATGGTTTTGTCTTGATTTTGTAAAATCCCGCGAAAGAATCTATTTCTCGTTTAAATCATAGACTTGTAAAATCCGTGACAATGGAAACATCCCGTAATTGTAAAGTGCATTTCCGGATCTATCTTACGGTTTATTCTTGGTTTTGTAAAATACCATGAAAGAAACTATTTCTCGGTTTAAACCATAGAATTGTAAAATCCCGTAATGATGGATTCATCCTGGAGAAAGGAAAGTGTATTTTGGGATCTTATTTGATCTTTGGTGCTATGGTTTCTATTTCGAAGAAGGGAAAAAAGGGTGTATTTCATGAATTGGATGTGTGTTTGGATATTCGTCATGGTAGTTTGGTTATTACATGGTTTTATGGGGTTACGTGCTTTTAACCATGGTCGGGATGAAACCATTATCAAAGTTCATTTAAATGTCAAAGAAGGCTAGATTTGAGCAGTTCAGAAGATGTGACAACGGCGTTGATTCAGTATTATTTATTTGAGGTTGAAGTGAAATATCACGGGCAAGTGTACTTAGTATCTGAAGGTATCGGGGATGGTTGGATGAAGATTCTTTGAGATCCTTGTTCAAGCTTATTATCAAAAACGAAGACTTGGAAATCTAGTTATTGTTGGGTGAATTTTACCTTTTCTTTCACCACTTGGGGGAATTAGGCTTTTACCACCACAAAATAACTATCACTTTAAGGAGTTACGTTGTAGTGCTCAGTGTCCCATTCAATTGTGGATTCTCAAGAGGTAATGTACGTCTTATACTTGATGGTTGGTTGGTTGAAGAGTATAGAGTACATAGAGAGTACTTAGAGATGCTAATGGAAATCGGCACCGCTCTTTGTTACATATGAGCAAGTTTAAGTCACGAGTTCGGGATAGTTTACTTCAGGGTCAAATTCATCATATTGGGTTTTCACCTTCAGCTGTCACTACAAAGAGCCTACTGAATGATAATGGGATTGATTACATGTTTTACCAAGAGATGATGAAAAGAGAGAGATTATGACGTCTATTCACATCAGTTCAGGCCTCGTACTCCAAAGAAAAGAAAAGTGTATGCTTCAGTGCGCTTTATCTTTGGAAGAAGAGAAATCTTCTTATTATGACCATTCTCATCAAAATGCTTCATACTTTTTCCATGCGCTTCAGTCATTAGGTGAACCGGGCTACTGTTGATTGTTTTCTTATTCCACTTGCTCAACTATAATGACGATAGTGACATCCTGTGCTAATTTTGCGGGGGAGAAGTGTGAATAAACTACATTGTTGAAGATATTCACTTGCTTAATCAAGAATGGCAACTTCGTATGCAATTCTTGAGGGGGAGAAGAAGTGTGAAACTGCTGCATGTTGAGTTATATCTGAGAATAAATGGTCAAACGACTCCAACTCATGTAAGAACCGAGCTTCTTCTTATCGGGTCATCTTCACATGATGTTTTTCTTCTAGGAGTCGTTGGTTGACATCTTCATATGGACTGATATGATTAAATGACAAAGTGCCTCTAGTTGTTGGGCTGATTTCTTTGATAAACATCTTTCTGTTCTTGTTTGATTGGGAGGGATTTCAGTTAAGGAGATTTGCTACATATAAGGTAATTGGAACGCATTTTGTGAGATGAAGATGTTAACTATCTATTCCCCAACTGGACAATCTTGAAGAAGGTCGAGTCTACAGATGTTCTACATTTGGCTACATGTTAGAAGACCAAAGACGAGTTGCATTTAATGATCTAAAGACTTCTTCTTATTCTGGGCATTTACTAAAAGATTGTCGGTTTAGGGGAGAGCACTAAGTGGGAGAGAGTGAAATGTTTGATTTAATCCCCAATTAGATTTGCTCACACTATTCTTCAGCAAGTTGACTCTCACAAAGACTTCAAGTGATATTCTCAACAGATTTCAAGTATTTGGGCTTATAATATGTTGCTGATTCTGAAGTGTCAAAACCAGCAAGGGGGAAGGAGACTCACATCTAAACACAAATCGAGTAAACTTGATGAACTAAATACTTCTAAGTAACTGAAGATATCCCGGGAAGACAAATGTTATTACTGCATAGAAACTCAAGTTTTGACTCATGGCGAGTAAACTTGATGAACTTAATTCTCTAAGTGATGAAGATATCCGGGAAAACAAATGTCATGACCGCAGAGAAACTCAAGGTTTTACTCATCAAGGCGTTTAGTGTTCTTATTCCAACTATGTGGGGAAGAGATGGAAGAGTTAGTTTCTGAGGATGAAAGAGGTACACAAGTGTGTGATGATTTTGATGTTATCACAATCATCGGGGAGAAGATTGTGTACATTGGGGATGCTCAGCTGTTTAACTTGAGGGCTTAATCTGTGATTCAGAGATATAATCACTTATTCTGGTGTTGACATCCGCAGAGATTGTCACCCGCAGAGAATAATCGATGATTCGGCACCGCTTCTTCAATGTTATCGGTTATTCTCTCTTTGGGCATTCGGTACTTAGGTTCTTGAGCTTCATACACTTTCTTCAGGGGGAGAGAAAAGTATACATCGGGTTATTCTTTGGCTATTGGACTTAATCTGCTACTTCGATGGTATAAGTTTCTTTGTCTTTGGGTATGTGTATTCGGGTTCTTGAGCTCTAGTCTAAGAGATTGACTACATCAATTCAACTACTCGGGGGAAGTGTTTTCTTGACAACTTTTTGGTATGGATTGCTTCAGTCTTGGGAATGAAATTTGAGAAGATTATTTATGTGTGGGATGATACGGTGTTGTTCTTCTATTGGATGATATAACCTCGAACGAAGAATCACGGTGATTATTCTTAAAAGGAGCAGCAAGATCGATGTGATAATGGTGTGCTTCTATGTGCACCTAGCTAAAGCAAGCTTGAAATAGAGCTTCGAATCTGCTCGGCTAAAGGATTTTCGTTTGGGGAAGCCAAAGTCTCACTTTATGATGGTTCAATTTCTTTCTTCAATGCAAGAGCCTCGGAAGCTTTGGTGGTGAAAGTTTTAGGGATGATGACTTCTATCTTCTACAACGAGGCTGTTCGATATCCTTATCTCGGTACTCGTATCATCATCTTCTTAAACTATATCATCTACTCTATCTGTGTATATATTTTTCAAAAACAAAATACAAAAATATAAAACCAACAAAAAGAAAATAGAAAAATATAAAACCAACAAAAACCCATAAAAAATTCAAAAAATTTCAAAAATACCAAAAATATGTTTTCTAAGACATGTCTTCTGATATCGATAACATCTGCGGTCTTAGAAATGTCATTCAATAATGGCACGGGACCATAGATGAAGTTCGAGCAGGAGGTGTAAATATTCTTTTCTAAACATGTCAAAAACTATGGCTTGCTATTATTTCAGATAGCAACCCGTTCTTCAAGAAAGGAAAGTGCTGCGCTAAACCTTTTTTCAAAATTCGTGCACTTATCCTAAAACAAAACAAGGAAAGCATGTCGTCAAAAAGACTGCTGTTCCTACACAAGTGTTTTTCCGTCTAAAATTCTTTAGAAAATATTTGTTGTTTTAACAAAATGATGGCAAATGAGTTGCTTTAAAAACAATCAGTTTCAGAGTTTTCGTAAAAATTGAAAACTCAATCAATGACTTCAGTGCGTTTAAACTTTTCTAAAAATGAGTCATTGATTGACGGGGAGAATGTTTTCAAATTTACATCATCTAACGGACTTTCTTAATTATCCTACGTGCTTAATTATAATATATAATTGCCTATGTTGAAGGACTAGGTTTCTAGGATGTGATTGTTAGGATTAGATGATTATAGTTTGATGAACACATTATTCCCATACCTTATATGATCTGATTGATATGTTGAATTGAATGTTATTAGTCGATTGCTGTTTGGGTGTTGTCGACCACCATATATATGTATGTGTGTTCACTAACGTATGCAGGTATATTGGTTTAAAAGAATGTTCCCGATCCGGATCCGACAATTGAAGATGGTTGGATGCCGAAAGGAAAGGGTAACTATATCTTGGGTTGACAAATGAAGAAACAGAGCTTAATTGGACTTCTGTGGAGAGTTGGCATATATGCAACGTAAGAGGTCTCACTGCATCAGCAGATGGTTTTCTTCTAAGTGATTGAAGAAAACGGAGCTTAATTTGACCTAAGTTGGCATTAAAATGCAACGTTTGAAGTCTCACTGCATCTGCAGACGGTTTTCTTCCAACCCTCAGCAACAACAACAAAAGCAGCTCAACCACCTAACGTATCTTTGTGCAGGATACCATTTTTAAATAATTTTGAAATAATTTGATTAAATTGTTTTGAAAATGGAAAATATTGTTTTGAAAAATTAATTGGATTCAAAGTTTTGAAATCAATCGGACTTTATTTTGTCAAATCTTAAGTGATTTCAAATTAAATATTTTCAAACGATATTTCTTCATAAAAGCCCGGTGTGTACGAAACAAAGTGGTGATCTAAAGATTTAATGTTATGTCATGGTATGATTTTCTTTTAAACTTAAAGATCTTACAAAATGAAACTTTTTCTGTTCTTGTTTGATTGTGAAATTGTTTTATTTTTCTTAAAGATATCTTAAAAACTATCATACCTGACACTAACAATCTTTAATGTCTAAAATTGGTCCATTTTGGTCATTTTTCAAAATTAAATCTTGCCACGCCTTTCCCCAAACTTTTCTAAATGATTTAAATCAGATGGGATCACAAATCTCAAATGGTTTGATATTTTTGATCAGGGGAGAGATCGTGATTTAAATCACAAATCTGTTTTAATGGAACTGGTTTTAGTCCTTCAAAGGCACTCCTGCCTCCATGTGCCAAACGATTTCAAATACACAATGCACATGTTGAGGAGGAGAATTTATCCAAAAACAAGATGAGTATTTAAACCTGGCCACATATTCTCCCATGTTTTCTAAACCTTATTAAATCACTTGGGATCCAAAATCTCAAAGGGTGTGATATTTTTGATCGGGGGAGAATTTGTGATTTAATAATGAAATTTGATAAAGGATGATCTATTTGATTCAAAAGTGCTAGTTCTCTCTAATATGTGCTAAACTCTTTCGGTTATCGATGCACATATTGAGGGGGAGCAAATGGTTTCTTAATGGCTTTTGTAATCGTGGTTGTGCTTCAAATGAACTCTTGCCTCTATGTGATAAAATGATTTCAAATATCCTATGCACATATTGAGGGGGAGAATTTAGCAAAGAAAATCAAATGGCTTTTTCTACGGAAATTTTGATCAAGAAAATATTTCAAAGTCCTCTTTCCTCCATGCGCTAAACAATTTTTAAATCATATGCACATGTTGAGGGGGAGGTTTTCTAAATGATCAAAACTATTAAGGTACAAAATGCTTTGATTTTATATCACAAGTACCTTGATTGATTTTCCAAATGATTTTTCAATTGGTTTCATGAAGGAAAGAACAATACCAAAAGACCGACCAATTTACTTTATACATGGAGTTATAAGGATGGTTAGGTTAGGTATTCGTTCCCACGATCCAGCCAGACCCGGAGGGATCTACCCAGGGACAATCCACTAGATAGTGTAGAGTCCTTAGGTATATTGAAAAAAGGAGAAAAGTGAGATACGGGAAGAGTGCGGAGTGAGACAGAGCTAGTACTGGAATAAACCCAACAAGGTTCTAGTTATGAAGTCTCGGTAAGCACTGAAGAGGTTGAAGAATGAAAAAGAAATGAATGAGAAAAGGGGGAAAAGAAATAGCCCTCCAATAATTCAACCTTAGGGCAGAAACCGGGTTCAATACATATGCTACTGGTTGTTACCAAGGTAACACTGGTATTGAAGACAAGACGTCATGGACCCAGTGACGCACTGCACTACAACTTCCCAAGCTACTCAAGTTCCTCTTAAAAGGGCTTGTTTCATTCTCGCGGGGAACCGACATAATCTATTGACTTTCTCTTAGAGATTGTTGATATTGAAGAAGGAGACCCTCTCCCTAGTCTCCGGCATAGGAAACCAAATGTGCACAATTGAGTCTAGAGCCAAGAGATCATCCACAATATCTCATTAGGACACATTATTCTTGAAGACTTACTGTTTCACACAATGTGGAAAGTGAGTATATATTAAGAGTCCTACGCATTATCCTTGTGGTATTGCCAGAACATCTGAGTGATATGTAAAAGTATTCACAATGAAGATGGAAATCCTTCTAGAGCCAACAACAAACAAGCTCTTGGTGGGTGACATGTGAGATCTTCTCGTAAGATCAAACTTGTGACAACTGGATAGAAACGATGGGGAGATTCAATCTTGAATCAACCTTGGTCCAGGAAAGGATTGACGGATACCTTTGAAAAAACGGTCGTTGTGCTCAAAAACTCTTTTCTCTAGCACATCGACTGTGTATTATGTTTTCAAAATAAAAGGGTATTAATGATTGAAAATTGATTTCTTCTTCTAAACCTTCGTCGCATTGCAAAACTCTTTCTTCTAAGAAATACGCAATTGTTTTCAAATAATTTTTCATCAATCAGTGAATCTCAATTCGCTGGTTCACTCACTCCGTGTTGTCTTCTTTGAGACGTTCCGGTTTGAGAACAGCTAGAACAGCTACGAAACCCTGTCAAGGAGATTCTTCGGAATTATACCTGATCACAGGCAGTACTTGTACTGATCAACGGGGAACCGTGGGCCGTGTACCTCAATTCAATGAAAGTGATCAAAGACACTTTCGTGTGCTTTATTGCTAACTGTTGTTTGCAGGTACATTTGGACGGTTGTATTTGATCAGAATTGAGGAGTCAATCCAAAGCCGCATGCTCACAGCATCCACACTTAATTGAAGAAATCATGACTGGTGCATATCTACATAACCTGGCTCTGATATTTCTATACTATGCTTCTGCTATGCTGCAGCAAATATCATAAACCAGTAAAGCTTCCGCTACTCTGATGGAAAGATGTCATGATTCAAAAGTGTGAGCACATCGGTCCAAAAGTCACAACATCACATGAAGGCAACACAACTATGGATGATCCAGAGAGATTTGCTGTGGCTGATGATCTCAAAGAAAGCTCAAAGATCATCAAAGATGTGGATTAGTTTAAAGGCCTCCACTTAAAGTACAAAGTAATCGTACTTTGAAGAATCACTGCTAAAGCACAAAGATGCAGATGTTGAAGAATTAAAGTCTACGAGCTCAAGACTGAAGATTAAATAGAATGCTAAGATTCGAAATGTAAAACATGGGATGACCTCCCTTAGGGGGAGATTGTTAGGAATTGGAAATTCCATAGTGAAGTGTCGGTCACCTCAAATATAATTTAGCATAAGTTAGCTCGTAGAGATATCGTTATTTATCAGTTTATTAGTTTAGTTTAGCGTAGTGTAACATCGTGGAGGAAGGACGGGTCTTTACCCACTGTATACCTGATCCACTGGACGATAGGAGGTCGTTGAGTCTGTAACTATAAATACCCCTTCCATCCATGGAAGGGGTGGAGCTTCTCAATCTAACCTTTCATTTTTTGTGCTACAAGTCTCTACCAAGAAACTCCCTCTCCCTACTTTCTCTCTCTAAAATGTCTAACATGTATTTTGATCATCCAAGACCACCTGAATCATCAAACACAATAATATTACGATCCTACAATACCCTACGACCTTAGAGACACAACGCGATTAAGAATAAGGACGTGACAATTCAACCATCAATAGGAGATAACTAGGGAGTAATAAAGCCTAAGCAAATACATTTTTAAATCATCATACGAGCACACAACAATAGACATAGACTACCCCTAGCTTAGATTAGATATTTAGATAATAGTAGAGTAATCGGTAGAAATACCACCCCCCAAATCCAAACCCCGAGATTCGTACCTTTCCATTTCCTAAAAAAACATAAAAAGCTAAAAAATAATCTTCCTCAACCCCAACCTTAGCGTAGTAATTTCTCACTAGTATTCCTATTCCCCTAGAGAATGATATCAATTCCCGTGGCTTACCCTAATACTACACTACAACGATTAGGTTCACTGCCTAGGGTGTTGAAAAACTTGCTCGACGAAAAGGAAGTTCCTTTGACCCCGTTTAGCGTATCAAGTTGTGTAAGCGTATCAAGTTTTTGGCGCCGCTGCCGGGGAATAAAATAGCTAGTTAGGAGTTCACCTCGTTTAGGTTTCCTTGCTTGATTCCTATCAAATAAGCTTTTTTCCATTTATAGCTTCCTCGTAGTCTATCCCCCTTCTTCGTGACCTTTGTTCGTAAACCTCATCACTTTTCATCATGGAAGGTGATAATCCGCTAAACAACACTTTACCACCAAACGAGTACCCACCGGTTGATCCAGCCTTTGCCAACCAACTTCGAGTTCGTATTGTTAGTGAAATTAGAGAGCTTAGGAAACTAAATAAGATAATTGAAAATACACTTGAGGAAGCCCTTAAGGACTCTACTAACACTTTAGATAGTTATTCGACCTCAAGTGATTCGGATGATGACCTAGAAGATGGACATTATATGGTGTTAGAAATTATGGAGGATAGTAAGGAGGAGGAAGAACTTAGGGAGTATTTCGACTCATACTCTAAAGGGAAGGAAACCGCCTATCACTATAACGTAGTTAACTTCCCAAGACCACCTTTCGAACCTCGCATAGGAAGGGGTAACCCTAAAAACATCAAGATACCGTGCATGATTGGATACTTATATAGGGATCACACCTACATTGACTATAAGGCACCCATGAATATAATGTCTAGGCTTTATTACAATTGGATCATGAGCAAAAAGCTAGAACCTATGAGGGACCCCTTTCACCCTAGGAAAGCAAGTAACTATGTTGGGAGGGTTAAAGGATTGCATGTCTTCGTAGGTAACTTCACATATAGGTGTGATTTCATGATCTTGGAAAATGTTAAGGGCATCATTGATGGGTTTTTAGGGGATGTGATTTGAGAGACCATTTATAGAGGAGTCTAAGATGGTTTATGATCGAGAGAAAGGAATAGTCGAGTTCTCAAATAGAGCCGAGAGTGTTAAATATAAAATGCCCTACAAAAATAAGAAGTTTGAGGGTATTGATAATTTAGATGTGGACAACATTCCGGCATTTGAAGTAGACTGGAAGAACAAGGTTTACTACACTGCTTGTCTTGAGTTAGGCCCTGAATATATTCGTGATGAGAGAAGGGTTAAGGAGATCGAATGGGCCTCTAAGATTAGCACCACATAGGGGCACGACTTTGAGTCTAGCTACAAGACTCATAAATAAAGAAAAGTGCTTCGTGGGAGGCAACCCATGCTTAATTGTTTGCTTGTTTGTGTGTCGTGTATCTTTTATTTATTGTTTATTCTCATGTTTAAATTTGTAAAAATGCTTTATTTTGTCTTTAATCTCGTCTTAATTACATATAAAGGTATTTTACATAAGGGATAAGTGTAGGGAGGATTACACACGTTTTCAAAAGAAACGTGAACATGAGAATTTCAATTAGTTAAAAGATATACATGTGTGTTTGTTCGAGTCAAATGCTTGTATCGAGTCATAATGGATGTTTTGCAGGAAATTTTTCCAGATTCTAAAGATGTAAAATTTCCATAATTTTTTCCAGAAAATCACAGACCGTTTACGTGATAACCTGACGGCGTCAGATCGAAACGACGGCGTCGAGGAGCGAAACAGCTTATGACTTTTTCTCGTTTTCTGAGCTACTTATAAATTTTTGGAATTTTCCAAGTCTTAATTTTCCAGAAAATCTGTAAGCATCCATTTCACAAGCATTATATCCTAGTTTAGTAGAGTCTTATATATATTGTTACCGTCAATTTTACGCGGAGGTTTCGTTTCTTTTCTTCAAGTGTGCAGGTTTAATTTACCAAGAAGAAGATACATAAGATGAGAATGAGCTTTTAACTCAAACGTTCTTCTTGAAGAAAGATGTAACCACAACTTTACACGGATCCTACCGACCTAATCAGGGGAGTATTAGTTTCTTTCGTCTTTTATTTCTTTCCATTATCATAACTTTGATACTTTCGGGGAACATTGGGGACAATGTTCCGTTTAAGTGTAAGGAGGGAAAATAAAACGGGAACTTTGAAACTATGCTTATTGTTAGGAACATGTTTTATTATCAAGTGTAGGTCATTTCATTTGTAATAGGTCGTTAATAATTATGGTTTATAAATGTTTGTAATTAGTTTCACAGCTTATGTAGTAAGCCCATGAGCTGTGATAGAAGGTTCTTCTAATAACCAAGGGGAAACACCCCTACTTATGTAAAAACTATAAATACCCCCTCCCTAGAAGGGAGAGGGTTGTTGGTTCTAATTGCAATTATCATTTCATTAATCATTCATTAGTTCCTTCCACTTTCTCTTTCTAAAAATGTCTCTCTCTAGAAATACATATTGATGTGATAGAATGGTGACCTAGCAAGTGGTATCAAGAGCCAAGGGATAATTTAGGTTAATATTGATTAGATTTAATAGAAATCCGTACTTAAAAACGTGTTTTAGATTGAAATTTATGGACTTTTTGGACTGAATACGTGTTTCTGCGAGTTTCTGCGAGTTTCTCATGAGTTTTGGCGAGTTTGGCGAGTTAGCCATGAATTTTGGCGAGTTTCTCATGAGTTTCTGCGAATTTCTTCTTGCAGTTTGGCGAGTTTCTGCTTGAATTTCTGCGAGTTTCTGAGTGGCGAGTTTGTTTGCATTTCTGAGTTTGCAGTTTTTGGCGAGTTTCGTTTGCATTTCTTGAGTTTGCGTTTGGCGAGTTTCTTTCTGCAAGTTTCTTTCTGCGAGTTTCTTTTTGCGAGTTTCTTTCTGCGAGTTTCTTTCTGCGAGTTTCTTTCAGCGAGTTTCTTTTAGCGAGTTTCTTTCAGCGAGTTTCTTGTCTGCGAGTTTCTTGCTAGCAAGTTTGGATTTTTGCAAGTTTGGTTTTTTCCTACTAATCTACCTAAGTCTAAACAACCTCAACCTTAATTATCCTTAACGATCAACATCAATCAACAATAATGTCTCAACCACCATCCTCTAACTATTTGCCTTACACTTATAATCAACAACAACAACAACAACAACAACTCAGTCCGCAACATCAACAATGGAATCAACAACAAGCCATTTATCAACAACAATTTAATCAACAACATACTCCACAACCTCCTCAACAAGTTCAACAACGAATGTCAATGGTTCCACAAATCCCTCAACGACAAACTTGGTTTTCTCAAATGTGCGAAGCTGTCACAAGTCAGCAATCGATTCATGAAGCTGGTTCGGATACTCGTCCTCCAATGCTTACACCAAGAAATTATGTGCAATGGTCAAGTCGATTTCTAAGGTATATGGAACTCAAGAAACCTCATGGTAAGTATCTGAAGAAGGTGATATTAGAAGGACCGTTTCAAATGCCAATTGAAACTGTTCCCGGAGATCCTACAATGTTCCACCAAGACCGATACTATCTCAGCTTGTTCCACTTAGTCGTTTAACACCAGAACAACTACTTCATCTTGAAGCCGATGAACTTGCTATGCAACAAATACTTCTTGGAATTTCTAATCCGATTTACAAAAGTATTGATGCACGACAACCGCAAAAGCTATGTGGGAACAAATTCATCTTTAATGGAAGGCACCGAATAAGATCGACATGAAGTCTAAGCTATATCACAACTTTGATGTGTTTACCATTGAGCCTGGGGAATCACTTGAATCATATTATCATCGTTTCACAAATGTGGTCAATGATTTGCATCGACATAAGATTGATCTTCCAACAATTGCTATTAACACCAAGTTTCTGAATTCATTAGGACCGGATTGGCATAAGTATGTTACTTTTGTTCGACAAGTCAAGGATCTTCATGATGTCAAGTATAGGTTATTGCATGATTATCTGAAACATCATCAATATGAAGTTCTCAAAGATAAAGAAGTTCGTGGCACACATGGTTTCCCTCCACCACCAATTGCTGATCAGATTTCTCTTATGGCGCATGGTTATCCAACTCCTTACCCAAAGTCAAATCATGCTTTTGATCAACAACAACGTCACTTTAGTTATGCTCCACCCACACCTTCTCATCAACTCGCACCCGAAGGTGATTCTAACAATGCATACTATGCTCAAACCATTGATGATCAAGCTGATGCCTTTGAAGCATTAAATTATGGAATGGCATTTATTGCTAAAGCCTTCTCCAAGTTCTCTACTCAGTCAAACAATCATCTTCGATCATCATCTAATCCCAAAAGTCACACAGTGATCCAAGGTGGAAAAGTTGAGGTTCAGAACAGAACTAGTGGTCGTCGTATGATTACAAGTGGGTATTCTGGTAATTCTGGGAATGGTCAAACATCAGCAGGGGGATCGAGTAGTAATAACTTCAAGAGCAATATTCAAGTTGTGGAAACAGGAATTCACCGGGGATCTACTATTCGCTACTATAATTGCAAAAAGCAAGGACATCTTGCTAATGCTTGTCCTGAACCACGAACCAGAGGAGGAGATTACTATAAGCAAGTCATGCTGATGGCATACAAGGATGAAGCAGGAGGAGAACTCAGTGAAACTCAGCAAGGTTTTATGGCGATACTCTCTCGATGATGAATATAAAGATTTGGAAGCAAATGCTGCAGTTGTTTTGATGGCAAATATGTAACAACATCATATCAGTCAAACAGAGAATGGACCGGTCTATGACACCGACGGTCTATCTCGGTACGACACGATATATGCCTCATAAATGCAATTGTGTCGCATCAGCATCGATGAGCAACAATCTGTTCAACATGAATCATTATTTAATCATAATGCAATTGATCAAATTAACCCCGTGGTTACATTTGATGACCTAAGTGATGATGAAAATAACGCGCATATTGAAGGGCAGTGAAGCAATTCATGGTCCAGATTGAATATCGACTTCATTACTTCGCCATTTCAAGCCCAAACTACAAAATGTAATGAGATAAACCAAAACCTTAGGGCTGAGATTACCTCCTTGACTGCTGAACTTGAGAGTTGTCGAAAACGGATAAATGATTTTGAAACAAAACCACTCGAGAAACAAGTTTTGAAGTGGCCTTTCAAAAATCTTACGTTAACGAACAAAATCTTCAACATCAAATGCATGAAATTGTTGCATCAAAAAATGAAAAGATTTCTAAAATTGAACCACAAAAGTCTGAACTTCAGAAAAACATTGAAAATCTTCAAACGGAACTTTCAAATACTAAACAAGATTTTTCAAAAAGTCGGTCAAATTTTTCTGAATTCAAGAAGAAATCTAAGAAACGCATTGATGATCAAATCGAGGAAATTCTTCGATTAGAAAGACGGTTAAAATATTTTAATACTGTTGTATATAAGATTGGTCACTCAGTAAAACAGATTGAAATGTCAACCTTACTTCCGAGTCCTGATGACTCAAAACGTTTTCCACTTGGGTATAATCACCCACGTTTTCTTCATACAGCTCTCAAGGAAATGCCCAAACTGTATAGTGCTCAATGTCTTTTATATCCAAGCATGCAACTTGTTGTATTTGATTGTGAGGAACAATGGGCACAAGATGATCGCAGTCGCTTAAACATGCGACAAAATGGAATTTTACCATATAATTACACAAGAGAAAATGCTTCTTACAAACTGAATGTCATTTCAACACCATCATATAATCTTTCTGAATTAACTGAGGCATCTTGTGTAGAAGGCCCGTTCACGTGTTGCACAAATAAATGGTCCTTACCGTCCTTTGCAAAAGCAACTCATTGCCAAAAACTCCTAACTCCTATTTAGTATTACGGTACTTTCAAACGTTTATGGAAGATATTTCATTTTTAGAAATGGCAATTGAGAAAAATTCTGAGTTAAAAGCATCTACTTTTCAATCTGCTTATGCAAGAGAGCAAAGACAAATGTTTCAAACCCAAATCTCACCTCATGTCGCACATTTGCGTCTGTGTGCAACACACTGGGAAAGGGAACTTCAACAAGAGGTGACTTCAATGATTGACTCTTTTAACACACTTGAAAACTCTGTTTCACAAGAACAATGCAAAAACCAAGATCTTCTAAATGCCTTTGATCAATTGTTAGAAGATGCTCTTTCCGCTAATATTGCTTATGTGGTTATATATTGTGAATTTGCTTCTGTGAATGATACTGTGTTAATTGCTGAGAAATGGACAATCAGATGTTAAGGCATGAAATTGAGAAATTAAAAGAGGAAAATAAAAAAATGTTTTCACAAAATGATGATGTCCAATCTAAACTTTCAATAGAGATTTCTGAACTTAAACGAAGACTTCAATGGTGTCAGTCTAAGACAATTGAATCTGAACTTGCTTTACAAAATCACATGGAAAAGGTGTCTTTGGATCAGTCGCAAATTTCAAAAGCTCAATTTCTTGATGATGAAAATGCATCGTTAAAATGTCAAATTTTCAAATATGAACAAGAGATTGCACAAGTCAAACAGGAATATAAAACGATTTTTGATTCTCTTAAAACTATTCGTTCTAAAGCATCAAAAGAACTTGATCACCATGTTGAATACACTCGACAAATGTTGGGTGAACAAGGAAGATTAAATTCCATAATTCAGGATCAAAACCACATCATCATTGAGCTTAAAGAAAAGCTAGCTAAACAAGAATCTACCAAGTCTAGTAACACAAAAGTGATTGCTCCTGGCATGTATATAATTGATAAAACTCAGGGAAATAATTTGCTTTCTTCCACTTCTACAGGAATAGTTGCGTCTACTAATGTTAGAAGATCCGAGAATAAGAGACAACAAGAAAATACTAGGATCTCGCAACATAGGAAGAGCACTCGTCTGACATCAGAATTAGAAGTTCATCTTAGGAAATCGAATAAAAATCATGTTGCATCTGCTTTAGATTCAAATTTGGCAACTTGTAATTCTAATGTCAGTGTAACAAATGATAAGTCTGTAAACGTCTCAAACGTTAATGCTTCCTGTGTTTTTTGTCATAAGAATATGTTTTCTGGTAATCATGAAAAATGTGTTGCAAACTCTCTGTTAGCTCGTTCTAAGCAATCTATAACTGGCCCTCCCTCTAGGACCTCACTATTGCAAAATCGAATTTAGGGAAGGTGCACAGTGTTGTTTCTGAGAACTTTGTAGACACACCCATTGCTGCAAAAACATCTCCTAAGAAAGTGTACTCACCTAGTGACTTCACTAAGACCAAAGCGAAACATAATTGGTTATTGCAACAATGGTTGCAGCGTACCTCCAGCTTTAAATGGATTCCTAAATGTGCAAATGTGTGTAACACTAACATAATGGAACCCACTAACCCTTTGGGTTCCATTGCTTCTATCATACCACCCTCGTTGTCTTTGTGTGTTGCAGGTGATTCAACTTGTTCTGTGGATTGTTGATAGCGGATGTACCCGACATACGACAGGCAATCTAAAACTGTTAGTAAATGGGATATGGAGATTATGTCAATGGAAACATCGAGATCAGTCGGGTTTATTATGTTGAAGGTCTTGGACACAATCTTTTCTCAGTTGGACAATTCTGTGATGATGATTTGGAAGTTGCGTTTCGCTCCAAAACATGTTACGTACGTGATTTGGAAGGACATGACTTACTCACCGGAAATCGGAGCACAAATCTTTATACGATTCCTATGTCAGATATGATTGCATCTTCACCGATTTGTCTTCTCTCCAAAGCAACTTCGACAAAATCATGGTTATGGCACAAAGGCTTTCTCATTTAAACTTCAAAACCATGACTGAACTCGCTCGTCATAAGATAGTTGAAGGTCTTCCAAGGTTTCGATACACCAAAGATCATTTATGTTCGGCTTGTGAACAAGGCAAAAGCAAGAGATCTAACTTTCCATCAAAACCAGAACCAAGTTCTCAACATGTTCTTAATTTGCTTCATATGGATTTGCTTGGCCCCATGCGTGTACAAAGTGTGAATGGAAAACGATACATTCTGGTTATTGTTGATGATTATTCACGATGGACTTGGGTCTATTTTCTTCGCACTAAAGATCAAGCTCCAACAATGATTATCACCTTTCTCACAAAGATTCAGGTTCAACTCAAAAACACTGTCCGCATTATAAGAACAGACAATGGAACTGAATTCAAAAATCAAACACTTCGTGCTTATTTTGAGAAAGTTGGAATCACACATCAGACCTCGATTGCTCGTACTCTTGAACAAAATGGTGTTGTTGAAAGACGAAACCGAACGTTAGTGGAGGCTGCTCGAACGATGTTGATTTTCTCACAATTACCGGATTTCTTGTGGGTCAAGCTCGTCTCAACCGCATGTTTTACTCAAAACCGTCCATCATTCATACGCGCCATAATAAAACTCCATATGAGATTGTTCACAACCGCAAACCGATATCGAGATATTTTCATGTTTTTGGTGCACTGTGCTATCCGAAAAATGATCGTGATGATATTGGTAAACTTCAGCCGAAAGCTGACATTGGAGTGTTCATTGGTTACTATGAAAATTCAAAAGGATTTAAAATTTGGAATCGTCGAACTTGACAAATGATGGAAACCGTTCATGTTAACTTTGATGAGCTTACAGAAATGGCTTCTGAGCAGAACCGCTTAGGACCCGCATCCAACCGTCTAAACTTTCCTTATTCATCAGCTGTTCCACCCATGGAATTCACTCGTCAACAATTGGAAACTTTGTTTGCTCCTCTGTTTGATGAGATTCCCAAAAGTAGTGCTCCAGATGTATCGAATGTTTCCGCTGCACACCCTGATCATAATCCAATACCCGATAAACCTGCTCCAACAACAACAACCGTTGCACCAGATGCACCGCTGAATGATTCTCAATCAACAGAAGAACACATTGCATCCAACACTGACATAGCTGATGAAACACAAAATCAAGAAGTACCCGCACCCGCAGATTATGACGGAAATGCTTTCTTCAATCCATTTGCTCCGGCTCCAACCATTCCAGACATTGGCGAGTCGTCTTCACGCAATTTGGAACCGTCTAATATGCATGCAACATTCAATCATCGCCCTTCAACACATAAATGGACGAAAGATCATCCCTTAGTAAATGTGATTGGCGATCCTTCTAACCCAGTTATGACGAGACAACGACTTCATATTGATGCTGAAACTTGTGTTTATGCACTCACCGTTTGTCAAGATGAACCACGAAACATCAAAGAAGCTATGACATATGACAATTGGATTGAATTAATGCAAGAAGAGTTGAATCAGTTCAAACGTCTCGAAGTTTGGGAACTTGTTCCAAGACCAGATGGGATTTATGTAATTGGACTCAAGTGGATCTGGAAAAACATACTGGATGCTGAAGGCAATGTTATTCGCAACAAATCTCGTCTTGTGGCTAAAGGGTATTCTCAAGAAGAAGGAATCGATTATGAAGAATCGTTTGCACCAGTAGCTCGACTTGAAGCTGTACGGATATTTCTGGCATATGCTGCACACAAGAATATCACGGTTTATCAGATGGATGTGAAAACAGCGTTTCTGAATGGTCAACTCCGTGAAGAAGTCTATGTGGGTCAACCGAACGGGTTCGTTGATTCAGAACATCCTAACTACGTGTACTAGCTCAAAAAGGCTCTTTATGGTCTTAAACAAGCCCCACGGGCCTGGTACGACAAACTGTCAAAATTTCTTCTCGCTAATCAGTTTACCAAAGGAACTGTTGATCCAATATTTTTCATTCAACGTCACGGGGAGGATATTTTGATTGTTCAAATTTATGTTGATGATATCATTTTTGGTTCAACACATAAAAAGTATTCAAACGCTTTTGCAAAATTAATGAAACAAAATTTTGAAATGTCCATGATGGGTGAACTAAAGTTCTTCTTAGGACTTCAGATTCATCAATCTCCCCGTGGCATATTTCTAAATCAGTCCAAATATGCTCTTGAAATCTTGAAGAAACATGGAACGACCAGTTGTGATACTTATAACACACCTATGTCTGCAACCTCACCAAAGCCGGATGTCTGATTTACATGGGAAAATTATTGACCCTACAAAATAACGAAGTATTATTGGGTCTCTCATGTATCTAACAGCCAGCAGACCTGACATTGATTTGTGTATATCTTTGCTCCCGTTATCGGTCAAGACCAACTGAAAGACACCTCAATGAGGCTAAAAGAATCCTTCGCTACGTAAAGGGAACCATTCACTTGGGAATCGGTATCGAAGGATTCTGGTTTTGCATTAATCGCTTTTTCAGATGCTGATCACGCAGGGTGTTTAGATACACGCAAAAGTACATCTGGTGGTGTTCAGTTTCTCGGAGATAAACTTGTGTCTTGGCAGTCAAAGAAACAAGATTGTACATCTATGTCATCAACAGAAGCAGAATACGTTGCTATGTCAGCATGCTGTGCTCAGATAATTTGGATGAGATCACAACTGATGGACTACGGCTTTATATTCGACAAGATTCCAATGTACTGTGACTCCAAGAGTGCCATTGCAATCTCCTGCAACACGGTTCATCATTCCAAGTCAAAGCATATCGCTCTCCGATATCATTTCATCAAAGAGCATGTTGAAAAAGGTACAATTGAATTATACTTTGTGGGTACTCAATATCAATTGGCGGATCTGTTCACCAAAGCCTTGCCACCCGCAAGGTTTACTGAGCTTGTCCATCAAATTGGTATGCGATGTTTGACACCAGAAGATCTGGAAAATCTAATCAAACGTTCTTAAAACGTCAAACATCAAAAACATTTCTTTGTAAATATATATTTCAAAATCAAAATACAAAAATATAAAATCTATACAAAACTCAAAAAGATTTTCTTTTTCATTTTTCATTAAAAAAAAAAACGTTTTTTAATACACTAGGGACTAAATGTGTCACTTTTTCATTCTTCTCCCTATATATACTTTCAAATCAGTATTTGTCATAAAAATCATTATTTTCAAATCCACCAAAAACCTGTTGCAGCATTCTTGTTCGATCTATATCCATCAAATCGATTGTAAGTTTTTTTTTAGAATATAGATTCATAGGATATTTATAAATCGTATGTTTCTACAAATCTGAAAAATAACGAGCCTTAGGGTTTAGGTTTCATGAATTTTGTTAAGTTTTTCGTCTATGTTTGTGTTAATCCAGATATCTTGGTTGAATTTTGTGTTAATTCTTTGAAAAAATCGTATGTTTTGATTAAGTTTTCGTCTATGTTTTGATTGCAAGTTTGATATGAAGTTATGAATTTTGGCGAGTTTGCCATAGATTTGTTTGAAGATTGGCGAGTTTGCCATAAGATTTGTTTGAATATTGGCGAGTTTGCCATATTTATTGAACATTGGCGAGTTTGCTTTGTTTCTTTGAATACTTGTGAGTTTTTCTTTTAGGTTTAACGTGTGGCGAGTTATTTATCTTAGACTCATAAGATTGGCGAGTTTGCTAGTTTTATCATGTTATGCATTTTGGCGAGTTTTTTTCTTCAGGAATAAAAATTGGCGAGTTTTCCATGGTTTAAATGAGTTCTTGTGAGTTTGTTTATGATTAACGAGTGGCAAATTTTTCTCTTATGATTAGAGTTTGGCGAGTTTAGCTCCTAAACATGAATCTTTGCTAGTTTCTATTAGGTGTAATATTTGGCGAATTTCTCTTAGGTTTAGAATCTTGGCGAGTTTCTATAAGGTTTAGATTTTGGCGAGTTTCTATAAGGTTTAGATTTTGGCGAGTTTGTTTAGGTGTTGGCAATTTTGCCTTTCACACAAGTAATGTTGGTGAGTTCGTCAACATGTCTGAATAATTGCGAGTTTCTTGCTGGTTGTTGCATGATGACGAGTTTCGACCTGCTCTTTGATTGTTTGCGAGTTTGTCATTGGTTCAAGGACATGTTGTGCGTTTAAGGTTTCATACTAGAGTTTAAAGAGCATTTAGGATTCATTAGTAAATTTTGGCGAGTTTGTACGCGTGGTATTCTTTAAGAATTTGATGTTTCTTGTGTGTTTCTATTGAGTCGTAGCAATTATGACTTAGTTCATTTTGAGAGTTTCACACATAAATGATTTTGTGAGATTGCATAGTTTGTATGTTAGGATCATATGAGTTATTCCTCTAACGTGTCATTACAAATTCTTGGATATCTTGGTAAATGATTTGTTTCAGGTCTAAATATGTCTCAAGGATGTCTCACAAGAAGAGACATGTATCCCATTGAAGATGAACGCAATATTGGGCTTTCAAACTCTCGTATTGATTTCGAAAAAATTCTATGCCATCCCACATGTCAGATAATCGTGGAAATTCTTAAGAAGCACTTCTGTCGGCATCTTCTGACTTTATCTGCAAGTGTCCCTGAGATCTACTTACATCAATTCTGGCATTCACTCAAGATAAGTAACGATTCCAACCTCATGACAGTCCAGATTGACAGAACACCATTCGAATTTGATGTTAGCATTCTTCGTCATGTTCTTCATCTTCCTCTTGAAGAAACAAAGACTCACACTTCGTTCATAACATCTCCATCGTTTTCACAAATTGCATTATCTCTTAGAAAAATGGGTTATGATGAGTCTTCTCAACCGCTGTCAACCAGTTCTGATGTAAACCGGAAATTCATTCCTCAACCATGGTTATCGTTGTATACCATACTCAGTCATTGTGTTACAGGAAAAGCTACCGGCCATGAACACCCTCGCTTGGAACTTCTTCAAATCTTTTGGGGTGTCATTAATACACAACATCTTGATTATGCACAACTAATCTGGAATGATATGATCTATCAAGCACGGCAGTTTACCAATAAGAAAGGATATAAAATTCCGTTTGCTCGTTACACCAAGCTTCTTATTGAATACTTCATGCAAGAAGATCCAAGCATCGACAAACGCATAGCAAGTGGTGATAAGTATCATACTAGTCACATGGATCATGTGCTTAAAACTGTTAAAGTTCAAAGCACTAGCACAATAAACAGAGGCTTAAGAATTCCTGACCGTCTCTTTAATGATGACATCAAGCAGACTACCGCTTACTGGGACTATGATCAAGCAGAAAAAGCAGGAACAGTTGGAATTATTTCTGAAAAACCTAAAGGTAGAGGAAGGAGATCCACTGCAAAACACAAGCAAACCTTGCTGATTGATGAAGCTGTTGCTGAAGAAGAACAAGTTAGTCATCATGACAAAGATAATAACCCTGCAGACACTCAAAGACTCATCCAGGTGAAACAAGATACAGCTGCCAGACAGAGTGGTTAAACTATCAGTCGTCAAACTCAATTACTTCAATCTCCTCGCACTCACAAAGAAGAACGAGCAATCCTGAAGAAAACCTTGGCTATCACCAAACGTCATCACCAAGCTGATCTTGAAAGGTTGCAGAAGAAGGGTGAAGTATCAGGTTCTAAGGTGATTTCTGAACAACTTCAACAACCTATGAATGAATCAGAATCTTCCGAATCAGATAACTCAGTTTCTGCCACCCTCTCTTCATCCAAAGATGAATCTAATCAATTCATTCGTTCTGATAATGAAGAATCTGTCAAAAATGATAACTCTGAGAACGATGATTCTGATGATGCTTTCATTGTTAAACCACATCTGGAAAGTGATGCTCGTCTTCCAACATCACTAACACAACCACCTCCAGCATCTTTAGATCAACAGTCAAAGACGAATGTTCCTTCCAAAACCACCTTTAAGATCAGGCTCCCTTCTCGACCAACATCTGAAGCACCTGAAAAAGATAAATTTCAAGTCATTCAAGAACAGCTTACTTCTCTTCAAACCCAAGTTCAGACACAACAAAAGCAACTTCAAGAACAACATCAACAGATTCAGAAGTTTCCATTACCTGAGCAGATTGAGGAAATCCTTAAACAGGTTCTTCCTACAGAGGTAAAGAGTTGCCTTAATGAAGTTCTACCATCGGCATTACACACATATGTTAAAAACAAGCTTCAAGGTGTTGTAGCCACTCATCTTCAAACACACCCGAAAACCCTTGAAACCAAACCTTCAAAGTTGCCTGTCGTTGATCTCAAAAGTCAACTTCTTGAGAAGATAATTGATGATGATGAAGAAGTTGAACTTCGAGAAGCTCTACTCAAATCCATAAAGAGGGCTGATAAAAAGATTGCATTTGCATCGTGCAAAGATATCCCGCCTCGTAAACGCAGACCCGATGATAAAGATGATGAGTCACGACCACGTGACAAACGTACCAAATTCACTGCACCGTCATCTTCAGTTTTTCAAACCACCTCTCATGATATTTCACCTAAAGATGAAATTCAACCACAATCTTCCAATCAACCTCCACAAGAGACTGTCTCTCAAGTCATATCCCAGCCACCATCTAACATGCCACAAGAAGAAGCTCCAGAATGGATTGACTCTTCCACGACTCAGTTTGACTGGTTTGAAGATATGGTTGATGCTCATCCAGAAGATGAGCTTCCTAATGAAGCCTCTATTGTGGATTTCACTAAGAATTTGAAAAAGATCATGAAGGTGCAGAAACTTCAATTGTCTCACATTGCCACCATTCGCCGAGCAGGGTTTACACGCTTTAAGACTTCCACCACTTCAAGGCTTCAATTTGAATACAATCTTGAGGAAGTTGCCAGAGCAATGTCTGAGAACATTACTTGGGATGTTTCGCTGCCCTCCAGTGCTCCCAAAACGTTCAAGTTTCAAGACTATTCTCAACCTTTACCACTCATGGGTCATACTCATAATCCCAAGGTACCCACACCATATTTCTTTAATCATGATTTGGAATATCTGATGTATGGCAACACAGATCAAGAGAAAAGGTATGCAACATCATTGTCTAAGTTCCATGCTGCGGTTTACACTCAAGAGGGAATGGAGGAAGAAGTTGCTGAATTGTTTAGTTCTTCGATTGTTACATATAATGATGAGGCAGAACTTGGCATCTTCCACTGGCCAAATATGCGTAAATGGTTTTACAAATGGCGGCTCACATTCACCTCTAAACACGAAGTGTGTTATAACCACCGGATCTTGTCCATTAAAAGTGCAGAGATTATGGATAAATACGGGTACAATTTTCTGACTAACATCATGGTTCGCAGAGCTGACGACAAAGAATACTCCTTCAATGAGGCTGACTACAAGTTTCTCAATCTCAACGATATTGAAGATATGTATCTTCTCAAAGTTCAAGGAAAGCTTGAGCATCTTCCTGGTAGCTTACAATATGATATCTTCAACTCAATTCTTATTTTCATCCGCAGTCTTGTCATTAAGACAAGAGTTGAAGATCTTCATCTTGGTGTTGAAAGTTATCAGAAACGTCTGAATCTTACGAAACCTGATCTCCAACCACCCGGCATTTATGATCAGAAACCGTATACATTCACCACAACACCATTTGGATTACACTTCATCAGGAACAACATTGTCAAATTCATGGGCTACGAAGAAATACACAAGTTCAGTGATGATACGTTGACACAGGTAAAGGTTGAGCTTGTCAACATTCTTGAAGATCTGAAAGCGGGCAGAAAACAACGTTGGTTGCGGAACATGACATGGAAGAGAAGCGATGTTAAGCAAGCTGAAAAGTTTGTCAAGAAAATTGATTCACGACTCAATTTCCGAGTTCAAATGAGACGACTTGAAGGCTATGTTGGAGGAAGAGCAAGGGTTCCAAATATCTTGACATTTCGTCGTCCTAAATGAAGTACTGCAGTTAGATAGTTTTTGGAACATTACTCGAACATTTAAACATCTGTTTGTAATAACTCTAACTCTTTACTTTCATTCGTATGCTTATGTTAATTGATTATGTTTTTCAGTTAAACCTTGAGCTTGAATTTTCAAAAACACACCAAATCTGATAATACGTTTTTTTACAAATTGTAATAAAATGTTTCAAATTCGACTCAAGAAGGCTATCTCTCGAATATACTTCCATATTTGAGGGAGAGTACTTTTTTTCAACGAAAACAAAATTTGATTCCACGAAAGGACCGTGTGGTACGTTTCAGTGCTTCAATCCTAATTAAAGGAGCGAAAGCTTCTTAACTATTTGCAACTCAAAATCTTTGTTCAAAATCAAATGTTCTTGAAATCCGTTTCTTCCCAAAGGAATTTCAAACACCTCAAAAAGCATATTTTAATCAACATGTTTTCAAAAACAACATTCATATGCTATTTTTGAGGGGGAGAAATGTGATTAAAATTGTTGATCAGGAAGTTATGAAATCTCATAACGTGCTCGACTCATATATCACCAATGAATTGACGATCTTTGAATGTCAGTAATCGAAAAGATTTGTCATTCAAGACTTATCTTAGTAGAATGTACCAATTCGAGACACTCTTGATTGACATGAACTTTGACGGGTCTAACCTCCTTTTCAAGGAGTGTTTACATCTTCAAGGTAGTTACTAGAGCTAGTTGTCACCTAAAAGCTGATAATAGAACTCTTTAACTATACAACGTAACCGTGTCTCACGGGGAATTGTCTATCAAGAGTCGATCAATTCAAAAGTGCGTGCTCTACCCTCTCTGTGCAGATTTTAGTCAAAACTCATAAGCACATGTGGAGGGGGAGTATTTCTGAAAAACCAAAAAACTCTCAAGGTGTTACCAAAACATGTTTTTCTCATCATAAACATCTTGAGAGATTTTCAAGAAAAGTTTTTTGTGGCAACATAGGATAGTCATGGAGTTAAAAGGTGACTAAGTTTAGGAATAAACGTCCTATGATCCGCCAGAGCCGGAGGGATCTACCCAAGGACACCACAAATAGTTAGTATTTAGAAGTCCTTAGGTATGATTGAAAAAGGAGAAAATGAGAATCGGAGAAAGAAGGAGTTGAAGAATTAAAAAGAAAAGTTAAAGAAAAGGGTGAAAAGAAATAGCCCTCCAAATTATTCAACTTAGGGCGAACACCGGGTTCAATTCATATGCTACTAGTTGTCATAAGATGGCACCGGTATTGAAGACAAAGTCGTCATGGACCCAGTGACGCAATGCACTAAACCTTCTAAGCCACTCAAGTTCTCTCAAAAGAGCTTGTTTCATTCTCGTAGGGAACCCTACGTAATCTATCGACTCTCTCTTAGAGATTGTTGGTATTGAAGAAGGAGACCCTCTCCCTAGTCTCCGCTTAGGAAAATCAAAAGCGCACTAATCAAGTCTAGAGCCATGAGATTCATCAAAAAGATCTCTTAGGAACACTTAAATATTTCATCACTTGTTGTTCAAAACAATAAGGACACAAGTGACATTTTTTCCAGAGTCCTACGCAGATCTTAGCAATCTGCCAGAACATTCATGAGGGGATTCACAAGTGTGATCCTCAGTGATTGAATGGAAATTCCTGCCAGGGACAACATCAAACAGCCCTGACAGCAGGTCACTTCGGTAACTCCTTGTGGGTTACGCTTAGTGTGTCTCAAACGTTCTACAGTCATGGGGTGATGCTTCGGTGTACCTCAGCGACTCATCTGAACTGTAGGTGTATCTTGGTACATCGCGTTATCTCACTTGTGGGACTCCAGTTCAGGAACAGCCTTTTTGAGAAATAGAGATTTGTTTTCACACTATGCTGTTAACACTCTCGAAGTTTAAACTTGTAAGTGCTGGATTATTTCTAACCCATGTTTTATGTTTTTCTTCTTATGGATGCTCACGGGTGGAAAAGATTGTTCAGACTAAATCACATGCTCATACCAACATCAACACTAATTGAAGTTCTCTCAAAAAGCAAAGAAAATTTCAGAAAGATTCTACATCAAAGTCAAAGAATCTGCAAAGTTATGAGATAAAGATCAAAGTTAAAGAATGAGAGCTTCAAATATATGAATCACAAACTTCACCAGAAGTATGAGCATGCTGGAAATGACTTTCATCACTAACAACAAAGATGTTGATAAAAGGCAGATTTCACAACTGATAACAACAACAAGAAAAAAGAACAAAGATGCAAAGAATCAAAGACGTCACAAGCTATGAACGCCAAAGAAGTTCAAGACGTCAAACGACCTAAGCAAGACAACAAATGTTGGGAATTATGTGTAGTATGAATTATGCTGATGTTCTTGCTGAAAGGATTCTACTGAAGTGTATGGATTCTGCCGAAGACATAATTCTGCTAAAGCTATATAGTACGTAGTTTGTTTCTGCGGAAATAGTTGTTCCATGTTTTAAGTATTTAGTTAGGATATGCATGAGCTTTATTAGGAAGTGATAATGTATATCTTATTTAGTTTTATGATTATACGTTTCTTAGGAAACAAGTTAGGGTTCCTTGCTTATAAAAGGAACACAATAGAATAATTATTGTAACGAATTGAAAAACAGAGTTTTAGTAATATAAATCTCCATAGATGATCAACAAGTTCTTAGTTATTGTGTTTGTGCTTATATTTGATTTTCCGCTAAAGAATATAAGTCGTAGAGATTGTCTATTAGTTTGCTTGTGATTACATAAGTAATACTAACGATCTGCGAGTGCTCAAGATCTATCAAGGTCTAAAGTTTCAACAAGTGGTATCAGAGCCTCGAGAGAGTCTCTACGATACTAAGAACAGTCTTTCATAAACACTCATACAACCAACAAATCGTTCACCATGCCTGGATCACAAGATGATCTTGAAGTCACCAACAACCAGAACACCATCAATCTACAACAACTAAGTCTCTCGAACAGCAACGCTAAGTTTCCTTATCTAAAGAAGGAGGAATACGACTTATGGGCAATGAAGATGCAAAACTGGATTTCCAACATTGATTGGAATATGTGGGAAGTAGTCAAGAAGGGAAACAACTTAAAGAGAACTACCACAGATCCTGATGGAAAACTTATTCATGTTCCTCCCAAATCTGCTAAAGAATTACTGGCAGTTCAGAGAGAAACCAAAGTTAAGACAATTCTTCTTCAAGCTATTCCTGAGGATCACTTGAGTGATTTTTACTTCATGAATGATGCTAAGGATATTTGGTTGGCCATCAAGGCCAAGTTTGGAGGGAATGAGGAGTCTAGGAGAATGAGAAAATCGATGCTGCGACAACAGTTTGAAGACTTTCATATCTCTGAAGAGGAAGGAATTCACAAAGGCTATGACAGGTTTCACAAGATATTAAGTTAGTTGAATCAGCTTAAGGCAAAGCCAGATAATGATGATTGCAATTCCATGTTTTTGCGATCTTTACCTCAATCCTGGCTACAAGTAAGCATTGCCTTTAAAACTAAAGGTGGGCTTGATATGATTACATTTGATGAGCTGTACAACAAGCTTAAATCTCTTAAGCCTGATGTACGAAGTCCCTTCTGTTCATCAACTTCTACTAGTCATACAGCATTTATTGGAGCCTCTAATCCAAAGATGACTCATGTTCCAAGTCCTACTTACTCATCATCATCTTACACTAACTCTCCATCCAGTTCTCAATCTACATCTAGTGGTATAATGGAAGATGTGCTTGGATCCTTCTTTGCTGATTATGATCCTCAGCAGGAACTTGCATATGAGGATTTTGATCAGGTAGATCCTCTGGAGATGGAAGAGATGAAGTTGAAGTGGCAAGTGGCTATGCTTTCTATGGACATCAAGAAATTTGAGCGTAAGGTGGAGGAAGTTTGGTTTTCAGGGAAGAGATCCAGCAAGGTTTGACAAGAAGAAGGTCAAGTGCTTTACATGTCATCAGATGGGTCACTTCTCCAGAGAGTGCAAGGATAGGAAGGCTAGAGATGAGGTGCGATACTCTTCCTATCAGCAGAATCAAAGGGATGCTGGAACTTCAAAGCCTAGATCCTCAACTGCTGTGGTCACTTTGGATGCCAATGTCGACTGGACGTCACATGAGTCTGTAAATAATGATGGTCCTGGTGGTGATAATATTGGGTTGCTAGCAAGCTGTACTTCAGAAGATAGGCATGATCAGATTGCCTTGATGGGCATCTCTCAGGTACAAAATTGCTTGTTTGGTTGTAGTGAACGTTATAATGAAGTTAAGGAAGCATATGATATTTTGAAACCTAAATATAATGAATGTTATGTTGAAGTTGAAGCTTATAAACATAGTTTAAAAACATTAGAAAGACAAAAGGTTTGGTTTCAGAAGAATCAGATAGCTTATGATGAGAAGATTAGGGTGTTAGAATGTGATCTAGAATGTACACAAAATGAATTAAATAGGTCTGAGAAATTGAGAGCTGATGTGGTGTCTGAAAACAGTGTGTTGAAAGAAAAATTAGATGCTGAAATTGCTAGGCATAACGAATGGTTACTGAATGGAAATAAGTTAGCAAGTCACATCTATGCTAGTCAAACTCCTAATACTTCAATAGGCTTAGGCTTTAAGAAATATGTAGGATTAGAAGCTAGAGATGACACACGTAAATCCACACCAGCAGGCTTAGCTAATTATGTTAAAGAAGGTGACCTACATGTGCGTGGATCCATTAGAGGAATACCTATGCTGTTGACCTTTCCATTCTTGTTGACTTTGATGGATCACATCATCTTTATGGCAAAAGTTCAAAGACTTGCCGGACCCGATTCTTCATCTAATGATTTTGTCTCTTGCTCTGACAATGACAAATCTTCTGATCAAGGGTCTACTTCTTATCCCAGCTGTGATTCAAGTGATAAGTCAGACCTACCCAAGACCTCACCTATGCCTGCACCCAAGCCTACCTACAAGCCTTTAAGAGTGGCTGCTGAAGAGTCATCTCCCAAGCCAGTTTCTTCTGAAGACTTGTCTTTTCAGTCTTTGCATAATAATAATGTTAAAAACAATTCCTTTAATGTTTCTGGTTTGAATGTTTCTGTTTGTAATAGAACATCTTTTGGTTTGAATAAATCTTCTAAACAGAAGACATGTTTTGTGTGTGGAAGTAAATTTCATTTAATTAAGGATTGTGATTTTCAGGAACAAAGAATGGGTGTATGTGCTAGGAAATCTAGACCAATGTGGACCAATGTTAATGCTACACCACCTTATATTCCACAAGCTACTCATAAACCTTATCCTTGGAGAAGACCTGTAGCAAGACCATATGTGCAACCAACAAGTTCATACTTTAAAAATGGTTATTGGTCTGGATATGTTGACTCTTTGAATGATGGGAAAGGTTATTGGAATACTGCTGTGAAGCCCTCAGCAGGTTGTTCTTGGCCAAAAAGGGGACCTAAATTTCAATGGCAACCCAAGAACAATGGTGGATCTTATAAATCTGCTTGGCCTCCATCTAAAGATCCACAAGGCAGGTTCAAATCAGCAATAACTTGAGCCTCAATAGTGTACTAATTTATTGTATATTTTTTGTTGTTGTTGTAGGATCATCCTCTGATGCACAAGGATGTTGGCATTGTTGATAGTGGTTGCTCAAGAAGCATGTCAGGAAACAGAGATATGATGCATGATTTTGTATCCCTTGAAGGAGGAGGCAGTGTGACATTTGGTGGTAGTGATGGTAGAATCACTGGGAAAGGGACCATCAAAACACCTCAACTGGACTTTCAGAATGTGTACTATGTCAAGGAACGACAACATTTCAACTTGTTCTCAGTCTCACAAATCAGTGATACAAAGAACAAAGTACTCTTCTCTGAGGATGAATGTCTTGTGCTGTCTAAAGACTTCAAACTTCCAGAAGATACTTCTATTTTGCTGAGAGTTCCTCGTACTCACAATCTATACACATTCAACTTAAAAGATGTACAACCAGAAGGTGAATTAACTTGTTTGGGGGCTAAAGCATCCCTGGATGAGTCTACAAAATGGCATAGAAGGATGGCACATGTGAATTTCAAGACCATAAACAAGCTATCTAAACTGGGTCTTGTTGTAGGACTTCCTTCAAAAGTTTTCACCAATGAACATAACTGTGTTGCCTGAAACAAAGGAAAGCAACACAGAGCCTCATACAAAGCTATTCATACAGTGAGCCTTATTTCAGAACCTCTTCAGTTGCTTCACATGGATCTTTTTGGTCCAACTCAAGTCAGAAGCATAGATCACAAGTACTTTTGTCATGGTATTACTGATGACTATAGCATGTTTTGTTGGGTATTCTTCTTGAGGACTAAAGATGAAACCTCTCCAGTTTAAAAAGAGTACATTACTCTTGTTGAAAACCAGCTGAGCAAAAAGGTTAAAGGTATCCGGTGTGATAATGGGACAGAGTTCAAGAATGTTGTTTTGATAGAACTCTGTAAGTCTAAAGGAATCAAAAGGGACTATAGTACTCCAAGAACACCTCAACAAAACGGGGTGGCTGAAAGAAAGAATAGGACCCTGATAGAGGCAGAAGATCTATGTTTGCAGACTCTAAGTTACCCACTATGTTTGGATGAAGCGGTTGGCACAGCTTGTTATGTTCTAAACAGGGTATCTATCACTAGACCTCACTTTAAGACACCTTATGAACTTCTCTATAGGAAAGTTCCTGTTATTCATTACCTTAAACCTTTTGGTTGCCAAGTGACTATTCTGAATACTAGTAATCCACTGGGTAAATTTGATGAGAAGGCTGATGAGGGTTATATTGTGGGTTATTCGGCTCATAGTAAAGCTTATAGGGTATACAATTTGAATGCTAAGAAGATTGAGGAGACTTTGAACCTGAGATATCTAGAAGACAAGCCTAATGTTCAAGGACAAGGTCATGTTTGGTCTTTTGACCTTGATTACTTAACTGACTATTTGGGTTATTCTAGACATGTGGCTAACCAAAATCCAGATATACAAGTGTCTCCCACTGACAGAGCTGCTATAATGAATGCTGATTCTGATAGTAAGTTTGAGGATGATGAGCATCCTATTGTTGTACCTTCTTTCTCCCCTAACAATTTTGCAGGTGACACTTCCAAAGTTACTTCTGCTGAGAGTGAAGATGAGTCTAATTATGCAGAGGACCTTGCTAGGCTTAAGAAGCAGGAGTATGCAGCTAATCTCGAAGCTGAGAGGAATGCACAGGAGATTGAAAGAGAATCAATCAGTGGAAATAACCATTCTGCTGAAAGTGATCCGGTTTCTCCTATCATCACCAATTCTGCTAAAGGCTATGCTGTTTCTACTCCCATTTCTACTAGAGTGTCAACAGACTTTAGAGATCCTTATACACGTTTTCCAAGACCCTCAGATCTTGGTAATCATCAACCCAAAGCTGGAGTCTTCACTTCACCTTCCTATGACACAGATATTGAACCTACTGTGACTAATCTTGATACCTCCATTGATGTAAACACCACTGCTACTAAAAGGATCAACATTGCTCATCCACAGTCAAATATTATTGGTGATCCTCATGCACCTGTTAGAACTAGAGGCACTGTAACAAGTTCTAAATATGGTCAAGTGGCTTTTATCTCTTATGTCTCAAATCAACAAAGAGACAATCACACAGACTATGATCATTGTCTGTTTGCATGCTTTCTCTCTCAAGTGGAACCAACCAGTGTTACTCAAGCCTTGGAAGATTCAAGTTGGCTTGAAGCTATGCAAGAAGAAATGCAACAGTTCCAAAATCAGCAGGTTTGGATATTGGTCCCACTACCTGAAGGGAAGTATGCTATTGGGACAAAATGGATATTGAAAAATAAGAGAGATGCAAGGGGTGTTGTCATTAAGAACAAGGCAAGATTAGTAGCTCAGGGGTATCGACAAGAGGAGGGGATTTATTATGATGAAGTATTTGCACTATGTTGCTAGAGTAGAGGCCATACGGATATTCTTGGCTTATGCATCTTACATGGGTTTTATGGTATATCAAATTGATGTTAAAGGTGCATTTTTGTATGGTGAAATAGAAGAGGAGGTATATGTCACTCAACCTAAAGGATTTGAAGATCCAGATCATCCACATCATGTTTAGAAAGTAGTTAAAGCTCTCTATGGACTACATCAGGCACCAAGAGCATGGTATGCTAGGCTTTCATCATTTCTGCTGAAGCATGGCTATAGAAGAGGTGCTATTGATAACACATTTTTCCTGAAGAAGAATTCCACAGACATTATTCTTGTGCAAGTTTATGTGGACGATATCATTTTTGGGTCCACTAAAGAAGCTTGGTGCAGGGAGTTTGAGGAGCTGATGAAGGGAGAGTTTCAGATGAGTGCAATGGGGGAGCTTACTTTCTTTTTGGGTCTTCAAGTTCAGCAGAAACCTGATGGTATTTTTATAAGTCAGGACCAATATGTGAGGGACATTTTAAAGAAGTTTGGTATGGAGAGTGTCAGAACTGCCACAACACCTTATGAAGCTCCAAAGTCAAAGACAAACAATGAACCAGATCTTCCTGTGAATGTTCATTTGTACAGATCTATGATTGGTTCATTAATGTATCTAACATCTTCTAGGCCTGACATCACTTTTGTTGTGAGTGCTTGCTCTAGACATCAAGTCACTCCTTTGGCTTCCCATCTAAATGCAGTGAAGAAGATTTTTAAGTATTTGAAAGGTCAACCTCATTTAGGCCTTTGGTACCCAAGAGAGTCTCCTTTTAAGCTGGAAGCATATAGTGATAGTGATTATGCTGGTGCAAATCTGGATAGGAGATCCACAACAGGAGGTTGCCAATTCCTTGGAAAGAGATTGATTTCTTCGTAGTGCAAGAAACAAACTATTGTGGCTACCTCATCTACTGAAGCAGAGTATGTTGCTGCTGCAAATTGCTGTGGACATGTTCTTTGGATACAAAATCAATTGTTGGATTATGGGTATAACTTCATGAACACAACATTTTTATTAATAATCAAAGTACCATATGCATTGTTAAAAATCCAGTTTTTCAAAATAGAACTAAGCATATTGAAATCAGGCACCACTTTATAAGAGATGCATATGAAAAACATTTGATAAAAGTGGTTAAAATTCACACTGATGATAATGTGGCAGATCTGTTAACTAAATCTTTTGATGGACCAAGGTTTCAACACCTTGTGGTTCATATTGGTAAGCTCAACCCTTGACTGCAAAGTTTAAGGGGAGGCATAGGCCTCAGGGGAGGCATATGCCTCAGGGGAGGATTATGGATGTAAACTTTGTATATTAGTTTATATATTTGCTAACACTAACATCTGACGTTCTTTTAGTTTGTTTTGTTTTGGTTTGTGTATTTCTCTGTGTTTGTTTTGCAGTTTGCTTATATAAGTTGCAGTTTATTAGATTTGGAGATGGACATGTAAGCTTAAAAGTTTGTTTCTACTGAAATCAAAGTACAAGTTGAGCTATTTGTTTCCACTGAAGTGATGTACTGAAGACAAATTGTTCATACAAAAGAAGTACTGATGTTAATTGTTCATTCTTTCATTCAAGAAACAGCTTACAGCTTATAGCTTACAGATTACAATCAACTTCATAAGGAAATACAAGGACTACTAAACCTATGCTAATCACTAGCTCATATCATCTATTCCTACAACTGTTGGATATGCATGATCGCGCATATCTTCCATTCCAGCTGCTGGATATGCGTTTGTGATGACTTGCATAACCACCCATTCCTTCTATCTCGATGGCTAGATATGCATGACCGGTACGACGAAGAAGCTAAGGATCAAAATGGGAAGAATGAATTGATGAAAACGATGATGATGAAGATGACCACACATGTCCTTTGTGCTTCATCTACTTGGTTCACCAAAAAACAATCCATCCATCTTCCTTAAGCCCTTCCCTTATACGATATGTGATGAAGCACCAAACCATGACGCAGGAAGAGCAAGCACCACCTCTTTTACGGCACAAGGCCTCTGTTGAGGTTGAGGTGCTGGAGGTTGGGAGTAAGAAGTTATCTCAGTAGTGGGTTCCTCAGAGTCATCAGAAGACTCACTTGGATCCACCACACTATCATCTTCAGAAGAAGGGAGAAAGGGGGATTTTCTTGGTAGTGATGATTCTGGAGGAATATATAGTCGCCAAAGGTTAGTATCATCACTTGATGATGATGATGATGGAGAAGAGGTTGGATCTATAACCTCAGGTTTGGTATTCATGATTGATTGTGGTTGATTGTGTTTTGTGATGAAATTAGTGTTTTGTGATGAAATTAGGGTTTTGTGATGAGAATTAGGGATAAATGATGTATGTGAAGTGTGCATTGGGATCATTATATAGACGGATTCGAGGTTTAATGTAATTTAATGTGAGTTTGGTGGCACAGTAACGCTCTAGATATTTACTGATCTTTTATCTTGAGTGGTTTCTGCTGAAGTGTTTAACTTCAGCAGATTGACTGTGTTTCTGCTGAAGGGTTACCTCTTGGTTAAAGTTAAAATACACGTAAGATATGGTCAACGTAAGTTTCGATATTTTTGACTATATTTTGGGTAACTTCTACCAACCCATTATACGCATATCTTCACTTCAATTTAAACGATTCCCTCTTCACTTAAGTTCACAACACTTCCATTTACGAGAATCATAACCCTATCTAACAATTTCACTCATGGCGCTTCAATTGAAAAGGGATCATAACAAAGTTGCATTTTTGGGAGAAGCAAAAGGTGATGATCTGTATAAGCCGACGGTGGAATTCTTAAATAGATCAAAGATTCATTATGCTTTAACGCATTCTCCAGAAGTGGTTTATGAATCATTGGTTACACAATTTTGGGCAACTTCTGAAAAGAGGAGTGATACAGAGATTGTAGCTTTGATTGACGGAACATAGTATGTTGTGACAGAGGAGTTGATTAGAGAAAAGCTTCGTTTGGATGATGCTAATGGGGTTTGTCATTCTCATGTGGTGGATATTCTTGCTGGGTTAAGAGCTTTTGGATATCAAGGTACAAGGACTGATATGTGGTTAAAGAATCAGTTGTGTCCTATGTGGAGGTTTTTGGTTCACACATTGCTTCAGTGTATGAGCAATAAATCTGGAGGATGGGATCAATTTTATACATAACTGGGATGTGGTATTATTTGTCTTTCTCAGGGTTTGACTTATAATTTTTCTAAGTTTATTTTTGATAACATGGTTGAAAATATTGATAGGAAAAAGCATAAGTTTTTTATGTACCCTAGGTTTCTTCAAATGATTTTAGACATTACCACACAAGCCCAAGACATTTGTTCCATAGGAGTTTTAACTTCTAAACTATTTGCTTCAATGAGAACTAAGTATGAGGGGGCACATCATCCTTTGCTAGCGGCTATGTTGCCTCAAGGCAATGAGGCTGCTGAAGAAGGGAATGTTGTTGGTTTTCCACCTTCTACTAATGTTGCTGCTGATGGGAATCCATCAGTTACAATGGATGAAGGCCCTTCTAATGCTACTGAAGTACCTCTTGTTTCTCCTGAACAACCTACACCCACACCTTCACCTAGACCTAGTTCTAGTCCACCACCTATGCAAGTTCCTCATGATGAGGTTGAGACTGAGATTAATAGGTTGACCACTCCTAGTCCTGTTAGAGATTCAGTTGATGATAGTGTTCCATTCTTTGAGCATGTTGAAATTTCTTCTGAAAGGCCCAATGATGCTCCCATTCCCACAGAGCAATCTGCTGGTGGAGCTGAGGACCCTATTACACTTACATCTTTGTATGCTATAGTGAACAGGTATGTCACTGAAGTTACTGATCTCAAGAAGGAGCTTGGAGAGACTAAATCTAATCTTGGTGGTGAGATTGTAGAATTGAAAAGAAAGGTTCAGGATTTGGAAGTACAACTGGGTCAGAGTAGAAAAAGAAGATTGGATGTTTCTTCTGATGAGGAGGAAGTGGATGCTCAGTTTAAGTCACTTGATATGTTGGCTAATGTGGCTCAAGAATCTAATGTTTCTACTCCAATGGTTGCTGCATCTGTACAGCAAAAGGAGCCAATTTTGTTTACCAGAAGGAGGAGAAAGCAATCTTTGCACAAGGATACATTGCAAAGTGAGGATATTTCAACTACTAAAGAACATGTTGTTGCTGATACTCCTTTGATGGACATTGCTATTGAAGTTGGTCAAGCTTCATCTGTGCAAGTACAACCTGCTTCTATACCTTCAGCTGATACTTCTGAAGTTTTTCTTGCAGGAAGGAATTTTAATTTGAATCCAGAAGCTGATGTATTTTCAACACCTGTTGAAGATTTATCTCAACATGTTTCTTCTGATGCACATCTGGATGCATCTTCTGAAGTTCCTTTTAATGATACTCCTTCAGCTGATGTTGTTTTTGAATCTACTGATAAAGAGAAAGGAGTAAGGGTTGACACTGAGCTTGGTCTAGATCTGGTTAGTGAATAGGAAAGATTAGCACAAGACAGTATGTTAGCTGAATGTGAAAATTCGAAGAAAAGTGCTGAATTGGCTAAACATATTGAAACTGAGTCTATTTCTAAATTGCCACCTGAGAGACGAAAAGAATTGGATGCAATGGCTACTCAGATGCCTGCTGCACACTGGGACGTTTATACTAAGTAAGCTGTTTCTAATCCTACACTTGCTCAGAGTATCTTGGGTGCAGATTTTGATAGTGAGAATTGTGTGGCTCAAATGATGGCTCGTGGACAACAAAGAAAGGAAGAAGAAGCTGCAAAGAAGAAAGCTATAACAGCTCAAAAGAACAAAGCTAAGAGGGAGAAACCACTAACTGAAGCTCAGAAGAAAGCAAATATGAGAATTGTGGTGAAAAATCAGAGTTCTTCAGTGTATAACTCAGGTTTAACAATGAAGCAAGTCTTGGCTTTGCCTGATCATGTTCTGATTCGCAAGTATAATCATATCATGAAGTTTTCTTCATCTTCTTCAAAACCTTCTTCAAATTTGAAAAGGATTGCTGGAAATATAGTTGCTCCACAGGCCAAAAGACCTAAGTTAGTTGAGATTGTGGAGAATTTTGATGATATTCCACCTAAGGTGATGTCTCCAGTGGTTACTTCTGAAGCTACTCCTGAAGCTACTTCTTTACCTCCCAGGGTTTCTTTTGCTGAACCTCCTATTGTTTCTGCTGAAACAACTACTGAAGTTTCTTGTTCAACTGACAAGGTTTCTTCTGCTGAACCTTTTGTGGTTTCTTCTGAGATACCTGATGTGCAAGTTTCAACTCCATTTGTATCATCTGCTGATACAGAAGGAGGTAATCTAGTTAAGGAAGTTGAAACAACCGCTGTCAAATCTACACAGGCGAGAAAGGTGCTTGACAGAATGAATGCATTACGTGGTGGTGTTTCTAGAGAAGCTCATGACGAATCTGAAGATGTTCCATCTTTGGACATCTATACCCCTGGTAGGAGGAAGAAGAGGATGGCTAAACGAAAATTATCTTCTCTAAGGAGATCTGTGAGATCCGCTAGGATTCAGTCATCTCGCAAGAATATTAAGGTTGAGACATCTAGCAAGCATATTCCTGTAGATCTAACGGCTGCTGAGTCATCTTTTATCAGAGAAGGATCTGCTGCTGATTTTCCTGAGGGATCTCATGATGTTTTGATTAATTGGTCATTGACAGATGATGAGCTTAATATCATTCACTGTTTGGATCAAACCACCATGCAGTTTAACTTTTTGAAGGAGATATTGCATTTGGTAGACAGGGAAGATTTGCTTACTTTGTATACCCTTATCAATAAGTATTACCATTATCATGCACCACAGGGTTCTGGATTATATTTATTGGGAGATCTTCATGTTCTGTTTGATTCACAATCTCCCAATGGTAAAGGACATTTTATTTGGAAGAACTCTCACATGTGGCAGGCTGCTTCTTGGAGATTTTATCCTCTCGCGTGTGCATGTGGTGGAGACAAAGGGTGGTATTACTGTATGTATGTTTACTGAGAGAACTTATCCATTATCTAAGAGACTTATGGAAAGAATGCTTCGACATAAATTGGAAGTTCCTCCAGATCCGATTGGGAATGATAAGTTGGATGCTGAACAATGTGGTGGAGTTATTAAGAATCAGCTTCTGCAACATAGTACCTCATTTTGATTGTGGTAATTTGTATAGTTTGTAATGTTTGTAATATTTGTTTCTTTGTTCTTAGTTAAAAAAAAATATGTATATTCTTTGTTTAACTAACTTTTCTTGCAGGTTTGTTGTATATTATTGATGGTTATTAACTCACCAGATATACCTTGTGTATGTCAAAGAGTTGGCTAGTCCAAAGGGTACAACTTTGGTAAAAACACATCAAATCTGTTGATAGCTGTAATGGTTTGCTCAAAATCATAGGGTATGCAACCACCCATGCTTAATTGCTGAGTGTTGTATGATCATCAATTCACCATGGTTTATTCCTGTTTGGAATCCAAGAATTGACTAGCCCACATGTATATGGCTTGTGGTAAAGGCAGGGAATACCATATTTGGTACTCAGTTCACCAATTCTAAGAATTGACTAGTCCTGAGCAAACGGCTACAGGTAAAGACATTTCAAATCCGTTATATGGTTTCTGGTTTGCTAATAAATTAGATGGTTATCAGTGTACCATAGTTTTCGAACTGAAACATTTGGCTACTCCAGTAGTGATGGCTATTGGTAAAGAGACATCAAATCCATTATTTTCAATGATTCACCTCTCACAGGAGTTAACACACCTGGATGTGATGAGAATAGTATGAAACTAAAATGTTTTGATGTACCTTATGTCATTTGTTGCTGCAAAGACTTGGAACTTTAATGTTATGTCATCATCGAGGTGTCATTGTTTTGTGTTTGTGTTGCTGATGTTCGAGTACAATCCTCTGAAGCGTTGAAGATCTATCAAGAAACTGGAACTTAACCACGTCAAATTCCAGTTTAGGGGAGGATTGTTGAGAATTATATGAAGTATGAATTATGCTGATGTTCTTGCTGAAAGGACTCTACTGAAGTGTATGGATTCTGCCGAAGACATAATTCTGCTGAAGCTATATAGTACGTAGTTTGTTTCTGCGGAAATAGTTGTTCCATGTTTTAAGTATTTAGTTAGGATATGCATGAGCTTTATTAGGAAGTGATAATGTATATCTTATTTAGTTTTATGATTATACGTTTCTTAGGAAACAAGTTAGGGTTCCTTGCTTATAAAAGGAACACAATAGAATGATTATTGTAACGAATTGAAAAACCGAGTTTTAGTAATAGAAAGATCCATAGAGGATCAACGAGTTCTTAGTTATTGTGTTTGTGCTTATATTTGATTTTCCGCTAAAGAATATAAGTCGTAGAGATTGTCTATTAGTTTGCTTGTGATTACATAAGTAATACTAACGATCTGCGAGTGCTCAAGATCTATCAAGGTCTAAAGTTTCAACAACAAATGATGACCAACCCTTAGGGGGAGATTGTTAGGAACATGTTTTATTATCAAGTGTAGGTCATTTCATTTCATTAATCATTCATTAGTTCCTTCCACTTTCTCTTTCTAAAACTTTCTCTCTCTAGAAATACATATTGATGTGATAGAATGGTGACCTAGCACTTATCCTTGATTATTTGCTTTGTCCAATTTCATTTGTGTAATAAATCATGAGAAAATGTCGGTTAGGGTAATTTTGGCACCAAATTTAAAATTCTTCATGACATGTAAGAGTGGGCCATTAGTCCTAATAAAGCGTCTCATGGATAGGAAGTTATATGACTAGCACAAAAACCCTTTACCACTTAAATTCCACCCAAAATGTGAGGATCGCCCTTAGATTTGTTGGAATTAAAACATTCATCTTTAATGCTTAGAGTGTGAACCGGTAGTATAATAGATTCTAGAACTTGTTTCGTGATGCATTTCGAGATCGCTAGTAAGACTACACTTGTGTAGTTAGGAATAACTAAATGATAAGAGGCATTAGGATAACCCTTGTTTGATACCCGTAATATAATTACTTCTTCCACATCGGTTGAGTAATTCCCCCACACCCTTGCGTTGTACTCATCTTTAGTACACGATACCCCTAGTTAACCCCTCGGAGCCTATCCTTTTCGCGGTTCTCGTGATGTTTCGGTTTTCCAGAATATCAATGAAGAGCATTGTTTACAATCCACCCCCAAATGTATACCCAAATCGCCTTAGCCTACCTTGTATGCACTCACTTTTAGTGCATTATTGTTATCACACTAAACCCTTAGTTCAATTATCTTGTTGCTTGCATAAGTTGCTAAGTCGAGTCATATCCTTTGTACACAGTTTTGGGACGATTGGGACACATGGGAAAAGTTAAACTTTATGAAATGATGGGAAGGGAACGTTAAATTCAAATTCCCTTTATTTGTGTAATAATGTACTCCGAGTGTTTTGATCTTTTCAATTTGGTTCAAATTAGTCTTAGAGTAATAAAAACTCAAGTGTAGGGATGTGCTTATAAATCCCTATCATTTTGATATATCGTAGAGGATGGTAGAGTAAAACTGTATGAAAAAAATATATATATATATATATCGAAAAAAAGTCGAAAAAAAAGAGAAAAAAAATATATAGAGTGTTCAAAAAAAAACATACGGGCTACCATCCTACATCTATCTTTAAATTTATGTTTGTTTATTTCAGTTATCTAGAGTTTAGAGTGTCGACTCTTGGCTTAGCAATGCCATTCTTCGCATGCTTGTAACATAAAGATTTTTGACTTGCCACCACTAAATCGCCTATCCCACCAAACCCTTTGTTTCCCTACCGTAAGCCTAACATTACAACCCTTTAAAAGACCTCGTGGATAGTCTTTCCTAGGTGCTTACGCCAAAGCGATGGAGGTTTGATCTAGTCTCAAGTCTATGGTAATATATGTACTAGGACCGGTTAATGAGTGTTTATCTTCTATTTCCAACTTGTTATATTTCATATACACCCGAGAGATGTGAGTACCCAAACACCCCATGTGAGGTGCTAGTATGTAATTTTCGTGCTTGTTATGTCTTTTGCGGGGCTTATATGTGTTGTGGATCGTTCTAAACTAATGCTTCATGACCCCTAACTTATAAATTAATTAGCTAAAAGCACATTTGCTTGAGGACAAGCAAATACCAAGTGTAGGGATATTTGATAAGGTTTTAAAATGTACCTTTTTTTAGGGGTCGTTTAAGCCCTTATTTGATCACTTTTGTATCCGTTATTACTTAATATCGTTCCTTTTCACTTTTTAGGTCTCTTGAAGGCAAATTGCTGGAATGACACTTATTTTGACGAAAAGGCGCGAATATACGAAGAAAATGGCCAAGGTCAAGAATCGAGACACTCAAGCCGAAATGAAGGGGATGGCGTCGTTTATACTTGTGACGCCATCGAACAAGTTTTGTGACGATACAATAGCCAAATTGCTTATTTTCAAGTGACGGCATCAGGTTATAAAAGAGTAGGGCGTCGCAGCTTAGACGGGCTAGATTTGATCCGGACGGCCGAGAATCAAGGCGATGGTGTCATTGTGACATAAGGTGACACCGCCACAATGATAACGCGGCCAAGACGAAACCCTAATGATACGGCCACCGACGGCCACATATTAAAGGGACGCCGTCAGCTTGTAACCTTATATATAGAATCCAAATTTTTAGTTTTTAGTGTGTAGTTTTGTGGAGTAAAACCTAAACCGAACCAAAGTCGTCTTGTACAAAGATTTTAGGGTTCCATACCCTATCTTACATCAAGATAAGTGTTTTACTTGATTAATTTAATTATGTCTTCAATTGATTGTGTGTATGCTTGCATGTTCCCCATGTCCGGCTAATTTACTTGTGTGTTTGCTTAGGTAATATGAAACTTAGTTATTGAATACTGATTGGTTGTCTCTTATCTTAATTGTGATTGACCTAGTATTGCGATAGGTCATTCGTTGTGTTGTTAATGCTTGATTAATCTTTGTTGAACCTTAGTTTATAATCACCTAGAGTAATTGTAGGCTATACATCCAAAGAATACCTTAGAGTTAAAGTTTATAAATCCTAGAGATTTTGTAGTCATTAACCTTTGGTAGCTTCAAAGAGTTAGGGATAAACGTATACCCTACGACCTTAGAGACACAATGCGATTAAGAATAAGGACGTGACAATTCAACCATCAATAGGAGATAACTAGGGAGTTATAAAGCCTAAGAAAATACATTTTTAAATCATCATACGAGCACGCAACAATAGGCATAGACTACCCCTAGCTTAGATTAGATAATTAGATAATAGTAGAGTAATCGGTAGAAATACCACCCCCCAAATCCAAACCTCGAGATTCGTACCTTTCCATTTCCTAAAAAAACATAAAAAGCTAAAAAATAATCTTCCTCAACCCTAACATTAGCGTAGTAATTTCTCACTAGCATTCCTATTCCCCTAGAGAACGATATCAATTCCCGTGGCTTACCCTAATACTACACTACAATGATTAGGTTCACTGCCTAGGGTGTTGAAAAACTTGCTCGACGAAAAGGAAGTTCCTTTGACCCCGAACGCGCTGTGTAAGCGTATCATTCATCAACTGTAGCTTTTGCAAATAGACAAGTTAAAGATCTTTTGAGAATTATGTCCTTTATGTCAACACTGCATATGTTGTCTGTTCTAGGGATTCTAAGAAGAACAAATTTATCATCAGGAATCTTAAAATCAGGAGATAGGACAAGACATTCAGTGTTGGTAAAAAGAACAGAATTCTTTTTGTCACACATTTTTGAGACACTAAAGAGGTTGAACTTAAGTCCATTTACAAGATACACTTTTTCAAAATCCAATTTTCATGTTCTAATTGTACCTCTACCAACAATCTTCCCTCCTTTGGGGTCATTCCCAAATGCAACATATCCACCATCTATAGCTTTAAAATCTTCTATATTGGACATGTCACCAGTCATATGTCTAGAGAAACCACTATCAAAAATAGCTTTGTCCTTTAGCTCCACCTGTAAGTTGCCCTGCACATAAAAAAAAGAGAATCAGTTTCTCTTGGGGACCCAAGCCATCACTGACTTGGGTCTGCCTTGTGCATCAACATAGTCAATTTTTTTAAATCCATTGATGCACTGCTGTATCTGGAAACATGATCTAAAACCTTTATTTTTGGTTTCCGGACCCAGCAAGCTGAGGCCTTTACAGCATAAAAATAATTGCCCATTACAGTGTCAGTTATCACTTTTGGCTTAGAAGTAGAAGCTACTTTTGCCTTAGCAGTAAAAAGACCTTTTCTTATTTAGAAGATCAGTAGTAATGGATCTAGTTGCACCAGATCTCATCAATACTGTCCTTGGAACCATTTTCTTGTTATCATGAGGATGAGTTTGTTTAGAAAACTTTTTGTGATTCACCCTGCTATGATGGTTCCTTGAAGTTTTCTTGTAGTAAAAACACTATTCCTGTAAATGCTTAAAACTACCACAATTATAATAAGCCTTATTAACGAATTTCAAATCATTACCTAATTTTTGTGTTATGAGGTTGTTCTAGTTTCTTTGGTTACCTCTTGGCCTATTATTGTGCCTTCTAGGCATCTCTCTAGGTTCCTCATTATATTCAACTATCTTTCAAGAGATATTTTAACCAAACTCAGGTTTCACAAACCTAACATATTTAATAGTTTTAGGTCTTTCTTCCTTAATATGCTTAGGTTTTTACTCAAACTTCTCCTCATCACTATCTGATGTCCAATCTTCAATAGTTGGAGCATCAGATGACTGCTTTTTTACCTTAGGTGTGTCATGACTGATTTCATTGGACTCTCCTACTGTTGTGCTTCCTACTTCTCCTATAAAGGAGATTTATTTCTTAAGGGGCATAAGCACTTAAAAGTGGAGGACCTACTTTAGTATATCCTAAGCCATTTCCTTTTCTCATTAAATGTGTAACACCCCAACCCGACAAGGGTAAAGATATCACAAATACGTTTTCATATCAGAACCTTAAGTACTATACAATAGCGGAAGTCTTCACAATACCTACAAAAGAAAATATGAACAACTTAATAATCAAAATAAATCTAAGATCCCTATTTTCATATCTTGCTCTCAGCTCTACTCTCAACCCAGATCAGCTATCCCATAAGCTCATCTTGAACGCTTAATACCTGCCAAGTAGAAAAGAAAATGCGGATGAGCTTACAAAGCCCAAAGTGAACGTGATATAACAAAACGAAAGCTAAATAAAAACGAAATACTAAATGAAATAAAGAAACGAATAACGAAGTCACAGCGGAATGAGGATAATGAATCATGAGGATTCTCGGAAACACACATGTAACTCCGAAGAACAACCAACAAATAAGAATAAACACACAGCATATTGATGACACAAACTGAAGCACATCCTAATCAACAGGCAATTAATAAATCAGGCAATTTAAGTACATACAAGTCAATCGAAATACCGAAAACTAGCAGAAGCAATTACCAGAAGTAAACATGTCCTTTACACAAGTCAATTAATCTACACTTAATACACTTATCCAATATCGTAGCAAATGAACAATAGCAATCAAACGTGCCACACATACAAATAGAAAACACAGTAGGAAAATTATAACTAAATAAGCAAAAGACATAGCATAGCAATTAGCAAGTTATCAAGTCAGATATCATAAGTTAAACCATTTCCCAGATCAAACTTTAGTATAGACAGAATTTAAACATGGCAAATCAAACATAAGCAGATACGAACACCAACAGATAATCAAAGTTCATGAATTATCTGAACAATTATACATAATGAACTTACAGAACAATCAATTATACACTAGCATAATCATCATACAGATCAACAAGGTCACATAATGGTAAACTAACATATAAACAGATGACAACATGCGAATCACATTTAAGCATACTAATCATATCATAGCATGGCAAACGGTAGTCACATAAACATGTCAAAGCATAAACACAATCAATAACCATATAACAATTCAGTATGTAAATGGGAACATTGACAAATACGGAATCATAAACAGAATATCTAACACAGAAATAGCAATTACAGATTTAGTTATCTACCACGAGCCCAGAACATATCATATCAGAAGTAACTTTCTATTCGAGGGGTGACCTCGAATACCTTATATAATATGAGGGAGACCTCAATAACAAATGGAGTAGCTAGCTCCCGAATTTGTGAAGACGCTATTGCACATGACATCATTCACCGACAAATCATATCGATAACGATCTAGGATGCATCCATACGCCCCAACGCAGATAGTGGCCAAACTATCAATAACAGATAATGAAAGGGACTTGGCGTAACATCACTCTACTGCCTCTAGAGTCATGTCGAGGTGCATCATCGACACGGACATGGAACCCCCATGACTAGTGAAATAATGGCTCGGTGTCAAACTAACTTAGGTCAAACAGATTGTCATAAATGACACAGATCGTAATTCATCATAAAGGTCAAACAGATTTATAAATCGAAGTTTTCATATCATAAGTTCAAATCGATGTTTCATGGTTCAATAAACAGAGATTTCGATAAGCAACGATCAAACTAATCGAAAGGGTTCATATCAAATGTTCATAAGTCAAAGGTTCATATCACACTCATATATCATAACGTTCATAATCGAGGTTCATAATCGATGTTCATAATCGAAATTCATAGTCAAACATAGCAAGGTTCAACAAACAGAAGTTCAGACAAACAGAGATTCACATAAACAGAAGGGAATCATAGCAATGGCATAGGGAATCCTAATAAGCATAAGAGAAAGGCCAAAGAAAGAAAATCATGAGAAACCTTTACTGAAAAGGTCAGAATATCTGTACCTTAACGCAAATGAGGGAAAAGCAAATGAATGAACGAACACGAAGATACAACGCCACGCATCCTTCAACAAATCTACACGGATTATGATTTTTTTAATACTTATTAGCAGCATTAAAGTTATAACGGATTAATCTCATTAATATTCTTAGAGTTATTAAGCATATTCTCATTTTTAGTGACGGACGGAATTACAACATTTTAGAGTATTAATCATTAATTAGCCAAACTTATGGTTTACAAATGATAAGTGGTAACTTAAGGATTTACTATGATAAATATCTTATTTGAGGGCTTATATGATCATCATTCAAAGTATAGGGTTTATAAATGTCAAGAACGGATTTAAGGACTCTCTTTCAAAATAGTTTACACCACTTCTATACCTTACATGATTGACCAAGACTCACATGTAACATTGTTTCTAACACAACCTTAATGAGACCATGCACACACTACCTTAATTCCTGATAACTCACGCATGTTTACAACACACTTAGTACTAGCTCGTTATAATGCTTAATCAACGGTTATTAATGACCTCCAAAAACTTACTATTTTCACATGAAATAACGAATCAACACACACAGCTTTTAACCCTAATCGACTGCTTATGTTCTAGGGTTTTTCCCAAACTTTTAATACCATATTAACACGCATTTAATTAACATGTTATGGATTTTAATGACTCATCACTTTGACCTAGAATGTGTGAAAACGAACCGGTTGGATCAAAACTCATGCATGCATTCGACACAACAAGCTACAATAAAAGATTAACATGATGTATATATATCGACTTATAACCTTTAACGAGACCAACACGTCATGGTTCATGCTTATTTACGTTTTAAATTAACGCGACACATTCATGACCTAATCCATGCATTAACTTATACATATAACACATGTTTATGATTTTATGTGATGACAACATATATGTTACTACTTATACGGTTTATTGTACATGATCGACACACATATACGATAAGGTTCGCATGTTTCACCATTACTTAAGCGCATGACTATGCTTCATTCATATGGTTCGGTTTACGTTTATTTACGTAGCTCGTTAACATACTTGTTTAATATACACGGCCGATACATATATATATAACTTGATTTATTCATGTGGCTCGATTCACAGATTTCATATTTACGTTTTGCATGCAAATGGTTTGAGACGAAAGAGAGTGTTATACCTTGGCAAGTGCTCGGCTCACACACACACGAACACAAAGAGTAGCAGCCGGTCGATCGAAAAAAAAGAAGAAAAGGAGCAGAACTTTCTTGTGTGTCGTGATCTTTTGTATAAAGCTAGGGTTTCAAGTTTGAGGTTTGTGTTGTATATATATGTGCATTGATTGGTTATGGGCTTTTTGGTGGGTGGTACTGCTCACAACCCAAGCAACGACCCATGGGCTCATGGGTACACTCGACGGCAAAAGAAAGACGAGGCCCAGCCTTATGTTGGTATTCGGCTTAAAAGAAAACGACCCAAATGGTATTCGGATTACACAAAATAAACGGCCCAAAATAATTTATGGTAAGTGACCTTTATTTTCGTAGTGCCAAACGTCGATTACTTAATATTCACGTTAGGTTCTTTTTTTTTTTTTTCATTTAATGTACGTTAACATATTATAATTTTTTATAATTTTGATTCTAAAGGGTAAAATAGTCTTTATTATACGTTGTAGATTTTAGGGTTTTACAACTCTTCCCTTCTAAAAAGAAAATTTCGTCCTCGAAATTGAACAAGACGGAACAGAACAGAAAACGAATCGGACTTCAGAATTTCAAGGAATAGATTAAACGCGAAACTTATTTTAGAACAACAGATTCTTGTCAGAACATTCATACTTATACTTTTCAGAAATCAATTTAAGAGTCAAATACTTATAATGATAATCATATACTTATCAAAGTAATGGCAGATAAATGATGAGATGCGTAAAATCAAACAACACACTCTAACTCATTCAGATATCTAATGATGAGAACAATCATATGCATAGACAGAACGAATCCTAACGGTCTTACTAATCGCAGTATAATGTGGAGACATACAAACTTAGGGCATATAGCAATCTATAGGTTCACACGGATCATAACGATTTCGATTCCAAGCGCATAAAACTTATATACAACAGTTGTCAATGAGAATCTCGCAAAGAGATACAAAATTTCAATCGAACATGAGGAGCGACAAATAACAGATACAAGTCAAAGTCCATTCACGATGACAACCACGTGCATTTCCCCACGCCATATGATTTCAATAAGTTCAAATTATATGATCTCGGTATTATCACGCTGATCGGCATCATAATACTTGCATCACATAACAAGTCCTCATTATCATCATATTCTGTCTCGGTCATGGCAAACCACATAACTAATATCAGAACAAAACAGATAACATATAGATAACAAGCAACATAACAAACAAAGCCGATCACATACATACCACATATATTACATCACACAACTTACCATATTACCAACAAACGAGGCCACCAACTTGCATAAGACGGTTCCTCATGACTCATTACTGTCGGTCCAAAAAGAAAAAAACTGAGATATACCAGAATGCTAAACAATAAAACTTCACGATTCAAACCGAGTTATGAACGAATCAAAGAAAAGTAATGCCGATCAAAATCACGTAGCAAGATATCAAACTGCCTCAAAACGCGTGACAAACGAATCAGAGTAACACACGTCGCGCCCAAATCATATGAAGTAGATGAACATTCCCAGCCACCGGTTGAATCATGTCTTCGCTGCGTTGCGTCTTTGGTTGATTCGTCCAGCCTTCCTCCAAAGAAGATCCCCGATGTCTCTAGCAAAGACGGCAGCCGGGCGTGGCTTCGCTTCACGAATCTCTCCAAAGACAGAACTATTGCAAAGAACGCAGGGTGGTACCATCTTCTTCGCTCGCGGGTAGTCTCCATTTGACGATCGACAAACGGACGAGCGAAAACAAAATAACAAAATTCGATGTGAAAAGAGGAGGGCCAATTCAGTAAAGGCAAAAGGATATCAAGTCAAATCCGAACGACCATCAAAAGGAATCGAAAGATATCTGGACAGACGGAAACCTAATGTCTACCCAATCCTCACAGGTCATAGCCTAAGCTCTAAGGGTCCTAAAACCTGGCTCTGATACCATAAATTGTAACACCCCAACCCGACAAGGGTAAAGATATCACAAATACGGTTTCATATCAGAACCTTAAATACTATACAATAGCTGAAGTCTTCACAATACTTACAAAATAAAATATGAACAACTTAATAATCCAAATAAATCTAAGATCCCTATTTTCATATCTTGCTCTCAGCTCTACTCTCAACCCAGATCAGCTATCCCATAAGCTCATCTTGAACGCTTAATACCGCCGCAGAAAAGAAAATGCTACGAGCTTACAAAGCCCAAGGAACAGATATAACAAAACGAAAGCTAAACAAAAACAGAAATACGAAATGAAATAAAGAAACGAATAACGAAGTCACAGCGGAATGAGGATAATGAATCACCGAGGATTCTCAAACACGTAATACGTAACTCCGAAGAACAACCAACAAATAAGAATAAACACACAAAGATATTGATGACACAAACTAAGCACATCCTAATCAACAGCAATTAATAAATCGTGCAATTTAAGTACATACAAGTCAATCGAAATACCGAAAACTAGCGAAGCAATTACCGTAAGTAAACATGTCCTTTACACAAGTCAATTTGTCTACATTTAACACACTTATCCAATATCGTAGCAAATGAACAATAGCAATCAAACGTGGCAGTCACACATACAAATAGAAAACACAGTAGGAAAATTATAACTAAATAAGCAAAAGACATTGCATAGTAATTAGCAAGTTATCAAGTCAGATATCATAAGTTAAACCATTTCCCAGATCAAACTTTAGTATAGACAGAATTTAAACATGGCAAATCAAACATAAGCAGATACGAACACCAACGGATAATCAAAGTTCATGAATTATCTAAACAATTATACATAATGAACTTACAGAACAATCAATTATACACTAGCATAATCATCATACAGATCAACAAGGTTACATAATGGTAAACTAACTTATAAACAGATGACAACATGCGAATCACATTTAAGCATATTAATCATATCCTAGCATGACAAACGGTAGTCACATAAACATGTCAAGGCATAAACACATTCAATAACCATATAACAATTCAGTATGTAAATGGGAACATTGACAAATACGGAATCATAAACGTAATATCTAACACATAAATAGCAATTACAGATTTAGTTATCTACCACGAGCCCGAACATATCATATCGAAGTAACTTTCTTATTCTGAGGGTGACCTCGAATACCTTATATAATATGAGGGGAGACCTCAATAACAAATGGAGTAGCTAGCTCCTGAATTTGTGAAGACGCGTATTGCACACGACATCATTCACCGCACAAATCATATCGATAACGATCGATCTAGGATGCATCCATACCCCCAACGACAAATAGTGGCCAAAATATCAATAACAGATAACGTAAAGAGACGTGGCGTAACATCACTCTACCGCTCTAGAGTCATGTCAGAGGTGCATCATTGACACGGACATGGAACCCCCATGACTAGTGAAATAATGGCTCGGTGTCAAACTAACTTAGGTCAAACAGATTGTCATAAATGACACATATCATAATTCATCATAAAGGTCAAACAGATTTACAAATCAGAGTTTTCATATCATAAGTTCAAATCAGATTTACACAACCTTAATGAGACCATGGGTTCATATCACTAAAGGTTCATATCTCATATATTTGATCACTGTTCATAATCAAATTCATGTTTACAAACACACATTAGTGGCACTAGCTAAGAGAAAGGCCAAAGAAAGAAAATCATAATGCTTAATCAACTAAACGTATGAGGGAAAGCAAATAATGACCTCCAAAAACTTACTATTTTCACATGAAATAAACGAAATCAACACATTCTTAGAGTTTTAACCCTAATTGACTCATTTTATGTTCAACATTTTAGGTTTTAATCCCAAACTTTGGGGATTATCTATCTTAGGGGCATCCGTATAGGGCAAGGGAGGACCCACAAAAGGTACCGAAAAGATCACATGTTAACACAACCCAAGGACCCACACTTTTCAATAAAAATATTATTTACAACACACTCTTTTATGGGTCCTCACTTTTTTTAATGAAATAACCAAACAACACTATTAACCCGAGGCACCGTTAGACTAATTTTTCCCAACTTTTAATACCATATTAACATGCATTTAATTAACATGTTACGGATTTTAATGACTCATCACTTTGACCTAGAATGTGTGAAAACGAACCAAGTTGGATCAAAACTCATGCATGCATTCGACACAACAAGCTACAATAAAAGATTAACATGATGTATATATATCGACTTATAACCTTTAACAAGACCAACACGTCATGGTTCATGCTTATTTACGTTTTAAATTAACGCGACACATTCATGACCTAATCCATGCATTAACTTATACATATAACACATGTTTATGATTTTATGTGATGACAACATATATGTTACTACTTATACGGTTTATTGTACATGATCGACACACATATATACGATAAGGTTCGCATGTTTCACCATTACTTAAGCGCATGACTATGCTTCATTCATATGGTTCGGTTTACGTTTATTTACGTAGCTCGTTAACATACTTGTTTAATATACACGGCCGATACATATATATATATATAACTTGATTTATTCATGTGGCTCGATTCACAGATTTCATATTTACGTTTTGCATGCAAGTGGTTTGAGACGAAAGAGAGTGTTATACCTTGGCAAGTGCTCGGCTCACACACACACGAACACAAAGAGTAGCAGCCGGTCGATCGAAAAAAAAGAAGAAAAGGAGCAGAACTTTCTTGTGTGCCGTGATCTTTTGTATAAAGCTAGGGTTTCAAGTTTGAGGTTTGTGTTGTATATATATGTGCATTGATCGGTTATGGGCTTTTTTGGTGGGTGGTACTCGGCTCACAACCCAAGCAACGAGACCCATGGGCTCATGGGTACACTCGGCTGGCAAAAGAAAGACGAGGCCCAGCTTATGTTGGTATTCGGCTTAAAAGAAAACGACCCAAATGGTATTCGGATTACACAAAATAAACGGCCCAAAATAATTTATGGTAAGTGACCTTTATTTTCGTAGTGCCAAACGTCGATTACTTAATATTCACGTTAGGTTTTTTTTTTTTTTTCATTTAATGTACGTTAACATATTTTACGTATTTTATAATTTTGATTCTAAAGGGTAAAATAGTCTTTATTATACGTTGTAGATTTTAGGGTTTTACAAAATGACTCTCAATTGACTTATTTACAAGATCAGATGCATATTGTAGTTTTTCAACTGTAACTATGTGTTTATCCTTCTCAGCTAAAGCTGCATCTTTTTCTTGTGGAGCTTCTTCTAGTTTTTAATTGAGAACATTTATTTCACAGTTGTTCTTAAAAATATGACCTTCTAGAATAGCTATCTTATCCACATATTCTAGCTCATTTTGTTTAAGATATTCTAGTTTTTGTTCAACTGATTTTAGACCAACTTTATATCCTAAGTTATCTAAGTTCAGTTTCTCAACTTCATCCCTTAAACTCTCATTCCTAGCCTTAAGCTCTTCTAAAATATCTAAACAAGATTTATATGAACAAGTAGAATCATTAGATACCTCAGAATCAGAACCAGATTATGAAGAAGCAGAGGCCATTAGAGCAAAATTGGGTCCATATTCTGTCTGATCACTCCAGTCATACTCTCCTAGACCATCACAGGACACCAAAGTTGTAGTGGTCTTTGTATCTTCAATTGCAATCCTTCTTGGAGTATCACCATTCTTCTTAGGAGCCCTACATTCTCTAGCAAAGTGTCATTTTCTTTGACAGTTGTAGACTCCTTGGACCGTTTCGAGCATCTAGGGTTTAACAATAACAATGATAATAAACTTGGTACGCAGCGGAATAAAACAAATCAAAGTTATTGACACAAGGTTTCTTTCACATTGATGCAGGTTTTACTGACCAGGTTTTAATATTTATAATTACTCGTTATACCTATGGTCTACCCTAATGCACTAACAGGTAGTGTACCCGGTCTTGTGTAGTGTAGTAATCAGTAAAAATGAGGTCATCCCAAGAGCTATGTGAGTGGATTTATACTAAGTCTAGGTGTCATTAACTAATTAACTACTAAAGCAGATAAAGGCGAGGGTTATGATCAATAGAGGAGAGAGGCGCTAACCTAGATAATCATCCTAATTAGTAGTGTTTACATCTAATTACTTCCAATTACTTCAGGTGGGGTCAAAGTCGCTAGGACAACATTTGGTCAGTTCGTCCTAACATATCAACAAAAGGTACCACTGGAGAAGTCAGGTGTCCCTTCATAAGTCTAGTTGTTCATGGTCCCCTAAGCCAAGTCATTAAGTACCGCCACATGCTAGATTTATAATAGTGAGTGCCCGGGCGCTAGCAACTTAAACACTCACCCCTTACTTCTTAAGTTCATCCAAACGGTAGGTGATCAGTTGGTCAAATCGCACAAATAGAAAGGGTCGTCATTTTGTCATATCTTACCCTTCCCGTCTCAGTCTCCTAAGTAACTAGCCTCTACCGCCATTCAAAACTACCAAAACAAGGGTAGCTACCAATAAACTATGCATGCATACACTTAGAAATAATTATACGGAAGCAATGTAAACGCAAACAAAACAATTAAGAAATCATAACTAGGCCAGCACCAAGAAGTGCTTAGCCGTTCATATTAACTATAACAATCAATTCAATGTTTAATGTTACGAAATACAGGAATTGAAAGTAAAGAAAAGATAAAAAGCTAATGCTTATCGTCGGGGAGTGATTTCTCCCTTGGAGATAGCTCCGTATGCTCCTCTAGATCTGCCTTCGACTTCTTCTCACGTTCACTGATTGTTGTGTGTGAGATAGGATGATTTGAAATGATAGAAATCGTGAGGTATTTATAGGCCAAATCTGGTTACGGCGTAACTAATTATAAGAGTTACGCCGTAACAACCAATTCTTCGTATTTTGCATTGAAATGTTGGTTACGGCGTAACCTCTAGAAGGAGTTACGCCGTATCTTCAATAAATCTTTGGTTACGCCGTAGTTGTTGCATGAGTTATGGCGTAATTAGTAGCGGCGCGGAACCTCATTTGACCTAATATGGTTACGTCGTAATCTTGGATAGAGTTACGCCGTATTCTTCTGTTAAGTTGGTTTTCTGAGCCATGCTTTAGTTACGGCGTAATGTGAGAGAGGAGTTACGCCGTAACTTCTTCAAAGTGAGCATACTATGATAAATCTTCAATAAACTCTCCAATTCCGCGTCTCTTTAACTCCAATGCTCGTAATATACCTGAAAGTGAAATATAATGGAAAACAAGCGTAAATCCATATAAATGATATTAATTACAAGCATTATCAGAGGAAATTGACACTTAATATTCAGGATAATTTGATGTTATCACACATCATCTCTAATTTATTAAAATGTGTTATCTAAACTATAACAAGGATCAAAGACTTGATCTTGGAGATTAACTAAAATACTCTAGTCTAGGAATTTATACTTTACGCCCTAGACACACACACACCTTTAATGTAAAACCCTAAATTCAGTTACTTCATTTGATTTATTTAGTTGCCATGCTATATTATTGTTCGGTTACTTCATTTGATTATGATGTTCGTTCAGTATTTTCTACCTATACTTGTGACTGACATGCTTATACTCTATTTGTGTCTCAGCTTGTTATGATATTCATTGTGTTTATTAATTGTTGATTTTCTGACTTGTGTGATTCCCATGCTTACATTCTATTCAGTTAATTTCGCTTGATTATAAAATTCTGCTTAGCTTAGGTATATCTGATTATCTGATTTGTGTGTTTGTCGTATTCATGTTTAGTTGATCCGCTGACTGATATGCTTATACACTGTTTGGTTGCTTGTTTGATTATGATACTTTTCATCAACTCCTATATGATTATGTTTGGATACTTGTAGGTTTGGTTATTGATATGAGCTTATATTGGTTAAATGATTCACTGCTTTGCTTTACTTTAGTCTTTTGATTTTTGTTCCTTCTGGATATCTGTTAATATTTTCGTCTGCAGGTTCCTCATTGACTCATGGACTTATTGTCCTCATTCGTTACAATTTTATTACCAGTCTCATTTGATTCGTTTTGCATTTTGATTATGTTTAGCTTTTGTTTTGTTATATTTGTTCACTGAGCTTTTTAAGCTTAGCCGCAATTTCTTTTCCATGCGGCAGGTACCAAGTAGGATGCTGGGCTTTATTGGGCTGAGAGTAGGAGCATTTGAGTGAACCGACCCTAGTTTCCTATATCATTTTGGACCTATTTTGAAGAGCAATTGTTTTGATATTTCAATTCCTTTTTGGATATATTGGATTTTGTATTTTCCTTGTAAGTCGTTCATTTATATGACTTAGTATTTTATTTTATAAGACTTCCGCTTGCAAAATTTTATTAGTATGTTCTGATATGACTCCATAATGTGACATTCGGACCCTTGTCGGGTTGGGGTATTACAATTATGGTATCAGAGCTAAGGTTTCGTCTTGTTGACCTTAGGATTGACTTGTGAGGACTTGGGTAGACATTAGGCTTCCGTCTGTTTCTATCTTTTCCGATTCTTTTGATTTTCGTTCAGATTTGACATTGATATTCTTTTATCTTCCCTGATTTGACCTTCTTCTTTTCGCATTTGATTTTGTTTATTTTAACTTCGCACATTCGTTTGTTGATCGTTTAGATGGAGACTACTCGTAGAGTCGAAGATGATGGTACCGACCCTGCGTTGCTGCAATAGTTTCTGAACTGGAGAGGTTCGTGAAGCAGAAGCCGCACCCGATTGTAATGCTGCTCGAGACATCAGGATGCTGCTGGAGGGAGCTGGACGGATCAACCCGAGGAGCAAAACTGAGACAAGAGTCAACTGGTGGGCACTTCGGAGACGTATGAGCAGAGGAACTATGACCGGAGTACTTTAGACGTGCGGAGAAACTACTACCAAGATTCGGTCATATTGTGGTCAACAGTCCAACCTTTGAGATGCTGAGAAGATTCATCTCCTTCATATGATTGGGCGCGATTTGTGTTATTCTGATTTGTTTCGTCACGCATTTTGCGTTAGTTTGATATTTCATTAAATGATTTTGACCAATGGTGCTTTTCTTTGATTTCTTTGGAGCTTAGCTTGGATGATGGAGTTCTATGGCTTGATTCTTCGGTGTTACTACAACTTCGCGTTTTGTTTTATATCTCTTTGCGAAATCGCAATTTTCATCCATTATGTTTATATGATTTGTATCAGTAAGGTTTGATTGGATACATTACGTGCTACCTATATGTGAATCTGGTTTGATTTGGTATGTTACTTGCTACCTGTATGTGTATCTGTTTTGACGTGATGTTGGTTATGTGGTTCGTCATGTCCCGAGATAGAATATGATGGCAATAAGGACTTGTTATGTGATGCAAGTATTATGACGCCTGATCAACGTGATAATACCGAGATCATATAATTTGAACTTATTGGGATCATATGACGTCTTAGGAAATGCCTGTGGTTGGTACGTTGGATGGACTAGGACTCATATCCGTTATTTGTTAGTTTTCATATTCGTTTGGAATATTGTACCTCTTTGCGAGATTCTCACTAATATCTGTTACGTATAAGTTTTGCACTCTTTGGACCAGAAATTGTTACGATTATGCGAACCTATGGATTGCTACGTCAGCCTTAAACTTGTACGTCTACGTTTACTTCTGCGTCTTCAATTTCGAGGACGAAATTTTCTTTTTAGAAGGAAGAATTGTAAAACCCTAAATTCTGGTTTCTCGTTTGACGTCTAATTTAAAAATTTTAACCTAAGTTATTAAGCAATTTAATTAAAGAATACGACCATATATTATTCGTATATAACACATTCAACGTATAATACAAATATGATCTTAAACTTAACCTTTTGTGTTTCATTTAAACCAAGAAGCTACTTTATGTATCTTTTAGGTCGACTCATGCAAAAACTTAAAATGCAAACCACGCCTAAAAAAAATATAATAATAATAATACTTTGTCCATATTAACTGTGTAACAAACAATCCATCCTAGTTACAAATATGTAAAAGAGTCTAATGGAAAACAATATGGATACATGCTAGGAAATAAACTAGCGGGGTTAGATATTATTAGATGAAAAAAAAAGTAAATGGAGAAAACGTGAAATCTGTATGTTATACGCCTATAACTTTGTACTAGCCCAATCGGATGCAAATGTACTCAAATCATATATGTGAAATCTGTATTGTTGTGAACTTCTTTTTTTTTAAGATAAGCTTAAATTTTTAGAAAGGATTGACAAATAACCACTACAAGAAAAAAGGGTTTTAGTTACGAATGGAAATCCGTCACTAATAGTAGAAAATTCGTCACTAAACCAGCTTAGTCACGAAAATCAAGGTCGTCACTTGTCGTCACTATAGCTCCGTCACTAAGTTAATAGTGACGAAACTGGAATTTGACACTAAATTTAGTGACAAGCTGAAGTCGTCACTTATGGGTGTGTGACAACACATTTCGTCACTTAATTTTCATCACTGAAGTGGCTAAAGTCGTCACTATTTGCTGGAATTAGTGATGAAAGAAAGGCGTCATTTTTTGGGTGAACTTAACGTCCAATAGTGACAAAATACTTCGTCACTTTCCAAAATTCTATCCCGATAATGTGGTACCTACAATTGTATATATAGGTATTTATAGACTGAAAATGCAAAAGACATTTGTTTAGTCAATAATAAGAAATTACTTGATCCATGCTAATGCCAAAACATCACAGTTATGTCCAAAAAATATTTGATTTGTCATATGTTTCCAACAAGAAAGGTATAAAGAGATATTGGTTCTGTAAGAGAATCCTCAAGTGGTAAACTATTTCTACAATTATATCACGCATTTAAACTTCTGCACGTACGGATATTATCCTTCAACTAAACATCATCTCGAGCCTTAACATAATCTTCGGTCTGATCATAATCCTCAATCCCTGCATAACAATAATAATTTCAAATCACGTGAGATTCGTTTCACCATAATCAAACACTAAAAACTGATTATATGCAACTTAAAAATGGCAATGCAATAACACGAATCACGCTCAAAAGCAAACTTTAACCATGCTACTTTGTAGTATTTCTTTCATATCAAAGTCCTAAAGATTATGTTTTACAGGCCTGTAATGTTGTTCTTTCTGATTCTGGAACACTTATAGTAATTAATAACAGGTGTTACGATTGCTAAAGACGCTACAGAGCTTTCTAATGAAATTGAGTATGCAAGAGCAATGCTTATCCAAGAGATATACATGCTAACCACACCATTAAGAAGCTTACACAAGGGGTCTTCAAGAAGGGCCTCGTTGTTTGTTCCTACGTCAATCATGATAGGAAGCACCTGTTACACACAAAATAGTGGATTAGTACCAAGCTTAGAAAGAAATATAAGTTAAACAAGTATTGAAACAGATAATGTGCAACAATTACCCGTTAAGGATTTATTCCAGCTGCAGCAACATATAAATCTAACTTCCCTATTGAAATCCTGATCCCTTGAACATCTAAATCACCAAGACCTAGTATTCTGCTTCCATCAATAACAACAATCATATCAACCTGTGCAAAAAAGTTATAATCTTAAAAAGTAATCACGTCGTCCATAAGTAACAAACCTGATCAGCAGGCCAATTATAAACCATTGACATCATTTCGGCACGATCAGCAGCACTGAAATACATCCCTCTCGATCTTCTAAACAATCTACTGTATTTTTGGCAAACAAGTCCTACTGTTGGAGTGTATACTATAGGGGCATACTCCTCTATTTCCCCAATTAGAATCTGCCATAACATTGATATAATGTTTATGTTAACATTTATATATTTCATTAAATGATATATATAGTATAGAAGAAATTTAAGTTAGGTAATTCACCTTATAGTACATTGTTTCATTTCTATCGTGTAGCAGTGTAGCCTATTAAGTATTCGCCACTTGGCCATAGCGAGTGTATCTGAATGGCCATTGCTAACATTTGTCTCAAGCTTCTTGAGGTCTGCTTCTGTAATTTTGATATAGACTATTTTCAAGGTACACTTCACATAATAAACAAATGTATGACTTGATTTTCGCTATTGATAATCCATGCAATAATGATGCAAAATGAACACGGTATACTTCATAGTTAACAAGTTATAAATAGGTGACTGATTATATTATATCTTAAATGCATTCAATAAAACACCTTGTTATGGAATCCTTATCATATTTTTTTGGTAATAAGAAAGATAAATGAAGCTTTAACTTACTAAAGCGATCAATTTGTTGTTGCTCACCATGATATTTGGAGGCGTAAGTCCACGACTTCAAGACGATCTCGCTCGTCATGGAAAATGTTGTCCCCTGATCAAGACAAGAGATTAAGTAGCTGATTAGTTCACAATGGCTTCAAATCGGATTCGACTTAGTTACTTTTGTCACAAGTTGAGCATGTTCAAGCTTAAGGTAGGGTGTTACGGCATGTAAAACTGTTACAATATATGCAGTGTGAGTAATTGACTTACCTAAGATTACTTGATTTTGACTAACTAGTAAAAAACCAATTCTTAGGGACTTTTGTTATATGCGCTAACTTGCAGAGGAATGTTAAGATTAATATACCCTTATGTTAATAGCTTTGTTTACTAGTTTTTGTGGCTGGAAGTTGCAGTAGTAAATCACTTTTGACGGCGTTTGGTGGAAAATTCATATTTTCTTACGTTTAAGCAACTTTACTGTAAGATCCCCAAAAACAGAAAACAATGGATCACACTCGTATCCTTCCGGTTTCAACTAAAATCCATGTGGAAGGATACTAGTAGCCGATTACTTCACATTTATTCTACCCTAAGATAATCGGCTTAGTTGCGTGTATTAAAAAATAACATAATAATCTCCAGAACGCACATCCAAACACCCCCATAACATAAAATTATCCAGCAACACCAACTAAAGCTACATTTCAAGTATGACACACACATTCAAACCCTAAAAATTTCCAAAAAGTAAATTACAGTCAAAATTGACACGTATACATAAAATCATACGATCAAAACATAACTATACCAGAAATTACATGTTTATACATCCTAATTTCACATAATTCAAAGTAAACTAAATGCAACTTCATTCATTAATGGGAATATTTATTAGTACAAGTGACTAAATGCACAAAATGACAAAATTGTGAAAATAAAATGAGTTTGAGCAAATAAGGATAGTGATTGGTCTTACAGGTTGATTATAATCATCAAAGTTCTCTTAGAACTGCCATGTTTCTGTATTAGGATTACCATATTGTTTACAAAGTTCTCTTGTTCCTCAGTTTCTTTCTCCTTATCATTATTCAGCACCACTTCTTTTCTAATGACAGGTCTGAACTCCTATTTCTTAGTCTGTCCCCTATTTCCACTGTTTTCATTAGGCTTAACTCTACCATATTGCTTCTTTTCGAGTCCATTTTTTATAGCATCCTTATTTCCACTAGAAGGCTTTTTATTCTCCACAAACCCTTCACTGTCAACACTCTCCTTCCTTTTCAAATCCATGACACCCACCTTTACCCCATTATTCTGATTCTTAGGACAATTAGACAACATGTGTCCAAACAAAGTGCACTTAGTACACTTTGGTGGTTTCCATTCATACACTACATTAACAAACTTTGAGCTTTTAGTAATATTACCCTTACTCTTGTAGCATGTCAGGAGTTTGCATAACAAGAGTTGTCACTTTCAAGCGCTTGACCACATCAATAGTTTGAGCTTGCATAGCTTCCATGAACCATTTGCGATCCTCCTCACTAAACAGAAATAAAATAAAATAAAATAAACATATTAAACACCACAACTTTGCCAAATTATATAAACTCAAAGATGAAGAGGAAGGAAAAAATATCACTCAATCTTTACTATTGATTTATAACGCAACTTTGACAAAATCTATAAACTCAAAGATGAAGAGGAAGGAAAATATATTCACTCAATCTTTATTATTGATTTATAACGCAACTTTTACAAAATCTATAAACTCAAAGATGAAGAGGAAGGAAAATATATTCTCTCAATCTTTATTATTGATTTAAAAATACAATGTTAGAAATTTATATACATGTTGATTGAAGTCAAAACATTTAACCTCTAGCAGAACATATAATAGCAGTTTACGGCTCAAATATAATCATGGAGAAGTTAAAAGACTGACGCTTCTGTTATAACATCAAATCAACTTAAAGTTAGAAATCTCAGAGTCCACACTTCACATTGGAGTCAACCTAATAATTTACCTAATGTTATACTTATAGAGTCATAAGATGAAATCAATTTTCCACAACTCAGTCAACACTTTTATAGTCAAATAATTTATTGTCACAATATTAGTTTATGCTCACAATGTAACCACTGATACTTCATTCAATCTTCATAACCAAATATATACCACACAAGTGTTTAGATGCGCACAGCTTGTATAAGGTTTCTTCATACAATTTCTTTTCATTATCAGATATCTTAAATATCCATATAAGCTACTGTACCAACATTTGTTCAGTGCAACTATCTTTTTTGGCATATGCAGATCATAATTATCTACTATACATATGCAAGACAAAAAAGGTCACCTATGGGTGTGATCTAATCTAGTATCCCACTTTCAAATAAAAATTTCATACCCTCTTCCTCCTTAAATTTAAACAAATACACACCATTCTGCACAAGAATATCCTTCAGGCCATATTTCCCCCACATTCTCCCAAGGTGATACTTAATTTCTTGATAAGACATTTAAATCCCACAAAGTAACTACAGAGGGTCATCAACTGTTTCTTACTTCCCTCAATAACTAGTTCATCCTCAAATATTACCACCTCTCTACCATCTTCAATCTCAGTTGAAATTAGACTAAGTTTGTTATCAATTTCATGCAGAACAGAACGAACAGTACTGGCAAAAGATCTAACTCCTATACCTCTATTTTCATTCACGCCATCACTAACAGTCTGTTGCATAGCATTTATATCAACAACATTATCCATTTTATCACTTGTTAGGCTATCATTCACATTATTATCCGAATTCTTAGCATTACTAGTCCTAATCAACTTGAGCCCTGCAAAGTGATAAAAATCTTAACTTTGTATACTGCTCCGCGGACAAGAAAAACAAACTCCGGGTACCTTATAGCCTCCAATCATTTTTATGATTAGCATCTGAGCATGATATCCTTCATCAAAGAGCTACCGAATCAGCCATTGCGCTAAAGAAACTAGGCAAGCTACCGAATTATCTACAACAAAATGCTAGTCCTATTGTAACAAAGCTACCAAATTATCTTCAACAAAATGCCATTCCTATTAATTTTGGTAAACATTTCATCAAACACTTGGTATGCGATGATTTAGTAGCCAATGATCCAGTAAACCTCATCAAATTTAAGTAAAAAATAATTCGCTAAACCTAAACTTTTCGAACTCAAATCAGCGATGTCAGTTTAAATAGAGTCGATCCGAACTGATCCTTTAAACCAAAAGTTTATTGACTCAGATACGAAATCAAATCAACAATCAAACAAGTAAATTTAACACAAATACAAACGAATCTAATCAATGAATTTCAGGCAACTAACATAATATATTCCTAATTAAATGAAATTAGCTCTTAATAATTAGGGATTAGATATAACCTCCAAAAAAATTAGGGCAAAATAGTGAAAATGAGATTCGGAAGATGTCATCCATGGTAGAATAGTGCTAGTGTGTGTTTTTACTGTGTGAAAATGTGAAGAATTGAATGATTTTTATGGTGCAATTTTCATTGTGTGTTTTTAGTATTAGATATTTAAGTCCTTGTGCTTTTTATTTGTTAGTGACGAATAGTTTCGTGACTACCAATCCAAAAAGTAGTGGAAATGAGTTACACGGTGACGATAAGTACTTGACTTAGTGACCGATACTTCGTCACTAACATGTATGTTAATGACAACTTATTACTTCGTCACTAAATATAGTGCAAGTGACGAGATATAGTGACGAAAATTCTATATCGTAACTAAATTGTGTTTTTAGTGACAAAAAATATATGTCGTCATTAAATTCTCGTCACTATGGCCCCTTTTTTTTGTAGTGAACTGATCACCACAAATCTCGGCAATCAGTTCCCCACTTCCCTTTTTATTTGTGGAATCCGATCATCATCTCTCACACACTTCTAAACCCAAGAACTCAAAGAAAAAGGCTGCTCCATTTTCCTACAAATATCTAGTGTCATTCGAAGGTGTTGGGCGATCGAATAGGGCGCATCAGTAGGTGATACTGCTGAGTAATCAAGGGTTATATATTCGTGGGTTGTGGTCTCTTCCTAGTTCCTTGTGTCTCGTTTTCTCCCTGATCGACCAAGAGGTAACCATAAAATTTCCCGTTACGTTTTTTGTAAGTCGACCATGTTTTGTCATATGTATAGGGTCATAAAAACTAACCCAACCTGTTGATTAGTTATGAAAAAAAAGAAATGAATCTAGTATTCACTTTTCACATGAAACTTTATATAAAAAAATACTGTATGGCGACTCGTATGAAGATGTTCGGTATGAATATGATTTCTAGGGTCTTGAATGTTATGGGTCGAGTAATATAAGAATGCTTGCATGCTTGTAGTCGTTTTGTTAATAATCAGAATATCGTGTAAAGGGTCAGGGATATATGAATCTGTATGATATGAATGCTTGTGTTTGCTTGGTGTCTCGTTCATATAGATATGAATGCCTTAGGCCTTGTTTGTTTTTTCAAAGAAGCTCTTATTTGCCTCTTTTTTCTGCAGGCGCGCAAACAATTTCGTTGAAGACCGTTTGTTTTTTTTCAGACATAAGAGGCTAAAATCACTTCTTTCCTCTTCTACTATGCAGACATAAATTTCCTCTTTTTTCCACTTCTTTGAATTTCCTCTTTTTTCCACCTCTTTTTTAAAAAAGAAAAACAAAAGAAGAAAAAGGAAAGAAGTACTTCAATAGCATAAAAAACAAACGGTCTTCTTCTTGTAGATGAAGAGCTTAAATGTACCTCTTCTTCTGCAGACATGGTTTGCAGAGGAAGAGGTAAAAGCTCTGAAAAAACAAATGACACTGCTAAAAATCGAACGTAAATCATTTATGGCGATGGTGTGAGTACATTTGTGTGCCTGAAACTTTGATGCGAGTCTTGGTCGGATAAGAAACTAAATATATGTATATATATACGTATGGAACCAGACTAGTGTAGTCTACGCATGCCCTGTCCTTGGTCGAAAAAGGTTTAAGTGTGATTGCCAATGTGTGCTTGTATCGTGTGCATGGGACTGTGATGAATGCATTTATATATAAGAGGTAATGGTGCATGTGTATGTATATGGTAGTAACGTTTGAGCATTAATAAAATGGGTCAAGATGGCGTGCATGGGTATGTCCTTGAAATTCATTTGTAAGTAATGTATGCGTAGAAACAATACAGGAATTGCAAAATCATCATAGTAATGTGCCTTGTGTGCGTACCTTTGAGGGTGATCGCGGGATCAACGGTTGGGTCATTTAATTTTTTCAAAGAGTGTCGGGGTAAATGAGTCGGGTGCTAATTGTGAGGTATGATCACTTGGTCGTAAATGTTAGCCATATGGACCGCGAGTGATAACGCTACACGCGTCGTTCGGGGTCAAAGGAACTTCCTTTTCTTCGAGCAAGTTTTATAACACCCTAGGCAGTGAACCTAATCGTTGTAGTGTAGTATTAGGGTAAGCCACGGGTATTGATATCGTTCTCTAGGGGAATAGGAATGCTAGTGAGAAGTTACTACGCTAAGGTTGGGGTTGAGGAAGATTACTTTTTATCTTTTTTATGTTTTTTTAGGAAATGGAAAAGTACGAATCTCGAGGTTTGGATTTGGGGGGTTGGTATTGCTACCGATTACTCTACTTATCTAATTATCTAATCTAAGGTGTATGTAGTCTATGTCTAATTATTGTGTGCTCGTATGATAGTTTAAAGATGTGTTTACTTAGGTTTTACTACTCCTTAATTATCTCCTATTGGTGGTTGAATTGTCACGTCCTTATTCTTAATTGCGTTGTGTGTCTAAAGTTGTAGGGTATGCGTTTATCCCTAACTCTTTGAAGTTACCAAAGGGTCTCGTCTACAAAATACCACTAGGGATCATAAACTCTTACTCTAAGGCTTCTTTGGATAGTTTAGCTTACAACCGCGCAAGGTGCTATAACCTAAGGTTCACAAAGATTAATCAAGCATTAAGTACACAACGAATGACCTATCGCATTACTAGATCATTAATCAACTAAGATAAGAGACAACCAATCAATATTCAATAATTAAGTTTCATATTCCCTAAGCAAACACACAAATAAATTAGCCGGACATGGAGAACATGCAAGCATACACACAAATAATTAAAGACATAATTGTATTAATGAAGTAAAGCACTTATCTTGATGTAAGATAGGGTTTGAAACCCTAAAATACTGTACAACACAGCCTTGGTTCGGTTTAGGTTTTTACTCCAAAAGACTTCACACTAATACTGAAAAATTCGGATTCTATATATAAGATTACATATGCGACGGCGTCACCTTATGTTTTGTGACGCCGGCGGATCGCCGTTATTATGGTTTCGTCTTGGCCACGTTAGACTTGCGACAGCGTCACCTTGTGCTTCTGACGCCCATCCTCCTTAGCTTCTGACGCCGTCTGGATTGAATCTAGGCCGTCTAAGTTGCGATGGCCTACTCTTTTATAACTTGACGTCGTCACTTGAAAATAAGAGTTTTGGCTTCTGTCCCGTCACAAAATCCTCTGATGCGTCGCGTATAAGCTGTGATGCCGTCACCTTGTCATTCAGCAGCTTTGAGTGTCTCGATTCTTGACTTTGGCCATTTTCTTCGTATATTCGCACCTTTTCGTCCAAATAAGTGCCATTACAGCAATTTGCCTTCAAGAGACCTAAAAAGTGAAAAGGAACGATATTAAGTAATAACGGATACAAAAGTGATCAAATAAGGGCTTAAATGACCCCTCAAAAAGGTACATTTTAAAACCTTATCAAATATCCCTACACTTGTTATTTGCTTGTCCTCAAGCAAATGTGCTTTTAGCCAATTAATTTATAAGTTAGGGGTCATGAAGCATTGGTTTAAAATAGTCCACAACACATATAAGCCCCGTAAAAGTCATAACAAGCACGGAAATTATATACTAGCACCTCACATGGGGTGTTTGGATACCCACCTCTCTCTCGGGTGTATATGAAATATAACAAGTTGGAAATGGAAGATAAACACTCATTAACCGGTCCTAGTACATAAATTACTATAGGCTTGAGAATAGATCAAACCTCCATCGCTTTGGCGTAAGCACCTAGGAAAGACTATCAAAGAGGTCTTTAAAGGGTTGTAATGTTAGGCTTATGGTAGGGAAACAAAGGGTTTGGTGGGATAGGCTATTTAGTGGTGGCAAGTCAAAAATCTCTATGTTGCAAGTATACGAAGAATGGCCTTGCTAAGCCACGACTCGACACTCTAAATTCTAGCTAACTGAAATAAACAAACATAAATTTAAAGGATAGATGTAGGATGGTAGCCCGTATGTTTTTTTTTTTTTTTTTTTTTTTTCATACACTTTTACTCTACCATCCTCTATGGTAACATCAAAATGATAGGGATTTATAGGCACATCCCTACACTTGAGTTTTTATTACTCTAACACTAATTTGACCCGAATTGAAAAGATCAAAACACTTGGGGTATGTTATTACGCAAATTAGGGAAATTAACATTCCCTTTCAATCATTTTATAAACTTTAACTTTTTCCCATGAGTCCCAATCGTCCCAAAACTGTGTACAAAGGATATGACTCGACTTAGCAACTCATACAAGCAACCAGATAATTGAACTAATGGTTTAGGGTGATAACAATAATGCACTAAAAGTGAGTGCATACAGGGTAGGCTAAGGCGATTTGGGTGTATATTTGGGGTGGGGTGTAAACAATGCTCTTCATTGATATTCCGAAAACCGAAACATCACGAGAACCGCGAAAAGGATAGGCTCTGAGGGGTTAACTAGGGTATCGTGTACTAAAGATGAGTACAACGCAAAGGGTGTGGGGAATTACTCAACCGATGTGGAAGAAGTAATTATATTACGGGTATCAAACAAGGGTTATCCTAATGCCTCTTATCATTTAGTTATTCCTAACTACACAAGTGTAGTCTTACTAGCGATCTCGGAATGCATCACAAAACAAGTTCTAGAATTTAATATACTACCGGTTCACACTCTAAGCATTGAAGATGAATGGTTTTAATTCCTACTAATCTAAGGGCGATCCTCACATTTTGGGTGGAATTTAGGTGGTAAAGGGTTTTTTGTGCTAGTCATATAACTTCCTATCCGTGAGATGCTTTTGTTAAGACTAATGGCCCACTCCTATATGTCCTGAAAAATTAAAAATTTGGTGCCAAAATTACCCTAACCGACATTTTTTCATGGTTTATTACACAAATACAATTGGACAAAGCAAAAAATCAAGGATAAGCATAGTTTCAAAGTCCCCGTTTTGTTTTCCATCCCTACACTTAAACTGAACATTGTCCCCAATGTTCCCTGAAAGTATCAAAGTTATGATAATGGAAGGTAATGAAAAACGAAAGAAACTAGTACTCCCCTGATTAGCTCGGCAGGATCCGTGTGTGAAGTAGTGGTTAAATCCTTTCCAAGAAGAATGTGTGCGTGAAAAGCTCCTTCCAATCTTTTGTTTCTTCTTCTTGATAAATGAAGCATGCACATTTGAAGAAAACAACGAAACCTTCGCGTAAAATCGGCGGTAATAATATATATAAGACTCTACTAAACTAGGATATAATGCTTGTGGAATGGATGTTTAGAGAATTTCTGGAAAATTCCAAAAATTTATAAGTAGCTCAGAAAACGAGAAAAAGTAATATGTTGTTTTACTCCTTCCCGCCGTCAAGTTACAATCTGACGCCACAGTTATCCCGACAAAACCGGTCTCGCTATTTTCGGAAAAATTCGGAAAATTTACATCTTTAGAATCTGGAAAAATTTCTGCAAAACATACATTATGACTCGATACAAGCATTTGACTCGAACAAACACACATATATATCTTTTAATGAATTGCTATTCTCATGTTTACGTTTCTTTTGAAAACGTGTGTAATCCTCCCTACACTTATCCTTTATGTAAAATACCTTTATATGCAATTAAGACGAGGTTAAAAACAAAATAAAGCATTTTCACAAATTTAAACATGAGAATAAACAAATAATAAAAGATATATGACACTAACTAGCAAACAAATAAGCATGGGTTGCCTCCCACGAAGCGCTTTTCTTTATTTAAGAGACTTGTAGCTAGACTCGTAGTCGTGCCCTCACGTACCGATATAAGTAAGCTTATCCTTAACAATGTCATAAGGATCAAACTTATCATTTAGGTTCCTAGTAGTACGTTCGGTTCGGTATGCCTTTTCAAACTTCTCTCCATCGGGATCATAGATTGTTATCCTAATGTGCCACTCTCCATTACCATCGCTAGGTGGTTTATTCCAATCCCACTTATGTTTAGGCTTCTCAATTTTCCACCTATTCATGACAAGGTTAACGGGCAAACTTCCTAGGAACTCGGTCATCTTCCTAAATACTAAGGCGCCCTCGAACGGGTTCACTTCCATGTCCCTAGCCATCTCTTTTTCATGGAAAGTTGCTTTACTAGCAAAGGCTTCATCTAAGTAAAAAGGTCTTTGGGGCCTATGAGGTTCTTATCTATCAAAGGTCCATATCTAGAAGGCGTCCTATCCAACCTAATCTCATGTGGGATTTCCTCTTCTTTGTAGTACGTATGCCTTTTGACATCGTAAATTGACCTAGCACTCCCCTCTCCTACCACTATTTTAGACATCTTACAATCGATGATGGCACTAGCGGTAGCTAAGAATCCTCTTCCTACTAGTAATGGGCATGTCGGGTCCTTATTCATGTCTAGCACATGAAAGTCGGCCAAAAGAGTCAACTCTCCTACGTGTACTACCATGTCTTTTATTATTCCTACCGGATGTGCAACACTACCGTCTGCTAGACGTAAGATGGTTTCCGTTGGTTCTATCTTCCCTAAGTTAAGGCTTCTATTGAGGGACAACGGAACAAGATTGATGCATGATCCTAAGTCGGCTAGAGCATCGAGAGGTTTGGAAGTTCCAAGCCTACACGGAAGAGTAAATAGCCCGGGATCGTCTAACTTCTTAGGTAAATTATTTCGCACAAAAGCGGACCCATGTTTTCGAATTTTAAGTTCTAACTCATATTTTTCTTTTAAAGCATTATAATAAGGTGCATGAGCAAAGACTTCAAGAACCGGTTTTTCTTGATGAAATTCCTTGTACTCCTCCTCTAGACTAGTTTTGGGTTCTTGGTTGACGGGTTTTTCAAGAGTAGGTTCTACCAATGGTGCAGGGCCTTGGTACCTCATTTTGGATGGCTTGGAACCTTTTTTGATAGCATTTACTGAGTGAACCGTTGGGTGTGAGGGGCATGGATGACTCTCCCATGGTGAGCAAGAACATGAAGTCGATGAAATCGAATTCACTTTTGGGTTCTTTATAGTATCACTTGGGAGTGCTCCAATTTCCCGTTCATTAAAGGATTTTAAGAGAGCATCAAGCTTGTTTGTCATTTCGCCTTGTCTTTGCTTAAAATCGGCTTCAAGCTTAGTCAATCGAGTCTCTTGAGATGACATGAATCTAGATGCAATCACCTCAAGATCAGAGGGGTTCCCAGTGTTTAGAGAATTGAACCTATTAGGTGGACTAGATGAGCTTTGGAGTGTGCTTGATTTTTGGTTCCACTTAAGGTTAGGGTGATTTCTCCACGAGGGGTTGTAAGAGTTTCCTAAGTTGTTTTGTTCGGGCTTGAAAGTGTACCACTTCTCTCCTGCTCCGTCGGTACTCACGGAGGCGTAGTCCGCAAAATTTCGTTCGGGGAGTCTTGTGCAATCACGAGTGTCATGGGGACCACTACATAACTCACAAGGAAGAGTGATTTCATTCACTTGATGTGAAGACTTAGGATTTTCGTAGGAACTCATTAAGAATTTAACTTGATCTTCAAGTTCGATCATCCTACGGTCGGAAGATTATGAGTTAATGGGAGGCAAGGAGATTGCCTTAACGGTTTTGAGCAACTCACGGGGTTCATTCCAACTTTCGTTGTCATAGATAGCAAGGTCCTCTATTATAACCCATGATTCTTCCGCGGTGAGATCACTAAGTTTTCCACCGGCCGCTTGGTCAATGGATCGCTTGGTGGGGAAGTTGACATGATCATAAAAGATTTGGACTTGAAGCCAAAGATCAATGCCATGATGAGGGACTTTAAGAAGTAAGTCCTTGAATCGAGTCCATGTTTCGTAGAGAGATTCATCTTGACGTTGTTGGAACATCAAGATGTCATTCCTAAGTTTAGTGGTTCTCCCCGGTGGGAAAAATTGAGCAAGGAAACGAGAGGTGAGATCATCCCAACTTGAGATGGAGCCGGCGGGAAGTCGCTCAAGCCAATTACTAGCTTGGTCTCGTAGAGAAAATTGGAAGAGACGCAGGCGCGTGGTCTCCCGAGTAGTAGCATCGAGGTCGATGGAATCGACGATTTTAAGGAAATCCTTAAGATGCTGATAAGGATCTTCGGAATGAATTCCATGAAATACACATTCGTTTTGCACCAACCAGATGGTGTCGGATCGCAGGGCCGTAGTTTGGGCTTGGTCGGGAAGCTCAATGGTCTTCCTATAGCCTAGGTGGCTTGGTCTCGCGTATTCACCAAGAGTACGGGCTATTGGCGGGTCATTTGGTGGTGGGTTGATGAATGGTGGGTGGTTATCACCTTCCATGATGAAAAGTGATGGGGTTTACTAACAAAAGTCACGAAGAAGGGGGATAGATTAAGAGAAAGCTAAAAATGAGAAAAAATTTACTTGATAGGAATCAAGCAAAGAAACCTAAACGAGGTGGACTACTAACTAGCTATTCTATTCCCTGGCAGCGGCGCCAAAAACTTAATAATGCTACACGCGTCGTTCGGGGTCAAAGGAACTTCCTTTTCTTCGAGCAAGTTTTATAACACCCTAGGCAGTGAACCTAATCGTTATAGTGTAGTAGTAGGGTAAGCCACGGGTATTGATATCGTTCTCTAGGGGAATAGGAATGCTAGTGAGAAGTTACTACGCTAAGGTTGGGGTTGAGAAAGATTATTTTTTATCTTTTTTATGTTTTTTTAGGAAATGGAAAAGTACGAATCTCGAGGTTTGGATTTGGGGGGTTGGTATTGCTATCGATTACTCTACTTATCTAATTATCTAATCTAAGGTGTATGTAGTCAATGTCTAATTATTGTGTACTCGTATGATAGTTTAAAGATGTGTTTACTTAGGTTTTACTACTCCTTAATTATCTCCTATTGGTGGTTGAATTGTCACGTCCTTATTCTTAATTGCGTTGTGTGTCTAAAGTTGTAGGGTATGCGTTTATCCCTAACTCTTTGAAGTTACCAAAGGGTCTCGTCTACAAAATACCACTAGGGATCATAAACTCTTACTCTAAGGCCTCTTTGGATAGTTTAGCTTACAACCGCTCAAGGTGATATAACCTAAGGTTCACAAAGATTAATCAAGCATTAAGTACACAACGAATGACCTATCGCATTACTAGATCATTAATCAACTAAGATAAGAGACAACCAATCAATATTCAATAATTAAGTTTCATATTCCTTAAGCAAACACACAAATAAATTAGCCGGACATGGAGAACATGCAAGCATACACACAAATAATTAAAGACATAATTGTATAAATGAAGTAAAGCACTTATCTTGATGTAAGATAGGGTTTGAAACCCTTAAATACTGTACAAGATAGCCTTGGTTCGGTTTAGGTTTTTACTCCAAAAGACTACACACTAATACTGAAAAATTCGGATTCTATATATAAGATTACATATGCGACGGCTTCACCTTATGTTTTGTGACGCCGTCGGATCGCCGTCATTAGGGTTTCGTCTTGGCCACGTTAGACTTGCGACGGCGTCACCTTGTGCTTGTGACGCCGTCCTCCTTAGCTTCTGACGCCGTCTGGATTGAATCTAGGCCGTCTGAGTTGCGATGGCCTACTCTTTAATAACTTGACGTCGTCACTTGAAAATAAGAGTTTTGGCTTCTGTCCCGTCATAAAATCCTCTGACGGCGTCGCGTATAAGCTGTGACGCCGTCACCTTGTCCTTCAGCAGCTTTGAGTGTCTCGATTCTTGACTTTGGCCATTTTCTTCGTATATTCGCGCCTTTTCGTCCAAATAAGTGCCATTACAGCAATTTTCCTTTAAGAGACCTAAAAAGTGAAAAGGAACGATATTAAGTAATAACGGATACAAAAGTGATCAAATAATGGCTTAAATGACCCCTCAAAAAGGTACATTTTAAAACCTTATCAGCGAGCAACCTTAAATGTGGATCGATAACATATATGATGAAGCGTTTTTTTTTCTTATATTATGTAACGTGTATGAATTTTAATGTAAAATAAGTCCTTAGTTATTTTACCCTTTAAGCCCTCAACCTTTGGTAAAGTTTCGCATGCAAACCTTAGGTTTTTAATAAGTTGTCATATAAAGCCCTCAAATAGGATATTTAGCATATTGAAACCTTTAAGTTACTATTTATAATTTGTAACCCCTAAGTTTGGCTAATTAATGATTAGTACCCTAAAATATTTTAAATTCGTTCTATTACTAAAAATGAGAATACGCTTAATAACTCTAAAAATATTAATACGATCCATATAAGTAATCTGTTATGACTTAAATGAGCTAATAAGTAATATGCGAACCATAATCCGTGTATATTCATTGAAGAAGACGTGACGTTGTGTCTTCGCATTCATTCATTCGTTTGCTTTTCTTTCATTGGCGTTAAGGTACAAATATTACTCTTTCTCATTAAAGGTTTATTCTCATGACTTCTCGATCCTTGACTTTGATTCCTTATCTTTTATATGATTCCCTTTGCTATGATTCCTTTGATATGATTTCATCCGTTATGATATTCGATCTGCTATCCATTTTGTTATGAGATCTGTTGTGATATTCGTTTGCTATTATATGATTCAGTTCTGCTCATATGATTGGTTTGGATATGAAATGATTATGGATATGCTTTGATATGATTCGCTATGTTCAGTTGCCCGAGCTAACTAGTCATGGAGGTACCATGACCATGTCATTGATGCACCAATGGCATGACACTATCTGGGGCGGTGTGATTAGTCCCCAGCGTTCCGTTTATGATATGATATGATATATGTGATCACTTGGCCATTATGAATATGTATGTACAGTCTCGAACTGGCATATGTATATATGATTTGTTTTGCAGGGAGCGTATGGATGCATCCTAGGTACTCAGTTCATTTTTGGTGACGTGGTGCATGTGTGCAATACACCCCCTCACATTTGGGAGCTAGCTACTCCATTTGGTACTTGGGAGGTCTCCCCTCCTTGTGCACTTATGATTTGACGGATTTGATATGATTTGGCAGATATGGGTTATGATATGTGATTTGTAGATTTGGCTATTGGAGTATCTCCTTTAGTATTAGGTGCTCGTGGCAACATTCTGATTTTGGTTATTATGTGACTATCTGATATTCTGATTCATTCATTTGCTATGCCTATTCAGTTATTCATTTGATTGCTTATTCACTCAGTATTCTTATGTGATTCGTTTGACTATCGGGCTCATACTCCAGTTCATTTGGCTATTATACTCATTCTTCAGTTCATTTGATTTACTATGCTTTCACTCCATTTCGGTTGGCTGCCCAGCGTATACTTCAGATTACCACTTCATCCGTTTACCGAGCTATTATATGATTATTGGATTCAAGTGTTGTCTATGCTATTATATGATTATTTGATCCATCTGTTACCCTGTTGGTATATGATTACATGATTTCTCTGTCCACTATGTTACTATGTGGTTATCTGATTCATCTGTCATCATGTTAATATCTGATTATTCGCTGACCATGCTATTATTATCTTTTAGTAATCCTACCTGCTATTTGTGACTACCATGTTTGCACTTTTGTTTGGTATTTTCTGATGCTTATGTTATCGGTTTGGCATAATAATTGATGTTTACCTGACTTGTTGATCTGCCATGTTTACACTTCTATTCATGTTGCTGGTTGATAAAAGAATATGGTTCAACTTATGTTATCTAGGACTTATTTTGTTGCCATGCTATATTATTGTTCGGTTACTTCATTTGATTATGATGTTTGTTCAGTATTTTCTACCTATACTTGTGACTGACATGCTTATACTCTATTTGTGTCTCAGCTTGTTATGATATTCATTGTGTTTATTAATTGTTGATTTTCTTACTTGTGTGATTCCCATGCTTACATTCTATTCAGTTGATTTCGCCTGATTATAAAATTCTGCTTAGCTTAGGTATATCTGATTATCTGATTTGTTTGTTTGCCGTATTCATGTTTAGTTGATCCGCTGACTGATATACTTATACACTGTTTGGTTGCTTGTTTGATTATGATACTTTTCATCAACTCCTATATGATTATGTTTCGATACTTGTAGGTTTGGTTATTGATATGAGCTTATATTGGTTAAATGATTCGCTGCTTTGCTTTAGTTTAGTCTTTTGATTTTTGTTCCTTCTGGATATCTATTAATATTGTCGTCTTCAGGTTCCTCATTGACTCATGGACTTATTGTCCTCATTCATTAAAATTTAATTACCAGTCTCAGTTGATTCGTTTTGCATTTTGATTATGTTTAGCTTTTGTTTTGTTATATCTGTTCACTGGGCTTTTTAAGCTCAGCCGCATTTTCTTTTCCATGCAGCAGGTACCAAGTAGGATGCTGGGCTTTGTTGGGCTGAGAGTAGGAGCATTTGAGTGAACCGACCCTAGTTTCCTTTATCATTTTGGACCTATTTTGAAGAGCAATTGTTTTGATATTTCATTTCATTTTTGGACATATTGGATTTTGTATTTTCCTTGTAAGTCATTCGTTGATATGACTTAGTATTTTATTTTATAAGACTTCCGCTTGCAAAATTTTATTAGTATGTTCTGATATGACTCCATAATGTGACATTCGGACCCTTGTCGAGTTGGGGTGTTACATTTAATGACTACATTATGGAAGACTTGTATATTAAAACCTACATGTCATCTTTATATACTATAAAGAATAAATCTTCTTTTGCAAGCAAGTCCTTCCATCTTATTGTAGATTTCATATTTGTCACTTTAGGTCCTTCTTGTTTCATTCTTTTTGTCTTATCAATTCAAACGTATAATTCCCAACAATCTTTCCCTAGCTGATAATGACAAAACCATTCTTAAACGAACTTCCCTAAACAAAGTAGAGATATTGAGATCGGGGATCTCACCATGAATGAAACAATGAACTTCCCTTTACATCATCAAGGATCTTCAAGCTGCAAAACATCAAACCTTCTTCTCCTTTTTGTTTATCCAATAGGGGACACAAAATATAAGCAGCTTCACCTTAAATGATGCATGTAGATGATTAAACCATTTAACAATAAGCTTCTCCTAAAACCCATATGTTAACCATCTTCATGATTCTTTAAATCTGTAAGCTCCTTGTAATGAGCACTTGTGAAGAAAACTAAGTATAATGAATTTGATGAAGAAGTAAAATAACCCAAACTTGTGTCTTATGTCTTGTACTATCCACATGACGTTGAACTTATACCACTAACCAAAAATATAAGTAGATCGAAACCTCTTGACAAAATCCTCATCTTCAATGAGACACTGAGCACTACAATGTAACTCCTTTAAGTGATAGTTAACTAGGTCTTCGTTCATCCACCCCTTGACCTATGAAAACTAGATTTTGCAAGTCTTCGTCAACATCCTTTAAGCATGAACAAGTTACATTTAAACGTTGTAAGCCGTTTAAAAAAAGGTTTCGATCAACCTCCAATAAAATAAATTTATCGCGAACATAACCATTGTACATTAGACTTGTTACGCCATTACCACTATCAACAATAGTAACACAAAACTTGTCGTTGATCCTTATCACAGATTATGCACCAAAAAGATGTTCATCAGTAGTAAACGACAAGTAGCAGTACAAAGTTTCACAAGAGCAGTACTAATACTTTTACCATAGTAGTACAAAGTGTCGTAGAGCAGTAGTAGCAATTACCAACGGCCAGTACTAACTTGATATGATAGCAGTAAGAACGATAAACCCTCGTAGCAGTAGGAACTACAATGAGCAGTACAAACTCTTTTGGGCAGTAGTATCTTGTGAAAGCAGTAGTAAGTGTGCATATCGGTAGTAAAATTTACGAGAGCAGTAGATTCGAACAAGTAACAGCATTAACCTTCGTTGGCAGTTGTAACTTGTAACGTAACAATAGTTACAGGCTCCAGCAACAGTTACCAAACAAATCTCATAATCTTTAACATGCCGAATCGATTCTTAGAGAAACCACAAGACTAGAACCGCGATCATAAGAGCCAAATAGTAGTGACATTCAACAGCATGTGACTTAACGAACATGAGTATATACCACTATCAAGGAGGTTGTCCTGATCAAAATACTATATGCATGTATATATTCAATTTATATTACTGGCCCACTAAGAGGAGAACCAATTAGAGATTGAATAAATGCAACCTCATGGTCGGTATGCGATTTGTCGTTTTTAGTACATATAATTTACCGGAAGTACAGAACTCCCGGGTCGTTCTTCCAACGAGGGCGTAATGGAAAATTGATTCGTTGTTTAAAGGTCGAGTGATTTGAATAGGATAAAAATATTTTGGGTTTTGGAAATTAATAAGAAAGAAACAATTAAGCATGTAAAATAAGAAAGCTAAACACAAATAAGCAATTACGCAAATTTAACTAAAAACGTTTAGGTTTGTAGGTTTTAGATTAAAATGATAATAGTTAAAGCAAAAACAATAATAAAACTAGTAGAAAGTAAATAAACTAAAGTTAACGATAAATGATAACAACTAAAAATAACGAACTAAATTATGCTAAGCAAGCGAATAAGAAATATATGATGAAAAGATATACTTGTTAAGCAAATTATCAAGATTCTTAAGTGTGGTTTATTATTTCAATTAAGTCCTTTATTGATGAATTAATATCTTTTACAAATAATTATTTTGTCACAATAATTTTTCATAAAAATATATCAATATCTAGATTAAAACCCAATTATTTTCACGGCTTTTGCCCGCTTAAACAACCAAAATTTCAATCTAAGTAACTTAAAATTACTAACCAATAGATTTTCTAACTTTTATAAAACCACACTTAATTCACGGAATAATCTACTCAACAAGTATATAAAAAGCCTACTCACTAAGCATAGCAAACCAACACATAGCAATTAATTCAATAAAAATAAGCATAACTATTATATTAAAATTTATAACTACTAAAGATTTAAAAAGTAAAGAAAATAGAACCCGGATGATGAAACGAGAGGAATAAAACCACCCGATCTTATAAGAACAAATTAATACAAAAGTTTACAACTTTATTAATCTTATCCACTAATTAGTAAGTAAAGTTTAAAACTTTATTCACCAACAAGCTTAAAAATTACTAAAGCTTCAAACTTTATGTATTAAAAATGCTTAAAGACCCTTAAGCTCCGGCCTTAGCGGTAGATTGTGATAAGAAATCAAAGAAAAACAAGAACTTTATTAGAGGTTAGCAATAATAAGCAATAATAAGTAATAATAAGCACTACCACTAAATGTAATAAGCTAAAAGTGATCTAAAAATTAAAAAGATTTAAACTTTATAACTAAAAACTATAAGATCTAAGTCCACCCGAGACTAAGTTGTTCCATCCGAAGATTAAACGTGAATCAGGTATATTTAAGGACTTGATCTAATGAACAAGCTATTAAATAGCTTATTGTTCAATAAAAATTCAAAAAGTTGCAAACTTTTTTTGAAAAACTTGATAAAACTAATAGATCTAATTAATAATCTATATAAAAAGCTAAAAAAAAGAAAAGAAAAGTGCTCTCAAACTTAAGAGATGTCAAGACTTATTTGTAAAATAAGCCGAACTTAACAAGCTCATGCATCTCTTTTGTTGTTTGAATCGAGCTAGAGGATGAAGAAGAGAAAAGATGAAAAGACATAACAAGCTAAAACTTTTAAAAAATGTAAACTTTTTATAAAATAAGTGAAATAAAAACTATTTATGAAAAGTATTAAAGAAAGTTTTATAGAAGAAAAACAAATAAAAGAGCTTAATGGATAAACTTATAGAAAAAGCTAACCCAAAAAGCAAAACCTAAATAAGTTATAATAAGCTAATAAGCTAATATAACTTAATAGGTAAGAAAAGAAAAAGAAAATAAAGAAAGAGATGAGAAGAAGAAATAAGCACTTAAGTAAACCATAAACATAACTTTCATTAATAAGCAAAAGAGATTTAATACAAATAAGCACTTGTAAATAAGATAAAAGAATACAAATAAGCAATAAACTAGAGAAATAAGCTACAATAAGCAATAAGCGCTAAAGAAGAACATTCAAACTACTACTAAATAAAATAAAGAGTGTGTGTAAATATAAAAATAAATTGTGACTGAGTGTCTCGGATTGGTGATATTTAAAGCTTCCAAAAACATTCTCGATCCTTCCTCGGGAATGATCCTCGTATACCATTTATGCTTGCCACGTGGCCTTGTATGACTTGCTGAGACAAAATGCAATTTGTGGCGTGAGTGGCAGTAGCAAATAAACTCACGTGCTTGTGTGAATTATTTTTTTGGGTTGTGAGTGTAACTCGCCACTAGGACAGCTGGCTTCAAATATTAGCTATCAAATGTAATCTTCAAATCACTGGGCTTGGATTTGTCGTAGACAGCCGCTGGGCCGATCTTTGGGCCTCGGATCTATATGGGCAGAGCTGGGTTGGGCCTCGTGTAACAGCTGATGAGCATGTAAAAAATAAATATTGTCACAAGTGGGATTGGAGCCCTTGACTTCTTGCTTAACAAACATGTCTCTACCCACTAGACCAAGAGCCCTTCTTGTGTTACATGTTGCATTTAATTTCCATTTAAGCTCCTTTTTTCTGCTGATCCATTTTTCTTTTAATTAATTTAATTCTTCGGGCTTCGTTTATTCTTTAAATTTTTCTTTTCTTGCCTCGAAGCTCCAAATAAAATTATCATTGGTCCCGTATCTCCGTGCTCCTTCCATTCTCGTGCTCGTTTTTGTCCATTTTACAATATCCGTTACCTGCACATACATAAACACAAAAACACAAATATTTATGGCTTTAGGGGTTAGTTTTTTGTCTTTTTGGTCCGGTTTTGATAAAGAAAAGGTATATGTTTTCACATATACCAAAATACCCCAGACGAGAAGATTGTCGTGTCCTCACGCAATGTAATCAACTCACGCTTCTAAAAATAAAGATTTCAATCTCTTTCTACTAAACCTATAAAAAGTAGCAAAGATTCCTCAAAAGAGATTAAGAAACCCTTATTTCTAAAAACGCCCCGTTTACCTTTCATTTCTCACATAGATATTACGTTTAAGCACATTCCAATTATGAGTGACGGTTTGTTGAACTTTCATGTAGATCAATAATTCCAACATTTTTCAAAAGACATTTTTAGGATCATGGAGTAGGAAACACAACTCAGCGAGGAGTGACCATACGGATAGAATACATCATTCCTGATTTTTCACAAGTCCCCAAACTAAGCGTAAAATCGAAATCATTGTTAAATATGATTCTAAATGCTAACACTACCCATGGAAGTTACTTGTGTAATTACCATTTGCTCCCATTTTCCTATTTTCCTCTAGATTTTTTTATTTTTGTGAGAAATGAATTTCTTCAAATTTCTCGTTTCGATAATTTTTATTCTGATAAAGATACAAAGCTAAGTCGCTAATTAGTTATCCATCTTCTCTCAAGAACCATTGTCACAAAAATGAGGTCCACATCAAGGAATTTTTATTCACTTATATTTTTGACTATTCCTTTTTTTTTTGCACTTATACTTTTACTTATGTGAGCTATGAACTACGGAGCTTCACGGGATAATTCTAAGACCTTACACTTTTCAGAATAAAGGATCCAAGGGCCGTTACGACGGAGAGTTCCAAGACTCTAGGCTTCATGAAATGAGGCTCCCAGTGGGTTAGACCAAGAACCTCACCCACTCCCGGCTAGAGGTCCAAGGGCCGGCGTAAGAGGGTAGCCAAGACCTAAACGCTTACTTTTGAAATAAAGATCCAAGGGTCCGATCTCGAACCGCAGCTCATAACTTTATTTATTACTTATTACGAGTCCTTGATGTGTACCCAATTTTTAAAACAAAGATTATTTTAAGAAGATAAAGAACTAACTATCGCCAAAAACTCAACATCTCTAATTATTTATTAGACAGATATGGGGTGAAACAATTTTGTGGGAACAAAAAGCCATAAGTACCTTCGATGGGCTCTAAAGAGAACCAACTACTCCACGCTTAGTATCTAAACTCATAAGTAACTCTATCATTCCTCGATCTCCACAAATTTAAAATCCCAAATAATGAGATCCGCGGATGCTTAGCCGATAATATTTAGATTATCTATGGTTAAGGGAACAAGCTAGGGCTCAACACGCCCGGTCAAGTCAGAATTCTATTCCTACCCTCACCAGCGGAAAGTCAACAAGGTGTCAAAACATATTCATTAATTTAGCAAATGCTTCGTCTAATGAAATTAAGTCATGCATATTTAAAGTCACTTAGGGAAACTTGCAAATTCTTGGCCTTGTGAGCTAGAATTCGCATTTTATAGCTTCTTGTCTAAGAGACTAGCAAACTTTTCAATCAAAAAGACTTAACAAAAGCTTCAAATTTTTTAAATTTTTCACAATTTTTGAACAATTTTTAACTTTTTTTAAGGGAAAACAGAGTTGCACGAGTACACGGCACAGTGCTAGGCAAAAATCTAATCGAAAGATTACCCACCCCAGACTAAAACGAAACATTGTCCTCAATGTTTAAAGGTACGGGTTCTCAACGCAAATCTAAAGCCATTGATTAGGTATGCTAACAGATAAACGATAATCGATAAAGATTTTGGATATCGGATTTCCATAAGATCGTCGAAACATGAAACTCGAGTGGAGAAAAGACAAAACTTCGAGCACGAGAGTCTTCATTTTCGAAGAAAATCCTGGACAAAACATCACAACACGAAACACGAGAAATAGAAGAGGCGAACCTCCTCACGTCACTTATTAGAAAACATAAATAAGATAAAAGGATAAGCATGTGGTTCCTCCCACGGCGCTATCGTTTTTATCACCGAGTCGCTAGCTTGACTCGTCCCCGAATTCATTTGTCATTGGGGAAACAAGCGGAAGGGATACCCGGATCAAAGATGGTATCCTCACTCCGGAGGGAAAGAGAATGGGTGGGTGGGAGGAAAGAAAATGTCGGGCTCAAGCACATAAAGGATAACTCCTCCCAAACTCACATAAGGTATATCAAGAAAGAATGATCCATCATCCGGCGGTTTTTGCGGGTGGACGAAGGGATGACGGATCACAATGAGAAAACTCCAAAGAAGATGGGAGCTCATGGTAATGGATAAGAGGTGTAGGCTCAACAACGAAGGCATCCATCGGGATCCTTATCTCAATGACGGTTATAACATGAAAGTCATCAATGAATATCCGGGTTTAAAATTTTTTTCTTCACATGAGGGCTCAACGGGATAAGTGATGGTCGACTCATCAGAGGAAGGAGAATCATCAGCAAGTAACAATGTATCCCCTCGATCATTCATGGCATCCTCAATACCCGGTGGTATCAAGTCATCAATAGCATCCTCAATGATTGGGTCACTCATCGGAGTATTGGAAATTTCGTTCAAAACCTTGCTCATATCATCAACATCAAAGTAGAATCGCTCAAGAATCGGAGGATAAACATCTATAGTAGTGGGATTGCCACTAATCTCTTCATCAAATTGGAAAGTTTCAAGCTCGGTAGAGAAATCACTATCTTTAACGGAGATAGAGGCTAACTTGAATTGTCGCTTTAGGGCTTCAATCTTAGAAATGAGAAGATGGACATTTAACAATATTTCGCGTAATGCTTCATCCTCGATCTCTATATCATCGGGCTCAATCTCTTCATCTTCTGGCTCAAAATCGTTTACTTCTTCAATATTGACGGCCGAAGGTAAATCGTCGACGAAATCGATGTCTCCATAAGAATCATTATCGGAATCGGAGAGCATCTCAACATGATCGCTCGAATTATCAAGAGAAGGCTCATCACAAATATCATCAATAACAACCTCGAACTCACTTGGGATTGGGACAAGGATCTCAACATTAGACGATTCTGTTTCCGGAATAGTACTAAGATGCTCATCCCCCATTATGAGAGAGTCAACGGGTTCAACGATGTCCGTAGAAATATGATCATCGAACTTATCCAAAACGACGTCACTTCGCTCAACCGGCGTGAGAGAAGGGGAAGGGTCGGAAATGAAAGGCTCAAAAACGGGAGTGGGATTGCCACTCTGAGGCGTATATTCGTCATCAGAATCAAAATCGTAACAATAGTTGTAAACGGGAGGTCTCCGGTAACTAACTTAACCGGCTTGCTCTTCATAAATCTTCTGATGAGGGTCTTCTTTTCCGTGGGTAAGTTTATCAAGAATATTCTTAAGATCAATCATTATTTCTTGAAATTTTGGATTAGACATTAACGAAGGTTGTGGTTGAACTTCTTGGTATTGTGGATGTGGGTTATAAGGATAGTCGTAATTGTTACAAGGAACTTGCGCGTAAACAATCGAATTCTGCATCTGATAATCGGAATTAACGTGCGGTCCTCCACAATACTCACAACAATATGATTGTTGTGACGAATAAGGGTAAGGTTCATAACCAAAGGTTGAATTATTAAATTGAACTTGACATTGAAAACCTTGGTGAGGACCACCATAGTACTCACAAGAGTATGTCTCCGGTTCATGGTACAGATGTTGGTTAGGGAAATTGGTTGTCTCATTGTAAGGATTGTGATGATACTCGGTTCCGAAATTTCCATTGCTACAACCGGGACAATTCCCACCATATTCGGGTCCTCCGCACCATATGCACAAGAGTCGATAAATTGTAGAATTATCTGGATAAGAGTTCGCAATTTCCACCATTTCCGTGATTGGCTCGGATTCTAGAACGGGAGTCATCTCGGGCTCAGAAACATATTCCATTTCCCTCACCGGAGAAGGAGTAGGAATCGAAGGTTCTTCAATCAAATTTTTCCACCATGCTATTATGTCGTCATCACACTACAACAAAAGTGGCTTTTTAGGACCCTTTGTGTGGGACGGTATGATAATGGAGTCCTAAAAAACTGTTTAATAGGACATATGAGCGTTTAGGGTCCTTTTTAAATATTTGCTACTTAGGCGATGTCCTAAAAAGGTATATAATAGGATGGTCGATGATTTGGGGTCCTATTATCATATAACTTAAAATGACACTTAAAATATGGATCCTAATAAATTACCTTTATAAGACGTTTATTCATTATGGTTGTATTATAATAAACCATAATAGGACACTTGAGTTTTGAGTCATAAGACATCAGTTAGTTAAAACGCTTATTCACAAAAAGTTTTATTATAGCAAAATTTAATAGGACCTTTGACACGTGGGTATTATAACGTTAACCTTTATAGGACGCTTATGTACAATGGTTTTATAACATCATTTTTTAAAACGATTATTTGCAAAAGTTTTATTATAACAAAACTTAATAGGACCCTTAAAGGATGCATATTAATTATGGTTTTATTACAATACACCATAATAGGACACTTGATATATAAGTCATAAAACATTAATTATTTAAAACGCTTATTCGCAAACGTATTATTAAAACATAACTTAATATGACAGTTGACACTTGGGTCCCATAGATTGATACACCATCATAAGACACTTGATATTTGAGTCATAAAACATCGGTTTTATGGAACACTTATTCGCAAACATTTTTTTTATAAGAAAAGTGAATAGGACCCTTGACAATAGCGTCTTATAACGTTAACCTTTATAGAACGCTTATTCATAATGGTTTGTTTATGATACACCACAATATGGCACATCTTTTTAGAGTCGTAAAACATCCGCTTTTTATAACGCTTATTCAGTTTTATAGAACGCTTAATTGCAAAAGTTTTATTTGAAAAAAAATTAACAGGACCCTTGACACCACAATATGTCTCTGTTCTGTTTTTTTGTGTATTTGTGTTTGTGTTGCAGTTTATCTATTTCAAGTGCGCTTTGTCTAGTCCATGTTCAAGTCCAAGATTCATCAAGTGTGATTCTTTTATAAATGGTCAAGTAAGCTTTGAAGCTTGTTTCTACTGAAACTAAAGTGTTGAAGTAAACAAGTTGATTCTACTGAAGTAAGAGTACATAGAGAAGAAATTGAAGTCAAATTGTTCATTCATTCATTCAAGAAACAGTTTAGAACTTACAGCTTACAAAATTCAATCAACTTCAAATGCAACTACAAGAACAGAGCTATACATAATCTTAATCTAGTTCATATCATCTATTCCAACATCTAACAGTCGTTGGATATGCATGATCGCTCACATCTTTCACACTAGATGTTGGATATGCGTTTGTGAAAACTTGCATAACCACCCATTTCTTCTATCTCGATGGTTGGATATGCATGACCACTAGGACGAGGAAGCTAAGGATCAAAATGGGAAGGATGGATTGATGAAAATAATGATGATGAAGAAAAATAAAGTGTCCTTTATGCTTCATCTGCTGAATTCACCAAAAGGCAATCCATTCACCTTCCTTATGCTCTTCCTCTATACGATGTGTGAAGATGCACCAAAACATGGCTAGAGCAAGCACCACCTCCCTTTCGCACGAGGCCTTTGTTGAGGTTGAGGTGCCGGAGGTTGGAAGTATGAAGGTATCTCAAGAGTGGGTTCCTCCGAGTCATCGGAGACTCACTTGGATCCACTACACCATCATATTTATAAGAAGAGAGAAATGGGGATGTCAAAGGGCTTGAGGGTCGTGGATATGACCAAAACTAGAGGAAATCAATGGATGATGAGGATGATGGAGAAGAGGTTGGATTTACAACCTCTGGTGAAGTATTCATGGTTAATTTTGGTTGATTGGGTGTATGATGAATCTAGGGTTTGTGATGGTAATTTGGGGTAAAAGTATGTGAGAGAAGTATGCATTGGGATGATTTTATAGACGGGTTCGAGGTTTAATGTAAGTTAATGCGAGTTAGTTGGCACAATAATTCTAGAATCTTACCGAAGATATCCTAGTCTTGGGTTGGTTTCTACTGAATTGTATAACTTCAGCAGATTGAGTATCTATTTTCATGAAGAGTTAAATTGTCTATGGTCAAAGTAGATGTACACGTAAGTGTAGTCAAACAATACAGTGCCAATACTTTTGACTATTTTTGCACAAACCTCTACCAAACCATCACTCTCATTTTTCACTTCAAAACAAACCATTCCCTCTTCTCCTACATCCAAAACACTCACAGTTACGAGAAACATAACCCTAAAATATCAATTCATCAAATGGCTCTTCAATTCAAGAAGGATCACAACAAAGTTTGCGCTCGGGAAATGCAAAAGGTGATAAGCTGTATGTACCTATGGTAGAGTTCTTGAAAAGATCAAAGATTCACTATGCCCTAACGCATTCTCCTAATGCAATTTATGAATCATTGGTCAAACAATTTTGGGCATCTGCTTCCACATGGAGTGAAAGAGATTGCGCCATGATTGACGGAACAGAGTATGTAGTAACAGAGGAGCTGATTAGGAGAAAGCTTCACTTGGATGATACTGATGGGGTATTTCACACTAGCACCGAGGAAATACTCACTCGGTGAGAGCTATTGGGTATCAAGGTACCAAGACGACATATGGTTGAAAAGCATTTTGCCCTAAGTGGAGATTCTGGTTCACACGTTGCTTCAGTGCATTAGCAACAAATCGAGCATGGGATCAATTCTCTTCAACCAATGGCATATGGTATTGTGTGTCTACTCAAGGATAACTTATAATTTTTCTAAATTTATTTTTGACAATTTGGTGGAAAATATCAATAGGAAACAACATAAGTTTTTAATGTACCCTAGATTCTTACAAATAATCATAGACACCTCTACCCAAACCCAAGCCTTTTATGCCGTAGGAGCTCTGTCACCCAAACTTTTTGCCTCTATGAGAACTAACTTTGAGGGGGCACATTATCCGTTGACAGAAGCTATGTTGCCTTAAGACAATGAGGCTGCTGATGAGGAGAATGTTGCTAACATCCCACCCTCTTCAATTGTTGCTACTGATGGCAATCCATCGCTAATATTGATGAGGGTCCCTCCTTTTCTGCTGAAGCTTCTCATGTTGCTCCAGAGCAGCCTCCACCAACACCAACTCTAGCACATTGTCCTAGTCCACCACCAACACAAGATCCTCTTGATGAGTTTGAGTCTAATCTGAACAGGATGACCACACCTAGTCCTCAAAGGAAAACGTTTAATGAGGTACCTCCTCATTTTGAGCATGCCCATGTTTCTACTGAAAGGTCCAATGAAGCTCCCATTACCACAGAGCAATCTGCTGAGGACCCCATTACTCTCACATCTGTGTATGATCTTGTGAACCGTATGCAAACAGGTGTCTAGTCTAAAAAAAGAACTTGCAGAAACCAAGTCTACTCTTGGTAGTAAGATTGAAGAACTACAAAGTAAAGTTAAGGACCTAGGAGACAGACTTGAAAAGGGCACCAAAAGGAAGCTTGTGGTTTCTTCTCAGGAGGAAGAAGAAGAACCTCGGTATGGGTCTCTCGATATGTTAGCTGATGTGTCTCTTAATGATCCTTCATCAAGAGTTATGAATCTTCAAAGAAGAATGAACCTGTTCTTTATAAAAGGAGAAAGAGATCGTACTTGAATAAAGCATCTACTAAAGTATCCAAGGAACCAGAGTTTGTCAAAGCTGCATCTACTGATACCCCAATGGAGGATGTTGCTATTGAACTTGGTCAATCTTCACCATACAAAACCATCGTCCATTCCTGCTGAAGAACCCTCACAACATGTTTCTTCCGGGTTGATTTGGGAGTTACTACTGAGATTCCTTTAGTTGATATTATTGAAGATGATTGTACTAAGGAGCCTGCTGATAAAGGGAAAGGTTTAATGGTAGAAGATGAGCTTGGTCCAGACTTGGTAAGTGAAGAGGAAAGGCGAGAACAAGACAGAATGCTAGCTGAGTGTAATGAGAGAAAGAAAGATGAAGAAATGGCTAAACAGAGAAGATCAATCTACGCCTGCTTTTGCCTCCCGAAGACAAAGGGAACTAGATGAAATGCGCATAAGCTACCTCGACACTCATTGGGATGCTTACACTCCGCAAGTCATATCAAACCCTTCACTTGCTCGAGTATCTTAGGTGCGACTTCAAAGTGAAAGTTTTGTGGAACTGATGATGGCTCGTGGAAGACAAAGGAAGCAAGAAGTAGCTGAAAAGAGGAGAGCCATCACAGCCCAAAAGAACAAAGAGAGACCTCCCACTAAAGCTCAAATGAGACTTGTGGTGAAAAACCAGAGCTCCACTTTGTATAACTCTGGGCTGTCAATGAAGCAAGTCAAGGCTTTCCCTGATCATGTTTTGATTCACAAGTATAATCAAATCATGAAGTACTCTTCATCTCACACTTCCCGCTTGAAAAGATTGTGGGAATGAAGTTGCACAAAAGGCCAAAAGACCAAAGTTTGTTGAGGTAGTGGATACTTTTGATGATATTACAACAAAGACGATCTCTCAACTGATTACTTCTGAAGAAATTTCTCAAACCACTCCTTCATCTGACAAGATTCCTTCTACTGAACCATCTATGGTCTCTCTGAAACTCCTAGAGATTGCTAGCTCACCCGACAAGACTCCATCTCACGAACTGGTTGCCATTTCTTCTAAAGCACCTAATGTACCAGCCCCCACTCCATCCGTGGCATCTGTTGGCTCTTGTCGCTACAAAGCAAGTTTAAAAACTAGAAAGGCTAGAAATTTCCTAGTAAGGATGAATGCCATTCAGAAGGTGCTTCTCCTTCCTCTAGTCGTGCCAGCCAATCTCATGAAGAACCTCAAGATGCACCATCTTTAGGAATCTATAAGCCTGGAAGGAGGAAGAAGAGGATGGCCAAAATCACTACCTTGGATATTGAGGCTGATGAGTCAACCTTTATTAAAGAAGGGTCTTCCTCTGATTTTCTTGATGGATATCAAAATGTGTTGATCAATTGGACTTTGACAAACAAAGAGTTGAATGTCATACATCGAAAGGACAAAACTTCTATGGAGTTCACCTTTTTGAAGGAAATAATTCATTTGGTAGATAGGGCGACTTGCTTACTCAGACACTCGTTACCTCCCATTACTGCAACAATGCACCACAGGTTCCGGATGTTTTTATTAGAAGATCTTCATGTCCTGTTTAGCTCTCAATCTCCCAATAATAAAGGACATTCCATTTGGCGTAACTCACATTTATGGCGGGTTGAGTCCCGGAGATTCTATCCTCTATCTCGTGTGCATGTAGTTGAGACGAAGGGTGGAATCACAGTCTGCATGTTTGCCGAAAGAACTTACCCATTGTCCAAAAGACTTATGGAGAGGATGTCGACTCGAAATTGAAATTCCTCCGATCCAGTGGGAAATGAAAGACCACAAGTTGAACAACCTGTTAGATTGATCAAGACTCACCTCCTTCAAGATCAAGATGCTTCTTCATCGTCATAATGGTATCTCTCATGGTCTTCTGCCTTATATTCCTTTTGGTACTATTTGTATTATATAGAGATGAGCTTATTCTTGGTTCTTTTGCTATCGATGTTTGAGAACAACTCATTACTGCTAGCCTCTAAGATCTTTCAGATTCTCGTCATTAATACTGCCGGGGACTCTGAAGAGAAGCAGACTGGCCAAGAAGAGATTAAAAGCTGCAAGGTGAAGATTAAAAGCTGCTGTGTTTCATGAAGGGTGGAAGTCCGACTAGATCAAGATGCTTTATTATTTAAATGCTAACCCATCATTATTCTTGAACTGCCCGAGGTTAGCATGGGTATTAATGTAATGCTCAATATTGTTTAGTGTTTAGTCATTAAATGCATGCTTGCATGTTTAGTCGATTGAGTAGTAATAGTTTAGGTTCCTTGTCTATAAAAGGAATTTAATAGTTTGTAATAAAAAGACAAATTCGAAACATAGAGTTTCAGTTAATAAAAAGATCCATAGAGGATCTAAGTGTTCTTAGTTATAACAAGCCTTGTATTTACATCCGCTATAGAATACGGCTTGTAGAGATTTTCTATTAGTTTGCTTGTGATTACATAGGCAACACTAACGATCCACGAGTGCTCAAGATCTGTCAAGGTCTGTGTGTATTCAACATTATCTATCAATGATAATGGTTAATTTGGTGCATTATTGATGTACTATACTAAGCCAGAATTGGATCTTAATGATGGTGGTGATTCCTGTTGGCAAATTTAGATGGTGGAATGATGTGGATTTGGATCTTAAAATTAGAAATACTTTTACAATTTATTTTTAAGCTATTTCTTAATTAATTGCCTAATTATTACTTCAAAGCTAGATAAACTAATTTATATCTAAAAATTAGAAATTAAAAGTCAAAATTGCAAAAGTAATTTTTACATAAGCTTGAAAACATAAGCTTGAACAAGATTTTAGCTAAAAATTTTGTATTCTTATTAAACTCGAAAAGAAAATTACAAGGCTTGGAATAAAAATTGAGACTTATATTAACTTTAAGAAAAACATATTACAATGTTAAATTTAGAAAACTAAGTAAGAACTACTTGCCATGAAGGCTTATAAGAGTTGCTATTTATACTAGAAAGATAACAAATTGGCTTCTCTTCAATTGTGCTTCTTCTGTGAGGTATAAATATATTTCGGGTCGGGTTTGGGTCGACCCATGTAACCGTTTATTAATCAGGGTAGGTTCGGGTTGTGAATAAATTAATTGGGTCGACATGACAACCCGTTTAAGCTTTTTTTCTTAATGTGGCAACTTTTGTATCAAAAAAGGGGATGGATCAACCCAAAACCCGTTTAACCTTTTCAACCCTTGAATTTCAAAAAGATCACGCCCATCTTTATAAATGGTTATAATTTGAATATTATTTTAAAAATATTCATGATTATTATTTTCAAATTGAATGAAACCAAACTAACCGAAAAACCCGATAGTACACTTGGGTCTTATGAACCGTGATATTGCCCCTGTTGTCGACACTTGATGAACCTTAATTACGAATCTTCATATGATTCTTTTTACTATGAACCTTAATGACGAATCTTTGCTATGAAACTTTTATTATGAACATTTGATATGCTTTTCTGAACCATTTGATATGACCCAGTTGTTATGACTCTAGTGTGTTTGAGTGACGTTCCACACCATCCTTTATATGCAACATTGGATATGAACCTTTTGATATGACACTCTGATTATGATATGATATCTGACTCCAAGTTTCAAACCCGAGCCATTTCATTATTCATAGGGTTCCATGCATGTCCGTCTCATTGATGCACCAATGGCATATATGACTCTAGTGTGGTTTAATGTCCTACATCTCACTTTATCTTTCGGGTCAACTAGATGCGGATACGCTTTAACAAACGTAGACCACGTAGGATAAATCCCGGCCTCAGAAGAAAATAGCAACATTTTAAATAACGCTGTAAAACAAATGAACTATCTAGAGCCGCTCCATTTCAAGAAGATACAACAGAGACCGATTACTACATCACATTGATATTGTTGTTTGACCGGAAGTCGGAAAACTAATGCCAAATCTACTTCATTTTTAGTTTCACATACAATAAAATACTTATATATTATATATATACAATAATATAATACATTTCATATACTATATACTACTATTAGTTAATTTAATTATAAATCTAATTATAATCTAAAAATTAGGGAAAACTTATACACCCACGCTCACATAAACCCGCTTAAAATTTTTGGGGAAAAATTCATTCATAAATAACTTTTGGCGAAAATCAAGCATATCTTTTCGAAATCAAGTATTTGATTCGATTTATTAATGGAAATCGCTTTTTCACGCACGGTTAAAATCTCAATTTTCGTTTAGGTTGTATGTGGGCAAAGAAAACAAGGATCGTGGGTTTTCACTTTTGAATGAAGATCGACTCAACAGTAATGCAAACCTCTCTTGTTGTTATTATTATTGTTGTTATTATTATTATTATGATTATTATTATTATTATATTATTTTATTATTATTGTTATTGTTATTGGTATTATCATTGTTATACATTGTTATTGTTATACATTGTTAGTGTGGAAAATGGTGGGTTCGGGTATGTGTTTGGTTGACCTCTTGTGATGAGTCTCATATGTGATCATAAGTGCTGCTTATTTGTGATGTGGTACAAGTTGTATTTAAGTTGCTCTGTTTAATTTAAATGAATGTTGGTATACCTGTGTAAAGTTGGGTCAAAGGATTTGGGTAGTGATAGTGATAGTGATTTGATATCAGCTTCTAGCTAATGTATTTCATTCTCGTGACATGTAACCTAAGGATTTGCGTCTATTTTTGTTTGTAGATAATGTATTTCATTCTCGTAACATGTAATGAGATAGTGATTTGATTTCGCTTTTTGTTCTCAAATGACTATTGTTCTTTGCATCTCATAATAATTTTATTTGTTTTGTGCACCGTTATGGAAAATAAGGATGCAACGACAAATCACCACGAAATAACTTAATGATTATGAAATGTCCAGAAGGACAAGGATTCAAGAAAACCAACTTAGATTACAAGCTTTGGGAGTGAAAAATCTTGCTAAGTCTTTGACAAGTCTAGTAGAGAGTGACAAAACAAAGAAAAAGAAAAGAAACCAACGGATACCCGTGAGAAAGATGCGATTATATGTCCGTTCGACTTCCATCTTAATGCCGAGGAAGATAACCCGAAGAAGCGGCTACACAAACAAATAAAATGGTACGAATAATAAATTTGGCTACTATATTTTCTTTATGTTTGTTTTCTAACAATTCTATTTGCATGAAACAGAATCGAAAATACATTGCTCCACAGTCCATGACTAGATATAAAATTTAGCAAAAACGAATGAGTGTTCAATGTCTCCAATGGTGGCTAACATCTTCAGAATCTCAATCGCAAAGGGACAAAGATTGATACGTGGAGGGCAATAGGTAGTAGGGTACAGGAGTCCCACCAAGTCCAAACGAAATGATCAACCAAATTACACAACAGAGGGAGATTAATCAGAATCGAGAGAACTTAGTTGCAATTGAAAACGATCATGACCACGGGGAGCGTGACTTGAGATCTGATGGTAACTATACATAAATTTCAAATACTATATATATGATATTAAATTACTATTAAGTGTATATTCCGCTAATCAAGCTTGCTACTTGTTTTTTTTTTTTTTTTAATATAGATAACAATGAAGACCTTTATGATGTTGAAAATGATGATATCGAAGACATACCTATGAATGAAGATATTGAACAACAAGCTACTCGTAAGATGATGTAGATAAAGACATGGATGATTTGGAGAATGAGGATGATTTGGAGAATGTGAACGATTTAACAAATGACGGCGATGATCTACTCGGAGAAGAGATTCAAGATGAGCATTCTGAAAATGAAGAAAACCATGTAGTTACACAAGCTCGAAATGAAACAGGTTAACATGGTCTACTTGATTGCATCGTTTTAAAAACCATATATCATATATTGTGTCATATAAGAAGAATATATAATAAAGTTAAATTAAAACAAGACAAAATACAACGCTAAGATATTGCCTCCATTTCAAATTATTTAGTATTTTAAATGTATAATGATCTATTGTAAATCATGTTCACTTTTGTAGTTCGGATTGTAAGCAAAAGAAAGAGAGGACCAACACGTATGGCAAAAGTTTGGGCCCAAGAAAAAGGGATAGAATTCCTATTTTAGTTAATGAACAATACAACCTATTAACGACAAAAGTAGTCATCCGACTCATTTCATGGGAACACTTTCAAGGAGTGGAAAGTATTGTCCGATTTATAAACCATGGAATAAAGTTGACGCCTCAAAAAAAAAGCTTTGCTTGAACTCTTAAAGGTACACAATGTTAAATTTGTATGTTAATGAATAAAGTATTTGTTTTCTAATGTGAGCTATTACATTTTTTAGACAAAATTTGATATTCCGGACGCTGGAGAAAAATGGATATTGCAATCATTTGTGTCACACCCCAATTTAATTGCTTTGCAAATGAATGGAATCTCGATAGACTCGTCATAGCATCACAATCACAAGTTATATTGAACGACCTAAAGTGTCGCTTAGAAAATACACGCTGATTAAGTAAAATAATCATAGTTTACAAAATGTAGGTCCCAAATGAAAATCAATGTATGCGGAAATAGGTTTGATACAAGCCAAACGATGTTTTTAAAGTGTATAAATCCCATGTGAGACACGCCGTCACCACTCTACTCTATGATGTCCATATGCATGCCATGAAGTGAATGCCTTAGATACCTGAGATAAACATGCTAAAAGTGTCAACACAAAGGTTGAGTGAGTTCATAGAGTTTGAGTTGAATTGTAAAGCCTTTAAAAATCATTTATGCAGCAAAGGCATTGTAAATCGTTGAAATGTAAAGACTTTCAAAATCGTTTATGCAGCAAAGGCATTGTAAATCCACTCAGTTCCAAGTTCCGCCCATACAAAACTTGCAACCTGTGTGTTCACAACCCACTGCCAAAATGTATATAGTTTATGTTCAAGCACACAATGTCAAATGAATTCACAAAATAGTGCATGGCTCAATGTATCGAAATCGTTTATGCAGCAAAGGCATTGTAAACCACTCCGGCCCAAGTTCCTTCCATACAAAACTTGCAACCTGTGTGTTCACAACCCACTGCCAAAATGTATATAGTTTATGTTCAAGCACACAATGTCAAATGAATTCACAAAATAGTGCATGGCTCAATGTATCGAAATCGTTTATGCAGCAAAGGCATTGTAAATCCACTCAGTTCCAAGTCCCGCCCATACAAAACTTGCAACCTGTGTGTTCACAACCCACCGCCAAAATGTGTATAGTTTATGTTCAAATGAATATGAGTGTGGTTCAAATCGTTCCAAGACCGTTAGTCCATGAATATACCAAGACCGTTAGCTCAATGAATATAACAAGTCCGTTAGCTCAATGAATATACCAAGACCGTTAGCTCAATGAATATACCAAGACCTTTAGCTCAATGAATATACCAAGTCCGTTAGACCAATGAATATACCAAGACCGTTAGCTCAATGAATATACCAAGACCGTTAGACCAATGAATATACCAAGTCCGTTAGACCAATGAATATAATATGGAAATTCTAAGTATGGCAAAACTGTTACTACGCATGACTAAGCATTCGGTTCGGCTAAACATATGATTTGCAAATAGTCATGAATGTAATAAAAATAGTCGAGCATGTATCTCCCCAAACAAGTATGAAAACAAGTAAAAGCAGGAGCTATGAAACTCACTTGGTGGAATGATGCGAAGACAAAAGTGAGTACACCGAGATGTAATGTGATCCGTAAATCTTGACCTATGATGAACGATATGACATGTAATGAGTTGCAATGTAATGTTATGCATGCATTTCGTATGTTATTTATACCATTTGCGAGTTTTGAAAATATTACTTATCGGTTTAAAAATACTCGTTTGACGCCTTGACCAATCCAAAATCACTTTCAAGTTTTACGCCAAAATGTCATCCTACAATGGTTTTATAATGATTTATGGTGAAATTTTCACTTTTCGTCGTAAATGTCGTACGCCTAATTTTCATGAAATTAACAAAATGGCTTTGGAAAACTAGCCGTGAACGGTGTCGCCGATCGTTAGAGAACTTAACCGACGGTTTTGGAAAGTTTGTATCGAAATCTAGAAGTTTTAGTTCGGAGTTTTCATTCAAAAGGTCTCTTCTCAAGATAATAAGGGTTAAAGATAGTGATTTTGTTGAATTGTTGTGCAAAGAAAATGAGTTTTAAACGCCAAGTTTGAACATCAAATAATTAATTTACTACAACTCCGCTTTACAAACAGCTTATTGTTGTTTTGAAAAATATGGCCGTGAACTTGATTTTACTAGAAGACATATCGTTCAAAAGTTTCACAACCTCGTTAAAAAGCAGTCCTCAACATGGACGATTCTGACTACTAAAATACTTGTATCGTAAAAAATAATATAGATTTTCAGAAAATAATAGTTACGGCAAGTTTATGAAAAGTGCATATCTTTGTCGCTTTCAAACCGTTTTCTACGTTTTATACGCCCTTAGTATATCGAAGTAAACTAATATATTTTTGATAAGTCGAAATAATTTATGAAGCTTAAGGCTCGCTTTTGACCCTAACAAACTAAAACAGCTTGCTGAATTTTCTGAAAAGTATACGTTTATTCGTCAAACTTTAAAAATTCCCCACGACTTCGTTATAACTCCGTTTTTATCCGTTCAAAAGGCCACGGATTCGTTTTAAAGTATATTTTCTAAATATCAAGGCCAAAGTTTCAGTATAGCTAACTGTCGGTTTTCCAGAAAAATGAAACAAGGACAGAACATAATTTATAACTTATCAAAAATAGTTTTTCTCGGACAATACCTATTCTAATCCCTTCAAATCAACTCCAAAGCTAATCTAATCCTACCATACACCTTCTTAGGGTGTCATGGGTTCCTAGACATCATCAAGACCAAAGAATACCAAGGAATATTTATAGGATGACCAAATATGTATATATACTCTAAAATCATGAAAAAAAATGGTATAAATCACATATCATGCATACTTGCTCCAAAAATGAAAAGATGAATATGAAATGATAAGGAAACATGAAAATGAAAGAAATATGCTTACAAGTGAATATGATGAGGTGCAAAGAACAAGGTTTAGCCTAAACACTCTTGGTTTTTATTTCAAAACCTTATAAAGAATGTTATCTAGATTGTTAATTAACTTGAACTTGAAAAATAAATGATGATCCCTTGCTAGCTATTGAATGGCCGGTTTTGGGAGTGAAGAAAGAGAAAAAAATGATTTTTGCAACTAGTGAATTATTAGAAGTGAAATGAAATGAGATGAATATCTTTGAGTATAAATCTATACTATCAACATTTCTACCAACTCATTTAATGCCTTGCCCCCCCCCACTAGGCCGGTTTTGGGGGGACTTTTGTCTCTCAATTATATATTTTTTTTTTTTATAAATTGTATTATGTATAAAATGTGTAAGTGAAATGTAGTTTAAATGTAACTTGTAAGGTTTAATATACATTAATGTATTTAAGGAAATTTTAGGTAAAAGAAACTTTTAATAGATCAAAATAAAGAATAATGAGATCATAAAAATTGTAAAAATACATCCCTTGTGAAATTTGAGTGATAAAATAATTATCGTATAATTTTTAAGAAACACGTCGTAATAATTTAACTTTAACGATTTATGTACCAAATAAATTTAAAACACTAGGTAAAGCAAAAATATAGTTTTTATAAACTAAATGTAAGTATAAAATATGTCGGGATCATTTTTGAAAGTAACGGATTAAATATTCAAAATAATAACTCACGCGATAACGTTTATTTAATATAAAAATTTCGCGTTAAATGTGAAATGAAATGTCATGCATGAACTAATGTGATGCAAATGAAATGTAGACTAATCTTAGTCCATATGAAATGTTCGTGATGATATGATCATGAATTCGCCGCTAAACCTTTAAGGTTACGCGAATTTGCAACAAGTAAACCAAGTTTACGATAAATGTTGAAATAATGAGGCATAAATTGTGCCGAGAAATGACTCGAAGTACGGGTTGTCACATTAAGCCCATCCAAAAGGAATTCGGTCCACAGAATGATTCACAGTGTTAGTCTATCGGGTTTAGGGTTTGATGTGGCAAACTTTCCCATTCTCGAGCAAAATTTCCAAAAGACTTTTAGGTAACCGATTTTTTTGCTTAATCCCACAACTCATCAAACAAGAATCTCGATACGATTAGGCTAAATCTGTTTAGGTAACAACTTGTTTCTAGCTCGATCTTTGCAACTCATCAAACAAGAATCGGCCACGCGATCAAACCGAAACAAGTGGTTTGAAGAAAATCTTTTGAAAATTTGGCTCGACACTGATTGCTTACTCATATGAGACTACTACTCCCTTCATTGCATGATTCTTCCTGAATTAGACATAGGTGATCGGGCTATGTATAATTTAGGAGTAACTATGCAATGCTTGGACTAATCGACTCATATGTTGTTTGGTGTTGAGTCAACCGATGTTAAAATTGTGATGAACATCGAGGAGAGAAGACATGGAGAAGTGTCGTTAAAATGATCGATAAAGTAAAAAGAATTAAAATCCTCGTAAATGATAACAAATCGGAAGGAAAATAAAGTACGATAGATGAGAATATGTTACAACGAGTGGTTTAGCAAAAGTAGTACATCTTTAAGTTATAAAGTTTCGGATACGATGATTAGACATAAACTTGGTACGACATAGTACATGAGGAGAAATAAGACTGTTAGTTTTTGAACTTCTTCGCCTTCCGCCGTTGATACCTTGACGCGCTCCTCCTCCTCCTTCTAACATATATACATTCCCATGAGCACCTTCGACTTGTTGACCTTGGTTTTGAGGACATTGACTTTGATAGTGTCCTTGCTCCCACATCCAAGCCGTGAACTATGGTCTTGCCTCTACAATTCCCGGCATTGTGTCCTAGTTTTTGACACTTGTAGCACTTAACAGGACAAAGTCCCGTGTGATGATACTTACATCGATTACATAGTGGGTAGGTTCCAACATAACCTCGCCTTTATTGGTGCGGCAACATAAACCATTGCGATCTCTGCCCTCTATTCGTTGTTGATGATGGTTAGTGTTACGGGTTTGGTTGTTGTTATTGTAACCTCCTTGGTCATTTTCCCATTTTCTTTTGTTGTTGTTGAGTTGGTTATCGTCGTTGTTGTTGTTGTTTTGGTTATTGTTGTAGTTGGTGCGGTTGTTGGTATTGTTGTTACGGTTGATGTTTGTGGTGTTGCCCCTCTTTACTACTTGTGCCATGAGCTCTGAGACGGTCGAATAGCTTCCTCAATCGCTTATGGGTCAAGAAGTCACATCGCCTTAAATAATCTCGGGAAGTCCTTCAATGAAAGCCTCCAGTAGCTTCTCATTATTCAAAACCATAGATGGGCATAACACGGCCAATTCTTGGAATCTCCGAATGTAAGTGTCAATATCATACCCAATTGTCATTAGTTCATAGAATTCGGTCTCCAACTTCTTCACCTCAAGTACGCTGGGCAAAACTTCTTTGTTACCAAACCTTTAAATTGCTCCCAAGTAAGCTTGAAAGCATTCTCCATTCCCATTGGTTGAGCATATGAGTTCCACCACGACAATGCTCCATCGAGTAGTGTACTTGTAGCAAACTTGACCTTACTATCATCCGGCAATTACACAAAAAAACACGGACTCCATTTCTCGAACCATCGCACCATGGCAGGGTTCTTCCTGAGTCCCTTTAAACTTGGTGGGATCTCCACTTTTAAAATCCTTGTAAGAACGTGCTCTTACACGGATCCTCCCGCATTTCCAAGTACAACAAAGCCTTACATTTCTGGCTGCAGATCAGCCGACCTCGGCAGGCAGCGACCACCGCTTCCCTTTCAATTCTTAGAGCATCACCTGCTATCATTCACCAACTTTTGAATAGCCGCTTGTCATTTCCCGTGGCTTTCTTCGGTGCCATATCTTCTTCAAAACAAGAGGAAATGTGAGAAGTAGCAAAATCCGGTGTTAATAATAAACGCTCCAAAGAAATGTGATAAGAATGATAAGTTTGAGGTTATCTTTCAAAATGATCGACGGTTTCTCTGAAATGGGTTATGATGTGTCGTAAGTGTTTCAAATGTATAATGGTTTAGTAACTTAGTGTGTGAATAAAGTGTAACTCGACATATTAGTGGTGAAACAAAGGAGTGAGAGTGACTTCGCCCTCTTTAAAGGTTCATCTCGCATTAAAGGATTACGATAGGTCGATAATGAATCACCGATATAAAAAATTGTGATAGGGAATGACAAGGAATTCTCCACGTTAGAGTATGAGGAAGAGATAATGGGATGGGTAATTAAAGGCATCCATGTGACAATCGATGTGAAATGAAAGTAAATAACTCGAAAAATGTACGTATAAATCACATGAAAAGTGAACATGCACTTATGATGAAATGATGAGATGCTATGATAATGTAGTTATAGTCTAGGGTCAATGATGCAACCTAGTTCTCTATAACTGAAGCTCTGATGCCAATCTGTCACACCCCCAATTTACATTTTTGCAAATGAATGGAATTCCTGGGATTGACTGTCATAGCATCACAATCACAGTTATATTGAACGACCTAAAGTGTCGTTTAGAAAATACATCGCTTGATTAAGTAAAATAATCAGAGTTTACAAAATGTAGGTCCCAAATGAAAATCAATGTATGCGGAAATAGGTTTGATACAAGCCAAACGATGTTTTAAAGTGTATAAATCCCATGTGAGACACGTCGTCACCACGACTCTATGATGTGTCCATATGCATGCCATGAAGTGAATGCCTTAGATACCTGAGATAAAACATGCTAAAAGTGTCAACACAAAGGTTGAGTGAGTTCATAGAGTTTGAGTTGAATTGTAAAGCCTTTAAAAATCATTTATGCAACAAAGGCATTGTAAATCGTTGAAATGTAAAGACTTTCAAAATCGTTTATGCAGCAAAGGCATTGTAAATCCACTCAGTTCCAAGTTCCGCCCATACAAAACTTGCAACCTGTGTGTTCACAACCCACTGCCAAAATGTATATAGTTTATGTTCAAGCACAATGTCAAATGAATTCACAAAATAGTGCATGGCTCAATGTAAATCGTTTATGCGTGAAAGGCATTGTAAATCCACTCAGTTCCAGTTCCATTACAAAACTTGCAACCTTTATGTGTTCACAACCCTTGCCAAAATGTATATAGTTTATGTTCAAGCACACATCGTCAGATGAATTCACAAAATAGTGCATGGCTCAATGTATCGAAATCGTTTATGCAGCAAAGGCATTGTAAATCCACCGTTCCAAGTCCCACCATACAAAACTTGCAACCCTGTGTGTTCACAACCACTACCAAAATGTGTATAGTTTATATTCAAATGAATATGAGTGTGGTTCAAATCGTTCCAAGACCGTTAGTCCATGAATATACCAAGACCGTTAGCTCAATGAATATAACAAGTCCGTTAGCTCAATGAATATACCAAGACCGTTAGCTCAATGAATATACCAAGACCGTTAGCTCAATGAATATACCAAGACCGTTAGACCAATGAATATACCAAGACCGTTAGCTCAATGAATATACCAAGACCGTTAGACCAATGAATATACCAAGTCCGTTAGACCAATGAATATAATATGGAAATTCTAAGTATGGCAAAAAAGTTACTCGCATGACTAAGCATCCAGTTCGGCTAAACATATGATTTGCAAATAGTCATGAATGTAATAAAAATAGTCGAGCATGTATCTCCCCCAAAACAGTTATGAAAACAAGTAAAAGCAGGGGCTATGAAACTCACTTGGTGGAATGATGCGAAGACAAAAGTGAGTACACCGAGATGTAATGTGATACGTAAATCTTGACCTATGATGAACGATATGACATGTAATGAGTTGCAATGTAATGTTATGCATGCATTTGGTATGTTATTTATACCATTTGCGAGTTTTGAAAATATTACTTATCGTCGAAAAATACTCGTTTGACGCCTTGACCAATCAAAAATCACTTTTCAAGTTTTTACGTCAAAATGTCATCCTACAATGGTTTTATAATGATTTATGGTGAAATTTTCACTTTTCGTCAGTAAAACAATGTCGCCGGAATTTTCATGAAATTAACAAAATGGCTTTGGAAACTAGCCGTAAAACGGTGTACGTCGATCGTTAGAGAACGAACTCGGCGGTTTTGGAAAGTTTGTATCGAAATCTAGAAGTTTTAGTTCAGAGTTTTCGATCCAAAAGGTCTCGAACATAAAGATATTAAGGGTTAAAGATAGTGATTTTGTTGAATTGTTGTGCGACAAAATGAGTTTCGCCAAGTTTGAACATCCGTTATTAATTTACTACAACTCCGCTTTACAAACAGCTTGTTGTTTTGAAAAATATGGCCGGTGAACTTGATTTTACTAGAAGACATATCGTCCAAAAGTTTCACAACCTCGTTAAAAACAGTCCTCAACATGGGCGTTCTGACTACTAAAATACTTGTATCGTAAAATAATATAGATTTTCGAGAAAATAATAATTCGGCAAGTTTATGAAAAAGTGCATATCTTTGTCGTTTCAAATCCGTTTTCTACGCTTTATACGTCCTTAGCTTCCGTATCAGAAGTAAACTAATATATTTTTGACAAGTCGAAAAAATTTGTGAAGCTTAAGGCTCGTTTTTGACCAACAAACTAAAAGCAGACTTGCTGAATTTTCTGAAAAGTATCGTTCATTGTCCAAACTTTAAAATTCACCACCCGTTATAACTCCGCTTTTTATCCGTTCAAAGGCCGATTCGTTTTAAAGTATCTTTTCTAAATATCAAGGCCAAAGTTTCGTACCAACTGTCGGTTTTTCCAGAAAAATGAAACAAGGACAGAACATAATTTATAACTTATCGAAAATAGTTTTTCTCGGACAATACCTATTCTAATCCCTTCAAATCAACTCCAAAGCTAATCTAATCCTACCATACACCTTCTTAGGGTGTCATGGGTTCCTAGACATCATCAAGACCAAAGAATACCAAGGGAATATTTATAGGATGACCAAATATGTATATATACTCTAAAATCATGAAAAAAAATGGTATAAATCACATATCATGCATACTTGCTCCAAAAATGAAAAGATGAATATGAAATGATAAGGAAACATGAAAATGAAAGAAATATGCTTACAAGTGAATATGAGGAGGTGCAAAGAACAAGGTTTAGCCTAAACACTCTTGGTTTTTATTTCAAAACCTTATAAAGAATGTTATCTAGATTGTTAATTAACTTGAACTTGAAAAATAAATGATGATCCCTTGCTAGCTATTGAATGGCCGGTTTTGGGAGTGAAGAACAAAGAGAGAAAAAAATGATTTTTGCAACTAGTGAATTATTAGAAGTGAAATGAAATGAGATGAATATCTTTGAGTATAAATCTATACTATCAACATTTCTACCAACTCATTTAATGCCTTGCCCCCCCCCACTAGGCCGGTTTTGGGGGGACTTTTGTCTCTCAATAATATATTTTTTTTTTATAAATTGTATTATGTATAAAATGTGTAAGTGAAATGTAGTTTAAATGTAACTTGTAAGGTTTAATATACATTAATGTATTTAAGGAAATTTTAGGTAAAAGCAATTTTTAATAGATCAAAATAAAGTATAATGAGATCATAAAAATTGTAAAAATACATCCCTTGTGAAATTTGAGTGATAAAATAATTATCGTATAATTTTTAAGAAACACGTCGTAATAATTTAACTTTAACGATTTATGTACCAAATAAATTTAAAACACTAGGTAAAGCAAAAATATAGTTTTTATAAACTAAATGTAAGTATAAAATATGTCGGGATCATTTTTGAAAGTAACGGATAAAATATTCAAAATAATAACTCACGCGATAACGTTTATTTAATATAAAAGTTAAATGTGAAATGAAATGTCATGCATGAACTAATGTGATGCAAATGAAATGTAGACTAATCTTAGTCCATATGAAATGTTCGTGATGATATGATCATGAATTCGCCGCTAAACCTTTAAGGTTACGCGAATTTGCAACAAGTAAACCAAGTTTACGATAAATGTTGAAATAATGATGCATAAATTGTGCCGAGAAATGACCTGAAAGTACGGGTTGTCACAATTTGGGCGGAAGGTGAAGAACTGGAGGGCAAGAGTTAAGGAACACTACCATGATCCGTCTTTGTCAGTTAAGCAACAAATAAGATCTAGGCCAAAGCAAGTGCAAAAAAAACAATGGAAGAAGCTTGTGAAGTATTGGAATAAAGAAAACACTAAGGTGTGAAATACTCTTCCACTTTAAATAACATTACTTAATTTCCCATTATGATATTTTACTTTCTGTTGCAGAGTTTAAGTGAAAAAACCAAGGCGAATCGGGCAAAAAAGAAGATGATCCAAAGAACCGATAAAAAAAGTTATGCTCGCAAAAGGGAAGAGTTAAAGGTAAGTGTATGGAGAAAGTGGGATTGTTAATGTATCCTGTGGATATCCACTGTTAATATTCATTTTCTTTTATTCATCTGAGACATATTTGGGACGAGATCCAACTCGATTGGATCTTTTTAGTCCATGCTTCTCCAAAGATGGAAATACCAAAAATGATGACACTGCAAAAGCGATTGTAAGTAATATGCTTTTGTGTTTGCAAAAGTGTATTAATAGCATAAGTTAAACACAATATGTTTTTTTTGTAATACATGCTTTTACTATATGTTGTTCATGTTTATATAAAATGCAGGGATGATATGAAACGACTTAGTGATAATCTGCCAGAGGTTCATTGATAATCCGGACCGGATGATATTTTTCTACGGTTATGGGTAAAGATTGAAATGGTGATGCAGGCATGTATGGTCTAGGTGTTCGTGCTTCTGCTGTTTGGGGTGTAATACCAAGTCGTTTAGCATGTCATAGAGAAAACAACGAATTGAAGTCTAGATGTGGAGAACTTACTAGTGAAAATGAAAAGTTACGAGCCCGTTATCGAGAAGAATGGGTCGATGAATAGTTCCATTGTTCCACCTCTTACATCACAAGATTCTCCTGTTGTAACCAATGAACCTCCACGCTTACGGGTATGTTTCTATTATAAATCGTTCCTTTCTAGTTGTTATAGCTTATTTTATCTTTGATAGCTAATGAACCTAGGCTACAAGCTTATGTATCAGAATTATGATTTAGATTGCTCATTTGCCTTTTAAATTTGTTAACTCGGTTATTAAGGGTGTTTGGTTCTGTGTTGTTTCAACTGTGGTAGTTGCTTTTTCACTTGTTTATCTGCACACTATGACCTCTAGGTGATATTAGAACTAGTAAAACTATAAAACCAATGTTTGAACTAGAGAAAGTCAAAATCAAATTACCTTCACTCTCACAGTCCACTGTTGGGACATGTGAGGATCAAATCTCACCCACTGGGTCTAAATCTTGTTCATGTATCTTAAATTAGTGTTATCATAGCTTAAATAATCATAATTAGTGCATACGGATCAAACAAGTTTCATTAAAGTCAAAGTTTAAGTTCAAAATCAAAAAGTCAAAATGGTATGTTAGTGAGCTTCGGATCTTGGGAGAATTTTTGTGAATTTTGTGTTGAGATTCAAGTCTTGAGATTTTACATGTTGAAATTCCCCATCTAAGCTTTTGAATCCCACAGTTAGCTTATTTTTATGATTTTTCTCTGGCTTAGGTGATAGTTCAAAGTGGCACCATGAGGGCTAACCATTGCCCTGCACGGGCATCACTCAAAACCCAACTTTCCATGTGCCTTAGCTTCTTCATTAGTGGGCCACACAGTGAGCTTATTGGTTTTTGAAAGCCAATAAGCCCATCTATAAAGTTCAGGGCTTATTTCAAACTTTTGAGCTTATTAGATAGGTCTGCAGATAGCTTTTTGTTTGTCCAATTCCACCCATACACTGAGTGATCGGTGTTGACCACCCAAGTTCAAGCCCTCATCAAGTGCTTATCTGTGGGACCCAAACCTTTAGTCCTAGCTTTTAGAAACCTCAATAAGTCACCTTTTCATATCAAGTCTCACTTTGGATCCTTGTCAACCCTAGTGGGACCCACAAGGGCTCACAAGGTTGTTGGTTTTGGCATGTTTGGCCTGTGATATTTGATCAAGTGATTATTCTGGTCTATAGCTTATTCCTTTAGCTTATCACGGTATTTTTTAGCTTAATCTAGATACAACTCATGTAGTTACAACTTATTTAGCTTATTGTAGCTTATTTGTAACTTATTTAGTATACACCCCAGACCTCCACACTTTCGCAGTATTACATGATCAATTTTGACCTCCTTTGTATAACCCAACCTCCATACCTGCAGTATTACATCTGTTTAACCTAATACATGTGTCTTGACTATAAATTGATAAATGTTTGTTGAAAGCTGAAATCTAGGTCGGGGATGAAGTTGTCCTTAAAAGCATTCTAAACTCAACCGAGACTGTGAGCAAAGGATGGGTGAGGAGCTTGAACCCAAATGATATAGTTGGTGGTACAGAGATTGGACGAGGATGGTGTGAGGTAAACGTTCAAGTACCAACAAAAAGAGATGAAGTGTTGGTGAGACCCTATGGGTTATTTGCCACAATTGAAGACTGTGTTGGTGCAACCAAAGCATGGCCTTGTCCCTTTATCTCGGTATGTCTTTGTTAATCTTGTGATACCAATAATTTTACTAACATGGAGCTTAATGCTTATACATGGGTGTTTATTTGTAGGTGGTCCGTGAGGATTGAGAGAGATGATGCATGATGACCACGGACTAAGCTTCTTGTTGCGTTAATGTATTGTTTAATGTTAACAGACTTTATGTTAGATTCTATCTACCTTATTTATGTTTAGTGATTTTGTTATGACAATTGCTAATTTGAAATACAATTTTGTTTTATTCATTTAATATTTAGTTGATGTTTTATTCATATCGTAATAATAGAGTGTGCATGGTGAAAATAGCGTCCTATCATATGACTTGTCCGGACTTTGAAATTGTCCTATTAAACTTATTAACCGTCCTAACAATTAACTTAACATTGTAAAAGTGTCCTAATATGTTGTTATTAGGACGTTATTTAGGTTGTTAATAGACATTTTATAAGACCAAAAAATTGGTTTCATAATCTTCTTTGAGATCTTGGTTTAAAATTGCGTTTTGCGATCCGATGCGTTAAAGGTACCAGAGGCCGATGCGTGATGCGTGTTGCGAATGCGAGCGCATTTTGGACTCGATGCATTTTGTATTAAAAAATACAAAAATTATTTATACGTAGTAAATTAAAAAAATTACCAAGTAAATGCAATAAATTTACAAGTAAGCCACAAAGACATAAAAAAAATAGGCAAATAATCTATTTGTAAAACAAATAAGTCAATTATTCAGGACATAAAACACTTAGAAACAACATTATAAACTCCAACCAAATTTTGTTTTAAACGAGAAACTCATTCTTTAATTACTTTCGAATAGGATGAACATGTAAGTTTATTTTTAATTTTAGGATCTTGAATTCCATAATTTCTAGATCCTTGTTATTGTTAGTAGTAATGCGCTTGAACATGAATGATTAAAGTCTATTCTATACATATACATGGCTCTATACATATACATGATGACATGATATTATAATGTGTTAAAGATATACTGATAAGTTACACCAGTGGCTAACAATCATAATTCATTCATTACCAAATCAACAACAAAAGTCAAAACTAAAAATTTTAGTCAAATTTTAATCACATATGATTTTCAGCTCAACTATTTAACATATATGATTATTTATGATCAAAGAACAATATGAACTATTTCATAACATGAAGCTGTAATAAGATGATTGTTTGCGGGATTTCAAATCATGTTAATGGTGCATGATCTTTAACCGAAGGGTAATTTAAATGTAGGGTAATTTGGATGTCGTTATTGTGTTTGTTTTAGAAGTCTTTCAACAACTTCTATTTTTCAAAGTCCATTAAAATATTTTTATCGTTTTCTAAATGGTTTATTTTTTTCAAAATGACCTAAATTCCATATTGCGACAATTGCGACCATTGCTAGCATTACACAAATGCGGCAAATTGCGGTCTAATGCGAGTGCATTTTGGGATGGCCTCGCATTAGGTATCATGATGCGAAATCCTAAAAGCAATGCAATGATGCACGCAATTTACGCAATGATGCGCGCATTTTTAAATCAAGTTTGAGATATTAGAACCCTTTTCTTGGTGCTAAAATAGCTATAATATTATATGATAAGCGTCCTAACAATTATCTTTTAAGTACACTTGTATGTGTATCAAAAGATTAAAATTAGGTAACAACGTTTTACAAAATTGTAAAAGTGTCCTAATATGTTGTTATTAGGACGTTATTTGGTTGTTCATAGACATATTATGCGACCATAAATTTGGTTTCATAATCGTATTTGGGATATTAGGATCCTTTTCTTGGTGTTAAAGTAACTATAATGGTATATGATAACCGTCCTAAGAATTAACATTAAAGGACGCTTGTATGTGTATCAAAAGATTAAAAGTAGGTTACCACATATTAGAACATTGGAAAAGTGTCCTAATATGTTTTTATTAGGACGTTATTTGTGTTGTTTATAGACCTAAAATGCGACCATAAAATTGGTATCATAATCTTATTTGAGTTATTAGTACCCTTTTCTTGGTTGCTAAAATAGCTATGATGTTACATCATAAGCGTCCTAACAATACTTTAAGGACGTTTTTAAGTGTCTCAAAAGATTAAAAGTAGGTAATCACATGTTAAAACATTGTAAAAGTGTCCTAATATGGTTTTATTAGGACGCTATTTGTGTTGTTCATAGACATATAATACGACCATAAAATTGGTTTCATAAGGGTTAGGACGCTTTGGACCTATTACAACCGCCTTACATGAAACGCTTTCATCCTTGGTCCTATTAAATGAAAGGTCCTAAAAAGTACCATTTTATGACGCTTATGGGGGTCCTAAAAAGCCACTTTTCTTGTAGTGTCAGTATGAAGAGTACCATTTTGTTCTAGTCGTGCATAAAGACGGGTGAGATCTGGATTTGGATTGATAAAATTCTGGCATGCATTACAAAATCCATTTCGACAATTATTACCGCACCAGTCGCAAATACATCTCAAACATCGATATTGATTCTCTTCCATCGGATTTTTACAATGAAAGCAATGTCGTGACGGTTTTGTTTCATGAATGATGGGGTCATGAGGACCTCCACATCGAGCACATTTAAGAGATGCCATAAGAATTATACTTTTAGAAGAAGAAGAGATAGAATTATCGGATTAGAATAGAAAGAAGATAGAATTAAACGGTTCAAGAGGGTAAAGAGATAAAGAATTGACGGTTTAGAGGATAAAGACGATTATTTTTGGGTTTTTATAGAAATCAAACATAAAAGGAAAACAAATTTTGAAAAGGAAAATATTTTTGGGTTTTTTTTTAAACACTTTAGGAAAAGTGTTTATGATTATTTTATTTTTGTATTTTTATAATTTAGGAAAAGTATTTACAAAAGCGAGGGAACTCCACGGAGGAGGGTTTCAAACTCCGAAACGAAAAATCGCTAACACATCTCGCATGCGCATTTTTGATTTGTCGTTTTTAGTACATATAATTTACCGGAAGTACGGAACTCCCAGGTCGTTCTCCCAACGAGGGTGTAATGGAAAATCGATTCGTTGTTTAAAGGTCGAGTGATTTGAATAGGATAAAAATATTTTGGGTTTTGAAAATTAATAAGAAAGAAACAATTAAGCATGTGAAATAAGAAAGCTAAACACAAATAATAATTACGAAATTTAACTAAAAACGTCTAGGTTTGTAGGTTTTAGATTAAAATGATAATAGTTAAAGCAAAAACAATAATAAAACTAGTAGAAAGTAAATAAACTAAAGTTAACGATAAATGATAACAACTAAAAATAACGAACTAAATTATGCTAAGTAAGCGAATAAGAAATATATGATGAAAAGATATACTTGTTAAGCAAATTATCAAGATTCTTAAGTGTGGTTTATTATTTCAATTAAGTCCTTTATTGATGAATTAATATCTTTTACAAATAATTATTTTGTCACAATAATTTTTCATAAAGAGATATCAATATCTAGATTAAAACCCAATTATTTTCACGGCTTTTGCCCGCTTAAACAACCAAAATTTCAATCTAAGTAACTTAAAATTACTAACCAATAGATTTTCTAACTTTTATAAAACCACACTTAATTCACGGAATAATCTACTCAACAAGTATATAAAAAGCCTACTCACTAAGCATAGCAAACCAACACATAGCAATTAATTCAATAAAAATAAGCATAACTATTATATTAAAATTTATAACTACTAAAGATTTAAAAAGTAAAGAAAATAGAACCCGGATGATGAAACGAGAGGAATAAAACCACCCGATCTTATAAGAACAAATTAATACAAAAGTTTACAACTTTATTAATCTTATCCACTAATTAGTAAGTAAAGTTTAAAACTTTATTCACCAACAAGCTTAAACATTACTAAAGCTTCAAACTTTATGTATTAAAAATGCTTAAAGACCCTTAAGCTCCGGCCTTAGCGGTAGATTGTGATAAGAAATCAAAGAAAAACAAGAACTTTATTAGAGGTTAGCAATAATAAGCAATAATAAGTAATAATAAGCACTACTACTAAATGTAATAAACTAAAAGTGATCTAAAAATTAAAAAGATTTAAACTTTATAACTAAAAACTATAAGATCTAAGTCCACCCGAGACTAAGTTGTTCCATCCGAAGATTAAACGTGAATCGGGTATATTTAAGGACTTGATCTAATGAACAAGCTATTAAATAGCTTATTGTTCAATAAAAATTCAAAAAGCTGCAAACTTTGTTTTGAAAAACTTGATAAAACTAATAGATCTAATTAATAATCTATATAAAAAGCTAAAAAAAAGAAAAGAAAAGTGCTCTCAAACTTAAGAGATGTCAAGACTTATTTGTAAAATAAGCCGAACTTAACAAGCTCATGCATCTCTTTTGTTGTTTGAATCGAGCTAGAGGATAAAGAAGAGAAAAGATGAAAAGACATAATAAGCTAAAACTTTTAAAAAAGGTAAACTTTTTATAAAATAAGTGAAATAAAAACTATTTATGAAAAGTATTAAAGAAAGTTTTATAGAAGAAAAACAAATAAAAGAGCTTAATGGATAAACTTATAGAAAAAGCTAACCCAAAAAGCAAAACCTAAATAAGTTATAATAAGCTAATAAGCTAATATAACTTAATAGGTAAGAAAAGAAAAAGAAAATAAAGAAAGAGATGAGAAGAAGAAATAAGCACTTAAGTAAACCATAAACATAACTTTCATTAATAAGCAAAAGAGATTTAATACAAATAAGCACTTGTAAATAAGATAGAAGAATACAAATAAGCAATAAACTAGAGAAATAAGCTACAATAAGCAATAAGCGCTAAAGAAGAACATTCAAACTACTACTAAATAAAATAAAGAGTGTGTAAATATAAAAATAAATTGTGACTGAGTGTCTCGGATTGGTGATATTTAAAGCTTCCAAAAACATTCTTGATCCTTCCTCGGGCATGATCCTCGTATACCATTTATGCTTGTCACGTGGCCTTGTATGACTTGCTGAGACAAAATGCAATTTCTGGCGTGAGTGGCAGTAGCAAATAAACTCACGTGCTTGTGTGAATTATTTTTTTGGGATGTGAGTGTAACTCACCACTAGGGCAGCTAAATTCAAATATTAGCTATCAAATGTAATCTTCAAATCACTGGGCTTGGATTTGTCATAGACAGCCGCTGGGCCGATCTTTGGGCCTCGGATCTATATGGGCAGAGCTGGGTTGGGCCTCGTGTAACAGCTGATGAGCATTTAAAAAATAAATATTGTCACAAGTGGGATTGGAACCCTTGACTTCTTGCTTAACAAACATGTCTCTACCCACTAGACCAAGAGCCCTTCTTGTGTTACATGTTGCATTTAATTTCCATTTGAGCTCCTTTTTTCTGCTGATCCATTTTTCTTTTAATTAATTAATTCTTCGGGCTTCGTTTATTCTTAAAATTTTTCTTTTCTTGCCTCGAAGCTCCAAATAAAATTATCATTGGTCCCGTATCTTCGTGCTCCTTCCATTCTCGTGCTCGTTTTTGTCCATTTTACAATATTTGTTACCTGCACATACATAAACATAAAAACACAAATATTTATGGCTTTAGGGGTTAGTTTTTTGTCTTTTTGGTCCGGTTTTGATAAAGAAAAGGTATATGTTTTCACATATACCAGTATGCATGCAAAATTTGAATTACAAATCCTTTTAACCCAACTATAATAACCAGACATAGTTTATTCCGATAGGAAATAGAATTAAAGAATTATTAGTAGTAGGTTCGCCTTGTGTTGCCAACAAGAGAATCATCACTAGGGTTTTATAGCAGCAACAAGTGATAAGTAGTAATAAAGAACAAAACCCTAATCAAGAAGATATGGACCCTAAAAACTCAAAATTGTACCCTTTTTCTGCAGCAGTATTCGACCTGGAATAACTTACGATTAAGACCACAGATGAAAGATCCCTCCGGTGAGAAGTTAGATTGATATACTGAGATGCTCCAAAAACAATTTTGTCCTGATCCAACGGTTAACGAAAAAGTTATCGTCGTTTGAAAATTGTCTTGCAGAAGCCTTATGAAAATTTTTAGATTCGAATTTTTTCATCTTTTCGCCATACTTCGACCAAAAAAACTTGCTAATCCCTAGATCAAGAGCTCCCCGAGCTCTGATACCAATTGTGGAATTTGATAGACTCCTTGGACCATTTTGAGCATCTAGGGTTTAACAATAACAATGACAATAAATTTGGTACGCAACGGAATAAAACAAATCAAAGTTATTGACACAAGGTTTCTTTCTCATCATCTCCAATTTATTAAAACGTGTTATCTAAACTATAACAAGGAACAATGACTTGATCTTGGAGATTAACTAAACTACTCTATTCTAGGCGTTTATACTTTACGCCCTAGACACACACAAACACACCTTTAATGACTACATTATGGAAGACTTGTATATTAAAACCTACACCTCATGTCCTCTTTATATACTAGAGGATTAGGGTTTACAAGATACTACCAAGGACTAAAGAATAAATCTTCTTTTGCCAGCAAGTCCTTCCATCCTTTTGTAGATTTCATCTTTGTCACTTTAGGTCCTTCTTGTTTCATTCTTTTTGTCTTATCAACTCAAACGTATAATTCCCAATATTAAAGGATAAGAAGAGAAGTCTTCTTACATTTTGAGCACAAGATTCTTCAAGATTTTTCAAAAAGATTTTCAAAATATGTACTCATGAAAATGACTTACGGTTAAATGACAGACTGTAACTCGTACTTCATGAAAACAGATGTGTATGTTTTAGTGCGCTACTACTACAAATGGTGAAAAGTTATCATCATCTTGAGCACCTTTTCAAGGTTTTTTTCAAAAGATTTTTCAAATATTTTCAAACGTTCTGATAGTAGGTTTCGGGGTTGAGAAAACCTCCTTTTCTACAGGCAAGCTTTTCAACCCTCTAGGCAGTAAACCTAATCGTTGTAGTGTAGTATGGGGTAAGCCTTGGGGATTGATTTCGTTCTCTAGGGGAATAGGAATGCTAGAAAGAGATATATGACGAGAAGGTGGGGTTGAGGAAGATTCTTTTTAGTCTTTTTTTTATCTTTTTTTAGAAAGAAAGGGTAAAAATCTCGGGGTATATGATTGGGGGGTGGTTCTTCTACCGATTTTACTACTTAAATACTTATCTAATCATCTATTTAACTATAGATAGATTATGCAAATTGAGGTGTGCTCGTTTAAAGATTAAAGATGTGTTCACTTAGATGCTATTACTCCCTAGTTATCTCTTATTGGTCGGTTGAATTGTCACTTCCTTTATCTTAATTGGTGCATTGTTTTCCGTTTGGTCGTAGGGTGGTGCCTAATTCCCTAGTTCTATGAATTGCAACTCTCCTCTATAATACCCGGGATCAGCAAGTGCAATAGCATCTCCCCTGAATACACTACTATCCTAAAGCTACAATTCACGCAATAAACACAACGAATGGCCTAATGTGCACTCAAAGGATTTTTGCTATTTAGGACGTTCAAGCTCACAAAAATAAAAGAAGAAGCAAGTTTTTCTTAATCTAGCTTCTATCAATTAAGACAAGAGACAATCTAACAACAATTAATAATTAGGTTTCATAGATCTAAGCAAACATAAGAATAATTTAGTTAGACATGTTAAACAAGCAAGCATACACACATACAATTGAACATGGGGTAGACATTATGATAAATTGGATAAACAAACTTATCTTGTGATGTAAAATAGGGTATGAGACCCTAGAATGATGTCCAATTCGGACTACAACTAAGTTAGGGTTTGATCTCCAAAATTCTACCTCTAAATATATAAAAATCGAATTCTATATATATATTTACAATCGCGACGGTGTCATCTTTTACCAGTGACGCTGTCAGGTCGCTATCATTAGGGTTTCATTTGGGCCAAGTCATCGTTGGGACAGCGTCATTTGAGATGTGTGACACCGTCAGTTTCATGCAGGACGTCGTCTAAATCTTGGATCTTGGGCGTCTGGTGTAAAACTTATGAGTGACACCTTCCAGATTTTAGGCGTCACGGCGTCAGGCTTAAGGACCAGAAATTCTGTTGAGTCGTCGCGTGCACTTTTGATCAAGTCTTCTATAGAGGGACGGCGTCGCCCATTTATTGGGACGCCGTCAGTTGTGTTGGAGTGCCTTTGATCTTGACTTTGTCATTTTCTTCATGTTTTCGCTCCTTTCGTCCAAATGTGCTTCATTCCAGTATTTGCTTCCAAAAGACCTAAAATGTGAAAAGGAATTATTTTAAGTAGTAACGGATATAAAATGTGTCGATTTAGGGCTTAAATGACCCCCTAAAAACGTATGTTTTAAATCCTTATCAAATATCCCTACACTTGGAATTTGATTGTCCTCAAGCAAATGTGCTTTTGGCCAATCAATTTATAAGTTAGGGGGCATGAAGAATTGGTTTAAGATAGTCTACAACAAGTACAAGCGTCACAATAGGCATAACAAGCACGGAAATTATACACTAGAACCTTACAATTGGTGTTTGGATTCTCGCATCTCTCGGGTTTATATGAAATATAATATGAATAAAAATGGATGATAAACACTCATTACCTGGCATAGTACATAGATTACCATAAGCTTGAGAATAGATCACACCTTCACCGCATTGTCGTAAGTCGTATATGTGAAAAAATATACCTTTTCTATATCAAAACCGAACAAAATAAACCGGAAACGAGCCATTAATGCCTAATATTTGTTTTTTTCTTGAGTTTGTGCATGTGCAAGTACGGATATCGCAAAACGGCAAAGAAAAGACAAAACAGAAGAAAACCGAGCACGAGAAGAAAAACAGTGCAAAAGCTGATGCTGGGAATCAGTTTTACGGGTTTATGGATCTTGAATGCTCAAAGCTTCATATTACGGAGTCTTGGATCGTGTTTGGAAATTTTTCACATCAAACCCTCGCATTACCCATATTTTCACTTTAAACCCTCCACTTTCCCATTTTTACACTTTCCACCCTCACTTTACCAGTTTTAACCTTTACACCCTCATTTTACCATATTGTCATATTTTACCCTCATTTACCAATCACACCTCAATTTATCCAAAATTACATCTTTGATCCTTGGACTTTTATAATTTGGAAAAATTTACCCTTATAATATTTCTATGTTTAAGCCCGGATTTACAAAGCGTAATAACAAGTCCAAAACACCCCATTTCACTACCCCTAGCCCATAAACTAGCCCAACCTCACCTAAATATAATCCTACCCGGTTACATACTACTTCCCTTAACCCATTTCCTATTATAACCCGGTCAAACCCCATCTCCCTAGTCGAACAAATAATTAAAAACCCATTTCTATCCCTTCCGCCAACGCTGTAGCTCCATCTTCCTTCCTTAAATTACCCACACTGCCCCTCCCACACTTAGTACTAAGAATCTTCATGATGACATGTGCAAAGGGGAATGACAGCAGGGCAAGATAGAGCTTCCTCATTGGCTGTGACACATCATAGAAGTAATCCAAGAGCTGTGGAGATAAGGAGTGATGCAAGATGGGATTGATGGTCAGGATGAAAGCTCCCAGAAGCTTCCCAAGGAAACCCTAGAGCTCTTCTGCTTCTGCTATAAATAGGACTCCTCCATCACAGATATTTCTGTCCAATTTCTGTGCATTTAAGAAAATGTGACCATTTTAAATTCTGTCATTTTCATGTTTTTTGTAGTAAAATAGTTAGTTGTTATTTCAGTCCAAAATTTGTAATCTCACTTTAATTAATGCAATTTTCCTTTTCCTTTAAATTCCTTGTCAATTCATTTTAATATTGAGCTATGACTGTTTCATAAGCTTGTTTACTATTAGGATAAGCTCATATAAGCTTAACAAAGCTTATGTGAGCTTATTAGTGTTTAGTTTGATCTAATTTCAAAGTTTTACAAAAAGTCAATTTCAGTCAACCTAAAAGTCAAAATCAGTTAAGTGAATCTTTTGCTTCTCATGTGTTAAATTTTGTTTATAAATATTCATTTAAGTCCAGTTGTAAGGTTTTGATTACTGATCATTCATGGATAAAAGCTATTTCTGTCTTATTTCTCAAAATCTGTTTTAAGGGTGTGTTTGGTTCAATGGGATTTTAGCATTTAAAATTAGTTTTAGTGTTCAAACTGAGTTGCATCAGCTTATTTTTGAGTCACATTTAGTTGTTTTAAGTGTTTTTTTAAGTGTTTTAATTCTTACAGTCTAAATCTCATTTTTAGCATTGTCAAAAATTTTTGTGTTAAAACCTTGAAATTAGTCCAAGTCTGCTGATTCAACTATCTTTTAATATCATTAATCTTCTTCCAAAATTTTTAAAGAGTTGTTTTCCTTCTTCCTTAGCAGTCTAATTTTATCTGTTTTTACATTTTAAAGCTTCTGAAAAAGCTTGTGATAGCTTAATTTTCAGTTCAAAAGTTCCTTGTTCTACCCATGTTTCTGTTTGCAGTTCCATCATTTTGTCCAGTAGCTTATTCATAGCTTATTATCTGCTTATGTAAATTAAGTATTGTGTCTGATTTTTAGCTTTCTCATTATTCCCTAGTTTGAACTCTATATGTTTTGCACTTTGAGGTTCATTGGAGCTTATTTGTGTGCTTATTCTGAGCTACAAACAGCCCTTTAGCCCACTGTACCACAGCAGACGCTTAGAACCTATTTCCTAGCTTATTTGATTTTCTAATTAGATAATTAGGTTTGATTAGTTAATTTAGATTGTTCCTAACCATAATTGCTTAGTTTAGGTACACAGTAGCTTTTAGAAGCTTTAATTTGCCAATTAGCTGTTTGGTTTAATAGTGTAATAGTAACACTACTTGCTTATTCAGTTTTGTCTTCATGCTTATTTGATCAACTCAGTTTTTTTAGCTTCTCTTAGAGTGCTTAATAAGGTTTAGATTACTATTTCAAGTTTTGCTTATAAGGATTTTAGTAGCTTATTCAGTTTGTGGAAAACTAGAAAGGGGGTTGAATAGTTTACCGATTAAAAACTTTGGTTTGAAACTTATTGAAAGATCAATTGATATTAATCTTAGATATGTTAGTGAATAGTAATCAACAATATATAAAGAGTAGATAAGAAGAAACAATCAAACCACAACAAGTTGTTTATAGTGGTTCGGTCTACAAGGACTCTTTTTCCTTGCCCTACTCCACTCCCCGAGTCTCACACTCGAGAGTTTAACTTCACTAGTCAACAAGCTCCTTTCACCGGCGGAGAAACCTTTACACTTCGCTTACACACTATTTCCGACACTAACCTAGATGTCGAGTTCTTTTCAAGGGTACAACCACTCCCACACACAATGTATTTTAAAGACTAAAATACTAACCACTCACACTCACAAGATTATGATGGTTTGGTACAACAATGATGTATGAATCAACACAAGATCATACAACAACAAACAAACAAGACTTCCAACTTCTTGTTGAAGCTTGAATGTGCCTTGATCTTCTTTGCTACAAAAGAGATCACTAATATGATATGAAACTGAGTTATAAATGTTAGAGAGAAGGAATGTATGAGAATATGATAGAAAGGGATGAAAAACAACTTGGTTTGGCTTTGCTATTTATAGCCAAAATGTTCAGCAAACACCACGGACCACGGAACCCTCAAAAGGGTTCCGCCCGTGTTAATTTTGGTGCCGCCAAGGTCTGACAACAAGATCACAAAATCTTACCAAAGTCAACCATATATATCCAAGATTGTGTAAGATATGTAGAGTCTAAATCTACACAAAGTATCTAGTGAAATCTTCTAAGGATTTCAATGATACACCACATGGTGTCATGTGTTTGTTTTTCTAATTTTAGAAATATGTTAAAATGTAAATACATATGTAATGTTTTGTTTTAGGAAACCAAAACATTCTTGAACTAAAACTACTATCATACATTATGGTTTAGAGTCATATCAAGATATGATTAATCACAATGAAAATACTTGAGTGATGAAGATATTATTTGAAAAAGCTTGTTTTAATATCTATTTAACTTGACAAGCTTTAAGCTTTATAAAAATTAAATTTACTTTTGTCGTTAACAAAACTTAGGTAAAGATAAAAAAATATAAACAACGTTTAATGACGATATTTGTATTAACAATCTCCCCCTTTTTGTTGAGGACAAAACATAAATTTTATTTTTATAAAAGATGTAAAGATTGTACAAGATTTATAAAAGTATTATTTTTAAAACTTGAAAGATAAAGATGATAATGCACGTATGTCCAATGTAGACATGATGTTGACTTTTTCAAAAAGTCATGGTATGCAGTTGACTTTTTAGAAAGTCAAAGTCTTTATTAGTTGAAGTATGATGTTTGACTTTTCAGAAAGTCAAAGTATGCAGTTTGACTTTTTTAGAAAGTCAAATATAAACAAGTTCTATATATTTCTCCCCCTTTTTGTCTCAACAAAAAGAAGATGCGAGGCGGAATGTGTAATGAGCCCGAGCCATTATCTCCCCCTTGACCAATGCTCCCCCTAAATTGGGTGCCAAGAGAAAGATACATGGATTGTGAAAAAGCTACAAAAAAAATGTTAGTAATAAGCATCATCACAAGCATTTCCAAACACCATGTAACAATCCACAACCATATAAGAAACACCATTCATTTGTTAAAATTTTTCATGATTTAAGAATCATGAAAAGGGAATACAATGAAGTGTTAGTACAATAATAAAATTCTAGAAAATAAAAATAAAAATTATCCTAGAAAATAAAAAAAAAAATACAAGAAATATCCTAGAAAAATAAAAATGCTTAAAGAAAATAAGCTAAAACCCTCCTATTGAGGTGGTGGATGAGCAAGAGCATTGATGCGCTCTAGGATGTGATTGAGGATGAACCTCATTTCGGATGTGATTGAGGATGAACCTCATTTCATCTTGAAGCTCATGGACCATCACCCGGGTCCTTTCGGTTATTTGGACGGTATGCTCACAATTGGAGCAACCATGTCTAGGGGGTAGTATGGTTCATGGTTTTGTGGTGGTGGAATGGTCGAGGTGTTGGTGTTTGGAGTGGTGATTATGGAGGCTAGCAAAGCACTTTGCATTTGCATAGCATCACTAAGATGAGAATCTACCATATTTGAAAATTGGTGGAGATGATGGAGTTCGGCTTGACTATCTTCTACGGTGGGGTGATCTTCCCACATGGATTCCTCAATGTCCTCTATATGAGGAGACATTGATGTAGGAAGTGGCTGATCCCCATACAAAGGACCATGGATTTTCTTGTGGATGGGATGGAAAAGAAGAGGTCTTGGCCCTAACGGGGTGTTTGGGTCAAAAGATGGTCGTGGAGACTCATGAGCAATTCGCTCAATAGTACCAAAAGATGGTATTGGTGGTGGATGATTGGGCCTAGGAGGCAAGTCCTCCAAGTCTTCCAAAAATGGATTTGGAGATGTAGGTGGTGTAGAGAATAACTCTAATGGGATGAGTGTTGGAGATTTTGGAGGTGATGGTGATTTTGATGTTTCGATGTGAGCCGATGGTGGTAAGCTAGGAGTCTTTGTTGGTGGTGGAGTAGTGATAGTGATAGGTGATTGTGGAGGTGGTGTAGGAGTAGCCAAAGTGAGAGTGGTCTCATCTCTTATGGGTGATGAGATGGTTAATGGAGAAGACTCGGAAGAAGAGCTTATGTTGACAAAGCAACAAGGTCTTATGCTCATTCTAGCGGTTCTTTTGCAAGGCTTGGTTGATGGTGAAGATTTAGTCATTGTGACTTAAGCTTTTGCTAGTAGATGATGAGAATTGAGAAGGTGTGAAGATGATCATGGTAAAACCTCTTAATTTATAGGAATGGAAAATTATGGAGAAATGTGTTTGATTTGATGTTAAACCATAGAAGAGATGAGGTTCCTAATGATTTTGAAGTGGGTTAATGCTAGTCATATCACCCAAGTCAATCCATACAAGAAGGATGGAGTGAAGAGACAAAGATTTGTTATAATTGTGTTCTAATGATTATGAGATCCTAAGAATCAGATTACCCACGGATTACAAGGAACCAGATTTTTGGTTCCTTCCTTTATGCAAAAGGGCTCCTTGGGTGGATTTTTGAAATTTTTGAATTTTGGTGGGAAATGGATATCCTATGTGCCTAAGTGTGTTATACTAGTTCTAATATGGGTAATAACTAGTTAAGATTAACCTAGAAGCAATGTATGGTAATTTGGAATGTCGAAATAAGCAAAATTCAGAAAATTACCTGTAGGATCCACGGCACCAAAAAACTACACAGGCGGAACCCTTAAAAGGGTGCCGCCTGGTCCGCCTGTACAGGTACGGCGGTACCAATTTGCATAACAGACGGTACCAAATTTTTGGTGCAGTCTGATCCGTGGACACCAGAAAAGTTCACAAAACAGTTTTTTAGGTGTCGAGGAGTTTTCTGAAACCTGAAATTTTGCTTAAAACATGTAACATTAATCATTTCTGTCAATAACACATATACAAATATAGTGGAGCATAGACTTTGACCAATGGCTAATGATTTTCACATAAAAGTAAAAATGGGTAAAATTTGATAACACACTTGTGCTATCTCCCTGCATGAAATTGTTATCATACATCATTGTTTTAAGTCATATTATCATCCTACAAATTAAAAGCAACCAAATTGTATCATAAATCAAAGTTATTGTCTTGTTCCAAATACTCCTTCAAATGAACCTCACTTATCCAACTTCTTGTAAATCTTGTTCATCATCCTACCAAGGCACTTGAACATCCCCTTGGTTTGCTTGAACTCCGCCGATTCATTCTTAGTCTCGGGGAGAGACGCATAGTACTCATGAGGTGGAAGGCTAGAATTTGGAAGACCATCCTCGGAGCTATTTGATGATGATGATGATGGAGTTGGACGTTTTTCCCTTTTACCTTTAGTCTTAGCCACTCGCTCGTCACTCAAGGGCACAAAAATGTGAGGGATGAGCTCATAGTCAAGCTTCAACCCTTTTGGGCTTGGTGGAATGAGTGCAAAGGCTCTATAGAGACGGGTGAGAAGCATCCCGTAAGGAAGAGCAACTGATCCTTGAGTTGGAATGTTGTAGTAGGCTAAATTGAATGGTTGACGGGTGGACAAGTTGTAGAGCATGTGACAAAGGCAAGCATTGATATGGTCCTTATTTCCTATGGTGCTAATGACGTTGGCTCTAAGTAGTTCCTCCCATTTCTTGAATTCAGGCTTAAGCTCGTTGAGTTCCATACCATATGGATCTCGGTTTACTTCCTTTCCCTTTCGGGTGACACGAGTTGGAGCAGCCCTTGCTCACGGATGACATCCTTATCTGCTAAAGGAGTTTGGTATGGAAGAGAGCGGTCATTGATTGCATCAAGGATAGTGAGTGACCACTTATCCAAGTAGACACATGTCCCTCGGTTGGGAATTCCTAGCACTTGAGCAAATTGGCTTAAGGAGATGGTGTAGTCATTTTGATTGATCCTAAACCTAAGGCCAAATTCATCATCCTCATCAATGAAACCGGTAACATTAGCATAGAATTCTAACACGAACCTAGGAAAAATGGTTTCATCGATGTCAAGGAGACAATCGAAGTGAATGGTGGCTAGTTCTTGACGGAGATTGGTTCCGTCGACAAAGGAGGAGTGAATGGTTCTACCCTCATGGAAGTACCTTTGTTCTAGACTCTCAAAGATTTTGACTTGTTCTTTGGAGAGGCCCTTGGTTTTGTGATGTTTGGGAATGTAGTTGAGAGTATCCTTGTGATCATAGAATCTTGCGGCTACCATGGTTATTCCTATGAGCAAGAATTTGCATGTTAAAAATGAGAACAAACTTAACGTTTTGGTTCTAGTGTCTGCCTATATGAAAACGATTTGTAGTTGCGGTTATCTCGACTCATTTTATGCATAAAATGGTTTTTAGTGGGGGTGTTTGGCAAAAGGCATGAGATAACCCAAACGCTCCTAATTCAATGTGGCTTCATTTGAATATACCCGGGAATACATATAAGTTATGTATTACCTTTAGTATTCAAGAGCATGCATGTGATGAAAATTTTACGTTTCTATTTGTATTAACAATGAAAAATTGTTTTCCTACAAGTGAGAAGCTTTTCAAAAAATTTTGACATAGGGTGTTTGGTTATTTGAATAAAACCTTATAGTCATTATCTTTTGATTAGTGAGAAACATGATTTGTTTATGCAATGTGACAATGAAGTACCTAATTTCAATGACTAGTTATGCAATTTGCCAATTGAATCCATGTTTTGTACAAGAATATACATAATCCCCATGTAATGATTTTGTGCACAAATTGGAATCCTAGACTTAGAATTAACAGATGAAATGTAGTTAGGATACTTACAATGATGTTATCTTCAGTGATTAGTGGGTGAGAAAATATCAGCAATGAGTTAGGTCTAATGTTTACACATTTTGGTAAAGTAGGTTGTGAGGAAGAAGATGTTTTGTAGGTAGTAGTTTTGCTACTGTTGTCACCACGGACCAGACGGCACCAAAAAAAATGGTTCCGCCTTTGTTGTCGTTTGGTGTCGTGGGAACAGTAGCAGTTTTAAACAAATTGGTTTTGTTTTGTTTGTTCTAAGGTTTAGACTATGTTTTACCTACATGTTTGGTTCTATTAACCCCAAACCAAGTCTAAGAAGATTAAATGGTTCTCGTTTGAGAGGTTTAGTTAGAATGTCGGAAATGTTGTCTTCGGAGGATACTTTCTCAATTGAGATGTTTCCATTTTGAACATTGTCGCGAAGAAAGTGATGACGGATTTCAATATGCTTCGTACGAGCATGTTGGACGGGATTTTTGCTGAGATCAATAGCTCCTTTGTTGTCGCAAAATATAACGATATCGTTGAGATGAATTCCGTAATCCACGAGAGCTTGCTTCATCCAAAGAGCTTGTTGACATGCTTTTCCAGCTGAGGGGTATTCGGCTTCAGTAGTTGAGATAGCTAAAGCCGTTTGCTTCTTTGCAAACCATGAGGTGAGACAATGTCCGACAAAAGTGAAAATACCACTTGTACTCTTTCTATCGACATAGTCACCGGCATGGTACGAGTCGGTATACACTATAGTTTCTACACCCGTTCCTTTGGGATACCATAATCCTAAACATGTCGTTCCCTTAATGTATCTAAAAATCTTTTTTAAAGCTTCTAAGTGTGATACCTTGCGATTTTCTTGAAAGCGAGGGCATAGACAAACACTAAACATAATGTCGGGTCTACTAGCCGTGAGATAGAGTAGCTACCAATCATTCCTCTATATTTAGTGTTATCTACCGATTCACCTTCCTCATCCTTGGTGAGTTTTATGTCCGAAGACATGGGTCTCTTAGTTGGTTTTGAGTCTTCAAGACCAAATTTCTTAAGCATATCTTTTATATATTTAGATTGGTTAGAGAATATGCCATCTTCTAGTTGTTTAATTTGAAGTCCTAGAATGAAGTTTAATTCACCCATCATACTCATCTCAAACTCATCGTGCATGATTTTACATAAATCATCACATAGCTCTTGACAAGTTGATCCAAATATGATATCATCAACATATATTTGAACAATGATAATCAGTGATTCCTTTTTCTTGGTAAAAAGAGTATTATCTACTAATCCCGTGGTGTATTTGTTTTCAACAAGAAAAGTCTTAAGTCTATTGTACCAAGCTTTTGGTGCTTGCTTAAGACCGTATAATGCTTTCTTGAGTTTGAAGACATTATGTGGTTTCTAAATGTCGGTAAAACCGGGAGGTTGAGCAACATATACTTCTTCGTTAATAAACTCATTAAGAAACGCACTCTTAACATCCATTTGAAATAATTTAAAGTCATAAGCACATGCATATGCAAGTAAGATTCTAATAGACTCGAGCCTAGCTACCGGTGCATAAGTTTCATCATAATCAATCCCCTCTTGTTGATTATAACCTTGTGCGACTAGCCCAGCTTTGTTTCTAGACACAACACCATTTTCATCCATTTTATTTCGAAAAACCCATTTCGTTCCAATTATAGTTTGATCTTTAGGTCTTGGAACTAACTTCCAAACATCATTTCTAACGAATTGGTTAAGCTCTTCTTGCATAGCAATTACCCAAGATTCATCTTTTATTGCTTCATTTATGTTTTTCGGTTCAATGGTAGACACAAAACAAAAATGATTACTTTGATTTTGGGCTTTTGATCTTAAGGTTCTTTGATTTAGTTGTCCTATGACCTTTTCTAAAGGATGACTTTTGGATTCTTTGATGTTTATAATTTCATTATTTAATGGTTCATCTTTCTTGTCATTTTCAATTATTTCTTTTCTTTCTACAAGTTGACTTTCAACTAAGTCATCATCTACCAAAGGTGATGTCTTAGAGGAAGGTGGACTTTCGTCGAATGTTATGTTCAACGATTCCTCGACTCTCATTGTTTCTTTGTTTAAGACAATGTAAGCTTTACTAGTTTATGAGTAACCAAGAAATACATCTTCATAAGACTTTGGGTCAAACTTGGTGAGATAATCTATAGTATTAAGAATGAAACATTTACATCCAAATACTCTAAAATATCCTAAAGATGGCTTTTTACCTTTATATAGCTCATATGGTGTTTTGTTTAAGAAAGGACGTATTAAGACTCTATTTAAAATATATGTAGAAGTGTCAACGGCATTGCACCAAAACGTTTGAGGAATGTTTTGTTCATTAAGCATTGTTCTACTCATTTCTTGAATGGTTCTATTTTTATGTTCTACAACTTCATTTGATTGAGGTGTTCGAGGAGCCGAGAAGTTGTGTGTTATACTATTTGCATCACAAAAGTTTCCAAATTGTGTTTCATTGTCAAATTCACGACCATGATCCATTCGGATCGACACAATTTTAACACCTAGTTGATTTTGAATTTTTTTGCTAAGAATTTGAAATTTATCAAAAGCTTCATTTTTGGTTTTCAAAAACAACGTCCAAGTAAACCTTGAGTAATCATCTACTATGACCAAAGTGTATAAGTTGCCTCCATAGCTTCTTATAGCGGATGGACCAAACAAGTCCATATGCAAAAGTTCTAGACACTTAGATGTGGACACCATGTTTTTATCCTTATGACTAATATGGGTTTGTTTACCAATTTTGCAAGGGTCGCAAAAATGTTGGTCAAATTTAAGTTTTGGTAAATTCCTAACTAACTCTTTTGAAGATAGGTTTTGTATAAGTCTCATATTAGCGTGACCTAAGCGTCTATGCCAAAGAGTTGAGCTATCATCTAATGTTGTTATACAAAGTTTGTCATTAGATGTTTTATCTATTTTCATGACGTATATATTATTTTTCCTAACTCCTTTAGCTATGGTGATACCATCTTTTTGTATTTTACTACCATTTTCTTCAAATAGTACTTTATACTTTTTATCACATAGTTGGCTAATACTAAGTAGATTAAATCCTAACCTATCGACATGAGCAACATTTTCAATAGTTAGGGAGTTATGAGCAATCGTACCTTCGCCAATGATTTTGCTTTTGAGATTGCTATCAAAAGTGAGATTACCTCCGTCATATTCTTGGTATGTTGAGAAGAGGCTTTTGTTGCCCGTCATGTGTCGTGAGCATCCACTATCTTTTATCCACTCATCAGGTTCCAATCCAACTTTCAAGCATACCTAAGACACAAATAACTCAAGCGTTTGGTCCCCAATATCTCATGGGTCTGTTTGGGTTAAACATACCATTTACTTGATTCATGTATGGAAATGATGGGTAAGAGTTCCATGACATGTAATCTGGAGTTTGATATGGTCTAGGAAAGTTTTGATTCCAACCCTTATGTTGATAGTTGGGTTGTATGTTATGGTTGCTCTTAGGAAAGGGGCGTTTGGCAAAAGGTGTTTTTGATCTAAATTCATTTTTAGCAAGTCCTACTCCTGATGTAACAGCAGGTTTTAGTTTAACACTATCCTTGGTTTTTTTGTTACTTTGACAAATTCACTACGGTTCGTATCACAAACATTCTGTCCTGCTGCAGTTCCCATGGCACCATTTTTTACAAAGGACGGTACCCTATTTTTGGGTTCGTCAGGTCCGTGCTGCACTGCAGCAGTTTTGACATTTTGTTTGTCTTTTTCGACCGTTTTGGTTTGACTCTTTGGAATTAACACCTCATTAAATCCTAGCCCATTCATGTTTCCTGGTGTTTTTTGAATTCTAACTATTTCATCAGAATAGGCAATGTTTTTGTTAAACCTTTTAAATTTAGAATTATGTTCGATTAGAACATCTTGTGTGAGCTTTAGTTTTTCTATTTCAAGATTAAGCTCTTGACATGATTTGCAACCATCATCATTTGCTTTTCCCTTTTCTAATCGTTTTCTTCCTTTTAACTCATAGACTTCATTTTCTAAAAATTCCTTTTAGTCTTTTAAAACTTATTTTAGTTATGATTTTTAGACTAAGCTCACACAATTGATTATACTGTTTGCAAGTGTCATCATCAATAAAGGAATAAGATGAGTCGGAATGTACCTCGTTTGACTCATGTGCCATTAGAGCGATCTCATCCTTGCTTGACTATTCATCATCCTCACTATCACTCCAAGCACCATTTACAAAAGCTCGTTGAGTTTTACTTTTAGGTGGCTTGGGACAATCTCCTATTAGATGACTTGCATCACCGCATCTAAAACTCTTTCTTTCACCTTTACCCTTTTTGTCATCCCAATCTTTTCGGAATGGCTTCTTTTCTTCTCGAGGCTGTCTCACAAACTTTCCTCTTCTTCTAAAGAACTTTTTGAAATCTCTAACGGCCATGGCATACTCCTCATCTTCACTACCGGAGCAAGATTCGTCATCATCACTTGATTCCGTTCTTGCTTTTAGAGCAACGGATTGATTCTCTCTCTTTCCTTTGATGATTTCCGAATCTTTATCCATCACCATTTCATGTACTTTAGGTTTCCGATTAGCTCGTCTCGTGTCACTTTTGAGAGATCTTTTGATTCCTCGATAGCCGTCACTTTAGCTCTCTATTTTGGATGGAGTGCTCTAAGAAATTTCCTGACAAAGTTCCTACTACGAAAAGAATCATCAAGTGCTTTAAGAGATGTAATAATAGTATTAAAGCGAGCAAAGCCAAAATCAATGGTTTCATCTTCAGAGATAACAAATTGTTCATATTGTTGAACAAAAAGATCAATTTTGTTTTCCTTGACTTGTGAATTTCCTTGATGTGTAATAATCAAAGATTCCAAATATCTTTGCGGTTTCACACAGAAAAAATTCTCATATTCTTTTCTAGGCAAAGCATTATAAAGCATCATTTTAGCTTCATTATTTTAGCAATTAATTTCTTTGGTTCATCAACATAAATATCTTTTGTTATAGAACTAAAATCCCCTTTAACAATAACAAACCCAAGATCTATATCTTTTGACTTTACATATGTTTCAAAACGGTTTTTCCAATAGATAAATCCATTGGTTTCATAGAGTGGTGGTCTTTCCATAGATTGCCTTTCTTAAAAGTTTTCAGAATCCATGGATCGTTTCAAGTTTATAAAATACAATATATTTTAGAAATTCTTGAGCAACGAGGCTCTGGTACCAATTGTGGAAAACTAGAAGGGGGTTGAATAGTTTACCAATTAAAAACTTTGTTTTGAAACTTATTGAAAGATCAATTGATATTGATCTTAGATATGCTAGTGAATAGTAATCAACAATATATAAAGAGTAGATAAGGAAAGAAACAATCAAACCACAACAAGTTGTTTATAGTGGTTCGGTCTACAAGGACTCTTTTTCCTTGCCCTACTCCACTCTCCAAGTCTCACACTCGAGAGTTTAACTTCACTAGTCAACAAGCTTCTTTCACCGGCGGAGAAACCTTTACACTTCGCTTACACACTATTTCCGACACTAAGCTAGATGTCGAGTTCTTTTCAAGGGTACAACCACTCCAACACACAATGTATTTTAATGACTAAAATACTAACCACTCACACTCACAAGATTATGATGGTTTGGTATAACAATGATGTATGAATCAACACAAGATCATACAACAACAAACAAACAAGACTTCCAACTTCTTGTTGAAGCTTGAATGTGCCTTGATCTTCTTTGCTACAAAAGAGATCACTAATATGATATGAAAATGAGTTAGAAATGTTAGAGAGAAGGAATGTATGAGACTATGATAGAAAGGGATGAAAAACAACTTGGTTTGGCTTTGCTATTTATAGCCAAAATGTTCAGCAAGCACCACGGACCACGGAACCCTCAAAAGGGTTCCACCCGTTTAATTTTTGGTTGCGTAGGTAGACGGCAAGATCACAAAATCTTAAAAAAGTCAACCATATCTCCAAGATGGTAAGATATGTAGAGCCTTAATCTACAAAAAGTATCTAGTGAAATCTTCTAAGGATTTCAATGATGCATCACATGATGTCATGTGTTTGTTTTTCTATTTTTAGAAATATGTTAAAATGTAAATACATATGTAATGTTTTGTTTTATGAAACCAAAACATTCTTGAACTAAAACTACTATCATACATTATGGTTTAGAGTCATATCAAGATATGATTAATCACAATGTAAATGCTTGAGTGATGAAGATATTATTTGAAAAAGCTTGTTTTAATATCTATTAAACTCGACATGCTTTAAGCTTTATAAAAATTAAATTTACTTTTGTCGTTAACAAAACTTAGGTAAAGATAAAAAATATAAATAATGTTTAATGACAATATTTGTATTAACACAATTATTGCTTTTAGCTTATAGGCTTGTTTAGCTTATTCCTTGTTTATCCTTTGCTTTCTAAGTAGCCTGCTGCTCCTTTTCCACTTATTTTCAGCTTATTTTCAAACTATGAAAAAGATTGTCTTTACATAAAATACTTATTTTTAGGATAGTAAAAAGTTTGTTTTAGAAAAGATCAAAAAATAAAATAAAAATAAAAAGTGACATGACCCAGGTTTGAACTTGGGTCAGTTCTCTCACACTCCCAAACACCACACAACACTTAACCAACTGCCCTACTCTTTGTTTCATGTCAATGTCTGGTTAATTAAATTCTTACAGGAACTTTACCTTTTAGCTTTAGTTTGTTGTCTAGCTTATTTGAGCTTATTCATTTAAGCTTTTCCTTGTTTCTTAATTTTCTCTTATAGAGTTTTTATAGTGGTATTTTCCTGTTTTTTTGGAATTTGTCCAAAGTCATTCGATATTTTTTAAAAATAGTTTTATAAAATTCAGTTTTTAATTCATATTAAATAAATAAAAACTCAAAAAAATATTCCGCTTTTTCTCAAAATTTTCTTTTATCAAATAGGACTAAAGAAAAATAGATTTGCATTCCTAGGTTTTAAATTGCATAATTTGGTTTTAAATAGCATTTTTAATATTCCCGTAGTTACGTTTTTAGGTTTATATCGCGTTTTAGGTTAATTGTGCTTTGCGTTATTGTTTTATATGCTTTTTAAGTTCGTTTTAGTTTATGTTTCATAATTGTAGTGTTAAAACCCATATTTCTCCCTTTTTCCCCATTCAAAATAACGTTATCGCGGCTCGAGTTAAAAATTCCATTCATCCTTCGTTTGGAACAATCCGGGGATACAAGCTTAACCGTTTGTATTACTTTGGAATATATAATTGACAACAAGTCAGTAAGCACCTAGGAATAACTATCTAAGAGGTCTTTACAAGGGTTGTAACATTAGGCTTAGGGTAGGGAAGTAAAGGGTTTTGTTAGATAAGGGATATTTAATTGTGGCAAGTAAAAAATCTTCTGTTACAAGCATGTAAAGTGTGGCGTTGCTAAGCCAAGACTCGACTCACTAACACTAGAAAACTTGAAACAAAACACAAACATAAACTTAAAAACATAAACATAAAGATAGATGTAGGATGGTAGCCAATATGTTTTTCTCATTTTTTTCATTTTCATTTTTTTTTCATACCTTTTTACTCTACCATCCTCTACGATAACATCAAAATATAAGGGATTTATAGGAGCATCCCTACACTTGAGTTTTTTAACTAACTACTAATTGACCCGATTTGAAAAAGATCAAAACACTTGAGTATTAAAATTACGTGAGACAAAGAGAATTTGAATTTATCGTTCTTTCTCGTTCATAAAATATTACTTTAACCCATGAGTCCCAATCATCCCAAAACTGTATACAAAAGATATGACTCGACTTAGCAACCATGCAAGTAACTAGATAATTGAACTAAGGGTTTAATAGTAATAACAATAATGCACTAAAGATAAGTGCATACAAGGTAGGCTAAGGAGATTTGGGTGTACCATTTGGGGGTGGATTGTAAACAATGCTCTTCATTGATATTCCGTAAAACCGAAACATCACGAGAACTGTGAAAAGGATAGGCTCTGAGGGGTTAACTAGGGGTATACTAAAGATGAGTACATCGCAAGTGTGTAGGGTGTAACATATTGGTTTTCTTAAACACATCACATAACACAATATGGGTCGAATGGTTTGAAGTTCTAGAGAGAGAAAGTGGAAGAGAGTTGGGAACTTAGTGAGACAAAGAAAAATGATATTATGAAAAGCTCCAACCCTTTGCCTTGCTAGGCAAAGGGTATTTATAGGTTCTTACAAGATACGCTTCCTACGGGTTGTGGATCAGGCATACAGTGGGTAAAGACTCGTCCGTCCTCTACGGTGTTACTTAACAAACTACTTACTAACACTAAATAACTACGACTACGAGCTTTCTAACGAATACATATACTTCAGGTAATCGACTCTTTAACTACAGGATTTAATAGATCCTAACAATCTCCCCCTAAGGGAGGTCACCTCAATTACATCAATTAAAAACAGATATTACATTTTGGTGTTCTTCGATTCTTGATTGAGTTCTTTGCTCTGTAGTCTGTAGTATTTGATTCTTCATTTTCTGCATGTTTTGTTCATTCAAATGGAGGTCTTTAACTGATCCACGTGATGATGAGTTTTGAGCCAGCATTGAGATCATCAGCCACCATAAATCTCTGACTCATCCTTTGTAGTGTTGCCATCATGTGAAGTTGTGACTTTTGGACCGACATGCTCACATTCTGGATCATGATATCTTCTTATCAGAGTTACGGAAGCTTTTATTAATTCATGACATTCGCAACAGCGTAGCAGAAGCATGGATTGAAAATATCAGAGCCAGTTGATGAAGATATGCACTTATCATGATTTCTTTAGAATTGAGTGTGATGTGTGAGCATGCGGTTATGGATTGACTCCTCAATTCTGATCAGCTGCAATCTTCGGGTGTCCCTGCAAACAACAGTCATCAATAAAGCGCACGAAGATGTCTTTGATCACTTTCGTTGAATAGGGTTACAAGAACCACGGTTCCACATTGATCAGTACAAATACTGCCTGTGATCAGGTAGAATTCTAAAGAACCTCCTCGACAGGGTTTCGTAGCTAATCAGGCCGTTCTCAAATCAAAACGTCTCACAAAAGACAACACGGAGTGAGTGAACTAGAGAATTGAGATTCAGTGATTGATGAAAAATGATTTGGAAAACAATCGTGTATTGTTTAGTAGAAAGTGTTTTGCAATACAATGAAGGTTTTATGGAAAATCAATTATCAAACATAAATACCCTTTATAATTTTGAAAACTTAATACACAGTCGATGTGCTATAGAAAAGAGTTGTTGAGCACAACGACCGGTTTTTCAAAGGTATCCGTCAATCCATTCCTGGACCAAGGTTGATTCAAGAGTGAATCGCCCCATCTTTTTTATCCAGTTGTCACAAGTTTGATATTTCGAGAAGATCTCACATGTTACCCACCAAGAGCTTGTTTGATTTTGGCTCTAGAAGGATTTCCATATTCATCGTGAATATTTTTTACATATCACTCGGATGTTCTGGCAATACCACAAGGATAATGCGTAAGACTCTCAAAATATATTCTCATATTTCACATTGTGTGAAACTGTGAGTCTTGATTAATTGTTTCATAATGAGATTTATTGATGATCTCTTGGCTCTAGACTCAATCGTGCATATTTGGTTTCCTATGTCGGAGACTAGGGAGAGGGTCTTCTTCTTCAATATCAACAATCTTTAAGAGAAAGTTGATAGCTTATGTAGGTTCCCCGTGAGAATTAAACAAGCCTTTTTAAGAGGAACTTGAGTAGCATGGGATGTTTGGTGTAGTGCGTCACTGGATCCATGACGTCTTGTCTTCAATACCGGTGTTACCTTGGTAACAACCAGTAGCATATGAATTGAACCCAGTTTCTACCCTAAGGTTGAATAGATGGAGGGCTATTTCTTTTCACCCTTTTCTCATTCAATTCTTTTTCATTCTTCAACCCATTCAGTGCTTACCGAGACTTCATTACTAGAACCTTGTTGGGTTTATTCCAGTTATAGCTCAATCTCAGTCGGCACTCTTCCCATATTCTCATTTTTCTCCTTTTTCAATATACCTAAGGACTCTACACTATCTAGTGGATTGTCCCTGAGTAGATCCCTCCGGCTCTGGCGGGATCGTGGGAATGAATACCTAACCTAACCATCCTTATATCTCCATGCATAAAATAAATTGATCGGTCTTTTGGTATTGTTCATTCCGCCTCAAAACCAATTGAGAACCATTTGAAAATCAATCAAGGTACTTGTGATATTAAATCAAAGCGTTTTGTATCTTAATTATTTTTGATATTTTAGAAATGCTCCCCATCAACATGTGCTTCAAGTGTTTAGAAATCATTTTAGCACATAGAGGCAAGAGGAATTTTGAAATCTTAGATTGAGAATGAAAGATCCAATCTTTGATTAACATTTTCTAAAATAATCATCATCACTTCCCGATCAAATATTGTATTTTAAGTACTTTGGATGAGATATTTTGGGAAGGATGAGGTTTTCTTTTGATTGCTCCCCCTCAATATGTGCCTCGAGATTCGAAAGAGTTTTGCACATATTAGAAGGAACTTGCACTTTGAGATAAATCAATCACGTTTCAATCCTTTTTGGTTTAAGATAGATACTCCCCCTTAACAAGTGCATGGAAAATTTGAAATCATTTGGCACATGTAGGGAGGAGTGCTTGTTATTATGTTTCAAAAACAACTTATTGAATTATCAATTTATATTCAATTTAAATCACAAATTCTTCCCCGATCACAATTTTCAAACCCTTTGAGATTTGTGATCTCAATTGATTTAAATTATTTTCGAAAGCTTTTTGAGGAGAAAATGTGACTTGCTTTTAAAACATTTAACTGATAAGGATAAGATTTTGAGACTTTAAACTCCAATGATCAAACATGCTTAGATATTTTATGAAAACACAACATCATTAGCCTTGGTCTGGTTCCAATTGTACAAAAATTGTTCTTTTTGATTTTCCGATAGAAGACCTTGCTCATTTTTGCACCAATTGTATGAAAAATAACCTTTTTGTTTTGATTGAAATCATTCTCCCCCTCAATCAATGACCAAAGTTGTTGATTGAGTGATAGAGATTTTGACAAATGATAAGTCCGGATGATTTACAAAATTAAGTCCGAGCTACTTTTCAAAGCAATTTAGTTTTCATTAGATGACAAGTATTTTTCAGAAGAATATTTAGAAGGAAAAATACTTGTGAGGAAACCTTTGTCTTTTTGGTGACAAACTTTCCTGATAAACTTTTGTTTTTAGAATCAGAGCACGAGGTTTCAAAATTAGATAAAGCATGGCTCTGTTCTTTCTTTTTAAAAAACCGAGTTACTGCCTGAAATGACAATAAACCTTCATTTTTCTCCATCTCATTTTTTTTTAAATAAAATATATAACACCTGATTGAACTTCATCTAAAGACCCGTGTAATTCTTCGAATGACAAATCTAATTCCGTAGATGTTATCGAAACCAGATAAAATATTTTTGGACTTTTTAAAGATTTTCTGATTTTTATGGATTTTGAAATTTTATATTTTTCTATTTTCTTTTTGTGGATTTTATAATTTTTTATTTTTCTTTTTGTTAATATATGTACAGAGAATAAATGAAGAAACGCCTTTACTCCTCTTCTTCCTATTGAAGACGTTTGAGTGTCTCTGGTTGTAGACTTTTAGTCCAGTGGTGGGGAGGATGAACTCGAACGTTCTCTAGGAAGAGCGTTATGTGAAGATGTCTGCAAATGAGCAGGTTATTAGGTTCTCAAAAATATAGTTCCACCACACCTTTTCCACTTGTTCCCTGATGAAAATGCGGCGAATGTCGTTATGCTTTCTCTGAATGTTGAACATTGTTGCAGTAGAGAGCAATGGCACTTTTGTTATCACAATACTAAGGGACTTTGTTGAATTCAAAGCCATAGTCGGATAATTGTGATCTCATCCATAGGATTTGAGCACAACAAGATGACATGGCTATGTATCCCTTCTGTAGAGGATATAGATGTACTCATTTGTTTCTTTGAAGACCAGCTTACTAACTTATCTCCCAAGAACGAGAACCACCTGAGCGTGCTGCGTGTATCTTGACACCCGCATGGTCCGCATGCATATGTCGTTAGTGACATATTGGTGTCCTTCGGATACCAAAGTCACATGTTAATAGTTCCTTGGAGATACCGAAAGACCCGTTTAACCGCTTCAAGGTGCTTTTTGGTAGGCTTAACCTGGTATCTAGCACACATGCATACATCGAACAGAATATCAGGTCTACTGGTTGTGAGGTACATCAAGGATCCAATCATACTTCGATATTTCGTTTGATCAACCATGATCCCTGATTGGTCCTCATCCAGTTTTGTGCGCTCCACCATGGGAGTGTCAACAGGGTCATAAGAATCAAATCCAAATTTCTTTAAAATTTCATTAGCATATTTAGATTGATTAATGAAAATGCCTTCGGGACTTTGTGAAATTTGTAATCCCAATAAAAATGACATTTGTCCCATCATAGACATTTTGAAATTTGGAGCCCATCTCTTTTGAAAAACGGTCACATTCATTAAGGTCGGTCGAGGCAAAAATAATATCATCAACATAGATTTGAACGTGAATTAAGTGTTTTCCGACTTTCGGTGAACAATGTGGGATCACGCTCCTTGCTTTGAATCCATTAGTTAAGAGAAACTTGGAAAGGGTATCATACCATGCCCTTGGAGCTTGTTTCAAACCATAAAGGGCCTTCTTCAAGTGATAGACATGGGTAGGATGCTCTGGATTCACAAAACCTTCGGGTTGGCTAACGTAGACTACTTCTTTGAGATCTCCATTCGAAATGAAGTCTACATCCATGATAAAATATCATGTTTTTGCTAGCGAATTAGCCAGGAAGATTCTGATAGCCTCAATCGTTGCAACCGAAGCAAATGATTCCTAAAATCAATACCCCTTGTCGGTATCCTTTAGCCACCAGTCTTGCCTTATTTCAGAACATCACCGTGATTGTCCAAGCTTTACTTTAAAGATCCACTTGAGAGCAATGATCATAGCCCAACTGAGATGGTACTAATTCCCATACATCAAGGAGATCAAACTCATGGATTTCTTTGCATAGCACTAAACAGTTGTCTTCGGACATGATGTTTTGACATCTTTAGGTTTGATCTTTGATAATACAGAATTGAAGAAGCACCATAAGGCATCTGTGGCAAGTTGTTTTACGAGGGATACCGAGGCGGAGACGGTTTCAATAATGTTGTTCAATGGATGATCATGTGTCTATTTTCTGAGATGTTCATGTGGTTGGTGATGAGGAACTAATGTAGCAGAGTTTGGATCCCCTGATGAAGATGGTTCAGGTGTTGGTTCAGGGGAAAATATATTTTCAAATGGTGCATCTTCTGGAGTAGCAAAGGGGTTATCTCCATCATAGATGACAAAAACATTTCCATGACGTACACTCGATGATTGAGGATTTGAGGATGATGATGAGTGATCTACAGCAGGCGCTTCTTGAGATAGAGACACATAAATAGTTGGATTATCTGTGTTGATTGGATTAGGAGCCGCCACTGTTGATGGTGTATAATGAGTATTATCAAGAGGTTCATAGTATTCATCAAACATTGGATCAAAGAATTTCTTCAAATCTTCTCCCGATGGAGGTACATATGGAACTGAGATGAGGGATTCTATACAAGAGAAGAACTGATGGGACTACTTAATGAATGTTGAAATGCGGGTCCAGAACTAGATTATCCAGGAGCCATTTTCTAAGATAGCTCATCGAACGTGACGTGAATAGTTTCCATGATATATCGGGTTCTTTTATTGTAGATTCGGTAACCCTTCCGGTTTGGTGCATAACCAACAAAAACTCCAATATCCGCTTTAGCTCTTAACTTTCCTAAATCTTGAACATCATTTGTTGGATAGCATAAAGCACCGAATACACGAAGGAAAGAAGATAAGTTTTCGGTTGTGGACAAGTTCGTAAGGAGTTTTCCATGAGTAGTATGAATAAGGGAACAATTTTGGGTGTAGCAAGCAGTGGCAATGGCTTCAGCCTAGAGAAACATTGGAACCTTTGAGTAGATCAACATAGTCCTTGCACCTTCGACAAGAGTCTGATTTCGTCTTTCAACTACACCGTTCTGTTGAGGAGTACGTGGAACACTTCTTTGATGACTGATTCCAATGCTATCATAAAACTGACTCTTTGTTAACAAACTCAGTTCCATTTTCTGTTCGGATAATTCTGACTATTTTATTAAGTCGAACCTACAGCTGTTTAATTAGTTTGATGATGACATTTGGAGTTTCATCCTTTGATCTAAAAAACTTAACCCAAGTAAACCGAGAATAGTCATCAACCACAACTAGCACACATTTCTTCTTGTTTATGGTTTGCACACTCATGGGTCTGCACAAATCCATATGAAGATTATGAAGAACTTCCATAATCGAGTTTGCAGGTTTGGGTTTATGGGTGTATTTCTTGGTTTTTTCTAATTGGCATGCTGAACAAAGATGATCTTTCTCATATTTCAATCTGGGCAAACCTCTTACGAGGTCCTTTCTTGAAAGATCATTTATGGTTTCGAAGTTCAAATGATTAAGACAGCGATGCCATAACCATGACTTTGTTTTCGAAGCCTTTGACAACAAGCAGATTGGAGAGGACTTCATCATGTCTTTGATAGAGATGGTGTAAAGATTGGTTCCACAGGTTCCTTTTAAAAGTTCAACACCATCTAAAGGCCACTTCTATATCTGAGTCACATAATTGACCAACAGAGATCAAATTATGACCAAGACCTTCAACGTAATAGACCCTGGAATTACGTTGTCTCCAACAACATAGTCTCCGTAACCCATAATTGCCCCAAATTGGTCATTCCCGAATCTAACAGTCCCGATGAATTTACTCACGAAGTTCATGAGCCGCGAACGATCTCCAGTCATATGCTTGGAAAAGCACGAGTCCAAATACCAACAGAATCGATTTGTACGACCGCGGTTGAACACAGACAAGTATGGATGACTGGATAATTTGTATCCCCTTGCTAGAATAGGTTCCATTTGGTGAGTAAATGAGATTAGAACACCCACATCAGAAGCACAATCAATGATATCATTAGAGGTAGATGCAGGACTAGTAGTGACAGTAGATCTATTCAAAGTGTGTTCACTTCTTAAAGGTATAATTCTACCAGTGGGCATCCATTTCCTAATGGGCGTTGATCCAGATAATTTAGAGCACAGTTCATTGATACTGAATTTACGACCAGTAGGTATCCATTGATAACCTATATTACTACATTTTCTTCCTGTTGGCTTCCAATGTTTTTTAACCTTTTTCCACCTTGGTTTTATGACATCCTTAACCTGTTTAGCAGTTCTAACAGTTTCGACTGGAGACTTAGCAACATATTTTACTTCATTCACATCACATTCATGGTAAGTATCAGAAACCAAACATTCATTACGTGTTTTGCAAATCGTGAAGCGAATTCAACTACGAGACGCTTATAGCTAATACTAGAATCAACATGATTCTTCTTATTAAACTCAAACTTATTGTTCCTAGGATGGTCTTCTACTTCCTTCCTTGATCACTCTTAGCTTGCGAGGTCCTATCTTGCTTTGTATTGCTGGAGGCTTTGACAGCTTGCCTTCGTGTCATGATTACCTCACTGTAGAGGGAACGATGGGAACATTAGTTGGTTTCACTACTTTCTGCATTCCTGATCTAGAAGTGCTGGGATCCGAAGTACTAGGAGGCACATCAAAGGAAACTTGCTTGACTTTGGGCATAAAGCAGGGCATAACTACTCTATCTTTCTTAGTACCAAATCTAGGACATATAGCTATTAGGCATTCTAACAGCTCCTAAGATCGTTTGGCATATAAGCATGCATCTTTAATCGCACTATCAAGTAGCTTCTCTATCTTATATTATTGAACAATCTCACGGAGACATTCTAGACTATCCTTAAGGTACGAAAAATATGTTTGAAGTGCAAGTTCATTATTCCTAAGATGAGGTGGAATGTACTTCACATTTATAGCATATTTAGCACAAAGCGGCACTTTGGTGCGTAGTAGTCTCACAATTGGTGATTAGCATTTTCCCTTTTACCTAACTCTTCAGATTCTCAATTTCATTTTGCAAAGAAGTTACCTTTTCATTGTTCTTGTCACGAGTGACTTTAATTGATTCATATAACTTTTTGAAATGCAGTTTAACCTTTTCATTTTCCGCTAGAAAACATTCATTTTCATGTTGTAATGCATTAATGATGTTTTAAAGATGAAAATTCTGAGAATTCTGAGAATCTAAAGGAGGAGGCGTTTAGGAGCCAGTCACATCATTCTTTTCACTCTTTAATTGTGAGATTTAGGTTTTCAATATTTTGATCGTGTTACAATGAGCTCGGATCTGTTCATCATGTTTGCTAATTTTAAAAGCTGTATCAAACTCAGGAGCATCCGAGGATATCTTGGCATTTGATGTTTTAACATTTTCTTTTAGATGTTGATATTTTAGTTGCAAAGCAAGATGTTCAACTTCCAATTTAGAAAAATGTTTGAGCAAGTTATCATGATCATCTTGTTCTATTTTCTCATACAATTTTGAATTTGTGGACTCAAGCTCAATGACACGATCATAGGAAACTTTCAAGGCAATAGATAATTCATGAAATTGAGAAGCAGTAATAGAATAATTTGTAACAGTGTAGAACACATCCTGAGCAACACATCTAGAAACCAAGTTATCATTTAAGATATGCAGATTTTTCCTCTCAATTTCATTACTTTTAAGCTCACGTTCATAATCTTTGACCTCAATTTCCATTTCATTAAACACTTTTTCATTTCTTTAATCTCGATCTATGCTTTTGAAGACTCTCAAATTGTTCTTTAGTTGTTTAAAGAAAGGCATGACCTCAATTAAATAACACCTAGTTTGCTCAAAACCCCTTTCCCCTTCAGTAATCCTCGTGGGTGTAATTCTCTTCTTACATGTTTTCTCAAAGTCAACAAATAATTGATAAACTACATATAGGAGGATTAAGGCCTTGCTTTGAGTAGAAAGAGTTACGGGCACTAAATGCATAGGTGTATTTGGGGATACGTAGGGCTAGAGGCAATTTCCTACAAAGAGGATTCTTCTCAATAAGATTAAAATTTTTTTGTTTATCCAAATCTTTCTTCCAGAACACTTGCTCAGGGGTTAATTGAGTTTGAGGTTTAAACTTATTCAAGGCCATCAAATTTTCTTTAGTGTAATCATGGGATTTAAGCGTTATATTATTCTTTATACACCAAGGATCATTTAACTTCTTTGTCATTTTCTTCCTAAAGGCATCTTCTAATTTTCTATCCTCTTCAGTGCTTCCTATACATGATGGTGTTTGCCTAGGTTTAAAGATCTTATTACCATCATAGACTACCGTTTGAGCAGCTCTAGCTATTTTACCATACTCGATTGGGGTCCTCCTACAAGGGGAATACTATGCTTATCGCTAAGACTCTATGCTTAGTGATCATGTGAGATTATGAATGGTGTCCCTTATACGCACGTTTGTTTCAAGTTTTTTCAAAGTTTTAGGTTGGAAAAGTCATTAAAAGTTTTGATTCCTAAGCATTAAATTCCTTGTTAAGCACGTTTACATTTTCTTAAAGTTCTTGCTTTTGCTTAACAGTTTTATTGAGCTTTTCTTGTAAGGAGTTTAACTCTTGTTTTAACGTTTCTTTCCTAAAATTACTTTTTCTAATAACTGTACATATTTGGTTATCCATCTCCTGCTCATGGGTAATCAGTTCAAATTTAGCACGCTGTTCATATATGGCAACTTGTTCTTTATAGGCATTTAGTTCCGAGGTTATGGAATCATCAGGAGCACATGCAGTGTATTCATCAAAAATATAGTCATCATTGACTGCAGAAGATGCATCACTTGGTACAATTTCACTTTCATCTTGTTTCACATATTGATCATATGGGAAAACTGTTGGGAATAAAGCTAATAGTTACCACTGATAAGCTTGTGGAAGGCACTTGTCACAATCCTCAATTTCCGGTCATTTCTTAAACTCAATATTCATCATATTAGTCATGCATGATTTTTCATTTCACGGTAAACGCATAATTTCATATTAAATAAACGTTATCGCGTAAGTTATTATTTTGAACATTTAATCCGATACTTTCAAAAATGATCCCGATATATTTTTATACTTACATTTAGTTTATAGAAACAATATTTTGAGTTTACCTAGTGTTTAAATTTATTTTGTATATAAATCGTTAAATTTTATATTACGACGCCTTTCTTAAAAAAATATCCGATAATTATTATATCACTCAAATTTTGCAAGAAATGTATTTTTATGACCTCAATATATATATCTTGACCCGTTTGACCCGTTAAAATTTATTTTAGCTAACGTTACCCTAAATGCTTAAATATATATACAAGTTACAAATAATTCTTAACTAACTTTACAATTACTTACACATTCTACTAAAATATATATATATATATATATATATATATATATATATATATATATATATATATATATATATATATATATATATATAATATATATATATAAATAAAATAAACTAGTCAAACCCAAGCCCCATCAACTCTCCTCTAAATGAGGATCTTGTCTTGAAAAATATCTTGCATATATATCATGTAATATGAAGTCAATAATGCATACACACATTCACTTCATTTTCACAAGTAAAAAAAAATATATATATCTTGCTCTCTTTTCTCTCAAAATTCGGACCTCAAGACCATAGGGAAGATCATCTCAAATTTTTCAAGACAAGTTATTTAACAATCTAGTATCACTTGTTGTATAGGTTTTGCAATAAAACCCTCAAGTGATTAGGAAAACCCTTGTCCTTAAACCTCATCATATTACTTGTAAGCATTCATATTCATATTTTTATTTCATATTCATTATTATGGTCATATCATTTTATTTGAGAAACATGCAAATTATGTGATATTTATACCATTTTTAAGGTTTTTAAGGTTTTTAAGTGTTAAATATATATAATCCATCCTATAATTACTCCTTGTTATATATTGGTCTTGATGATGTTTAGGAACCCATGACACCGTAAGAAGGTGTATGGTAGGATTAGAATAGCTTTGGAGTTGTTTTGAAGGGATTGGAATAGGTTTAGTACGAGAAAAACTCTTTTCGACAAGTCTAAAAAGTGGTCTGATCTTATTTTGAATTTTTGGAAAAATCCGACAGTAGACACGAATTTTTGGCCTAGATAATTAGAAAATATACTTTAAAACGAATCCGTGGCCGCTTGAACGGATAAAAACGGAGATATAACGAAGAAGTTATGAATTTTTCAAGTTTGACGACGAAATATATATTTTCTGAAAATTTCAGCACACTATTTTTGTTTTGTACGAGTCCAAAACGCGTTAAGCTATAAATTATTTGACTAATCAAAAATATATTACTATACTTTGATACGAAGCTAAGGACGTATAATACGTGAGAAAAAGGATTATAACGACTAAAATATACATCGTTTATAAAATTGCAGTAACTTTATTATTTACGAAAAAAACTATATTATTTTTATTAGCCAAGTGTTACGGTAAACAAGTGACCATATTGAAGGCTATTTTTAACGTTGACGTAGAACTTTTTGTAACGAGATGTCTTCTAATAAAATGGAGATCATCAAGCATATTTTCCAAAACGACCAACCGTTTGTATAGCGGAGTTGTAATGAATTATTTACGGTTGCTTAAACTTTGCCGAAATTCACTTTTAAACTACATTTTGGACAAAATCACCCTACTTAACCTATATTTTTCTTTATGAACGAGACCTCTAGGATAAAAACTTATATGCAAAAACTTTGAGATTTTGATACAAGCTTTCCAAAACCGTTGAGTTCGTTTCCTAACGTTCGACGTACACCATTTTACGACTAGCTTTTCGAGGCCATTTTAGTCACTTTCATGAAATTTCCAACGACATTATTTTACGACGAAAAGTTAAAATTTCACAATAAATCATTAGAAACTATTGTAGGATGAAATTTTGACGTAAATACTTGCAAAGTAATTTAAGAATGGTCAAGACGTTAAAAAATTATATTTTCGACGCAGAAGTATTGTTTCAAAAGTACATAAGTGGTAAAATATCATCGGTTGCGGTATAACATTACATCATGACTTATGGTGTATCATATCATTCATAATAGTCGTTTCGAGATTCAGCTACATGGTGTTGTGTAAACACTTTGTCATCGCATCTATTCATCAAGTGAGTAATCACACCCCCCTTTTTACCGTTTTACTATATTTTGGGGCTTAAAAGCATGAACCATTCTTGAGCTAAATTGATCACTACTTTTATTAACTTGTTTGACTAGAAATTGTGAACTCGAATCAAATCCTTGAACTTAATTACGAAATTATGACTTGTTGGAACTTATTGAACCGTACATGTTATGACCTTGTCCCAAAGTCTCCATGTTCGAACATCACTATAAGTCTCCATGTTCGAGCATCACTATAAAGTCTCCCTGGTTCGGGAGTATATCTTTGGAAGAGGCACCCAATATATCTTTGGGAAGAGGCACCCGGATATCTTGGGAAGAGGCAACCAACATAACTTTGGGTAGTGGCACCCGGCAATTTGGTTTCATCGGAGCATCCACGAATTATTATATACGTGGTACTATATTGGAACTATTATGACCACTTATACTTGACACTTGCAAGCGCTATATTTGCGCAAGGTTGTGTACCAACAGGTTGCAAGTTTTGTATGGCGGAACTTGGAACTGAGTGGATATACAATTCCTTTGCTTTGTGGACTATTTCCGATAACCGAAACCTTGGACTCTTTCATTCGAGTTTTCTTATTTTACTAAACATGTTTACTCACCAACTATTTTCATAGTTGACCCGTTTTTCTCTCATGTATTTCAGGTGATCGTTAGTAAGCTTTTTCTACCAGGTCTTGCATAATGAAGTTTTCACTTGTCACTACAAATCGTTATGTAATAGAACGAAATATTTTGGAATCTAAACTTTGTAATATATTTCCGATGGACGGTTAACTGGTATTGTAATAGTGTACTCTTTCTTTTAAATATTAACGTTGGTATGTTCTATTATCTTGTGCTTATGTCCCTTCCGCTACACCTCGGTTTCCGCCTCCGGCGAGGTGTGTGAGATTGGTTACCGAGCAAAGGTTATAGAGAATGCCGATTTTTCAAAAATAAAAATCACAGCTATAACCGAAAAAAAAAATAAAAAAAAAATAAAAAAAAATAAAAAAAAAATTTATTAAACATTGATAATCATCCGAGTCATCTAGTTCTATCGTTGCATCGTTAATCATAAATTATACATAGCCTGATCAACTATGTCTAATTTATGAAGAACCATGCATGATAAGAAGGGTAAATTTAAATCATGTTTAGTCGAGTCTTTTTGAGTTACGGTCACCGAAGTTGCATTGGTCGGGGGGGTATGCATAGCATGTTTTTTACGTTCACGTCTACATTACCGTACCTTGTTCATATCTTCTCTTTTCCATCTTTCGACTTGTTAGACATAGCATGTCCCCTGATTGTCATATTTCGATCACATAACACATTACCACCGTTCGCACCTCATCGACCCGTTCGAATGTCGTTTACTCAACCCGATGTTTTGGTCCACTGTAGGATCAGGCGCAAGAAACACACGCTCGAGGTAACAACAACGGCAAACCAAACAACAATGACAATCCAACAACAAACGCTGCTGGAATAGCGGATCTACTCACCCAAATTATAACACATCTCGATGCTAGATGAACCAACGCGGAGGAAGAATACTTCAAACGTGGTCATGGATGCACTACTAAAACTTTCATGACATGCAAGCCAATGGAATTTCATGGTAACTGAGGGGTGCCATTGGACGCTAACCTGGTCGAGAATGTTGGAGTCAAAACTTAGCATCACGAAATGTAATGACGGGGAAAAAGGTTGAGTTCTCACGGTCTTCTACAGGGCGAGCATTGACACGGTGGAACAACCAACTACAGGCTAGAGGAAGAGGGGCTGCAAATGCGTTATCTTGGGAAGCATTTAAGAAACTACTAAATGAGAGTACTGCAGAAAAAGATGAAGTGCTAAGTTGAAGCGGAATTTGGAATCACTTGATGGTTAGAGTAGAAGTCGACAAGTACACGATCCGTTTCCATGAGTTAACTAGGATGGTTCCTCACATGGTTTCCACGGTGGAGAAGTTGATCGACCGATATATATGGGGATTGATACCGGAAATTAGGAGGGACGTCACCTCATTAAACCCAACCACTCTGCCCCCGATGTGGGTATGGCATATCGCTTGACAAATGATGTGATCAGGTCTGGAGAACTAACAAAAGCAAGCGACAATGACGGAAAGCGACAGGAGGATCACCAGGGAAGCCAGCCGAGGGTCAAGCAAGACAAGAGGCAACGAATAACCAAGAACACTCGGGAGCGACTACCCAGGACGCATAAAAGATCGCGAGGCAACATCTTTGTGCACTCGATGTAACCTCACCACCACGGGGAGGACCAAGGTGGACAAATGTGGACAGACGGGGCCACTTCGCGAAGAAAAATTGCTCAACAGGGACTGGCGAATCAAGACAGAAAAGGCAGTTACGACGTGTGGAAGTCTAGATCACCTTCGCAAATAACTGCCAAGCTGAAAAGAACTCCCAACAAGGAGGTAATCGTCCAAAACCTGGCATTGGCAATAGAAGGCCCACAAGTCGAACATTGAAGTTCCCCCCGCGTGGTCGAGCATTCTATGGGTTGTACCGCGAAGCCAGAAACCGCTTAACGGGTACATTCTTTTCGAACAACTACCGTATTCTGTAAGGACATAATTTTGAGTAAATAACTTCCTTCCAATCTTTACCACGTTCACGACATTGATTAATTTGAGACCTATTGATATCGACCTTAGTTGTTATATATATTTTGTTGATTGATTTGAATTGTTTAAGCAAATCCAAAATCGAGCGACCTTTTAAAAAGACTTCATTCAAAAGAAGTTTCCTAGCTTGATTTAGTGACAGTTCTTGTTTGATGAGTTGCGAAAGTCGAGCTAAGAAACAAGTTTACTCAAGTCAATATCTAAGGTCTTTGAGGGGCTACGTCGATATTGGGTAAGTTACCCTATCCAATCTAATCATGGACAGTACTTAGTTGAATGGGGAACACACGCATGGGCATTGATATGATCATTT
>OU343217.1:236530835-236590898 GCA_910596185.1 Chrysanthemum makinoi | reverse complement strand
GACACGTTCACATCACTAGCGAACTAGCTTGAAATTATTACCCGTACCGGACAAGTCTTTTCGAGTTACTAACATTTAAGATCTCGTCAATTCATTGGTTAAGTCTTTAGCACGATGATTCTTTTGCAATTCACAACATATTTCTTATCACATAATTTTTCTCCCCCTCAAAAATGGCATATAAATGTTATTTTTGACGAAATTTGATATCGAATATGTCCATTTCGAGTTTTGCGGGAAGATTACCACGAAGAACAATTTTGTGAACAAAGTTTTTAAGCAAATACTCCCCCTCAACAAGTGATATTTACTTTTGAGGTTTTGAAAATCATAAAGGGAAGTACTTGTTCTTTTGAGCAAAACTTTGAAAATGAAAGTTTTGATAGTTTTACTCAAAAGTAAGAAGCTTTCGCTCCTTTTATAGGATTGTGGCACTGATGCGTACCACGAGGTCCTTTCATTACAAGTACGGGTTGTACACTGTTATGTGTGCACAAGCCATTGTCAGATAAAAAATCACACATCCAAATAGTTAATGAAAGAAACAGATCAAGGGGTACCAGGAGTCTCGTGTATTCCAGCAATGACTCCAAGAATGCATTCGGACGTTGGTAACCAAGTGAGAGATATGCTTGGACGACCACCAACGAAGCTCTCCAACGTTCGATCCGATCTCGTCTGAACAACCTTTCATCAATATGCCTGATGATATTCTTTACATCCCTTATCTCCTTCGAATTCCATCGCTTTGATGACCCGATGCCGTCATGAATCTCTTTCAATCTGTATGCTAGCCCGTCCCTAACTTTCTTCAACGTGTGATCCCCAAACTTGTGAAGCTCTTTACACTGTAGTTCACTTCTATAGACTACCCCAAATGGTTTCTTGATAAGGGTATATTGAGGAAGTCGGTTGATGTCGGGAAGGTCTAGTTGAGGTTTTGTGAGATTGACCCGTTTTTGATAAGATTCGACAGCAAGCTGAATGTCCTCTACACGTTCTTGGATCACAATGCTTCTGATGAAGATTAATAATGACTTTATGTACTCGCGTTGGATAGTTGTGGAGAAATGTCGCATTCGTCCTTGCACCTTAGCGAGATACATATCTTCACTGTCATTTAGTGACAGTCTCGGAAAATCCGCTTCACAGAAGTCATAATCCTCTTTGTCTTGTTGTTTGACCATAATGTTCTTGAGGAATGTGTAGTCCCACTTCGACAACAGGGTGACATGCATAATTGCAATGATCCGTTTTTCACTATACACTTCCTTTTTAGACTTAAGAACCTGGCAGCTTCTGTAGAAGATTCTTCGGCGTTCAGGCCAATGATGAATCCCATACAACGCATCAAGGTCATATTTTTCCACTTTGTTAGAAAACATATGTGTGGCTTCTTCCTCGATGGCTGGATTGTGAGAGTATATTGCCGCTAGGAAAGGAAATGTGAGTGACGTAGCGTACTTCCTTGTCACATCGCTACCGTGTAGAAGGAACTCAAGGTCATTGTTGAAGAAGTAACGGTATGGAATTTGAGGTTGACCCGGTCGGCCAATTGTTGGTAGAGGTTTGGTCCAATCAGTGTAGTAGGGAGCCTTGTCTTGTCTTGTGAAGTCGATGTTAGCTTCGGGATTGAGCCAATCAATATTGTTCGACATGGCTCATGCAATGTTGTCGAGGTGGTATTCGACTTCAATTGCACTTTCTAAGATGTCTTTAAGCAGTTGGAAGGCATCATTCTTTATTCTCCTTAGCTCAGCCTTAGGCATCTTCTTCACTCTAAACTTTTCTTGAATCAGCTTCACATGCTCCATAGCACGTCCATCTACCATTTCTTGACCTTCTGGTAATGAGGGAGTAGCATCAACAAGTCTAGAAAACCAGTCGTATTCGTCGGTTGTATCGTCATCTAGCCATGAGACAACATTGGTCTTTGTCTTCTTCTTCTTTGGCTTTGATGAGGACTCTGGTTTCTTTGTTGTGGTGGGAGAAGTGGGTTGTTGTTGGGGTTCGGGGATCTCTTCATCATCACTACCAGTGTATTCAAAGTGATCACCGGTTTTCTCTGTCTGTGGAGGTGACTCAGAGTCCCGAGGTTTATCAACAGTAGTAGAATGTGGAGGAGATCTTCTGTCGGTGGAGGTTCTTTGGGGTGGTGGAGGCATGGAGGAGGATTCACCAGACTTCTTGTTGCGTTTAGACTCTTTATCCTTATCCTGCTCATCATCGTCTCTAGGACGCTTAGCCGTTTCAGCTACCGCTTTGCATGACGTTTTAAGTTGGTAATCCAGCAATGCGTCAAGAAGTTTACCTTAGTCAGAGGTAAATGTTGCAGATCGTTTTGACATTTGAAGTACAAGCTTGGAAACCAATTCTGCATCGGAGAAAGCTGTAGGCTCAGTTGGGTTGATTGTAACTGTTAAAGGCGTTGATCTTATTGTTTGCTTTGCCAACTGCATGAGATTCGGATAGAGTTGTCTGGTGAACATTTATATTGTCACGCCAGGGACAGTGTCAAGAAGAAACTTGTGAGTATACTCTCTGGCAGTCCTGTTTATTTCCCCTTGGATATCTCTGTTAAGAAGCTGTTGAATTTGTTCCCTTTCTCCCAACATCTCGTTTATCACATTCTGAAGTAGATTGATTTTGTCCGCAAGCTGATCCAGTTTCTTGTTGACTACATTCTTCTTCCTTGCTTGCCTCACAGCTTTAACAATCTTAGACTTAGCTCGTGATGCCCAAGTGTCGGTAGGTTTCTTTACCGATCTGGATGTTGATCTTGTAGTGCCTTTGGATGGTGGTGGAGATGAGTGAGAAGATGATTCTGACAATGATGATTCATGAGGAGGCTCAGGGTCCTTTGGTGGCTCAGAAGTTTGTTCCTTGGAGTGTGCGGGAGTATTCTAGAAGATAATCATCATAATCAATATTGGCTTCTTGTTCCGCTTTAGCCTTTTCTTGTGCCTTAACCCGAGCTTCTTCTTCAGCCTTAGCACAATCTTCCTTTACTGCTTTTTCTTTAGCCGCAGCACCTTCATCAGGAATTTTCTCTGACTTCTCCATTTATGGTTCCTCAAAGTCATAGGTGATAGAATCCTCAAGTTGCTTTTGTTGTTGTTCGAGGGTGGTGGTACTAGTTCCCTTATAGGGTTGATTAACCATATCGGAAACTGGTGTAGTTAGTGCACCACCACTTGACCCTCCGGGGCCACGAGTTTGTTCACGGTTAAATTCTTGAGAAATATGTTGTATTCTGAGATTCTTCACTTTCTTTCTGAAGTATCTGTCTTCATCCAGTGGCTCTTCTTCGGAGCTCTCTTCTTCCTGCTCTTGTACAGGAGTTTTTCCTTTATCAGCCTTGGGACTTAGAGGTTTGGCTACTGTCAAAGTGTCATCGATTGGAGTTTCAGAGTAGATAACCTCTTCGTCCGTTTCAGTGTCCTCCGAGTCCTCGTCCTTTAGTTTAGGTTCTGGTTTAGGAATGGGGATAACTTCCTTTAATGGAACTTTCCTTTTACGGGAAGGATTCCTCTTTGGATACTTGAGGGCACTCTCAGTGCTTGTAACACTGCCTGCACTGCCTCATATGGTCTTTCTGATAGGTGTACCAGAAGATTTTTCATCCATGAACCCCACCTTGCCTAATGCGACTGCTTCCAGATAACGTTTGTACGATTGAAGTCCCTTGATAGCAGCAATAAGAAGGCAATCTGGTAACACTACACCCTGTTTCTTCGTAGTTGATTCCTTAAATCTTACCATATTGAGTGTAGGTTCAAGTAGCATGGAGTGATGTTTGGGGTCATCAAGTCTCAAGGGAATATCGGATTATTCCTAGAGTCCTTTGGATCAACAATTTTGTGTATCTGATATAAGGGATCTTGGTGCCGGCTTTTAAGATAAGACATCATGTCATCCCAGATCAGAGCTGCAAATTCGATGTGTTTCATGTTGACCATACCCCAAAATATTTGTAGTTCCATGAGCTTGGGATGCTCATAACCACTGTCACGTCCAGACACGGATTTGGCAATCATGATGTAGAGGGTTCTCCATGGTTGAGGAATATTTTTGAGATCTACTGAGGAGTGCTTTGTGATGATCCCAGCAGATTCATCATAGCCAATGTCGACCATGAATTGGAGAACGACTTCTTCAGTAGGAGTAGCAGTGTAATTAGCAGGCTGGATGGATGGAAGAAGAAGAACAACCCTTAAATCTACAGGAGTGACGGTGACTTGTTTGTTGTTCAGTGTCACTGTCACAGCACTTTGACCTTTGACCTTTTGTATTGTGTGCGGAATTGGTGAACATAGATCTCCGACACGAGCGAGTTTGTGAGCATGTTCTGGTATGGGTGAGTCTTTAGAATATCCACAGCAATCTGACAAGAAGACTCCGAGCAAAGGGAAGTTGTCAAAATCAACTCTGAGGTTGTTCTTCCCAATCTTCATAGTGTAACCGTCGGGGAAGATGCCTTCCATTGAGAGAACATTTGGTGCATCAATGTATTCCATTTGGGCGTCCATATCGTGATCTGAAAGATATTTAGCCAAAAGAACCAACATATCGAAAGACATTATGTTAGTTAACAGTTGATTTTATTGTCCAATTATTGAATATGTTATGTTAATGAATGTTACGAGTCCAACGTCACTTGTTTGTCCAATAGTCCAAAGTAGTCGTGAAAAGTTTTGTGAGTTTGTTAATTTTGTATTTTCAAGTCCAAATTTTAACTTATTTTCACAACATATATACCATTTAAGCTTATTAGTGACATTTTGGTTTCGTGACGTTATGATTTATTTGTTTACAAGTTTATACGCGTAACAATTCACAATTTAGGCTAAAAAATTAGGCTTAGGCGTAGGATTTTGCAAGCTTATGCGTAAACAGTATACCATACGCGTAGGTATAAGCTTATGCGTAGGATCTTGACTTACGCGTAAGAAATATTACGCGTAGGAAAAGAGGGCCTTAGGCATAGAGCTTACGCGTAAGCGTATGTGGGAGCTTACGCGTAAGGTTTACTCGTAAGAGTGAACCTTATGCGTAGGCCTCACTGTTTACGCATATCCTTAACAGGATACGCGTAGTCCCTTTGTAGAACCTTACGCGTAAAGGTTACGCGTAAGATTTCTCTTAAGCATAACATTCTACGCGTAAGGTGATCCTTATGCGTAGGAGCTCAGTTAACCTTGATTCTGAATATTTCACGCGTAAAACCTGAAACAAATTCATCATAATATCATCATTAACACATTTATTCAATCCCTTTCAGTCTAACATGAAGACTCAATCAAAACAGGTTAGGTGTAGGATATGCATACGCGTAGAAGCTTAAACCCTAGGATTCAAAAATTACGAGTATGAAATCTAGCCATAGGATTGACACCAAATCTTTTTTGGGATATCTTAGAGGGCAAATGAGTTGACTTAAACAAGTTTTAACATCAAAACCTTCATGAATCAAGAATACCTAATTCATATGAACATAAACCCTAATTCTTAATTATCACAGAATTAGTGTTTCTGGGTAAGATTTGAGCATGGTTTTGGTTAAATAAACATTTATACAACCTCATAAGAACAACTAATTGAACAAAAACACTCTAAAAAGAAAACACCCAAATTTTTGCTTAAACCCTAATTCATGAATCATTATTAAAACATTTTCTGGGTAGAAATTAATGTTGGAAATGTTTATGGTATAAGATTTTGAACATTTTAACATCATTTTAATCATTACAAACACACATTGATGATCTTGTGTTCATACATATCGTAGAACACAAGAATCATTCAAACCCAAAATCCGTAGTTGGATGTTAATGAAATAAAAAACCTATGTTTGTAAACATGTTAAGATCATAAAATCACTTACAAATCGAGGATTATAAAGCATGGATTTGAGTATTTGATTTTAGGCGTAGGATTGGTAGATGATGTAATAAATGAGAGAAGTAAATGTGATAGATAGGTAGGTAGAGGAGTTTTGTTAAAGAATAGTTTAAGCTTTTGATAACTTCAGTCCCTCCACCTTAACTATTTTCATCCACAGCCCATAGGTTCCACTTAGGTTACGTTATGAAGTATAGTTTGGAAAGAAACATGACCGACACTCCCCTTCGACTTAAGAAATAATGAAATTTTAAAATTTGAGTTCGGGAATGTCAATTAACCAGAAATGTGACCACCATTATCAAAGAAACAACCGGGATGAGATAACATGCAAGTAAAAGATTTTATGAAACAGAAAAATATATACATTCTCCTCCTCAACACTTGACCGAGAAAATATTGAATTTTGAAAGAGTAAAGTGTTGACGGAAGAATTGTACTTGCCATGTTGAAAAGGAAATATAGATAGAAGAATATTTTTGTGGTTTTAGCAGATTTTATATTTTGTTCCTCCGGAGTCAAACACCGCATACCAATCTGGTAGACCAACTCATTAAACCTAGCAGGAGCTAAGGCTTTGGTGAGAAGATCTGCCAATTGGTATTCACTACCCACAAAGTATAATTCAACGGTACCCTTTTCCACGTGCTCCTTGATGAAATGATATCGAAGATCGATGTGCTTTGATTTCGAATGTTGAACAGAGTTGAACGAGATCGCAATTGCACTTCGATTGTCGCAGTACACCGGAATTCTATCAAATACGTAACCATAGTCTTTGAGTTGTGTTGTCATCCAAATGACTTGAGCACAACACGCCGACGTGGCTACATATTTTGCTTGGTTGAGGACAGCGATGTACAGTCCTGCTTCTTCGATTGCCATGACACCAGTTTATCACCAAAAAATTGTAAAGCTCCTAAAGTTCTTTTCCGAGAATCTAAGCAACCTGGTGATCGAAAAAGCTATTAGTTCAAAACCGAATCCTTCGGATACCGATTCCCAAGTTAATGGTTCCTTGATGTATTGGAGGATTCTTTTAGCCTCGAGAGGTGTTTCTCTTGGTCTTGACTGATAATACATGGGTGCCCCGTGATATTGTGTGTGCCATGGGGTGGCAATATCACTTGTCCATGTTTGTTTAAAATTTCAAGGGTCAAACGGGTGATTGATGAACTTGTAGTCTAGAAACGTAAGTTCACCCATCATGAATTTCAAAATGTTTTTCAAGTTTTGATTATTTTAGGTGTTGACCCAAAATGATGTCAATAATTTGAAAGGTGCCCGTGATGATAAAAGTGTAGGATCAACAAACCTTATCATACCACCCGAGGGCTTGTTTGAGACCGTAGAGAGCCTTTTCGGTTTGTAGACGTGATTAGGGAACTCTGGATTAACGAATCCTTCGGGCTGGCTAACATAGACCTTTTCTTTCAGTTGTCCATTGAGAAAAGCAGTTTTGACATCCATATGAAAGGCCGTGATGTTTATGTGAGCCGCAAACGCCAAAAAAATCCGTACAGCCTCAAGACGAGCAACCAGAGCGAATGATTGTTCAAAGTCAATACCCTCTTCCTGTCTATAACCCTTATCCACCAGACATGTCTTATTTCTGATTACGATTCCTTCAGCATCCAATTTGTTTTTCCAAATCCATTTGAGACCAATGATGAAGACCCTTGTTGGTCTTTCAACCAATTCCCATACTTCAAGACGTTTAAACTGATTGAGTTCTTCTTGCATGGATTCAATCCGGTTGTCTTTGGTCATTGCATCTTTAATGTTTTTAGGTTCAGATTGGCAGACAGTGAGTGCATAAATGCAGTGTTCACCGTCTGTGTGAAGACGTTGTCTAGTTATGACTGGTTGATTCGGGTTACCAATAATGTTTTCAAGAGGATGGTCTTTCGTCCAACGATGTGTGGAAGGTTGATGTTGATATACATTCTGAAGATTGGGAGGATTCAAATGGCTTGTTGGATGATTCCGCAAGATCGAGTGTGGCAGTTTCATTAGCAAATGGGGTTAAAGAACGCATTTGGATCATAATCTGAGAAGGTGGGGGTACTTCATTGTTCGAGAAGATCATCATTAGGTTCGGCGTCGTTGGATGCGGTTTGTTCAACTGTTGTTGTAGAATCAACTGTGGTGCTCCTCAATAGTAGTTGTTGTAGCAGGTGTATCGGTATTGGATTATGATCAGTTGAGCGTGGAAACATTGGATACACCTGGAACACGTTCATCAATATCATCACTAAACAGAGGAGCAAATAGCTTTTCCATTTGACGTTGAGTTAGTTGTAAACTAGGTTCAGCTGATGATGGGGTTTGAGGGAAGTTTAAACGGTTATGACCGGGTTCCAAGCTATTATGTTCAGAAGCCATTTCTGTAAGCTCATCGAAACTTGCATGAATCGTTTCCATAATCTCCCTTGTACGACGATTCCAGATCCGGAAACCCTTAGAATTTTCACAATATCCTACAAAGACTCCAATGTCAGCTTTGGCTTTGAGCTTACCAAAATCATCACGATCATTATTCGGATAGCAAAGGGATCCAAATACATGAAAGTGTTTGAGATTCGTTTTACGGTTGTGGATAAGCTCATAAGGTGTTTTGTTTTGGCGTTTGGTAATCATTGAGCGATTCTGAGTGTAGCATGCAGTTGACACAGCTTCACCCATAAGTAATCGGAAGTTTTGTATTAATTAACATCGTTCTTGCAGCTTCCACTAACGTAATATTTCGTCTTTCAACTACTCCGTTTTGTTTTGGTGTTCGTGCAATAAATGTTTGATGCTCAATTCCCACTTTCCCATAAAATGCACGAAAAGTTTTATTCACAAATTCAGATCCTTTGTCTTTTCTGATTTGTCTGACTGTGTTCCGGAGCTGAACTTGAATTTTCATGAGAAAGGTGATGATCATCTGTGGAGCTTGATCTTTACTTCGAAGAAAATAAACCCAAGTCCATCTTGAGTAGTCATCTACAATTACCAAGATGTAGCGTTTGCCATTAATCGTCTGCACACGCATCGGGCCACACAAATCCATGTGAAAAAGATGAAGCACATGCTGTGAGCTGTGTTCCACCTTTGAAGGAAAGTGAGCACGAGTGCTTTTCCCTTGTTCACAAGCTGAGCATAGGTGATCTTTAGAATACCGAAATCTTGGGAGACCTTCAACAAGTTTGTACCGTGCAAGATTGGTTATGGTTTGAAAGTTTAAATGTGAGAGACGCATGTGCCATAGCCAAGGATTTTGTTGATGTTACCTTTGAAAGTAGACAGATGGGAGATGAAGCAATCATGTCTTGCATTGAGATTGTGTAGAGACTGGATGTGAGTTAACCAGATATAAGATCGTTTCCTTGTAGATCACGAATGAAACAAGTTTTCTCCCTAAAGGCAACTTCCAAATCTCCATCATAAAATTGACCAACTGAAAAGAGATTGTGACCGAGACCTTCCACATAATAAACTCTGCTAATGTCGATGTTACCATTGATGTAATCTCCGTAGCCCATAATAGCTGCGAAGTGACCATTCCCGAACCTGACAGTGCCAATGAACTTTGAAATAAAGTTTGATAACAGTTTGAGATTGCCTGTCATGTGCTAGGAACATCCGCTATCAACAAACCAAAGGATGATGTATCACATGCATTACACACAGCGACACGATGGAATAGAAGTAGATGTGAACCGAAGAGTTAGAGGGTTCCGATGATATAGATGAAACATACACTGTTCATGAGTTTTAGGTTCAAAGTCCTAGGGTGTTCTTTCTAAAGCTTGGCATCTCCAGAGTAGTCTTTATGTATGTCCATTTCTATTCTTCCTCTCCAGGCGTGTGAATCGGGCGTTGGGAAAAGAGGCAACTCTGTTTCGATATAGTGAATGCACATTAGGTGATAAGTTCTGTCCTAGAGGTCTATGTAAGTGGGTGTTACTATCCCTATCTTGCTTAAGTGTTACCAACTCTGCTTTTAGATCATGGATTTTGTGTAACAAATCTAGATTTTGATGAGTGAGTCCATCTGTAAAGAAGGATCATCAAGGTCTTTTGACGCTTTAGCACGAGTCTTTTTGAGTAAATCACATATGACACTATATTCCTTTTTAACTTTTAAAATTTCTTATTCATATTTTGAGATTAAGAGTTTCGGCATGCATTCTTGGGGTAGGGTAGGGCTGTCTACATTACCTCCCCCATACCCTACCTCGATTGGGTTTGTTGTTGTTGTTGTTGTTGTTGTTGTTGTTGTATTCCGATTTCACTAAAGACACATTTTATCTTCGGTTGCTCAACTTTTGGATTCAAGAGTTTTGGTATGCCTTAGCGAGTTCACGAGTATGACAATCTTTTTGACACCATTGAAGACGACATTTTGCATTTGAAAGCTCGTTTAACAATCGCTCATTTTCAACTTTTAAAGACTTGATTTGTGACACAGATCATATTCTCAACATTTTCAAGAATCAATAAATCAGAGAGATATAATCAAATGCATATGCAAAAGAATGTAATAACACAACATTATTGATATCAGCACAGATAACATCTTCCAAGAGTCGATCAACATCTTTTCAACATTTTCTTTTCGTTTAGTATTTGAAATAGGTTTCAAAACTCTTTTCATCACCAAGTTCCTTGTGAAAATCTTTCCCAATATATTGCACAATTTTCAAATTTAGAACATGGGTAAAATTCTTTTCGAAAAATATCTTTGTTGAGGCGATTGAAAATGTTTAATTTTTATTTCAGAATGAAATTCAATCTCACGTTCTAAAAGTTTGATGTCAGATAGGAAAGTGTCAAAATATCTAAGAATTTGATGAACTTTGGGTACATTGTTATTTTACTTCACTGAGTGAAGGTAAAGGACCATTAAGTTGTGCGTATTGGGTTGGGACCAACATTAGAAGACTCAGAAATAGGTGTGATAACCCAAGGTGTGTTAGAAGTATCCTTTTTCGCGTGACGAAAGTGACGGTTTTTGAATAGTTAAATGGTTTGTTATAAACAACATTTTCTAATTTTTATCGACTCTCGTCCTTACGCATCTAATTCCTCTTGACAGTTATATTCAACAACACTTATAATGGAATCATCAATTCTATGTTATGCACTGTAAACTTGAGGATTTGGTTTGAATGCTCTATTTGAAAACTTAGGTTTGTAATCAGCAAGATTTGGTCCATATCCATTTGGATTTGGTTTGAAAGTAAACTTTTGAATCGTTGTGATTGATTCACCATGTTTATAAACAACATTTTGAAACTCTTTGATTTTGTTTTGTAAGTCGACAATTTCCTCAAGATAGTCATCTATTCATTTCGTTGAATGCTTTTTGTACTCGGAGAACTGTTTTCGACAAGTTAACAACTCAGACTTGGCTCTTTGAGTTTCCAAAGTGAGAGCGTTAAGTTGTTGTTTATGATCATATTTCAGTTGTTCTATTTGAGACAACAAAGCATTCTTTGATGCGACTAGATCACGTATCTGTTTTTCTAATGATTTTTCGTTTTGGTAAGATTTAGCAAAAGCGACTTCAAAACCTTTTTCACGTTTTTCTTGAGTTTGAAACCGTTGAGTGGTTTTAAGAATTCAATATCCCTAGTTAACGATGCATTTTTATTTTTTAATTGCTAATTGAGTTCACAACATTTTTCCATTCGGGATTGTTGGTCATTAAGTAAGAGGTCATGAGCTGGATTAGGCAAAGATCGTTCACGTGTTCAACGTTGAGTCGTCAACATGATCATTATTTCGATCCTCAAGTATAACCACGCGGAGTCAACTTGATTATCAATGGTAACCGTGAGGTCATCTTGATCGTCAAATGTAACCTACTGGGATCTAGTTGAGTATCATCAGAATGAGATGTGGATGGCTCATATTGAACATTCGAGCCTCGCGGATTCAGATGTTGGCTGAGATATTATATCGATGAATATGGTTTGATCCGGTACACGAGACAAGCCGTCGGTCATACACTGCCTTGTGTCACTCATGTGTAGTTCGTGCATGTTTGCCATCAACATAACTGCTGCATTAGCCTGCAAGTCCTCCATATCATCATCGAATCCACATTTGCCATGAAGCTCGTTCCTTGTTGGTAAGAGTTCCACCAGCCTTCATCCTTAAGAGCCAAGAGTAAAGCCTTTTGTGATAAGTGCCTCTTGTCCTCGGCTTTTAGGCATGCATTAGCCGGATGACCTTTCTCACTGTTATAGCAACGAAGACCATTAATCCCATTCAGCATTACCGTTCAACCACTTGAACTATATGTTGTTGTGGAGCACCCATGTTATTCCTTCCCATTGGATTAAATCCTTGACCACCGCCATCTGACCTAACATTACCTCGATTATGAACTTCAACACGTCCATTGTTAACAACAGGCTGATTCCTTGTGTTTGATGAGGTACGAATGCGATTGTTGGATTTGTTTGAGTATCGGCCTAAGGCTCTAGCAATCATGACAAACCCTTGCTGCAATGCATCGAAAGCTTCTGTATCCTCATTAGATTCACTGTAAAGTGCTTGATCATTGTTGTTGTTGTATGGAACCAATTGAGTTTCTTGAGATTGGTGCTGTGACGGATCATAAGGTGTTATCTTAGTTGATGGTTGAGCAGCGGGTTATGGAGGATTTGTGAATACAGTTTGTAAGGTCGGGAATTGAGGATAACAAGCTTGAGCCCACAAAGCTAGTTGTTGATTATCCAGAAGTGAAGGTGAAACAGTTTGTCCACGGATAACCCTTTCTTTGTCAACTTCTTTTTGATGAGGCTTCAAATAGTCGTACAACAATCCATAACTAGCATGATGAAGATTCTTCGCTTCACGGATGAAAATGACATATTTTTCCCAATCAGGACCAAGACTACTCAAGAACTTAGTGTTGACTGCAATTCTTGGAATAATTATGTTATGTTTGTCCAAGTCATTGATGATGTCTGAAAATCGATGATGATATGACTCTAATGTCTCCCCTGGTTCAATCATGAAGTGTTCATAAGCCAAGTAGATTTTGGATTCCATGTCTTCTTGATTGAGTTCAGTGCCTTCCATGAGAAGATGAATATGTTCCCACATTGCTTTAGCAGTCTTTTGAGCATCAACACTTCGAAGGATCGGATTGGGTAATCCCAAAAGGATGTATTGCATTGCTAGCTCATCGGATTCAAAATGTAGAAGTTCATCAGCAGTGAGGTCAGTAAGACTTGCAATGTTGGTGACATCACCTCTTGGTGGATTAGCATTTGGATCTCTGGGTGTAATGACAGTAGGCATCTGAAACGGACCTTCCAGGATGACCTTCTTTAAGAACTTTCCATGTGGCTTCTTTAGATCACAAAACTTAAAGAACCTAACCACCCATTGATCGTAGTTTCCGGGAGTGAGCATTAGAGGTCTATCAAGTGATCCAGCCTCATGAATGGATTGTTGGCTACTCAAAGCTTCACACATCTTTGCAAACCAAGACAGTTCCTTCATGGTATTCCTGGATGGATGTTGATTATGAAAGTTTGTGTAAAGTTGTACTTGAATACTAGGTGATGGTTGAATCATTTGTGGTTGAATTGCTCCTTGAGGAAATTGTTGTTGAACTTGTTGTTGTTGTTGTTGTTGAATTTGTTGATAAAATTATTGTTGTTGATTGAGTTGTTGTTGTTGTTGTTGTTGAGGATACACATGAGGGAAGTAGTTAGAGTATGGTGGTTGAGACATCTTGAAACTTGTGTTGTAAAATGGATCTTTGTAGTCGAGTGAAACTTTGTTGATGAAGAATCCTTAAGCTTAGAAATCAAGCTTAGGAAAAGAAAAAACTTTAGGCGTAAAATCACCAACTTACGCGTAAGAAGTAATCTTACGCGTATGATTAGCTTACGCGTAGGGTTAAGGAACCTTAGCTTATGCATAAAGCAAAAGCTTAGTAGTAGAATGCTTAGGCGTAAGATTTGCTTATGCGTAAGACAAGGCTTAGGCGTAAGTAAATGCTTATGCGTAAAGGATTCTAAGCGTAAGTTATTGCTTAGGCGTAAAAACTAGGGTTTTGCCCAAAAATCCTTTACACTTATTTCAGTGTAAAAGATATCCAAAGTCGAAGTGATTTCAGGCTTATCCAAGCAAGAAAACACTGAGTAAACCAAGAACACTGAAGTTCAAACTTTGTAATGCTTACGCGTAACAACTAGGGTTTTGTTACGCGTAGGTTTTGCCAAAACTGAGATTTCTGTCCAAAAGTGTTTCTAAACCCGATTTTTATGATGAAACAGCTTCAATATCACCAAAATAACACAAAAGTGTGAAACTTGATGATCAAACACACGTTATCACCTTACGCGTAGAACAAGCTACACGATTTAAACCAAGCTTAAAAACAATGAAATACACGTAAAGTTTCAAAATTTTTGCCAAAAACTTAAATTTTAACACCTAATAACCTTGAAAGTACAAGAATCTTGGATTTGAAAGTGAAAAAAATGATTTTTTATGCGTTTGAAGGTTTTAAACCCGAGACTTACGCGTATAACGTATAACTTCAAAAACAAAATCGTTTTCACCCCAACTATTTGGCGATTGATACCACTGTTAGGTTCCCATATTTTTAACACAAGCATCAATATAAGAAATAATAGAAGAAGTGAAGGCGGATGAACACACACACACTTATGCGTAGGAATTGAAAGAAAGATTAAGCATATGATAAATGTGAAAGTGAACAACCAACCATCTAAGGATGGTTTACATGAGGTATTTATAGGAGGGAACTAGGGCAACACACCAAGTTCCCATCCTTTCCTTATTAGGCTTGGGCCTATGCTTATGGGCCTTCTACATAATCCTAAGCATAATAACAAACATAAAGGCCTAATTAAGCTAACTATTACATATTAATTACTAACACTTGTAATCTAGTTTAGGAGTGATTCCAACAGTTATCATTATACTTATCTTGTAAAGGACTCCTTGTGCTATAAAAGGAGATCCTAGGTCATTGTTTAAGATACACGAAAGAACTCACGTATGCTTCAAGGTGTAACCCTAGTGATAAGCAAGATCACTCGTATTATTCTTAATAATATTGGAGCTTTGTGTTATACTGTTCTTACATACATTACATCATATAATACATCTTCTAAGTATTACTAAGTATATTCCGCGTACTTATTAATATAATTTAAAGTATCACTAGCACAAGGTGTGTGTTTAGATCCATCAAAAACATTGCTATTACCCATATTTTCAATATTTGATTCAATGATTTCAGTTGATTGTACTTTGTCGCGAATCTTTTGCCCATCAATCTCATCGTATAATTTTAATACCTCTGATATGTTCGATTCCTTGGAGGGACTGGCCTGTTGTGGTGAAGAGACCTTTAGAGAGACCATTGGTGAAATGCTAACCATAAAGATGGTCTGGGCAGTTGGTTCATCATCAACATCTTAGTCAAATGCATCACAGTCTGCAACTTGAAATGCATTGGGATTGTTCTGACCATACCCTGCACTGGCTATTCATCCACATCAGCATCATAAGTTTTGGCATTTCCCTCAGCAAGGAATAGCAATTCTTCCTCATTCAACACAGCTCCACTATCTTGAGCTTGCACCAGTAGCATTTTGTCCCTCAAGTACTCTGCATTTTGTAGACGTTTTGGAAGAGTGCAGTTCCTTGCTATGTGTCCTTCTCCACCATAGTTGTAGCACTTGATTGGCTTTCCTTGTCCCTGGGCCAGCTTCCTTCCACGATTCTGATTACCCACATATCCTCCACCTATACCAGCATTCCCATAACCAGCACCAACCCCAACATTTCCTTGCTCATTATGTGGAAGATAAGCATTCTGCCTTCCCTGCACGTTTTGCATAACTACCCTTCCATCCTTAATGTTAGGAATTAGAAATTTCAGGTATTAAAGAGTCGGTCACCTCAAGTATATATATTCGTTAGCAAGCTCGTAGTCGTAGTTATTTTATGTTAAGTATTATTTAGTTATGTAACACCGTGGAGGACGGACGGGTCTTTACCCACTGTATGCCTGATCCACAGCCCGTTGTGTGGCGTTTTCTTGTAAGACTATAAATACTCTCTACCTTCCAAGGTAGAGAGTTGGAGCTCATAATAAGATTTTTCTTTCTCTCACTAAGTTCCCTAAACCTCTAACTTTCTCTCTCTAAAACCTTCTGGTACGCCACTTGTGATTATGGTTTAGTGTATTTGTGAAATCCAATTTGTTACAATTGGTATCAAGAGCCATGGTTAGATCATCTCTTACATATCTTTGGATTTCTAGTGGTTTTTAGGTGGTTTTGAGTTTGAAAAAGTTTAGTGGTTTTTGCATCATTTGGTTGATTTCTAGTGTTAAAGTTTGGATTTTGATTGTACTTTTGTGTTTAGAATCATCACAAGTGTTTAGGTTTTGATTTAGAAGGCTTGAATCATCGTGGTTGGATTATTTTTGGATTGAAAAGTGGTGTTTATGTGTTTTTCATGCTAGCGACTTGAGCCACGGATAAGTGTTCTTGCTAGCGACTTGCTTTGTTATTTGGTAGCGATTTGTTGTTAAAGGAGTTAGCGAGTTGGGTTAGCGACTTGTCTATTGAGACAAGCCGACAAAAAGTAAAATTAGTGGATTCTCCACTACGAGTAGCGACTTGGTGTAAGTTAGCGACTTGTACTTTATATTGTTAGTGATTTGGTGTTAGCGAGTTGGTACCTAGCGTGCTGCTATTTAGCGACTTGACAAATTAGCGACTTAGTTCTTAGCGACTTGCTGTCAAAATTTTGCTAGCGACTTGGATTGTAACGAGTTGTTATATAGAGACTTGGCACTTAGCGACTTGGGTGATATCCTTTGAATACGGTTTTCTCTTGATTTAGTAAAATCCCGTGAAAGAATCTATTTCCCGGTTTAATCATAGAGTTATAAAATCCCATTTAATCTGTCATCATGTCTACCAACGTTCCTACAATCATCTCCACTGTTGCAGAGGATGTTCAAGTCATTTGTTCGATACTCGTCCACCCATGCTTGAGCGGACTACGACTCTTGGGCTCAAAGAATCGATTATCTGTCTTGGAAAGGAAAATGGGGTCAACATTCTCAAATCGATTGATGAAGGACCATATCGGGTTGAGACTACTAGAGACATAATTGATACAACTGAAGATGGTACATTGATTTACGGAGTGGACAGACCAAAGATATATGATGAGCTCAATGATAAGGAGAAGAAGAGATTCGATGCAGATATCGGGGCTTCTAACATCATATTGCAAGGTCTTCCAAAAGACATATACAAGCTTATCAACCACAACACTGAAGCAAAGGCTGTATGGGATAATGTTAAGATGCTTCTCTCAGGGTCTGAATTAACTATGGAAGACAGAGAATCTCAACTCTATGATGAATTTGAGCACTTCAAGATGAAACCAGATGAGAGTGTCTATGAGTACTATGTGAGATTCCATAGCTGGTGAATGACATGAGGAACATCAGAATGACCATGCCTAACATTCAATTGAACTCAAAGTTTGTAAACAACATGAATCCCGAATGGCACAAGTTTGTCACTTCGGTGAAGCTCACTAAAGGATTGAAGAATACAAACTATGAGCAACTCTATGCCTTCCTTCTTCGGAATGAGAGACATGCCATGTTTGAAAAGAGGATTCTTGAACAATTCAAAACAAATCCGGGAGAGACAAGCTCATCAAATGATTCAAATGCCTTCTATTCAAACATTGGGATTACCACTAAAGCTTCACAAGTTATACCCATGGGTGATGGAACTCACAAACTCATTCCCGATCCAATGTTCAAACAAGTGATGTTCATGCACACGTGGTAACTTCATTAATCAACTGCTCTCCGATTAGTCAAAACATGAACTCTCTCCCACACACCAACAATAACCTCGGAACAGCATCTAATCCACACAATCAAGCCCTTGTCGAGACGGGAAGGTTATGTACAACCGTTCAAGAAAGGCGGTATGAACAAGGAAGAGGTGGAGTTGGTAGAGGATATGTGGCAAATCAGAATAGGGAAAGAAATGGAAATCAAGGTCAAGTTAAGACGATCAAGTGTTACAACTGTGGAGGTGAGGGACACATTGCTAGAAACTCGCACATCTCAAAGCGTCCACAAAATGCGAATACTTCAGGGATAAGATGCTGCTTGTGCAAGCTCAAGACAATGGTGCTGCTTTGGATGAAGAGGAGTTGTTGTTTCTCGCTGAGGGCAATGCCAAGACCTATGATGCAAATGTGGATGAGCGAGCCAATTGGAGATAGGCCATAATCATCAGAATGCCTTTCAAGTAGTGATGTGATGCATACGACTCTGATGTTGATGATGGACCTACTACACAAGAAATTTTCATGGCTAGCATTTCTCCAATGGTCTCTCCTAAGGTCTCATCTTCACCACAAGCTGGTCCATCCAAAGACAAACTCATTTCTGAGGTACTAAAACTATCTGATGATGCTGATATGGAAAAGATGCATGACAAAGTACAATCAACTGAAACTATTGAGTCAAATATTGAGAATATGGGTAATATCAATGTTGTCCCATATGATCAATATGTGAAACAAAGTGAAAGTGAAGTTGTACCAAGTGATGCATCTTCTGCAGTCAACGATGACTATGTTTTTGATGAATACACCACATGTGCCTCTGATGATTCTGTTATCTCTGAACTGAATGCCTATAAAGAACGTGTTGCTATTTATGAACAACGTGCTAAATTTGAGTTGACCTCCCGTGAGCAGGAAATGGATGACCAAATGCGTACAACTATTACAAAAAGTAGGTTTAGAGAAGAAGTATTAAAACAAGAGTTAAACTCCTTACAAGAAAATCTTTCGAAAACTGCTAAGCAAAAACAAGAACTTCAAGAAAATGTTAAAATGCTTAAGCAAGAATTTAGCATTAAGGAATCAAAACTTTTGAATGATTTTTCTAATCTAAAAACCTTGAAAAACAAGCTTGAAAATAAGTTGTACGCACAAGGAAATACCATTCAGACTGCTCACTTAATCACTAAGCATAGAGTTTTGAGTGATAAGCATAGTACTCCCCTTGTTGAGGAACCAAATCCAGAAGTTGTTAAAAAGGCTAGAGCTGCCCATAAGGTTATTTATGATGGCAATGGAATTCTTAAGCCTAGACAGAAACCTAGTTGTGCTGAGTGCACTGAGGAAGATAAGAAATCAGATGAAGTCACTAGGGAAAAGATGAACAAGAAACTAGATGATCCTAAATGTAAAGAGAAGAAAATAAATATCACACCCCATGATTACAAGAAGTAGAATTGGATTTCCTTGAACAAGTTTAAGCCTCAGACATTGTTAACACCCGAACAAGTGTTTTGGAAAAAGGATTTAGAAAAGCAAAAAGCAGAGAATCTTGTTGTAACAACCCCCCCCCCTTTAGGAAAATGCCTTCAGCGACCGTGTATCCTCCCAATACACCAATGCATTTAGTTCCTAGGACTATTGCCACTAAAAGCAAGACCTTAATCAGTCAATATGTTATTCTTCAACTATTTGTCGATTTTGAGAAAACTTGTAAGAAAAGGATCACACCCACTGGGATAACTGAAGGGGAAAGGGGTTTTGAACAAACAAAAGAATGCTATCTAACGGAGGTCATGCCTTTCTTCAAACTACTAAAAGATCATTTTGAGAGTCTTAAAAGGGGATAAATTCAGATATTAAAGGAATGGAAAAGGAATTTGATGCAATGATAGTTGAGGTTAGTGACTATGAGCGAGCATTAAAATATAATGAGATTGAGAGGAAGAACTTGCATACCTTGAATGAGAATCTTATTTCGGAATGTATTGCTCAAGATGTGTTTTACACTGCTACAAATTGCTCCATTAATGCTTCTCAATTTCATGAATTATCTGTTGCTCTGAAAGTCTCTCATGATCGTGTCATTGAGCTTGAAAAGATTAATTCGAAACTTAATGAGAAAATTGATCGGGATGATCACGATAATTTGGTAAAGCATCTTTCTAAACTAGAAGTTGAACATTTTGATTTACAACTAAAATATCAACATCTAAAAGAAAATGTAAAAACCTCAAATATCAAGACATCCTTGGATGCTCCTGAATTTGATGCAGTTTTTGAAATTAGCAAACGTGATGAACATATTCGAGCTCATTGTAACACGATCAAAAAATTAAAAGCCCAAATCGCTCAATTGAAGGGTGAAAAGAACAATGTGAATGGATCCCAAATGCCTCCTCCTTTAGATTCTCAGTACTCTCAAAATTTTCATCTTCAAAACTTAGTTAATGCCTTACAAAAGGAAAACGAGAGTTTTCTAGAAGAAAATGAAAAGTTAAACGACACTTTAAAGAGTTATATGATTCAATGAAAGTCACCCGTGACCAAAACAACGAAAAATAACGTCTTTACAAAAGGAAAATGAGAATCGAGAAGTCGGGAAATGGGAAGCTGCCACTTGTTTTCAATAAGAATGTTGTCTCAAAGTCACCCTTAGACTGCAAATACACTGTGATAATTAAATATATTCCTCCTCATCTTAGGAATAATGAACATGCTTTTCATGACTCCTGTGCTTACCTTAAGGATAGTCTAGAATGTCTCGGTGAGATTGTCGAAGAGGATTTCATTAACAAACCTCTTGATAGAGAAATTAGGGTTGCTTGCCTCCAGGCCAAACGATCTCAAGAGCTGCTAGAATGTGTAATTGCAACATGTCCTTAATCCTTATCCTTAGGTGCAAAAGGCAAAGCTGTGATGCCTTGTTCTATGCCTAGTGCCGAGCATTCAAATCATTCTAGGCCCAGTTTTAAGAAAGTGTACATCAATGTGTCGTCTAGTAATACAGATCCTTGCACGTCTAGTTCAGGAATGCAAAAAGTAGATCAACCAACTAATGTTCCCATAATTCCCTCTACAGGAGTAATCAGTGACATTAAAGCGAGAAGGTCAAAGTCTCAAGACAATACAAGGAATGATAGGACCTCGCAAGCTAAAATGTGCATTGGAAGAGAGTAGAAGACCAACCTAGGAACTTTAAGTTTGAGTTGAATAAAGCGAATCGTGTTGATTCTAATTGCAAACCTTGTAATGATGTCTTGAATTACATTTGCTAATCATGAATGTGGTGTGAATGCTTTGTCTAATTTTGTCAAATGCCCAGTTAAAATTGTTAAGGCTAATAATCGTGCAAAGAAAGCTAAAAGGCAAAGACGAAAGATTGTTAGAAAACAATAGAAACCCACAGGAAGAACATTTATAAAGATAGGTTATTATTGGATACCTTTTGGCCATAAGAATAATCGGTTTTGCCCTCAAACTACTAAGACTATGCCCACTAGAAAATGGATGCCTATTGGTAGAACTATTCCCTTAAGAAGTGAACATACTTTGAATAGGTCAAATACTGAGACACCCGCATTGCATCCATTCCCAATGATTCCATTGCTTCTACTTCTGATATGGATGTTTCTATTTCGGATGTGGGTGTTCCAATTACTGTTACTAACCAAGTGGAACCCATTCTTGCATGGGGATCCCAATTATCCGATTATCCATTCTTTCTGTGTTCAACTGCAGATCGTTCAAATCGTTACGTGGTACCTGGACTCAGGATATTCCAAGCATATGACTGGAGACCGGTCACGGCTCATGAACTTCGTGAGAAAATTCATCGGGACAATTAGATTCGGGAATGATCATTTCGGTGCAATTATGGGTTATGGAGATTATGTTGTTGGTAAAAGTGTTATCTCCAAGGTATATTATGTGGAAGGTCTTGGTCATAACTTGTTCTCTGTTGGTCAATTCTGGATTCGATCTAGAAGTAGCTTGAGAAAACATACATGTTTCGTTAGAGAACTTGATGGTAAGGAAATTCTAAGAGGAACACGTGGTTCAAACCTATACACCATCTCTATCGAAGATATGATGAAGTCTTCTCCAATTTTCTTGTTGTCAAAGGCTTCAAAAACAAAGTCATGGTTATGGCATCGTCGTCTCAATCACTTGAACTTCGGCACCATCAATGATCTTTCCAGAAAGGACTTAGTTGTAAGTTTACCTAGACTTAAGTATGAAAAGGATCATCTTTGTTCAGCATGCCAATTGGGAAAAATCTAGAAGTATGCCCATAAACACAAACCCACAAACTCAGTCTCAGAAGTTCTTCATACAATTCACATGGACTTATGTGGACCCATGAGAGTGCAGAATATCTTTGGAAAGAAATATGTGTTAGTTGTGGTTGATGATTTCTCTAGATTCACTTGGGTAAAGTTCTTAAGGTCAAAGGATGAAACTCCAGATATCATCATCAAACTCATCAAACAGCTGTAGGTTCGTCTTAACAAAACGGTCAGAATCATTCGAACAAACAATGGAACTGAGTTTGTTAACAAACAACTTAGTGAGTTTTATGAAAGTATTGGAATCAGTCATCAAAGAAGTGTTCCTCGAACTCCTCAACAGAACGGTGTAGTTGAAAGACGAAATCGAACTCTTGTGGAAGCCGCAAGGACAATGCTGATTTACTCAAAGGTTCCAATGTTTCTCTGGGGTGAAGCCATCGCCACTGCATGCTACACCCAAAATCGATCTCTGATTCACACTGCTCATGGAAAAACTCCATATGAACTTGTTCACAACAGAAAACCTAATCTCTCATTCCTTCGTGAAAAAACTCCATATGAACTTGTTCACAATAGAAAACCTAATCTCTCATTCCTTCGTGTGTTTGGTGCATTGTGTTATCCAACTAATGAGGGCCAAGATTTAGGCAAACTTAAAGCTAAAGCAGACATTGGAGTATTTGTAGGATATGCACCTAATAGAAAAGGATACCGAATCTACAACAAGAGAACCCGAAACATCATGGAAACAATTCACGTTACGTTTGATGAGCTGACCGGTCAAATGGCTCCTGGACATTCTAGTTCTGGACCCGCACTTTAAAACAGTCCCATTGGTTCATCTCTTGTACCAAACTCCTCTTCAACAACTCCATATGTACCTCCATCAGAAGATGATTTAAAGAAACTGTTTGATCCAATGTTTGATGAACAATTCGAGCCAAGTAACAATGATATGTCAACAGAGACTGCTTCTATCCCTATCAATGATATTAACCCCTTAACTTCTATGTCATTAAGCCAAAAAGCGCCTGCTGCTGACCAATCTGTTTCATCAACAAATCTTCAATCATCAAGTGTACATCATGGAAATGCTTCTGATTCACAAGATGAAGTCAATCCCTTTGCTACTCCCGAAGATGCTCCATTTGAAAACATATTTGCTCCTGAATCATCATCAGAACCATCTACTTCAGGAGACATCAACTCTGCTACTTTAGTTCCTCAACAACAGCCACATGAACACCTCAGAAAATGGACTCACGATCATCCATTAGACAACATCATTGGAAATCCCTCTCGTCCCGTATCCACACGGAAACAACTTGAAACAGATGCCTTATGGTGCTTCTTCAACTCCATACTCTCTAAGATCGAACCAAAAGATGTTAAATCCGCCATGAATGAAGACAACTGGTTCAATGCCATGCAAGAAGAAATTCATGAGTTTGATCGACTTGATGTATGGGAATTAGTACCGGCTCCAGATTGTGCTATGATCATTGCTCTAAAATGGATCTTCAAAGTGAAACTTGATGAGCATGGTGATGTGTTAAAGAACAAGGCTCGATTGGTTGCTAAAGGATACCGTCAAGAGGAGGGTATTGACTTTGAAGAATCTTTTGCTCCAGTTGCTCGAATCGAGGCAATCAGAATATTCTTGGCTAATCTTTGCAAGTAAGAACATGGTAGTCTATCGGATGATGTAAAGGCGGCGTTTCGAACGGAGATCTAAAGAAGTCGTCTACGTCAGCCACCTGAAGGCTTTGTGAATCCAGAGCATCCTACTCACGTTTATCGTTTGAAGAAGGCTCTTTATGGTTTAAAGCAAGCTCCAGGGGCATGGTATGATACGCTATCAAATTTTCTTCTCTACCGGCCAGCAAAGGAGCAGATTGATCCAACATTGTACACCAGAAAGTCAGGCAAACATTTAATTCACGTTCAAATATATGTTGATGATATTATTTTTGCCTCGACCGACCCCAATGAATGTGATCGTTTTCAAATGAAATGGGTTCCAAATTTCAAATGTCAATGATGGGACAAATGTCATTTTTCTTGGGATTACAAATTTCACAAAGTCCCGGAGGCATTTTCATAAATCAATCTAAATATACAAATGAGATTTTAAAGAAATTTGGATTTGATTCAAGTGACCCCGTTCACACTCCTATGATTGAACGAACCAAGCTTGATGAGGACCACTCAGGGATCATGGTAGACCAAACGAAATATCGTAGCATGATCGGATCCCTGATGTACCTCACAGCCAGTAGACCTGATATTACTGTTCATTTGTATGCATGTGTGCTAGAAACCAGGCTAAGCCTACCAAAAAGAACCTTGAAGCGGTTAAACGGGTCTTTCGGTACCTCCAAGGAACCATCAACATGGGACTTTGGTACCGGAAGGACACCGGTATGTCACTAACGACATATGCAGATGAGATCATGCGGGATGTCAAGATACTCGTCGAAGTACGTGCGGAGGTGCTCAATTTTTGGGTGATAAGCTTGTGAGCTAGTCTTCAAAGAAGCAAATGAGTACTTCTATTTCCTCTATAGAGGCAGAATACATAGCCATGTCATCTTGTTGTGCTCAAATCCTTTGGATGAGATCCCAATTATCGGACTATGGCTTTGAATTCAACAAAATCCCTCTGTACTGTGATAATAAAAGTGCTATTGCTCTCTCATGCAACAATTTTCAACACTCAAGAGCATAGCATATCGACATTCGACATCATTTCATCAGGGGACAAGTGGAAAAAGGTGTGGTAGAACTCTATTTTGTGAGGTCTGAATACCAGTTAGCAAACATCTTCACCAAAGCTCTTCCAAGAGAACGTTTTGAGTTTATTCTTCCACGACTTGGCTTGAAAAGCCTTCAACCAGAAACACTCAAACGTCTTCAGGAGGAAGACGAGGAGTAAAGGTCTTTTTTCATCTATCTCTTGTAAATATTTATTCGAAAAACAAAATACAAAATTATAAATCTTCAAAAAAAAAAAAAAAAACTTGAAAATTCCAAAAAATATATATATTGTCTTTTTATCATATTTTTCTCGATTCGAAAAATATCTACGGTTTTTGTGCTGTCATTCAAAGAATGACACGGGACTTTAGATGTTGTTCGAATGCTCAAAAAAAAAATTTTGGGAGAAAGTAAAACAATGGCTTATTGTCATTTCAGGCAATAGCCCGCTCTTTAATGTAAGAACAGAGCCATGCTTTAAATTGGTTTTCAAATCTCATGCTCTGATTCTATAAAACAATCACCTACTATCTAATGAAAAATAATTGCTTTGAAAATTAACTCGGACTTAATTTTTGAAAATCATCTGTACTTAACAGTTGTCAAAAATATCTATCTCTCAATCAACAACTTATATCATTGATTGAGGGGGAGAATGATTATTCAAATTAAATAAAAAAGTGTATTTTTCAAACAATGGTACCAGACCTTGGTTACTAGTATGTTTTCAAAAGATAATCATGCATGTTTAATCAATGGAGTTTAAAGTCTCATAATTCGATCCTTATCGGTTAAAACGCGTTTTCATAATCTAGTCACAATTCTCCTTAAAAAGCTTTCAAAATCAATTTAAATCTACAGAGATCACAAATCTTAATGATTTGATAATTGTGATCGGGGGAGAATTTGTGATTTAAATTAGATTTAAACTGATGATTCGGCAAATGGTTTGCAAATGGTTTTATAAGGATGTACAAGTTATCCTCCCCGCATGTGACAAACAATTTCAAATTTTCCATGCACATGTTGAGGGGGAGCATCTATCTTAAAACATAAAGACTTGAAACGTGATCAATGTGCAGGTTCCCTCTTGTATGTGCAATAACTCTTTCAAACCTCGAGGCACATATTGAGGGGGAGCAAAATTTCGAAAACCTCATCCTTCCTCAAAATGATGTATTTAATCAAATGGATTGGGAAGTGATGATGATATCTTTTAGAAATTGGAAATCAAAGAAGTTGATTCTTTCTCTTGCCTCCGTGTGCTAAACGATTTCAAATACATGATGCACATGTTGAGGGGGAGCTCTCTTTCTAAAAATATCAAAAACTATTCAGGTGCAAAATTCTTTGATAAAATATCACAAGCATCTGGATTGATTTTTCAAATGGTTTTCAATTGGTTCCAATGGCAGATGAACAATACCAAATAGACCGACCAACTTTACTTTATGTATGGTGATATAAGGATGATAAGGTTACGTATTTGTTCCCATGATCCGCGAGAACCGGAGGGATCTACCCAGGGACTATCAACTAGTTAGTGTAGAGTTCTTAGGTATGATGATAAAAGGAGAAAAATGAGATATGGGAAGAGTGCGGACTGAGACTAAGCTAGTACTGGAATAAACCCAACAAGGTTCTAGTTATGAAGTCTCGGTAAGCAAGAAGGGGTTGAAGAATGAATAAGAATTGAATGTGAAAAGGGTGAAAACAAATAGCCCTCCATTTATTCAACCTTAGGGCAGAATCCGGGTTCAATTCATATACTACTGATGGCAACATCGGTATTGAAGACAAGACGTCATGGACCCAGTGGCACGCCGCACTTAACTTCCTAAACTACTCAAGTTCCTCTTAAAAGGACTTGTTTCATTCTCACGGGGAACCGACATTATCTATCGACTTTATCTTAGAGATTGTTGATATTGAAGAAGGAGACCCTCTCCCTAGTCTCCGTTACAGGATCCAAATATGCACAAATTGAGTCTAAAGACACGAGATCATCAATAAATCTCATTAGGACACGTTCAATGAAGACTCTCTGTTTCACACAATGTGGAAAGAGAGATTATATCTTGATTCCTTCGCAGTATCCTTGTGGTATTTCCAGAACATCTGAGTGATATGCAATCATATTCACAATGAAGATGGAAAGCCTTCTGGAGCCAACATCAAACAAGCTCCTAGTGGGTGGCATGTGAGATCTATTATATAGATCAACCATGTGACAACTGAACAGAAACAATGGGGCGATTCAATCTATTGAATCAATCCTGGTTCAGGTTATGGATTGACGGATACCTTTGAAAAACCGGTCGTTATGCTCAAAAACTCTTTTCTCTAGCACATCGACCGTGTATGAATATTTCAAATTAAAAGGTGTTTATGATTGATAATTGATTTTCATTAAAACCTTCGTTGTATTGCAAAAACAATTTCTATTCAGCAATACGCGATTGTTTTCAAATATCTTTTCATCAATCGTGAATCTCTATTTGGTTCACTCACTCCGTGTTGACTTCTTTGAGACGTTCGGTTTGAGAACAGCTAGAGCATGCGAAACCACATCAAGGAAATTCTTGAATTATACGATCACAGGCGAGTACTTGTATCGACCAGCGAGGAACCGTGGGCGTGTCCCTCAATTCGACGAAAGTGGTCAAAGACACTCTCGTGCACTTTATTGCTAACTGTTGTTTGTAGGTACGCCCGACGTTTGCAAATCAGAATGGAGCGGTTAATCCATTGCCGCATGCTCACACATCACATTCATGTCCAAAGAAATCATGGTTAGTGCATCAATGACTCTGATATTATCACTCCATGCTTCTGCTGCTGCTAATATCATGAATCAACTAAAGCTTCCGCTACTCTGATAAGAAGAAATCATGATCAGGAATGTGAGCATGTCGGTCCAAATGTCACAACATCACATAATATCAACACCACAAAAGAAGAGTCAAATATTTAATGTGGCTGATGATCTCAAAGGTGGCTCAAATCTCATTATCACGTGGATCAGTAAAAGACCTCCACTTGGATTAACCAAACATGCAATGTGAAGAATCTATGTCTACGAGCTACAGAGCAAAGTACTACATCAAGAGTGCAAGAACAATTTATAATGTAATATCTGTTTGTATTCAATGTAAGTTTAATGTGTGTTTGAGGTGACCTCCTTTAGGGGAAGATTGTTAGGAATTAGAAATTCCAGGTATTAAAGAGTCGATCACCTCAAGTATATATATTCGTTAGAAAGCTCGTAGTCGTAGTTATTTTATGTTAAGTAGTATTTAGTTATGTAACACCGTGGAGGACGGACGGGTCTTTACCCACTATATGCCTGATCCACAGCCCGTTGTGTGGCATTTTATTGTAAGACTATAAATACTCTCTATGAGAGAAAGAAAAATCTTATTATGAGAGAAAGAAAAATCTTATTATGAGAGTATTTATAGTCTTACAATAAAATGCCACACAACGGGCTGTGGATCAGGCATATAGTAAAGACAAATAATCTCCGTCATAATTGGTGTTCTGTTACATAAATTGAATATTCTTGTCATTTTGATATTCTACTTCACAAGCTTAACATTAAAATAAAGTCTACGACTACGAGCTTTCTAACATTGAACGCCTACATATACTTGAAATGGTGAAGTATAATGTTTGAGGCCGACTCTTTCTTTTCTCTCTTTAACTACAGGATTTTATAAATCCTAACATGGGGTAATTACTCAACCGATGTAGAAGAGATAATTATAATACAGGTTTCAAACAAATGTTATCCTAATGCCTCTTATTATTTAGTTAATCCTAGCCACACAAGTGTACTCTCACTAGAAATCTCGGAATGCATCACAAAACAAGTTCTAGAATCTATTATACTTCCGGTACACTCACTAAGTATTAAAGATGAATGCTTTTATTCCTAAAGATCTAGGGGCGAACCTCACATTTTTGGGGTGGAATTTGAGTGGTATACGGTTTTTGTGCTAGTCATATAATTCCTATCCATGAGACGCTTTATTAAGACTAAAGTTTAGCTCGTAAATTTCATAAAAAATTTTAAATTTGGTGCTAAAATTTCCCTAAAAAATATTTCTTATGGTTTATTACACAAATTACCAAGGACAAGACAAATAATCAAGTGAGTGAATAGTTTCTAAGTTCCCGTTTTATTCTCCCTCCATACACTTAAACTAAAAATTGTCCCCAATGTTCCCCAAAAGTATCAAAGTTATGATAAAGGAAGGTAAGTAAAAGAGAAAGAAACTAATACTCCCCTGATTAGCTCGGTAGCATATGTGTAAAGTTGCGGTTAAATCCTCCTCCAAGAAGAATGCATAAGTAATAAGCTTCATCCGATATGTGTTTCTTCTTCTTGTCCAATATAACCTGCATACTTATAAGAAAACAAATGAAACCTTCGCGTAAAATCGGCTGTAAAACTATATATGACACACAACTACACTAGAAAGCAAGTAAGATATAATGCTTGTGGAATGGATGTTTGCAGTTTTTCTGGAAAATTAAGAATTAGGAATTTCCAAAAATTACAAATTACACAGAAAACGAAACTGATATTATGTTTCTACATTGCCTGACGTTGTCATTTGTTAATCATGACGCCATTAGGTTGTCCTGACAAAAAGTGTTCTGCTGCATTTTTCTGAAAAAATTCTGGAAAAATTACCTCATTAAAACCCGGAAAAATTTCTGCAAAACATCTATTATGACTCGATACAAGCATTTGACTCTAACAAACACACAAATATATACAATTTCAATTATTGATAATCTCATGTTCATGCAAGTTCTTAAAACATATGTGATCTTCTCTATACTTATCTTTTTTATAAAATACCTTTATATGCAATTAAGACGAAGTTAAAAACAAAATAAAGCATTTTCAAAAAGTAATATAAACATGAGAATCAACCAATAATGAAAAAGATATATAAAACACATAAAAAATGAAAAAAAAAATATGCAAACAAATAAACATGGTTTGCCTCCCAAGAAGCACTTGTTTTTGTTCGAGTCACGAGCTTGACTCTACCCTTATTTAACGGATAAAGGGGAATTTTTCCCTACACTTAAGCTTAAGTGCGGGTGATAGTAGCGATACACACCCTTAGGGTGGAAATTTTCCACTTGAGGAGAGGGTGATGGATGATACTTATGCTCAAAGGGGTGTACTTCTTTTACTGTAACCTTACCTAATTCTATTGGTGTAGTGGGTGAATCAAGTCTTTCTCCTAGAAATGGATCATCTTCTATCAACTTCAAGAGATTCTTAGTTAAGGATCTATCTTGACCTAATAAACTCAGTTTAAACCCATAATGTTTCTTGTTATCAACCATGAATGGGTGATGCAAGTGTGTAAGGTCATGGGTTACTCCTATATTAGCTTCCACTCTACATGGCTTAGAGTCTACTACCTTTATCTTAACATTACCCGGACTACATGGTTTGATGGGTGAATTAGGGCCTAACTCAATTCCTAAATTCACATCTAAAGACGGAAAATTGGGTAAGGTTTTTGGTTAAGACTTCGGTTTATCAAAACTAGGAACTTCCGTAGAACTAAGAGAAATTTCATCACTACAAGCGTTCAAACCTACATCCTCTAATGGTGTTTGGTCCAAAGGTTCTATATCAATCGGGGTTCCTATAGTCTCTTCTTCCTCTTCCGAGTAAGTCATAGGTGGTGTGTATTCCTCATATGATGGTAGGGCTTGTGGGCTTGAATTTTTCACCCCATTCTCCATTATATCTAGAGCACCTATATCATCATGTTTTTTAGTATAATCTAACCCAAGTACACTCCTAAGTATCTCAAATCCTTCTCTAGCGATTTCAGATTCTTGGTCCGAGTCATAAGAGTCGTTCTCAAAATTTTGATCACTATGTTCTATTTGCCTAAAGGATTCCTCATGCGTGTTATGTGTTTTGAAATCTATCACACACATGCAACTAAGTAGTTCAACTCTAAGCATCTCACAATCTTGTTTGGTTTTAGGTTCCATCTTCTAAAAAACTAGGTCTTTTTTATCATGGTGCCTAAGATCGGATAAATCCTCCTTATCTGTTTTCTTAAGTTGTGATGTAGACAAGCCTATGATTTCAATTAACTGGTGGTTTATGCTTAGGAAGCTTTTCTCAAAAAAAATTCAGAGGGTCTCACTAAAAGGAGTTGATCCTAACAATGATTGTTGAATAGAAGCCACACAAGCACAAAAATCATCAAATCCATCTAACTTTACACCCGTCTCCTTTTGGAAATATCTAAGGTCACTCACATTTTCATTAGAACAATAAGAAGCAATTATATCTATGAAATATAATTGTTCCTCATTTTTTAGTGATTCAAATGCAACTTCACTTGCCATAGTGACAAATGAAAAGGGTTTTACGAATAAAGGCACAAAGAAAATGATATACTACAAGAAAGCTACAAAAAAGAGAAAAAAAACTCACTTGATAGGAATCAAGCGAGTGGACCTAAACGATATAGAAATCTAACTAGATATTCTATTCCCCGGCAGTGGCGCCAAAAACTTGATATCGGGGTTCGGGGTTGAGAAAACCTCCTTTTCTACAAGCAAGTTTTTCAACCTCTAGGCAGTGAACCTAATCGTTGTAGTGTAGTATGGGGTAAGCCTTGAGGATTGATTTCGTTCTCTAGAGGAATAGGAATGCTAGAAAGAGATATATGACAAGAAGGTGGGGTTGAGGAAGATTCTTTTTAGTCTTTTTTATGTTTTTTAGAAAGCAAGGGTAAAAATCTCGGGGTATATGATTGGGGGTGGTACTTCTACAAATTTTACTACTTAACTACTTATCTAGTTATCTAATTAACTATGGATAGATTATGCTAATTGAGGTGTGCTCGTATGATGATTAAAGATGTGTTCACTTAGATGCTATTACTCCCTAGCTATCTCTTATTGGTCAGTTGAATTGTCGCTTCCTTTATCTTAGTTGGTGTGTTGTATTCCGTTTGGTCGTAGGGTGGTGCCTAATTCCCTAGTTCTATGAATTGAAACTCTCCTCTAGAATACCCGGGATCGGCAAGTGCAATAGCATCTCCCCCGAATACACTACTATCCTAAAGCTACAATTCACGCAATAAACACAACGAATGGCCTAATGTGCACTCAAAGGCTTTTTGCTATTTAGGACGTTCAAGCTCGCAACAATGAAAGAAGAAGCCAGTTTTCCTTAATCTAGCATCTACCAATTAAGACAAGAGACAACCTAACAACAATTAATAACTAGGTTTCATAGATCTAAGCAAACACAAGAATAATTTAGCTAGACATGTTAAACAAGCAAACATACACACATACAATTGACTATGGGGTAGACATGATGATAAATTGGATAAACAAACTTATCTTGTGATGTAAAATAGGGTATGCTCCACAAAATTCTACCTCTAAATACAGAAAAATCGAATTCTATATATAGATTTACAATGGCGACGGCGTCACTTTTTGCTAGTGACGCCGTCAGGTCACCGCCATTAGGGTTTCGTTTGGGCCAAGTCATCGTTGGGACGGCGTCAGTTGAGATGTCTGACGCTGTCAGTCTTCATGCAGGACGTTGTCTAAATCTTGGATCTTGGGTGTCTGGTGTAAAACTTGTGAGTGACGCCTTCCAGAGTTTAGGCGTGACGCCGTCAGACTTTAGGACCAGAAATTCAGCAGAGCCGTCGCATGCACTTTTGATCAAGTCTTCTATAGAGGGACGGCATCGCCCTTTAGTTGGGATGCCGTCAGGTGTGCTGGAGTGCCTTTGATCTTGACTTTTCCATTTTCTTCATGTTTTCGCTCCTTTTCATCCAAATGTGCTTCATTCCAGCATTTTTCTTCCAAAAGACCTAAAATGTGAAAAGGAACGATTTTAAGTAGTAACAGATATAAAATGTGTCGATTTAGGGCTTAAATGACTCTCTAAAAACGTATGTTTTAAATCCTTATCACGTTCTGTGCTCAAGATAACTTCCTCCAAACCCTTAATTAATCTTAAAAGAAAGTTTGAAAATATGCTTTTATTAAGGCGAATTATAAAATCAAAAATATCCCATTTGGATTTTGAAAACAAATCCGTTTTTCTCTCCGTAAGCTTTTTAAAAACATATCTTTTAATCAGTTGAAATAAAAAATATCACGGATATGCTATTTTTTAGGGGAGAAAATTTGATTAAAAATGTGATCAAATGTTTAAAGATCATTATTGAATCCTCAAGAAAATCTCAACTCAAAAGTGATAATTCAAAATAGACTTGTACCGTGACATGTTATAATTTCAAGTTGGTTATTAGGGCTAGTTGTCACCTAAAAGCTGATGATGGATCCCTTTCTCCAGTGACGTAAAGGTGTCTCGCAAATTCTTATATGTTTATACTCGCTCCTACATGTGCTAAATATTTTGTATAAACAAGGCTATAATCGCACATGTGTAAGGGGAGTAGATCTTTAAAAACAAAACAAAATCTTTCAAAGCGTTATCAAACAAGGTTTTTCCTACATACTTTGATTGATTTTCAAATTGATTTTATGGCTGAGATATTACACCAAACCAATCTTACCAACACTTATGCTCTTGGAGAAATAAGGGGGTTAAGAAATAGGTTTTATCCCATGGTCCAACGAGCTAGAGGGACCTACCCAGGGACATTCCACTAGTTAGAGTAGAAGTCCGTAGGTCAAAAAAAAAGAATGAGTAAAGGGGAATGACTAGGTCGATGAATAATAACGAAAAGTTAATGTAAGGGTGAAAAGAAATGAGCTCTCCATAAACTTAAGACAGAAACTAGGCCAGTACATATACTATTGGTTATCACAAAGATGATACTAATATTAAAGACAGACATCATGGACCCAATGATGCAATGCACAAACCATTCCTAGCCACGTAATCTCATAGAGATTAAACATGTAATCTATCGGCCTTTCACTCAAAGATGTGTTGATATTGAAAAGGTGGCAGTCTGCTCCAGCCTTCACTCACTAAAACCAAAACGCACAAATTGAGTCTAGAACCAAATGAGATTCACAAATAAAATCTCATATGACACATGTAAATTCTACACTTGTTGTTCATCAATAAGAACACAAGATGTAATTTTAGAGTGCTTTGCAGATCTTAGTAATCTTGCCAGAACGGTCATAGAGGATTCACGCTTGTGATTCTCAATAATTGAATGGAAACCCCGCCAGTGTCGACATCAAATAGGACTGAAAATGGGTCACTTCATTAATTCTTTATGGATTAAGCTTAGTGTTCATGGTGGTTACTTTGTCTAAAACGGTCTAGATTCGCGGTTTGATACTTCGGTATACTTCAGCGGCTCACATGAATTATTGTTAGCACACCTGTGGCATCTAATTCGAGAATAGCCCTTGTGAGGATACGAAACGTGTTAGCACACTATGCTGTAAATACTCTCGTTATCCAAACTTGTAAGTTCTCGAAATCTTACTAAGGAGATTCCTTTCACAAATCGATTCCTGTAGACGTAGGTCTTTACTTGGATTTATCCAATATACTGATAAATGTCTTTAACGGGATTCAGGCAACTAATTTTCCCTACCAAGGTGAATGGAATCAGGACATTCATCAGTAGAATAATTTTAGTGGATTAATCCTCTAAGAAAAGATTCACAATGATCAATTGGCTTAACGTTATTATTCTCTACCTTATTTGTGCCGGTACCAATGATGTAAGCCACTCGTGATGCACCACCATGTACATCAACATCTTCACCTACACATACTCATACATATGAAGTTCATCCTCAACAAGCTCAAATCAAGAACGTTCAAAACAAAAAGATCAAGTTAAAAACAAAGGTTAAGTCAAAATCAAGAAATTCAATAAAAAGTTCAAGTATCAATTGAGGAAAACATAAGTATGAAGATCAAAGATTGTTCAATTCGTATGAGTACGTTGAAGAAGACGCAACAAAAAGTTGAAGATGTTGATCAAAGGCAAGAAAAGACAAAAGAGATTTTACTTCAAAGATCACAAAGCCTGAAGGAACAACAAATCCAGATCAATCTATTACAACACCCAAGGTTCAAATATCAAGACACAAGATGACCAAATCACGTTAAAGAATTTAAAGAATGACATCCCTTAGGGGGAGATTGTTAGACTTATAGAAAGTGAATGTCATTCTTCGTTTAGGAACTCGTGTTATGTTATAGAGTTATGAAGAGATGTACAGGGTTTAAGTAAGTTGTAAAACCTTAAATGATCTTACTTTACCAACTATACTATCCTATCCCACAGGTAAGGTTAGAAGGTTAGGATAGAAATTGTGTTTTGCGTGTTTAGTTTAATTGAGTTCCTCATTCTTCTCTTTCTCTCCTCTCTACAACACCTCACGGCATCACCACCATTTTCACCATATTGTTTAGTTTATGTGTTTTAGTTGATCATCCGAGGTCCTACATTTTCAACCCATATATAACACGTTATAAAAGGAACCTATAACCATCCTTTCTAAGTATGTGATGCTAGGGGTAAGGTTCGAAGGTTAGGATAGAAATTGTGTTTTGCTTGTTTAGTTTAACTGAGTTCCTCATTCTTCTCTTTCTCTCCTCTCTACAACACCTCACGACATTACCACCATCTTCACCATATTGTTTAGTTTATGTGTTTTAGTTGATCATTCGAGGTCCTACATTTTTTTATAATATTTTAAAAGTTTCACCATTTGTTTCTTAAAAACTAGACATTTATATATTTTCAACCATATATAACACATTATATTTCGAATTATAGATTAGTCTAGTTAATTCATTTAAACATATAAAATCACATGTGATTTTAACCATACGCGATCTCAATCACATGTGATTTTTACCACATGTGTTGTTATCACATGTGATTATGAAAGTTTCACGAATGAACTGCTATAATATACAATTCGAATATAGTGTGTGATAAATGGTTGAAAAACCATGAATGTGTGTTTTTCATTACAAAAAAGGGGAAAAGTTTTTTGTTTATAACATACTTATGTCAATTTTAGTACAAATGTTTAGTATTCAAACTTTGATATTAATGTTAAATCACATGTGATATGTCATGTGAATTTTAATACCGAAAATAAAACGTGAAAAAGATGACCAAAATATTTTGTCGAAAATATATCAAAGTGTCCGTCTATAAAAGAATAATTAAAATGCTCGTCGTAACGGTATAATTTGTTTTGTCTAACGATAAAAGGTTTATGAGATATTTAAATTATAAAAAAATAAGTGTAGTTGAATTTTTAATTTATATAAATGAATGGCTGAGATTTGTCTTTAGGGCATCCACTATGAGTTTCACAAAAAGGTTTTTAAAATTTGAAGAGGTCTATAAATTTAGTCACTATAGCGAGATGAGTTTTATAATGAAATAGGTCTAAATTCATGAAATTTTTCATTGCAACTAAATACATGTAATTTATTTAATATCTCGTCAAGTTATAAAGCTTTGACAAGCTTAAGCATAATGAAAATAGATTTATGAAATGAGAAATTAAAAAGTATATGAAATAAAAGTTATATAAATCTTTTTAAAAAGTTTATCATTAAATATTTATATGCGAAAAAATTTATATATAAAATAACTCTTCTCTAAAAAGTTAAGCTGATATATTTATTTATCACTTATGATAGGAGTAGAAGTCTTTATATTATAAACTTTAAGCAAGAATCCAAAAATTATTATTTGACATATTTGATACTCCGTGTGCCGGTTATAATTTTCTAACTTTGTTATTAGAAAATTCTTTTTAGGAAACTGATCTTTCATTTTCAAAAAAGGTTATCTATCAGATACTGTGAGATATCAAATTTCATAATAACATGATATATGCTTTATTGTGAAATGAATTTTATTTCTTAGATGGTAAGGGTACTAACAATGTCACCTTCTCGTCTACTTTGATTCCTATAAATATACAATTCTTGAACCATGTGGTAAAGGTAGATATAAACCTCATCTACAAAATCCATCTTCTTGTGTTCGAGATCAACATAGACAAACCATGGCATCCATGAAGCTATACCTTGCTCTTTTGCTCATATTAACCATTGCAGGTAATGTTTATAGATTTTCTATGCTATTTTACTATCATCAGTATGACTTAATTAATCACACATATGAAAAGTACACTTCTAATCTAGTTATAAGCTTATATTCTTTGATTCATATATGTTTCAGGAACTTGTATGATAAGTACTAAAGCATGTGAAGATACTACGAAGTTTCAAGAATGCGTAGCCAAAACATGTGATTTCACATGTAAAGTTAGAAAAGGATTAACAGCTAACGGCAGATGCATTTCGAAAGAAATTTGAAAATGTACTTACTCTTGTTAAGATCTTTCGATATTCATATAAAGGTTGTAATATGCCACAATTCTTGAATAAAAGAGTTTTGTGTCTACACATGTGAAATCCCCTATGATATATGAACGAGGTGGATGACGGTCCGCCGCGTTGCGGCGGGGCATTGTTATAGTCCTTTTTTTTGGCAATAAAACATAGACAATAAATTACAAACAACATCAACATAAGTAATGATGCAGGCGAACAACTGTTTGAAAGATACCAACTCTGACTATATTATTGACGTTTGTACATCTCCTTATGAATCTCAAACATCTCACCACAAAAGCATTATAACTTTTTAAATATATAGATAAACTACTTATAATAAATTTATTTTGGTATCATATCTGTGTTAGCATCCATGGTTGTCATAGCCGGAGTAGGTAATCCTGCAACTCCAAATAGGTAAACATAAGCGGGTAGTCTACGAGGCAACGGAAGTCCAAAAACATGCAACTTCAAATAAAAAAAGTTTAAATTTCATCTGCTCTTGTCATTAGTGGACGTAATCCTACTTTCTGTTTGCTGTAGTGACATCCGTTTTCATATGCGACTACTCTTATTAATGCAACGTTTGTCTTGTGGATTGGTAGGTGTCATACATAGGTCTAATTTTGGGCCTTTTTATTACCCATTTTGACCCATTATGTGTCAAACATTTTCGGAGTTGACCCATTTATATACTATAAAGCAATGGTTGTTGCTGTTGCAGTGCATACACACAAAGGTGTTAAAAGTAGCATACCTCACCTGATATTTTGGAGCCGGATGTGGTGGCTTCGGCGCTAACATACTTGCGGCTTGGTCCGGTGATTCAAGTCCGTCGGGCCTTGAAACCAATGAAAGAAGAGTGAAGTTTAGTATAATATTGGGAAGCTCGCTGTCATGCTCCCATGTTAGCGAGGTGGCTCCATTGCTCATGGCTAGGCATCTGGATTGGAACCCGGGTGCTATAAAGCCTGCATTGATGACAACTGAAAAGCACAATGCTTTTTTAGTAATCGGCACTCTTTAAATTATATAAATAACATGTTATTAATCAATTAGAGACAACACAAATTCAAGCAAAATGGGCGCTATTCGTTAGCTGTTCATTTTGGATAAGATATGTTCTTCCATTTAGTCCAAGTGTGGAGTGCCAACATAATGGGCAAGATACCCAAAAATTCCTGTAAAAAAACAAATTTGCAGCTTATCGGATGACTGAGGCAACTATTAAACTATGGTTTTTAAGCAAATCCAAACACCCACTAAAACGACCCAAACTCTCCTTTAAAACTGCCATTTGGAATCACCCCCCAGATACCCCTTAAGAAAAATCCCAAAACAAAAACTTATTGCCTTCACGAAGATAGTATCAAAGATGTGGATGTCTTGTGTTACGGCAAGATATAGAATACAAATCCAATGAAATCCACCTTCATACAATACCTAGGAAAAACACATAAACGTTAACGAAACCCAAGTACCGAATATCATTACATGGGTCTAAAAACCTGATATTACCTGAATTCATTGCCTTGATAAAACGCGCATGGTGATGCGATAAATAATTAGGCTCAGATAGGCTGCTATAAAGTCCACATTGATGACAACGGCTTATATTGTAGTTGCTATCCGCAAACAGTATAAAGTGAACCTGAACAAAAGATGCATAAGACTTAATTTCACATAAAACAAAAAATTAGCATCACAGTGAAATGTGAATCGGTAAATACCTCCTTTATATTGTAAAAAAATAAACTGTTAGCCGGAACGGGACTATATGTAAAATTAATAAACTCACCTGAAGATACCCCATGATACGGTGGGAAACGAAACACAGTTAATATTGTTTTATCTTGTAATGCGTAGGCTAGCTATTCCTGAAACGAAGATTATAGAAAAAACAATTATCTAATTAAAATAGATTGTGATACTAATATTATTTCTTATATTTTTGCATAACTTTTTTCTTCTAAATGTGAGTACAGTAACAGCCCGAACAAATTATAAATATGCGTAGGCCAAAGAACGCAGACGCGCACCATTCCCCTGCAAATTGCAGCCGTGATTCCAGGGGGCCTTAGTGATACGTATCCGAAGAACAAATTATAAATAAGCAAGATAGATTCAAGCCGCCATCACCAAAAACCTCCCAAATCCAAAGTCACGACCTTCTGCCTATTAACTTATAAGCAAATAAGCATGTATCATAAAATAAGCAACCCCAAACACCCTCTTACACAGTTTTTCAAGCTAATACAACACAATCACCTCTTCAAATAAGCTACCCAAAATATCATAACACTCAAATCATATTAATATAGCATAAAAATTTAAAAGCTAATAATACACTATACTACTCTAACAGGTATTTCATACATTAACTCAAATCTTATTACATATTAACAATAAACCCACAAATCAATTACTTTGAATTAGTATATTTGCATTTGCATTGGACTTTGATACACCATTAAAAAGTATAACATGTTATCAAAATTACCTTGGCCACTTCCTGGTCAGCGCGCATCAAATACTCCCTCATCTTCATCATCACCAAGGGATGAAGAACCTGGAACCTAAAGAAGGTTCGGGAGAAACCCATCCTTATTAAGCGTATAAAGCTGTGGGCCAAAGACAATTGTGGGCCAGATGAAATCTCATGTTTGTCTTTGTTGTGAATGGGCTGTGAATGGGCTCGGAGTACTGTTCATTCGACGACGTCGTTTGGAATGACTTATAATATATATAGTAGATATAAGATCATTTGAGGACACAACTTTATTTACATATGAAGGGATTAATCCCCGCCCTTCATTCATTTTGATCGAATGGATTTGATTAAACAAAATAACTTGCACTACAAGGGCACTTTCGTCAATATATAAACCATATTTTAAAAATATCCCTCTTTTAAAGTCATTTTTTACACACACAAAATGTGTGTTTTCTCCTCTGGCGTTTCCATAACCATATCGAAACCCTAATTTCACCATTTAATTCATCAATCGATCATCAAAATGATCCCTGCTCAATATCACATTATCATTACGTTAATCAACAACAACGATTTATATAAACAATCACGATTTAATCATCTATGTGATTGCGACTGAGGGAGATGTTACAGAAGAGATTATCTTGCATACGAAAACATTATTGAAACGCTGAATGTTATTAGTAAGCTTATAGTTACGAACTTTATGATTTTGTTCAAGTCTAATTTTGAGTTTCTGATTTTTATGAAGTTTTATAACTGTATATCATGTGTTGTTCTAAATAAGTTTGAAAGTGATTCGTTAAACATTGTGTGAATTTGTTGAACTAGTTGATATCTAGATGATCGGACCTTATGTTGTTTTAAGTGTTTAGAAAATATCTGAATGTGTAACTGAATTTGTTTGTGAATCGCTCCGTGAATGCGTTGAATATAAGTTGAAATAAAGCGATTCTAATCGGTTAATTTTGATCGATGATAAAGTACACGCGCGTATAGTAACTATATTTGTGTGAGATTGTTTAACGAGTTTATTTATACATGATTGGACCTCATGCTGTTTAGATAATGAATGAGTAAACCGAATATGTTGCGGTGTTTGCGTTGAATGTGAGTCGAAATGAAGCGGTTCTAATTTTCATCGGTAATGATGTATACGGACATATTCTCATTGTATTTGTGCGTATTAGTTCATATCTAGATGATCGGACCGCACACTGTTTAGATAACATGTAACTAAATTTGTTGCAAATAGTTGCGTGTTTGCGTTGGATGTAACTCGATATGAAGTGGTTCTAACTAGTTACTTTTGATCATTCCTGTATTAGAAAAGTAAATCACTTAAAACCATATAGCCACAGGGATAGTCATCACAGAAACATATACATCGAACAATAAATCACTTAAAACCATATAGTTGCAGCAGACCCATTAATTTTCACTTGCAGCAGGCTCTTAACACTTGTACCAGCAGACAATAGATCACTTGAAACCATATAGTTGCAGCAGACCCATTATAATTCTTTTGCAGCAGACTCATAAGCAGACTCTTAACACTTGTACCAGCAAACATATTATTATTGTAAGTTGTCATTGTGTGTTGTTAATCCTATTATGAACATACATAGTTACATTGTAGAATATTTGATACTTCTACTCCATATCACAATGAGTATCTCATTTTCGAAAGCTGTTATTTGTACATTTTATGTGTCAGTTAGATTTGATAGACAATCAAAATTTGTCAAACAATAAAACAACAAATTACCATGATCCTTAATAAATAAAAACACATCCAAACACTATCTCCTGCTAGGGATGTCCATGGTTTGACTTATACCATTTGCTGGCCAAAAGTTTGACCAGGCTGACATTCAAATAAGCTGGCTTGCCGGTATGGGATACTGATTGTTTATCAGTTTAAATGTGTTGTTCAAGATGAACCTTAGATTTGACCAGGCTGACATTTAAATAAGTTGGCTTGTCGGTATGGGATACAGATTGTTTATCAGTTTAAAGGTATTATTTAAGACGAACTGAACCGTAGAATTCAAATCCTATTTTGTGAGTACATATACGAAAATTATGTGTTAACTGTTGGGTCAAATTGTTTCAATTTTGTTGAATCTTTAGAGCAGGCGTGGCTCCTGGGTTTGAGTCAATGTGCTTTTTTTTGTTCTTTCTAGTCTCTTAATTTTAAATTTAAAACAGCATTTCATTATCCTGCAGTGATGATTTGGAAACTGACATCAGAAAAAGAACTCGTTTGCTTGGCCTCACACATTGATTGAATGAAGGTATATTTTTTTAAGGTGAATTTGGGCTGACACATTGATTAAAAATCATACTTTACGCTGTAAGGGAGGGAAAGAGAGAGTTGTTGAAGAAAGTATGAAGAATAATGGTTGTTCCATATGCACAGAGGTACACGGTCATAACAAGGGAACATGCCGTAAGAAGTATACATCATAAGAAGAAGAGTTGGTCGGATAATATATGTGATCATTAACCGATTATAGCTGTTATTTTTCATTCATCAAACTGTCCGCTTTGTTTACTTTTTTAGTACTTTATATATCTAGCAACTGATACTTGAGTAAGAATACCTTTTTTATGGTTGATTGTTTGATTTTTAATATGAACAAGTGTTAGAATTTCTTGATACTTGAATTTGGTTTCATTTAATCGTACATGAATATCAATCTGTTACTTGATTTTGGTTTCATTCACTTGATTTTGGTTTCATTTAATCGTACAGTAATATTAATCTGTTATATATCACATATGATATGTTAGTGAAATCATATGTGATTTAACACCATGTTGTTAACTTTCGAAGGAATCATATATGATATTTTGTTTTGTTTATAATATCACATATGATATCTTTCAGATATACACATAAGTGATTACAAATGGTGCAATAAAACGAAAAGAACAAATCATGGTATCCAAAATGACATCCGTAGAATTTTGGTTTCATTTACTTGATTTTGGTTTCATTTAATCGTACAAGAATATCAATCTGTTATATATCACATCTGATATGTTAGTGAAATCATATGTGATTTAACACCATGTTGTTAACTTTCAAAGGAATCATATATGATATTTTGTTTTGTTTATAATATCACATCTGATATCTTTCAGATATACGCATAAGTGATTACAAATGGTGCAATAAAACGAAAAGAACAAATCATGGTATCCAAAATGACATCCGTAGAATTTTGGTTTCATTTACTTGATTTTGGTTTCATTTAATCGTACAGGAATATCAATCTGTTATATATCACATCTAATATGTTAGTGAAATCATATGTGATTTAACACCATGTTGTTAACTTTCGAAGGAATCATATATGATATTTTGTTTTGTTTATAATATCACATCTGATATCTTTCGGATATACACATAAGTGATTACAAATGGTGCAATAAAACGAAAAGAACAAATCATAGTATCCAAAATGACATCCGTAGATGTTTCGCCATTCTCATTTTTCTATAAGCTATGACAACATAGTATCAAAGTTAAACTTCAACTAGAAACTTAAGCTGTCATACGGCATTGTACCAACATATTTCAAGGGAAAGACACGACATACAGCATATTTCAGAAACTAAGTTTTAAACTATTGTCTTTTGCAGCCGTGCTTCAGTAAGTACGCCTAAATTCCAACTGGCGTCAGTAGCTAACCTTCATCTGATACACGTACAGGTTCCTGTTCTTGTTTTTTCTTGTGGATATTTTCATTTATTAAGTCCTGCCTTTTTTGAACATCCATGTTTTCCTTAGCAAACTAGTGTGCTTTATCACTTATCTTATTTCTGTGGATCTTCACTTCATGCATCAACATCTTTGTTGCCATCTTGATCATCATACTTATCAGAAGATCGCACGCTTGTTTGTATTTTGAATCATATGTGGCATCTGAAGTCGAGTTATCAATTATCACAGAAGTCCCTTCGCTGAGATTGGAAACAACTAGATAGTAGTGTTCATGCGCTATGATAGGGACGAATGCCTATATGAATTTGAAAGAAACTTAGATTCAATCATATACAAATAAATCAAATCAATTAACAAACATAATAAGTTAGATTATTTATTACAAGTTGAACATGTTTCATTGCCATATCATCAGGATTCATTTTGAACACACTTGTCATGTTTTCTTAAAAGCTTCATACTTCTTTTCATTTGTGTCCATCAACTTCCCTTCTATCATATTTTTTGGTCTGTTCTTATAAATCAACAAATGATATCACTAACAAACAAATTAATATTTTAGTAACCAAGTATATGCAGGTTAATCATCATATGTGATATGCAATATAAGAAGTTCAGAAGTTATATCATCAGGTTTATCGTGCCAAAATGTTAGCCGCGGCCGAAGGCTATGCCTGTGGCTAAGCCGAAGGCTTTGCATCAGGCTTTTCTTTCTTATTAGGAAAATTAGTAAAAAATCACATGTGATTTTTCTGAAAATCACATGCGATATAACATGTGTCTGGTATTATATTTTATATATCACATGTGATCATGCATTATGTGATATAACATGCGTCTTAATAAGTGTTATATCACATATGATAATGCATTGACTGTTTCTTATAACAAAAACCAGTAAAAAAATCACATGTGATTTCTCTCCCTGTTATACTTTGCCTTTTAGTTTAAAATTCATCCAAATTGGACGGCTTAAGTGGCCGCCTGGATGTCAATCGGATCGGCTCCTCTCCCCGTTTGCTAGTTAAGACCCGTTAATAGCATTTGACATTAAAGAAGGAAGGAAGGATGATTTACTACACAATGATGGATGATTATAGGAAGGTTGATGATGATGCTTATGAAGAAATGTCATTGGAATTCAATGGGTGTAATTTGAAGGATTTGACTCACGACTTATATACCAAACATGCGATGAGATTAGTCGATTACTTGTCTATAAATCACATATAAGTTGTGTCGTACATTCATAACTTTTCATCACATATAATTAAAAATAAAAAGTTTCAAATTTATAGTATTTATGTGATTTTTCCCTTAGACTTAGCCTATCATCACAGAAATATCAACTTAATTTCAACTTATAGACTCATTTTTTTTACTATATCATATGTGATATACTTAGCCAAATTCTTATCCCAAGTTTATTTTAAAGTCAAATGCAGGTATAGCCTTTTGCTTAGCTTAGTGCTTATCCGAAGGCTTAGTTGCAGTCTACAGGTTCGGCAAATCCGAAAGCGTTGTTTGCGGCTTAGCCGAAGGCTATGCTTGCATCTAAGCCGAAGGTTCGGCCGCAGGCTTTACCTTCTTCTAAGCCTTCTACCCTCACTTTTATTTACAATAACATCAACAATATCTCTATAACTAGTGAAAACCTACTTTTGAATCACAGTTTTCTTCAAAAAAATGACAATAGCTTCAATAAATATTCATTAAACATTATAAAATTACATAAACTATGTAAACCACATGGATCATTATTTAAGCATAAATAACAGTAAATAATAGTAAAATATGTGTTTAAATCAACGAAGATGTATTATCATACTTTTAACCGCTTTTTTCGCCCATTTTTTAAGCAGTTTTTTGATCGGAAGTTCATCGGAACCGTCTTTTGTGTCGTATTGTTTGAGTATATCATCAGCTGCGTCCTTTTCTTTCATTTTTGCTGTGATTTTACAGTTGATTTAGTAGATTTAGGGTTTGTTTTGCGGTTGATATGATAGATTTTGATCGGTTTTCTATGTGAGTAACTGAGTATTGTGTGTTTGGTGAGAGATTGATAATGATAGAAATGAGGGGGACGGGTGTGTTTGGTGTGAGGTTGTTAATTTACGATATTGCCCCTCCGTGTTTTTTTAAAGAAACAGTTCTTTAATCTTGTCCGTTGGGTGAGATGTAGAGGACGCTTGGGATCTGTCCCTTGGTATACGAATATTGTTTGGTTTGCAAAATAACCTCACTCATATATAGTAATAGTTTGTCAATGAAAAATTATACAGTAACTAGTCTCGTAAGTTTCAATGGCCAAGTTCCAAAACAAAAGACCCCCCTTAAACACGGAAAGAATAGATGTATGTGAAAGAAGTTCACCAATAATAATACTGTTAGCCTATATTATGTAACGGGCCCAAGCCCGACTTTAGAATATTTCATCTTGTGCTATTTATAGAGATGATGTAATTGTAATCAAGATGGAATATTCTAGAGTCGGGCTTGGGCCCGTTACATAATATAGGCTAACAAATACTACTACTTTAATTTCCATAAATGTTTCTTTTCAAAAAACAATAGCACTACTACTTCAATTTCAAACGAGTAAAATGTGACCGGTGTGCGGCGGATTTCAAAACCTAATTTGGCAGTGAACTCACGACTTTTTCGAAATATACATGTTGCAGTGCCTAAATTCCATTGGGCGGTACATGAATGTTACATATTATTTGTATATATGTTTGACACACAAGATTATAAAAAAATTATGCTTATTTTTTGAAAAAAATAAGTTATTTAAATATATACTTTGTTTGATAGACATAAGTTATAAGACTTTTATGTTCCATAATATCTTAAAAATCAAATGTTATTTCATTTTTCTTATAAAAATATAATATCGCGCTCCATCTACATTTGGAGCTACATTTTCAGTTCCGGCAACAGTAACTTTTGACAAACATATCAATAATAGAGGAAGCGTTTTTTCCTCCATAAAATGACTTATTTTTAAGTAATACAAATTAAATTTGTATGCAATATGTACAAATGATTAATGCTTATGAATAATACATTAACAATAATTCTTTTACACGTAATTATTTAAAGCATTCATTAATGTAAGTTTAATGTCAAATTTTTGTTTGGTTATGTACATTTAAATTTTTTGAAAATTGCATATTTATAAAATATTTATCATCTATATATGTATTTTAGTACAAGTTTAATGAAATCCTAATCATTTTACTAATAAATTTGATTCAAAATAATCATTACATGTCAAGTACAAAGATTTTTAGTTGATATATAAAGTATGAAAACGTGTAAACATATAAAGCACAAAGATTCATGTTTACACGTTAATAATATTGTTAGGTCACAAGGTTTACCACACAAGCTTATAAGAAAGATAGAGAGGCGATTGAACAAGTATCACACACACACACACGAGATAATAAACACGGTTATGCGTAGAGTATGTAGTGAAAGAAAAACTTGAACAACCAACCTTCAAATGAAGGTTATTACAAAGTATTTATAGGCAATGAGCTAGGGCAACACTCCTACTCCTTCCCTTTCTCCTATGGGCTTGGGCCTAAGCTCATGGGCCTTCTACATAAGCTTAAGGCTAATAACAAACATAAAGGCCATAATAAGCTAACTATTACATATGAGTAACTAACACTTGAATAAGGTTTAGGAGTGATTCCAACAATCTCCTCCTCAAGTGTTATTACATATGAGTAACAAACACTCAAGTGTTGGTGATGAAAAACGGTGAAGGCGTTGATGTAATAGTAGCTTTGGCGTCTTCCTCGACATTCTTCTTTCTTGCGAGAAGAATTGTCTTGATTTGAACAATCTCTCCAGGTGTAGAGATAGTTTACTTTAAACGGTTATGCTTTGACGTCATCTTTAACTTTGTTCTTTGATCATTGTTCTTTGTGATGAAAGTGATAGTATGTTGTTGTGCGCATCAAATCGCCTCAGTGCTGCCCATTTCTCACATGTCTCCGTCGTTCTTCAACATGCTCACACGCTTTTGACATTGGAATTCGATGATGGAGTTCTTTAAGTCTTTAACTTTGTAGATTCTCTGTATTGACGAAGAATCATTCGATTTGTTGTGTTGCTTTTGGATAGAACTTCCATTAGTGATGATGTTGGCGTGACCATGAGAAGAATCTGCACGATCATTCCGCTCCAGAGCTTCCATAAGAAGAAAACATTTAAACGGTTAGTAATAAGCGGATTCCGGCACTTACAAGTTTGAACTTCGAGAGTGTTAACAGCATAGTGTGAAAACACAACTCTAATTTCTTACAAAGGCCGTTCTGCTGGTCGGAGTCCCACAGTGAGATAACACGATGTCCGAAGTACACCTACGATTCAGATGAGTCGCTGAGGTACACCGAAGCATCACCTCATGACCGTAGACCGTTTGAGACCACTAAGCGCAATCCACGGGGGAGTTGCCGGCGACCCGGCTCGTTTGATGTTGACCCTGGTAGGAGTTTCCATTCAATCACCGAGGATCACAAATGTGAACCTCTCATAAATGTTCTCGGCAGATTGCTAAGATCTGTGAAGGACTCGATAATGTATCACTGAAATTCTTATTGTTGAATATCAAGTGATGAAATGTCAAGTGTACCTAAGAGATCTTTTGATGAATCTCGTGGCTCTAGACTCAATTGTGCGTTTTGGTTTTCCTAACCGGAGACTAGGGAGAGGGTCTCCTTCTTCAATATCGCAATCTCTAGAGAATGGTCAGATAGATATGTAGGGTTCCCTATGAGAATGAAACAAGCTTCTGTTGAGAGAAACTTGAGTGGTTAGAAGGTTTAGTGCATGTGTCACTGGGTCCATGACGACTTTTAATCTTCAATACCGGTGTCATCTAGTGACAACCAGTAGCATATGAATTGAACCCGGTGTCTGCCTAAGTTGAATAATCTGGAGGGCTATTTCTTTTCACCCTTTTCTTTGCATTTCTTTTTAATTCTTCAACTCCTTCTTTCTCCGATTCTCAATTCTCCTTTTTATAATCATACCTAAGGACTTCTAAATTCTAACTAACTATTTGTGTCCTTGGGTAGATCCCTCCGGCTCTGCCGGATCATAGGACGGTTATTCCTAACCTTAGTCACCTTATAACTTCATGACTAACCTATGTTGCCATTAAAACCACTGTTGTGAAAATCTCTCAAAGTGTTTGTGAATGAAAAACATTTTAGTACCACTTGTTGAGATAAGATTTTGCATAAATACTCCCCCTCCACATGTGCTTAAGAGTTTTAACGGTTAAAATGCACATTGAGGAAAAGCGCTTACACATTTTGAATTGATTCACTCAGATAGACAATCCCCAGCGAGACAGGTTCGTGGCATAGTTAAACAGTTGCATTGTCAGCTTTTAGGTGACAACTAGCTCTAATAACTACCTTGAAGGTGTAGACAATCTCGAAGGTTAAAACCGACCAGGTCGAGTTCATGTCTACCAAGAGTTTCTCGAATGGTACATTCTACTCGAGAAAAAGTCCTTTCGAGACACGTTTACATCACTAGCGAACTAGCTTGAAATTATTACTCGTCCGGACAAGTCTTTTCGAGTAACTAACAATTAAGATCTCGTCAATTCATGGGTTAAGTCTATAGTACAATGATTCATTTGCTTTTACACACAACATATTTCTTATCGTATTTTCTCCTCAAAATGGCATATATGCTGTTATTTTTGAAAAGTTGAGAATAAATATGACCATTTCGAGTGTTGCGGGAAGAATGACCCCTGTGAACAATTTTTGAACAAAGTTTTAATTCAAGTACTCCCCCTCAGCGAGTGATATAAACGGTTGAGGTTTTGAAAATCATAAGGGAAAGTACTTGTTCTTTTTAGCAAAACCTTGAAAAGTGAAAGGTTTGATAGGTTTTACTCAAAGTAAAAGCTTCAGCTCCTTTTATAAGGATTGTGGCCTGCGTACCACGGGGTCCTTTATTTACAAGTACGGGTTGTACACTGTGTATTGCACAAGCCATGTCTGGCCCGTCGATCTGAGGCGTCTTCTTCTTCCTTCTTTTTGAAGGCCTAGATGATGATTCGGTTTACGGAACTTGTTTGGGAGAGGTGGGTTGTTGTAGGGGCTCGAGGACCTCTTTATCGTCACCCCACGGTATACTCAAAGTGATCACCCGATTTTTCGAGTCGGTGGTAACTCCGATCGATCCGAGGGTTTTTCAGTAGAAGAACAAGGAGGGAGATTTTGTTGGCAGGAGGCCAGGGGGAGGAGGTTGCATCAAAGAAGATTCACGGTGCCGGCGTTTAGGTCACGAGTCTTTATCCTTATCCTTGTCTTCATCGTCTCTAGGGCGTTTAGACTTTTCAGCTTCGAATCTACAAGCTTCTTGAAGTTGGTAGTCCATGATGCTTAGGCTGTTGCTTCCCGAATTGAACATTCAGTGTAACGACATTTGAAGCTTGGCCACGATTCATTATTTGAAAACCTACGGGATCGGTTGGATTGATTTGCCACGGTTAAGGGCGTTGATCGAATAATGGTTGTTGGCGTCTGCATAAGATTTGGATAAAGTTGTTTGGTGAACAACTCCTTTGTGACTTTGGAACGTACTCGAAGGTACTTTTTAAATTGTAGCCTTTGATCATTCGTTCAGTTCCTCTTGGCGGATTTTTCATGAATTCTGAACAAACTTCCTTTCTCCTTTCATCTTTTCATGCTTTCAAATCATACAGATCTTTGTATGCATGATCGACAAAGAAATTCAGCTTTTGTTGAGCACGTCTTTCTTTCGACTTGTTTGATCAGCTTTGGTAATCAGTTCATGAGCTTGAAACCCCGGATGGGTGGTTTCCTTCACGGTTTGGATGATGATTTGGTTGACTTCTTGGATGGTGGTGGTGAAGAGTGAGAAGACGAGTCACGATATTAAGAGACATAGAGGAGACTCTGGATCCTTGGGGAGGTTGAGAGGTTTTTACTCTACGATCGGCAGGGGGCTGTCTAGCGAAACTTATCATAATCGAGTCATCTTAGACTTATCTTTTCTTCATCTTTTGCTGTCACCCTCATCTTTCTCGGACTTTATTTCTTTAACGCGTTCCTCAAATTCATACACAATAGTTTCTTCCACGGGCATTTGTTGTTGCTCCAAGTGGTGGCACGATCCACTTATCGGGTTGATTAACCGCATCAAGACCAAGTGAAGGTTGAGTGTGCACTTGACCCTCACGGGAAACATTTGTTCTTTTGCAAATTCTTTTGCGTCGTGATTGGAGTCTAAGAATTTGAATTGCCTCTGTATGAAGTATCCAGTTGCTCTTTCTTCTTCATCGATCTTTCATCATACGGTGCAAGTACATGAGTCTTCCCTTTCCTTTGTCGTTGAGGTGGACTTGGAGGTTTTGATGCTGATGGAGTGTCATCCTTTGCGGTTCAGAGTAGTGAACCTCCTCGTCGATTAATGTCTCTTCTTGAGCTTTCGTCCGATAGCTTTCTTTGTGGTTTAGGTGAAGGAATAAAGCGGCTTCCTTGGGAGAACTCTTCTTTTGCTTTGAGAGTCCTCTTGGAAACTTTCTTTGACTCCTGATTAACTTGCGACACTTCCATACTGCGTCAGGTTTTCACGGTAGGTGTACGGAAGATTTATCATCCAGAAATCAACTTTGTTCTCTTTTACGCCAATCAAATATCTTACATATACGAATAGAGCTTTTTGATTTCATCGTGAAGGTGATCGGCAACCGCGGCACCTTGTTTCTTGATGCGTTGACTCTTTATCGGCAGTTAGGGTGGGTTTAGACATCATGTCGAGATTGTCGGGTCATTATTGATTCTTTTGGGGACATCAGGGTTATACCCAAGTGCTCTCTGGATCAACAGTTTAGTGTATCTGATGAAAGGAATCTTTGAGCCAAGCTTTTTGAGGAATGTCATCATGTCATCCCAATCGAGCTTCAATTTCTATGTGCTTCATGTTGATTGAGCCCAGAAGATTTAGCGTTCTCACGAGCTTGGGATGCTCATGCTTGTCTCGACCAGAGCGATTTTGTGATGATGATATAAAGGGTTCTTCTCAAGGTTGAGGGATGTTCTTGAGATCCACGAGAATGCTTAATGATCACCCACAGAGCTTCATCATACCCAATATCAATCAGAATTGCAGAGCAGAGTTTCTTCATTAGGTGTGTAGCGAAGGAGTTGGTAGGATGTCGGGAATGAGGAGAAACAGCCCGAAGTAAGTCAGGAGTGATGGTGAGTAGCTTGTGATTGGCGTCCATTACCGCGGCATTTTGACCTTTGACCATCGCATTGTATTCGGAATTGCTTGAATGTAGACCTCTGGAACTGTGGCAGAGTGTGAGAGCATGTTCAGGTAGGGATGATTCCTGAGAATATCCACTGCAATGAGACAAGAAGATTCGAGCATGTGAGGGTTTCAAAGTCAACCCTAAGGTTGTTCTTTCCAATCTTTCTCGGATAACCCTCTGGAAGATATCAGCAATTGTAAGAACATCGATGCATCCACATTCATTTGTTCACCATGTCGTGATCGAAATAACATTAGCCAAAAGAACCAACATATCGGAAGACATAGTGTTAGTCAACAGAAGGTCTTATTGTCTAATTATTGAATGTACAGTGTCAATGATTGTTACGAGTCCTAAGTCACTTGTTTGTTCAATAGTCCATTGACGTCGTGAAATGTTTCGTGAGTTAGTTAACTTTAAGTTTTAAAGTTTATGTTATCACTTATTGTTCACAATATATCAAACGATTAAGTTTATTAGTGACATTATTGGATTCGTGACGATATGAATTGTTTATTAACAAGTTTGTGCGCGTAACAATTCATAATGAAGGTCTATCAAGGCTTATGCGTAGATATGGAAAGTTGCGTAAGCGGTAATGACATACGCGTGAGGCAGCTTATGCGTAGGATCTTAACTTACGCGTAAGAAATGATACGCGTAGGAAAGGGGACCTTATGCGTGGAGCTTACGCGTGGGCGTATATACCTTACGCGTAGGCTTACTCGTAAAGTAGACCTTATCGTGAGGTCACTGTTTACGCATATCCTTCACGGGATACGCGTAGTCCCATTGTAGAACCTTATGCGTAGTAGTTACGCGTAGGATTACTCTTACGCATAACTGCCTACGCGTAAGGTGATCCTTATGCGTAGAGTAACAATGACCTTGATTCGAATTTTACGGTACAATCACGAAATAAAACCATCATATCATAAATCTTAACATGTATAGTCATATTAAACACACATCATGGCATGAAAGCTTGTTAAACATTTATGCGTAGAAAATCAATGCAGCGTAGTCAAAACCCTAAGGGTTAAAATTGCATGGATTTTCTAACCATAGAATTTGCACCAAACTTATTACGGTAGTTCTAAGATATTGTGTGAGTTTATAAACCAAGTATTACATTATCAGTTCGTGATGAATCAAAAATACCCAAGCTTCAAGAACATTAAACCCTAATTCTAATTCGATTAAATTAGTGTTTTCGGTTGTTATAGGGCACTGAAATCATCAATTCATCAACATATGAACATAACACAACAATATTTATAACCAAAACCCTTCACATTTGTAAACACACCCAATCGACTCATAAACCCAAGTTATCAAAACCATCAATTCGTGTTTACGGGTGGATTTAGATGGTTAAAATATTATCATTTATGTATTAGGAACGTTTTGACACTATCCATTTAACCACAAACACACACACAATGATTGTGTTCATACGCTTATGCGTAGAACACATAATCACGCTGGCCAACAAAGTTTTAGCCGTATGATTTACTAGAAATTCAAAACCTTAGCTTGTATTACTGTTAAGATCATGAAAGCACTTACAGATTGATGATCGAAACCTGATTTCTTGAATAAATATTAGGTTAGGATCTTTTAGGTTAGAACTAATAAATGTGAGGGTAATGTTAGGTGGAGGATGTTTTTATTAAAATAACTTTAACATTTTGATAGTTTTGGTCCCTCCACCTTTTCCTTTTTCAAACAAAGCCTTTTAACTTCCATTTTGGTTACCAAACAAAGATTTTTATGGAAAGAAACTTGTGACCTCCCCTCGACTTAAGAAAAATAATGAAAGGTTATAATTTTAGTCAGAGTGTCATTGAACCAGAAAATTTTCCACCATTGATAAAAGAAACAACCGGGATATGATAACATGCAAGTACACATATGTTTTGAAGCAGTTAAGTATTAATTTTCTCCCCCTCAACACTAGATCGAAAAAATACTGAATTTTGAAAGATTAGAGTGTTGACGGAAAAGTACTTCCATGTTGAAAGAAACTTAGATTAGAAGAATATTTTTGTTGTTTTATCAGGTTTTATATTTTTGTATTTTGTTTTTGAAAATTTATTTACAAAAGAGATTTTGGTGTTTGACAGGTTTTGACTTGTTTTAGGAGATCATCCAATTCCTCTTGAGTCAAACTTCATACCAATCCGGGTGGACCAACTCATTAAACCTAGCAGAAGCTATGGCTTTGGTGAGAAGATCTGCCAATTGGTATTCTTACCACATAAAATATAATTCAATAGTACACTGTTCCACGTGATCCTTGATGAAATGATATCGAAGATCGATGTGCTTTGATTTCGAGCTGGCTGACGAGTTGCACGAGATTGCAATTGCACTCCGATTGTCGCGGTACATCGGATTACGTCAAATACGTAACCATAGTCTTTGAGTTGTGTTCTCATCCGGATGACTTGAGCACAACAGCGCCAACATGGCTACATATTCTGCCGGTTGAGGACAGCGATGTACAATCCTGCTTCTCGATTGCCATGACACGATTTATCACCAAGAAATTGTAAAGCTCACGAGTACTTTTCCGGTAGTCTAAGCATCTGCGTGGTCAGCGTCAGCGATTAGTTCAAAACCAAAATCCTTCGGATACCGGATCCCCAAGTTAATGGTTCCCTTTATGTATCGGAGGATTCTTTTAGCCTCGGAGAGGTGGGTTTTAGTTGGTGATAGGGGAAACAAAGATATCGCGGCAAACAATATCGGATGCGCTAATTGTTAGATACATGAATGACCCAATAATACTATGGTATTTTGTAGGGTCCACCAATTTCCCATGTAAATCAGCGTCTAGCTTCTTGGTATGAGCCATTGGTGTGGCATAGGTGTCACGGTTTTGCATTCCAAATTTGTTTAACAATTCAAGGGCATATTTGGAGTGACTCAGGAAAATACCACGGGGTGATTGATGAACTTGCAGTCCTAGAAAGAGCGTAAGTTCACCCATCATGGACATTTCAAAATTTTCCTTCATTAGTTTTGCGATTGAAAACTTTTTATGTGTAGACCCAAAAATGATGTCATCCACATAAATTGAACAATTAAGATATGTGCCCCGTGATATTGTATAAAGAGAGTTGGGTCAACCGAACCTTTGGTGAAATTATTAGCAATGAGGAAGGATGATAGCTTATCGTACCATGCTAGAGGAGCTTGTTTGAGACCATAGAGCTTTGTTAGGTTATAGGCGTGATTCGAAACTTCGGGATCAACGAATCCATCTGGTTGGCTGACATAAACCGTTTCTTTAAGTTGTCCATTGAGAAGCGCAGTTTTGACATCCATCGAAGACCGTCATATTCATATAGACATAAGCTGAGAAATATCCGAACGACCTCAAGACGAGCAAGCGGAGAAAAGATTCTTCAAAGTCTATTCCCTCTTCGGCGATAACCATAGACTAGCCGTGACTTGTTTGGATAACATTCCTTGACATCAATTTGTTTTCCAAATCCATTTGAGAGACCAATGGCGTAGGGCCCGGTTGGTCTTTCAATCATTCCCATACTTCAAGGCGTTTGAATTGGTTGAGGTTCTTGCATGGATTCATCAGTTGTGTCTTTTGTCATTAGCGTCTTTGATATTTTAGGTTGATTGGCGGGGCGGTGAGTGCATAAATGCAATGTTCACCGTCACGTGTGAAGACGTTAATCCGTAACGGCCAGTTGATTCGGGTTGCCAATAATGTTTCGGAGGATGGTCTTTTAGATCCCATCACATGTGTGGAGGTTGATGTTGGTATACATTGTGTGCGGTTCACGAGGATTGAAATGGTTTTGTTGAAGATTCAGCGACATCGATCGCGGCGATCTCATTGTTAACAAGCGGGTTGAGAGCATTTGGATCAAAATCTAGAGGTGGAGGTACTACATTGAGAATATCATCAACGGTTCATCAGCGTTGGAAGCCGGATTTGTTCAACGCGGCTTGTTGTGGTGGAGTCAAGCGGTGGGTGCATCCTGCTTGATGGTTTTGCTTAGCAGTGTATGAGGTATAAGAGTATTATCCCGGGTTGAAGCGGCCCGGAAACAGCGGATACACTGGAGCCGCGTTCATCAATATGCTCGTCGAGCAGTGAACAAATAACCTTTCCATTTGTTGTGGCGAGTAAGGTTTGGGGGCTTTGTTCGGTGATGATGATGGGGTTTGGGGAAGTTTAGCGGATTGTGTCGGGTTCCAGTATTGCTACTCAGGAAGCCATATCAAAAGTAAGTTCATCAAAATGAGCATGAATCGTTTCCATCACTGTTTTGTCTGACGATTCAGTTCGGAAACCTTTTGATTTATCACAGTATCCGATAAAGACTCCAATGTCAGCTTTGGCTTTGAGCTTTCCAAAGTCATCCGTGAGTGCTAAGTTCATGAGTGCTAAGTTCATACTAAGTTCATGAGTGATAACTTGTGATTTGGCAGTAGGGATTCTAGGTTCATGAGTGCTAAGTGTTACTGGGGCTAATCTCTTAATGATGGTTGGCGGAAGTTGTTCATACTTTCCTAACATTTCTCTTAACTTGAAGATAGTGTGAATCGGATCTTGATTTTGAATAGAACATTTCCAAAGAAATGCATAACTTCTTAGTGTGTGCAAGATAATGATCAAGTTCATTTGATGCTTCATCACGAGTCTTTTGAGTAAATCAAATATGACACCATATTCCTTTTTAACTTTACAAGTTCTTGTTCATATTTTGAGATTTGACACTTAAAAGACCGCTTTTGATCATCCATTGCTCAATTTTAGGATCGAGAAGATTTTGCATGGCCAGAGCGATTTTGTGTTGAAAAACAAGTTGTTGATCATGAATATCTTTTTGACACCAATTAAGGCGGCGTATTGCATTTGAAAGTTCGTTTGACAATCGTTTATTTTCAACTTTTAAGGACTCGTCGGCACATTATCGTGTTCTCAACATTTACCACGAATCAACGATTATCGGCGAGATATAATCAAATGCATATGACAAAGAATTCAATAACACAACATTATGGACATCGGCATAGATGACATCTTCCAAGAGTCGATCAACATCTTTTCTCAACAGTTTCTTTTACGTTTAGTATTAGAAATAGATGTTTCTTTTCTCAAAACGACCTTCATTAACCCAAGTTCCTTATGAAAGTCCTTTTCCCAAGACAATGCACAACTTTTCAAATTTTAAACATTTGGTAAAAGATTTTTCTGAAAAATGTCTCTTTGTTCTCGCGCAGAGCGATTGAAAGTGTTGAATTTTGATTTCAGAATGATATTCTATCTCATGTTGTAAAGTTTTGAGGTCACCCATGAAAATGTCAAAATATCAAGAATTTTTGATTTTAGGGTTTTGAGTTTACTTCACTGATGGAAGGTAAAGGACCATAAGTTTGTGCATAATCTGGTTTAGGATTAACATTAGAAGACTCGGTGTTTTATGATTACCCTTTGTGTGTTAGAAGAATCCGTTGGTGTGACGAAAGTGACCGCTTTTGAATAGTTAAAGGTTTGTTGTAAACAACTTTTTCTAATTTTGATCGACTCTCGTCTTGTGCATCTAATTCCTCTTGACGATGATATTCAACAACACTCATAACAGAATTATCAACTTTATATTACGCACTTTGAAACTTGAGATTTGGTTTGAATGCTTTGGTTGAAAGCTTAGGTTTGTAATCAGCAAGATTGGGTCCATATCCATTTGGATTGGGTTTTAAAGTAAACTTTTCAATGGCTGTGACCGACTCGCCATGTTTGTAAACAATGCTTTTAAACTCTTTAAGATTGTTTTGCAAGCCGATGATTTCTTCAAGATGATCATCTATTCGTTTCGTTGAATGCTTTTTGTATGCAAGAAGCTGTTTTTGACAATTTCACAACTCAGCCTTAGCTTTTTGATTTTCCAAGGTGAGAGCGTTAATTTGCTTTTATGTTCATGTTTCGATTGTTCTATTTCGCACAACAAAGCATTCTTCGGCTGCTAGATCACATCTGTCTTTCTAAATGTTTTTCGTTTTGATAAGATTTGGCAAAGGCTGCTTCAAAACCGTTTCACGTTTTTCTTGAGTTTTGAAAAAGTTGAGTTGCTTTTGTAAACATTCAAAATCCTTGGTTAACAATTGCATTTTGCATTTCAAGTCTGATTAATGGCATGACATTTTCCACTATGGTCTGTTGGTCTTGTATTAAACGAGCAAAATCTGGATGAGGCAAAAGTTCGGCGTGTTCAGCGTGAGTCTCAACATGATCATTACGGAGATCCTCAAGTATGACCACGGAGTCAATTTGATTATCAAGGAAAACCGGTTGGTCATCTTGATCGTCAAATATAACTACGGGGTCTAGTTGAAAAGGAATGAGATGTGGATGGCGCATTTTGAACATTCCGAGCCTTCGGATCCGGATGTTGGCGTGAATATGGATCGAGATAAATATGGTTTGTTGGTGCACGAGACAAGCCATGATGTCATCTACGGGGCTGTGTCACTCATGTGTAACTCATGCATATTAGCCATCAACATAACGGTGCATTGGCGCAAGTCCTCCATATCATCATCCGAGTCGGATTTGCCATAAAGCTCGTTCTTTGTGCGTGAGTTCCACTTCATCCTTAAGAGCCAAAGAAGAGCCTCTTTGAAATAAGCACCGCCCCTAGTCCTCGGCTTTGGGCATGCATTAGCCAGGTGTCCCTTCTCATTGCGGTTGTAGCATCGAAGACCATTCAACCCATTCTGAGCATTTCCTTGTTCCACCACTTGAGCTCGATTGTTATTCCTACCCACAACATTAAACCCTTGACCACCCGCCATCGGCGACCATAACCACGATTCGAACTTCAACTCGTCCATTGTTCTAGCAGCTTGATTCCTTGTATTGATAGATGAGAATCACGGTTGTTGGATTTGTTAGTATAACGGCTAAAGGCATTAGCAATCATAGCAAATCCTTGTTGCAATGCTTGAACGGATCAATTCCTCATTAGCCGGCTTGAGCATTGTGGTTATTGTATGGAACCAATTGAGTTTGAGATGGAGGTTGTGAAGGATCATGTGGTGTGATTGTAGCAGTTGGTTGAGTTCTCGGTTGAGGAGAATAAGCTGTTTGAGCATATAAGGCAAGTTGTTGATTTTACGGATGTGTCGGTGGAGCAATTTGAGCACAGAGAATCCTTTCCCTATCAACTTCCTTTTCATGAGGCTTCAAGTAATCATACAATAATCCATATGTAGATTGATGCATGTTTTTGCTGACGGAGAAAAATGACATACTTCTCCCATTCAGACCAAGACTACTCAGAACTTAGTATTCCTGCAATTCTTGGCATGATGATGTTGTGTTTATCCAAATCATTGATGATGTGCGAAACGGTGATGATAGGACTCTAGTGTCTCTCGAGGTTCAATCATGAAGTGTTCATAAGCCAAGTAAATTTTGGATTCCAAATCTTCTGATTGAGTCTGAGATCCTTCCATAAAGAAGCGAATATGATCCCACATTTTCTTTGCAGTCTTTTGAGCATCAACACTTAGAAGAATTGGGTTTGGTAATCCTAAGAGGATATATTCCATTGCAAGCTCATCGGCTTCATAGTGTAGAAGTTCTTGAGGATTCAAGTCTGCAACAGTAGCAATGTTCGTTTGTTCATCTCTTGGTGGAATGGCATTTGGATCTCCTGGTACAATGACAGTAGGCATCTCAAATGGACCTTCCAAGATAACCGCTTTAGAACTTTCCATGTAGCTTCTTTAGATCACAAAACCTAAAGAACCTTATCACCCATTGATCATAGTTTCCTGGAGTGAGCATTGGAGGTCTATCAAGTGATCGAGCCTCATGAATTGATTGTTGGTCGCTTAAAGCTTCAAACATCTTTGCAAACCAATTGGGTTCCTTCATAATGTTCCTTGATGGATGTTGATTGAAGTCATTTGTTATGCGGTTGAACTTGAGGACTTGGTGGTGGTTGAACCATTTGAGGTTGTGGATTTGAAGCAAGTTGTGGAGTATGTTGTTGATTAAATTGTTGTTGATAAATTGCTTGTTGTTGTTGATTCCATTGTTGATGTTGTGGAGTTAGTTGTTGTTGGCGTTGAGGATGAGGATAAGTGTAAGGGAAATAGTTAGAGTATGGTGGTTGTGACATGTTGATAAACTTGTGTTGGTAAAAATGGATCTTTGTAGTCGAATGAACCTTTGTTGATGAAGTATCCTAGAGTAGAAATCACAATAGACCAGTAGCACTTATGTAAAACACCAAAGTTACGCGTAACAAA
>OU343217.1:236520083-236530735 GCA_910596185.1 Chrysanthemum makinoi | reverse complement strand
AGATGAAATTAAGGAAATGCGAGACGGATGCAACAATTGTGGAGGAAATCACCCATCGTCTGAGTGCGACGATAAGCCCATGGGTGGACCTAACGAAGGAGAAGCGAATTATGTCCAAGAAGGATATCGTGGAGGATATCAGTAATTATTACGGTCGAAAACTGAAATTGGCAAGACCGCCGACAGGGATGAGACAACCGTGATTCTCAACCCCGAATGACAATCCGCCCCCACAAAACTTTGACAAAAGATGGAAGAATCCGACGAAAAACCATGAGAGAATTCGTGGCTGCTCAAAAATCTGCAAATGATTTAATCAAAAATCAATTTTTCAATCTCAAAGCCCAAGTTGAGCTGAGACAGAAAAATCATCAAACATCTATCCAAGATCTTGAAAACAAATTTGGCAGATTCTCTGACCAACATTCCTCTCGACCATCTGGTTCGTTACCAAGTAACACCCAATCCAACCCGAAACCATCAAATGATAAACGTACCGCCCACACAACGAAATGAGCATATCAATGCTGTCTTCACAAGAAGTGGTCTTCTACGAACCACCACCAAATCCTGATGAAAATACTCCTATCACCCAAGATAGTGAGGATGAAGCTGAGGAAACCAACACAACTCAAACCACCAAAAAGAAAACCACTCCATCTGTCAAGGCGTACACACCAAAAATTCCATATCCTCAACGCCTTAAGAAAGAAAAAATGGAAAGCGTTATAAGAAGTTCATTGAAATAATCAAAGAGCTTAGACTCAATGTTCCTATCGTTGATGTCTTAGCCGGAATGCCCAATTACGGGAAATTCTTGAAAGAACTTCTTAATAACAAAAGCAAGCTAGAACAAATATCAGCCACTTTCCTTAACGAAGAATGTTCAGCCATTGTTCAAAACAAAATCCCGCCAAAGCTCGGAGATCCTGGGAGCTTTCTTATTCCATGTACTTTCGGGAACAATATTAAATGCGAGGCTTTAGCCACCTTGGAAGTATCAATTTGATGCATTATTCGTCTGTATTCCAAATTATGCAACAAATGCCTTAAACCAACAAAATGAGCATTCGATTAGCAAATCATTCTTATCAATATCCTATTGGTATTGCCGAGAATATGCTTGTTCAAGTAGGTAAATTCATTTTTCCCGTGGACTTTGTAATCTTAGAAATAGAAGAAGATAGTAAAGTCCCACTCATCTTAGGAAGACCTTTCCTAAATACCGCTAATGCGATCATCAAAGTAAAAGGAAAAGAACTCAACCTTGGAGTTGGAGAAGATCGAATCACTTTTCTAATGGATAAGGCAATGCGCTATCCACGTTCCAGTGATGACACTTGTTTCAACATCGATGTTATCGATGAAGTCATCACGAAAGAATATTGATGCATTACTTAACGAATCTGATCCATTCATGACTACTTCTGAAAAAATCAATGAAACAGACTTTAACAAAGAGTTTGATGATTTCATGAAAGTAGAGTTCGAAGGAGATAACACGAAGGAGGAAGAATTGGAGGAAGAGAATTTCAAATAAATAACTTTCGATGACGAGATGAGAATAAAATCTTCTATCGAAGAACCACCAATAGATCTCGTACTCAAACCTCTCCCTGATCATCTTGAATATGCTTATTTGGAGGAAAACTCACTTATTCCCAGAGTCATATCTTCATTACTGGCCAATGAGAAAGAAAGTTTAGTTTCTGTCCTCAAAATCATAAACAAGCCGCTTGGAAACATCTAACATCCCGGAATTAGTCCCAATTTCGCCAAACACAAAATCAATTTCGAAGATGTGATCAAACTTGTTGTGGAACGTCAACGTCGACTCAATCCCAACATGAAAGAAGTTGTCAAAAAGGAAATCATAAAACTTCTCGATGCTGGTATCATTTACCCAATAGAGGATAGTCCTTGGGTGAGTCTCGTTCACTGTGTTCCCAAGAAAGGAGGAATGACGGTTGTGACTAATGAATGGAATGAACTAGTTCCTACTAGAATTGTCACTGGTTGGCGCGTTTGTATTGACTATCGGAAATTAAATAAAGCCACAAGAAAAGATAATTTTCCACTCCCGTTCATGGATCAAATGCTTGAAAGACTAGCAGGAAATAAATTATTTTGTTTCCTCGATGGATTTTCAGGATACTTTCAAATTCCAATCGATCCTAATGACCAAGAAAATACCACCTTCACTTGTCCTTTTGGAACCTATGCGTATCGGCGTATGCCTTTTGGTCTCTGTAATGCACCTGCAACTTTTCAAAGGTGTATGATAGCCATATTCCAAGACATGCTCGAAACCTCCATGGAAGTTATCATGGATGACTTTTTCATCTGAAACTCATTTGAAGCTTGTCTCTCCAATCTTGATAAATGCTCGAAAGATTAAGTCGCACATCTTGTCCTTAATTGGGAAAAATGTCACTTCATGGTGACCGAAGGAATTGTGCTTGGCTACAAGATCTCCAGTGCAGGCATGGAAGTAGATAAAGAAAAATTGACGTTATAACGAAATCCACCACCAACTAACGCAGCCGTTAGAAGTTTTCTAGGACATGCCGGTTTTTACCACCACTTTATCAAAGATTTTTCAAAAATATCCCCTCCGATGACAAAAATTCTTGAGAAAGATTCTATCTTTGACTTCAATTCTGATTGCATAAAAGCCTTCGAAACGTTGAAATCTCAACTGACTAGTGCTCCGATAATGGTTTCACCTAATTGGTCACTACCCTTCGAGCTTATGTGCGATGTCAGCGATTTCTTGCCGGAGCCGTCTTAGGCCAACGAGAAGGAAAACAATTTCGGCCCATATATTTTGCTAGCAAGACTAAATAGTCTTAGCAAAATTATACCACGTAAAAGGAATTAATGGTAGTTTCGCTCGACAAATTCGATCCTACTGCACTCAAAAAACAATGTGTTCACCGATCACTCGGCACTCAAATATCTGTTCACCAAGCAAGATGCTAAACCGCGTCTTATCCGATGGATTCTGCTACTCCAAGAATTTGACATCGAAATCAAAGATAAAAGAAGAAGAAATCGATGATTACTTCCCTGATGAAACCCTCATGACCGTTGATGGAAATGACAATCCTTGGTTTGCTGACTTTGCGAACTATCTCGCTGGAGGAATTCTCAGAAAAGGTTTAACTCACGCTCAAAGGAGAAAATTCTTTTCAGAACTTAAATACTACTTTTGGGAAGAACCATATCTTTTCAAAATGTGCCCTGACGGAATGATCCGAAGATGTGTTTCTGGTTCCCAAACCCGCAAGATTCTTGATGAATGTCATCATGGCCCAACTGGGGGACATTATGGTCCTTCCACCACAGCTAAAAAGTTTTTGATGCTAGATTCTATTGGCCAACAATATTCAAAGAAGCACATACACTTGTTTGAACTCGATGCTTGCCAAAGAACCACCAACCTTTCACGCATAGACGAAATGCCATTGACAAGCATTCAAGTGTGTGAAATATTCGATATTTTGGGAATTGATTTCATGGGACCATTTCCTAAATCCCACAAATATGAATACATTCTCGTTGCTATTGATTATGTGTCCAAATGGGCGAATGAAGCTTTACCAACAAACGATGCTCGCGTCGCGGTTAATTTTCTCAAAAGCTCGCTCGTTATGGAATCCCCAAAGCTTTTATAAGAGATCGAACCCATTTCTGTAATGAAAAATGGAGAAAACCATGAAAAGATATGGGGTTCATCATCGATTACACAGCTTATCATCCACAAACCAGTGGCCAAGTTGAAAACACCAACAGAGCTCTTAAAAGAATGCTCGAAAAAACGGTGAAGGACAATCCTTCGGTGTGGTCAAGAAACTTGACGATGCTCTCGTGGGCGCTGCGGCTTACAAAACTTCTATTGGCACAACTCTTACAGACTCCAGATGGAAAAACTTATCATTTGTCGTTCGAAGTTGAACATCGTGCTTACCGGGCTCTTAGAAACTGTAACACCGATCTCAAAATAGCTGGAGAGAAGAGATTTTTGCAAGTGCACGAACTCGACGAATTAAGACTCCGAGCTTATGAAAATTCCAAACTGTATAAGGCCGCAAAAGCTTATCACACAAAAGCTGAGAATTCGAAAAGATATCAAAGCCGGATATAAAGTTCTGCTTTTCAACATGAAATTCAAATTCAAAGCTCCTAAATTACAACCAAGATGGTTTGGACCATATATCGTTAAACATCGATATCCATCCGGTTATGTCGAACTTTATGACAAACAGGGTGGAAGTTTCATCGTTAATGGGCACCGAATCAAATTATACTATGATAAGGAGCAAATGAATGAAATATCAATTGAGACAGTTTTACCTGAAAATGAATTCGAAACCATCACCTTCGTAGCACCTTTTCCAGGAAGAATCCCACAAAGTGTTCCTTGGAAACCATCTGTTGAGTTCATCTGGAGCGATATTGATGCTACTGGTGAAGAACGAAACCATCACCTTCGTAGCACCTTTTCCAGGAAGAATACCACAAAGTGTTCCTTGGAAACCATCTGTTGAGTTCATCTGGAGCGATATTGATGCTACTAGTGAAGAATTCATGTATGTCCCCGAACTTTTCAAAATGTTCACATCGCACTGTGGCAATTCGAAGATTCGAGTTAGGCTGATGACTCGTTAATAAAATAAGCAGTTCTCGGGAGGCAACCTGTGTGTTTTAGATTTTATTTTCTGTGGTCACGCCCCGGAGTTTGAACACTTGGTTGAACTTAAGTGTGGGGTGCCACATCTTAATAAAACTCTTTTGTTTGATATAATGATTTTTTGTAGGTAATGATTACTCCAATGGACGCTTGGATAAAGAAGAAATAAGCTTACAAACTCATTGGAATATCTGGTTTCATCTCTATTTTCCCTATTTCTATACTTTGAAGTTCGTTTTTCACATTGAGGACAATGTTTAACTTAAGTGTGGGGGGGGGGGGGGATAGGAAAATTAGTGTTTTTAAGCTTAAATTTAAAATTTTGTTTGCCTTTGTGATCTAGTTATTTTCACGCTTTTAGGATAATATATTAGAATAACTGGATCAAACCACTGGTAAAACTAGTAATGATTGAAACTTTGAGATGTGTTCCGATTAGTATTGCAATCCATTCTGGGATCGATAAACATTTGCTAGCACAAATTATAGCCCTTACCACTGTAAGGATTTGAGCATGTTCTATATAAAGCATACACCTTTTATGCTTGAATCTTTTGCTATGAGTGTGCCGGTGATTTTATTTATTCTAGAACTTGTGCTTGTAAATCATTACCAGACCGCAGTGAGATCGCATTCGTGCGATATAAGTAAATTCGTGTGATAAAGAGACACTTTAGGATTTAACCCAAATGGCCTTCCATTTTTCATATTATGCTATATTAGCTAGCCACATCGGTTAGTTAACCACCTACATGGACCCATTTGTGGCGCTCATCTTTAGCGCTAGATACCCCTAGTTACACCCTCTGAGCCATCCTTTTCGTTTTTTATAAATCTAGAAAATACAAAAAGATTTTACACTTTAAACCTTAGCCTAACCCTTGTCAATGTCTAAACGGTTGGTTGCTAGTCACCTGGAATGAGAAGATTGTTCAAATGATGATGAGTAGCCGCACCTTGTTAGTTGTGTGAGCCATTTCGAGTTTATGTTTAAAATAATAATAATAATAATAATAATAATAATGAAAATATGAATGTATTAGCCAATGTGCTATGTTCGAAGAAAAGTTGTCATGGCAAATCAAATCGAAGAGTTGTGGAAATCTGAAGAAAAGAAAATAGAGCTATAATCATTTATTGGTTTGCGGATTGTTTGGTAGCTAGCAACACGGGTATTAGACTTGATTCTATTTTTAATTTAAAACCAATTTCATTAACATTCCCATGCCTTATCAATACCCTTAGCCCTAAGCCTTAACATTATAACCCGAATAAAAGTCCTCTTTAGATGTTTTTGCTTGGTGCTCACGCCACGTCGGTGGAGTTTTGTTTCTTGTACAAGCTTATGGTAATAATCTAATCATGACTGAGCAATGAGTGTGATTTATCTTGTTACTCCACTAAAAATTGAGTGATTGAGTGAATTATATTTTGTTCCTTTTTCGTGAGGTGTTTTGAAATGTTAATCATGCAAGAAAATTATTGGATATTGTCAAACATCTTGAAAGTTTCACCCTTAAAAGCATAATTGATGAATCTTCTCTCATGATGGTACTTGGTGGATTTGCATCATATTTTTCGTAATCATAAGTTTGTTCCTATGGATGTTTTTCTTAGATTTGCTTGAGGTCAAGCAAAGTTTAAGTGTGGGGAATTTGATAACGCTCAGATTGTACATGTTTTCAGTAGCGTTATGTGTGCTTTTGTATATGTTATTTGGTTATATTTGTATGATTTCAGTGCTTAATCGAATCAAAAGATGTTTGTCTAGTATTTATAACCAAGTGCAGGGAAACAGAAAGAAAAGTAAAAGAATGTTCAATAAATGGAAGATTCCCATTTCAGTGAAGCATGTCAAGCACAAATCAGTATTTCAAGTACCATAGAAGACCAAGATGATTGAAGAACCAAGCTCTACAAGTCAGAATAAAGTAAAGGCCGATTTTCCGTCACCTCAGAAGACCAACCATCGTTGCAACCGAACCGATCGGTGGGTAAAGATCAAAGTTACTCACGACGCCATCCAACCATCGGTTGCCACCCAACCGATGTCGGGAAGGTATTTCTCCAAATCTTCATCATTAAGTTTTCCCTTTGTATCCAAACGATTCTAGGTCCTTCCCTTGGTGTATTCTAGTCCCTTCCTAACTACTTGGAGGCCAAGTTCAGCAATTAATACCCTAGGCCTTGGAACTAGTATAAATTGATAACTCTCTCTACTCATCAAACAAAGCTCTTAAGCTCTCAAATAGAAGAAGATAGTAAAGTCCCACTCATCTTAGGAAGACCTTTCCTAAATACCGCTGATGCGATCATCAAAGTAAAAGGAAAAGAACTCAACCTTGGAGTTGGAGAAGATCGAATCACCTTTCTAATCGATAAGGCAATGTGCTATCCACGTTCCAGTGATGACACTTGTTTCAACATCGATGTTATCGATGAAGTCACTGACAAAGAATTGGATGCATTACTTAATGAATCTGATCCATTCATGACTACTTCTGAAAAAATCAATGAAACAAACTTTGACAAAGAGTTTGATGATTTCATGAAAGTAGAGTTCGAAGGAGCTAACACGGAGGAGGAAGAAATGGAGGAAGAGAATTTCGAAGAAATAACTTTCGATGACGAGATGAGAATAAAATCTTCTATCGAAGAACCACCAACAGATCTCGCACTCAAACCTCTCCCTGATCATCTTGAATATGCTTATATGGAGGAAAACTCACTTCTTCCAAAGAGTCATATTGATTCGCTTCAGACCGTCAAGTTTATCACACAAGCTAACCACTTGTGAATGGTCAACCGTAATAATCTTCAAACAGCTTAGAAACAATACAATTTAGATCTGGAGAGTATAGTGTTTCCACAGGTCGTTAAGTCCCAATGAGGTGTGTAAACTGTAATAGAACGAATTTGTGATCGGGTGATATTGAACAGGAAAAAGGTGATGATTTTGGAATATTTATACCTAAAGAGAAAGTTTGTAAATTACAGGGGCTTAAATGAAAATTAAAAAGCTAAATTATATTAAATAAATTCTATCACTATTTTTAAAATTGTTGAACGTTTAAAACTTAAAACGTACGCTTAAATAAAATTACGTTAACGTACAAAATAAAACGTGAGTTTTAAGAAATAAAAGGCCTACAAATATGAAATGATATTTTTACAATCCTAATAATAAAAAGAAAATTATTAGAAAAAAGAAATTTATTTTAAAATTATTTATTTAATTATTATTAATTAAAAACTATTTTAACTATTTAATAATACCCTAAAATATAAGAAAATATGAAATAAAGCTAGAAAAGTAAAATTATGACTTAGAAAAATCTAAAATATGATAAAACTTATTTTAAAACTGAAAATATATATTTTTAGACTTTTTATGTATTTATTATTAATTAATTAATCACTATTTAGAACTAATTAAAATGCTAGAAAATACTATTTAAGCTAAGAAAATTCTGGAAAAATTATTTTTATGCTTTTTATATTTATCTTAATCTATGAAAATTGAATACTTATTTTTCTGAATATTTTCTGATTTATTTGTATTAAAAGCTATTTAAAAAGTCTTAAAAACTGATTTAAAATAAGAAAAATAGTAAACAGTGATGAAAAATTATGAAAATTTCAGGAAAAGTCTAAAATAATATTATAATTCTATAAAAAATATTAAAACTATGGCTTATGTGTGAGAAAATGAAACTGAAGTGTAAAGCAGTTCTAAATAAGCTACTAAAATAAGCTATAAGCTACAGGAATAAGCCAAATGATTAAAGAAGCTGAATTATGCTAAAATACGTCTAACTTAACTAATTAACAGTACTCTAGATTACTAAATAAGCTTAAACTAGATGTGAGCTTATAGGATTAATTACAAACAAGTATTCAGGGGCACCTTTAAGCTCATGCATAAGCAATCCTAATAAGCTAAGGGAAAATCGATATTGGGTTTTCAAGATCACCTAGCAGCATCACATAATGGACCAAAAATCATTCCCTAATGAGCTCAAATGAACACACAGTTTATCAGCAAGTTTGGTAAAACCACAAATGGTCATCACAGGGCATAAACAGGCATGTTCAAGAGCTTATTTCACTATCCAAAAAGCTTATAAAAATTTTACAAAAATCAGTTTCAATATCTTGACCAACCCATCTAAAACATATTCCAATTTTATCAATTTTGGTTCAGTAAGCAAACCATGAAAATTCCTTAAAGTTTTGCAAAAACTGGAATTAACAATTTTGACCAAATTCTGACAGATGAAAATTGACTTTGATGAGATTTGAAAGCAAATGATGGACTTATTTAGATGAAATGAGATAAAATAAGCACAAATTAAGCTAAACCTACAGATTCTAAACTTGTCCTAAGCTATTCTAACCACTAACACCTAATAGTTTTTTAGCTAGATTGAATTTATGGTGATTTTGACTTTTCTATAAACAGCACTAATGTATGACTAAAGTGACTCTAATATGACTATTAAGAACTAAATCAACTTAACTTATCTACTAATAAGTTCTAGAATTCTTAAAACAGCCTAATACAAACACTCCTTTTAAAGTATTCAAAATTCTGTTTTAGCTATCAAATAATATCCTACTTAATGCAACACTAAATCAGCAATCTAACCTTAATCCTAAAGCTGAAATGAAGCTAATTCAAGCACTAACATGGTCTAACACAACCTAAAATTAATAAGCATATGACATTTTAAAAAAATGAAAATCAACTCACATGAAGTCCAGCTTAATGGAGCTTAATACAGAACCAAACCAACCATTTTAAGACCAAATCCAATCCAAATTTAGCTCAAGCATCAACCCAAATCCATTTCCATACCAAATTCCACCTTAGTTGATTCTTTGACTTTTTGGTTTTTCTAAATTAAAACACTAGAGTCTAATGCAAGTTCATGAAAAGCTACAATAAGCTTATCTGAGCTTGTTTGAAGGGTAAAAGAGCTTATGTGACTTCTAATAAGTATAATTGACTTAATACGAATTATCAAGAAACATGAAAACTTGAAATCTTATTAAACTTGGAATAATTACAATACAAAAGTGATAGTTAACTTGAAAATAAACTTGCTATTAAACTGAGAACTTGATTTTTAAACTAGAATGACATGAAATAAATTTTACACTACAAATTGGTTAAAAACATGCTGCCTTTATTTCTTCTACCTTATTTCTTCTTTATAGACATCCAAAAGTATCCCTTGTCGCCTCTTGATTAAATCCCCACCATTGGATAGGCTTGATATCATCTTAATGGCGTCATCGTGGAATTTGAGGAAAAGAATCCAATCCGGTTTTTTTTCATTTAATGAATTTTGGGTGTATGTAGAGGTGGAGGGGGTTGGTATCAGCTGGGGGATAAGGTGAGTGGAGGTGGGCCAACGGTGTGAAAACATGAGGGGGGGGGGGGGGGGGGTGGTTTTGGTATGCTGATTGCAATGAGGAGGCTTACAGTACATGGCGGTTTTTATTTTAAAAGTGGTTTGGGCTGGTTTGGATAGGGCCCAAGCTGGGTTTGTTGTGTTTTGGGTTGGATAAATAACATAAGAGGTCCGTTTGGTTTGTGTAGCAGTAACGACAAGGACCATTTTTGTAACTTCGAAAATTAAGGGTTAAACACTGCAAATATTCCAAAGTTTAATACAGGACCAAATCTTGCCACCTTAAATAGTACAAGGTACTTGTGATTAGTTTCACTTTTTAAATTAACCAGGACTATAGTTATGATACTTTTCACGTCGAGGGACTAAACAGGTCATTCTTTGCAAATTGAACTTCAAGGGTAAATTTGTCATTCATGAGTCCGTCCTGGGACTAGTGTTGATTTTTCTCATGCATTTTATTCCCGGACCATTTTTGACAATCTGTGAAAGTTCAGTGCGTAAAACTGCCAACTTTATAAACTTTGTTTTTTTCTCATATT
>OU343217.1:236445803-236513295 GCA_910596185.1 Chrysanthemum makinoi | reverse complement strand
GATCGTTGAAGAGGATAAGTTAGAGAAACCACTTGATAATACAATTGGACATGCATGCTTATATGCCAAACGATCTCAAGAAATTCTAGAATGATTAATTACAATATGCCCTAAATCCTTAGGTGAGCAAGTTAATCCCTTGATACCTTGTTCTATGCCTTGTGCCAAGTATGAAATTCATTCAATGCCCAATGTTATGAATGAGAACTTTTGTGTGCCCTCAAATAGTTCGATCCCAAAGACCTCTAGAACTAAGAAAGTGAACTTCAAGCAGCCTTCAAGCAGCTCAGATCAAAGCACTTCTAAACCTGAATTCAAAAAGTAGAAAACCAACTAATGTTCCCATTCCTACAGAGTAATCAATGACATTAAAGCAAGTAGGTCAAAGTCTCACGGCAATACAAGGAATGATAGGACCTCGCAAGCTAAGAATGTGCATTGGAGGAAAGTAGAAGATCACCCTAGGAATACTAAGTTTGAGTTGAATAAAACGAATCGTGTTGATTCTAGTATTAGCTATAAGCGTACTGTAATTAATTCAAATTTTGATACTATTCGCAAACCATGTAATGATGACTGCTTGAATTCTGTTGCTAATCATGAATGTGGTGTGAATGTTTTGTCTAATGTTGTCAAATGCCTAGTTAAAATTGTTAATGCAAAAAATCATGCTAAGAAGGCTAAAAGGCAAAGACGAAAGAAAGTTAGGAAACAGTGGAAACCCACAGGAAGAACATTTAGTAAGATAGGTTATCAATGGATACCTTTTGGCCATAAGGATAATCAGTTCTTCCCTCAATCTGCTAAGACAATGCCCACTAGAAAATGGATGCCTACTGGTAGAACTATCCCTTTAAGAAGTGAACATACTTTGAATAGGTCAAATACGGACACCAAAGATCGTGATCTATTTCTAATGATTCCATTGCTTCTACTTCTGAGGTGGATGTTTCTATTTCTGATGTGGGTGTTCCAAACACCGTTATTAACCAAATGGAACCCATTCTTGCATGGGGATCCCAATTATCTAGTTATCCATTCTTGTCCGTGTTCAACTGCAGATCGTTCAAATCGCTCGTGGTTCCTGACTCAGCCGCTCCAAGCATATGATCGGAGACCGTCACGACTCATGAACTTCATGAGTAAATTCATCGGGACTGTTAGATTCGGGAACGATCATTTTGGTGAAATTATGGGTTATGGAGATTATGTTGTCGGTGATAGTGTTATCTCCGTGGTATATTACGAGAAGGTCTTGGTCATAACTTACTCTGCCGGCCAATTCGTGATTCTCGATCCGAAGTGGCCTTCAGAGAACATACTTGTTTCGTTAGAGAACTTGATGGTAAAGAACTTTTAAGAGGAACTCGTGGTTCAAATCTATACACCATCTCTATCGAAGATATGATGAAGTCTTCCAATTAGCTTGTTGTCAAAGGCTTCAAAACAAAGTCATGGTTATGGCATCGCCGCCTCAATCACTTGAACTTCGCACCATCAATGATCTCCGTCTCCAAAAGAATTAGTTGTAGGTTTACCTAGACTAAAGTAAGAAAAATATCATCTTTGTTCAAAGATGCCAATTGGGAAAAGCAAGAAGTATGCCCACAAACCCAAACCTACAAACTCCATTACAGAAGTTCTTCATACAATTCACATGGATTTATGTGGACCTATGAGAGTGCAGAATATCTTTGGGAAGAAATACGTGTTAGTTGTGGTTGATGACTACTCTCGATTCACCTAGGTTAAGTTCCTAAGGACAAAGGATGAAACTCCATATATCATCATCAAACTTATCAAACAAATTGCAGGTTCGACTTAACAAAACTATCGTAATCATCCCAATGCACAATGGAACCGAGTTTGTTAATAAATAACTTAGTGAGTTTTATGGAAGTGTTGGAATCACTATCAAAGAAGTGTTCCACTAAATCCTCAATGAACGGTGTAGTTGAAAGACAAAATTGAACTCTTGTGGAAGCCGCTAGAACAATGCTGATTTATTCAAAGGTTCCAATGTTTCTCTGGGCCAGCCATTGCCACGCATGCTACACTCAAAATCGATCCCTAATTCACACTGCTCATGGAAAACTCCATATGAACTTGTCCACAATAGAAAACCTAATCTCATTCCTTCGTGTGTTTGGTGCATTGTGTTATCCAACTAATGAGGGACAAGACTTAGGCAAACTTAAAGCTAAAGCGAACATTGGAGTATTTGTAGGATATGCACCAAACAAAAAGGGATACCGAATCTACAACAAAAGAACCCAAAATATCATGGAAACAATTCACGCTACCTTGATGAGCGACCGTCCTATGGCTCTAGGACAACCCAATTCTGACCCGCATCATCATGTAGTCCCATCAGCTTCTACTCTTGTTTTCACTCCTCAAACTCCTTATGTACCTCCCTTATAAGATGACTTGAAGAAACTGTTCGATCCAATGTTTGATGAACACTATGAGCCAATCCGCTAATGATCTGTCACCCCATCATCGAGGTCTACCATCCCTCGCAATGAAGTTGACCCTTCAGCTTCTATGACACTAAGTCAAGAAGTGCGCCTGCCATCGATCACTTGTCTCATCAATAAATCATCAATCAACGAGTGTACATCATGGAGATGTTTCTGGCACCCTTGATGGAGAGAATCCCTTTGCTACTCCTGAAGATGTTCCATTTGGAAACATATTTGCTCCTCAATCATCATCAACCATCTTCATAAGCGAAATCGACTCGCTACTTCAGCCTCAATAACAACCACATGAACACCTTAGAAAGTGGACACATGATCATCCATTGGACAACATCATTGGAAACCTCTCTCGTCTAGTATCTACACGGAAACAACATGCAACCGATGCCTTATGGTGCTTCTTCAACTCGTACTCTAAGGTTGAACCAAAAGATGTTAAAATCCGCCATGAATGAAGACAACCGGTTCAATGCCATGCAAGAAGAAATTCATGAGTTTGATCGATTTGACGATGGGAATTAGTACCGCCTCCAGACAAAGTGCTATGATCATTGCCCTAAAGTGGATCTTCAAAGTGAAACTTGATGAAAATGGTGATGTTTTAAAAAACAAGGCTCGATTGGTTGCAAAAGGATACCGCCAAGAGGAGGGTATTGACTTTGAAGAATCATTTGCTCCCCGCTGCTGTGATCGGCAATAAGAATCTTCTTGGCTAATGCTGCAAGTAAGAACATGGTGGTTTATCAGATGGATGTAAAGACGGCGCTTCTAACGGAGATCTTAAAGGTCGTGATACGCCGTACCAACACTCAAGGCTGTGAATCCGTAACATCCAAGGGCATGGTATGATACGCTATCAAAGTTTCTTCTATCTACTGGATTCAAAGAAAGGAGCATTGATCCGACATTGTTCACCGAAAGTCGCAAACATTTAATTTATGTTCAAATATATGTTGATGATATTATATTTGCCTCGACCGACCCCAATGAATGTGATCGCTTTTCTAATGAAATGGGTTCCAAATTTCAAATGTCAATGATGGGACAAATGTCATTTTTCTTGGGATTACAAATTTCACAAAGTCCCTGAGGCATTTTTATAAATCAATCTAAATATGCAAATGAGATTTTAAAGAAATTTGGATTTGATTCTAGTGACCTGTTGACACTCCCATGATTGAGCCGTACTAAACCGGATGAGGACCACTCATGGATCATGGTAGACTAAACAAAATATCGTGATATGATTGATCCCCTGATGTACCTCACAACCAAAGAGACCGATATTCTCGTTTGTATGCATGTGTGCTAGATACCGTGCTAAGCCTACCAAAAAGCACCTTGAAGCGGTTAAACGGGTTTTCGGTACCTCCAAGGAACCATCAACATGTGACTTTGGTACCCGAAGGACACCGGTATGTCACTAACAAAGATATGCGATGCAGATCATGCAGTGTCAAGATACTCGTCCGAGTACGCCCGAGGTGCTCGCTTTTGGGTGATAAGCTTGTGAGTGGTCGTCAAAAAGCAAATGAGTACTTCTATCTCCTCCATAGGTTGAATACATAGCCATGTCATCCTGTTGTGCTCAAATCCTATGGATGAGATCTCAATTAACTGACTATGGCTTTGAATTCAACAAAATCCTATGTACCGCGGATAATAAAGTGCTATTGCTCTCTCATGCAACAACGTACAACACTCAAGAGCAAAGCATATCGAAATTCGACATCATTTCATCGTGGAACAAGTGGAAAAAGGTGTGGTGGAACTCTATTTTGTGAGGATCAATACCACTAGCGTGACATCTTCACCAAAGCTCTTCCTAGAAAACGCTTTTAAGTTTATCCTTCCACGCCTTGGTCTAAAGAGTCTACAACCGAAATACTCGCCGCCTTCAAGAGGAAGACGGGGAGTAAAGGTCTTTATTCATCTATCTCTTGTATATATTTATTCAAAAACCAAAATACAAAATTATAAAACCAACAAAAAGCAAAGAGAAAATATAAAACTTTCAAAAATCCATAAAAATTAGAAAATCTTGAAAAATTCCAAAAATATTGTTAATTTTGTCATGTTTTTCCTTATTCGATATCATCTACGAATTTTGTGTTGACATTCAAAGAATGTCACGGGTCTTTATATGTTCTTCGAATGTACATAGTTATAAAAAAAAAAAAACGATGCAGAAAAATGGTGGTTTATTGTCATTTCAGCAAGAACCTGCTTTAAAAGTAAAGAATAGAGCCATGCTTTATCTTATTTTACAAATCTCATGCTCTGATTCTTAAAAATGTTTGTCATCAAAAGGACAATTTTTTCTTTCCAAATATTTTTCCGCTAATGATTCTTTCCAAAAATATTTGCCATCTAATGAAAACTAAATTGCTTTGAAAATATCTCGTACTCTATTATTCGTAAATCATTTGTGCTTATCATCCGTCCAAATCTATATCTCTCAATCAACAACTTGTGTCATTGATTGAGGGGGAGAATGATTTTATTCGAATTAAAAATGTTATTTTGAAAGGTCATTTTTCAAACAATTGACAATTGGCAAGTAAATGAGCAAGATTTATTGTTGAAAAATCAAAACGAATAATGTTTTATACAGTTGATTCAAAACCTTTGCTAATTTTATGTTTTCAAAAGACAATCTTGCATGTTAAATCAATGGAGTTTAAAGTCTGAAAATCTGATCCTTATCAGTTAAAAAGTTTTTTTTCAAAAGCAAGTCACTATTCTCCTCAAAAGCTCTCAAAATTTAATTTAAATCAATAAGAGATCACATCTCTCAAAGGATTTGGAAAGTGTGATCGGGGGAGAATTTATGATTTAAATTGGATTTAAACTGATAACTTGATGATTGGTTTTATAAGTGTTCAAGAAGCTTTCCTCCCCACATGTGACAAACGATTTCAAATTTTCCATGCACATGTTGAGGGGAGCATCTATTTTAAACCACAAAGATTTGAAACGGGATCAATTTATTTCAATGTGTAGTCTTTTCCTAATATGTGCAAAACATTTTCAAATTTTTATGCACATATGGAGGGGGAGCAACTATTTTGAAAACCACCGCCGTTATATAACTACTCTTAGATGCAAGCCAATCCCTCAAACATGAAAATTATTTCCATTACAAAATGATGATTGATGCTCATGTTGAGGGGGAGCTCTTGTTCTAAAAATCAAAAACAATTCAGGTACAAAATGCTTTGATAATATATCACAAGTATCTGGATTGATTTTAAAATGGTTTTCAATTGGTTCCAATGGCAGAAGAACAATACCAAAGAGACCGACCAAATTTACTTTATGCATGGTGATATAAGGATGGTTAGGTTAGGTATTTGTTCCCACGATCCCGCCAGAAGTGAGGGATCTACCAGTGGACAATCCACTAGATAGTGTAGAAGTCCTTAGGTATGATGAAAAAAATGAGAAATGTGAGATATGGGAAGATATGCGGATGAGACAGAGCTAGTAATGGAATAAACCCAACAAGGTTCTAGTTATGAAGTCTCGGTAAGCACTCAAGGGGTTGAAGAATGAAAAAGAATTAAATGTAAAAAGGGTAAAAATTAATAGCCTTCCGATAATTCAACCTTAGCGTATACCGGTTCAATTCATATACTACTCGGTGGTTACTTAGGTAACACTAGTATTGAAGACAAGACGCCATGGACCTAGTGACGACCGCACTACAACTTCCCAAACCACTCAAGTTCCTCTTAAAAGGGCTTGTTTCATTCTCACGGGAACCTACATAATCTATCGACTTTCTCTTAGAGATTGTTGATATTGAAGAAGGAGACCTCTCCCTAGTCTCCAGCATAGGAACCAAATATGCACAATTGAGTCTAGAGCTACGAGATCATCTATAAATCTCATTAGGGCACTTTCAATGAAGACTCTCTGCTTCACACAATGTGGAAAGAGAGATTATATCTTATGAGTCCTACGATTATCCTGTGGTATTGCTGTAACATCTAAGTGATATGCCAACATATTCACAATGAAGATGGAAAGCCTTCCGGAGCCAACATCAAACAAGCTCCTAGTGGGTGGCATGTGAGATCTATCCAATAGATCAACCATGTGACAACCGAACGTAAACAATGGGGCGATTCAATTTTTGAATCAATCCCGTTCAGTTATGGATTGACGGATACCTTTGAAAACCAAATTGTGCTTAAAAACTCTTTCTTTAGCACATCGACCGTACAAATGTTTCAAAATAAAAGGTGTTTATGATTGATAATTGATTTTCATTAAAACCTTCGTTGTATTGCAAAACAATTTCTATTGAGCGATACACGATTGTTTTTCAAATCTCTTTATCAATCGAATCTCAATTCTATGGTTCAAGACGCTCCGTTTGAGAACAATAGAGCAATGCTAAAACCCTCGCAAGGAAATTCTTCGAATTATACCGATCACAGCGCATTTGTATCGATCAACGGGAACCGTGGGCCGTACCTCAATTCAACGAAAGTGATCAAAGACACTTCGGCATTTTATTGCTAATCGTTGTATGTGCACGTACCGACGCTTGCGTACCGATCGAATGAAGCGTCAATCCATAGCCGCATGCTCACACTACACAATCATCTCAAAAGAAATCATGATAAGTGCCTCAACGACTCGATACATTTCACTCCATGCTTCGCTGCTGCGCAAATATCATGATCCAAAGAAAGCTTCCGCTACTCGATGAGGATATATCATGATCCAGAATGTGAGCATGTCGGTCCAATTGTCACAACGTCACATAATACCAACACCACAATGGAAGAGCCGAGATTTATGTTAGCCGATGATCTCAATGTGGCTCAAAACTCTTCATCACGTGGATCAGCTTAAAGACCTCCACTGAATCTCTCCAAACATGCAGATCATGAAGAATCAATGACTACGGACTACTGGGCAAAGAACTTAATCAAGAATCCTAGAACAATCTAATGTAATATCTGTTTGTATTCTTTGTAATTGAGGTGACCTCCTTAGGGGAGATTATTAGGAATTAGAAAATTCATTCGTTAAAGATTCGGTCACCTCAAGTATATGTATTCGATAGAAAGCTCGTAGTCGTAGTCAAGTTATGTTAGTAAGTAGTTTGTTATGTAACACCGCGGGAGGATGGACGGTCTTAACCCATCAGATGCCTGATCCACGTACCCGTAGGTGGCTATTTGTAAGACACTAAAAATACCCTCTACCTCCCAAGGTAGAGGGTTGGAGCTTCAATACCATTTTTCTTTGTTTCACATAGTTCCCAACTCTCTTCCATTTTTCTCACTAGAACTTTCTCTCTCTAAACTAACTTGAACGCCCCATTGTGACTATGGTTTAGTGTGTTTGTGAAATCCTATATCTTACAGCTTCATCAGCAGCTGCAATACTTGTAAAACTCAATAGCTCTCACATACCCTGCTCATACTTATAAAGAATTTGAATATATGATTATTGATTTAAGAAAACTCAAATGTGAATATGATTTATAAAAGCTTATTGCAAAAACAATATACTATAAATTTTGTACATTCAAAGCAAAGAACTTCTTTGTAAACCATGTTGGTAGTTATGAAATCAGCTGTTAGATTAAGAAAATAAGATGGTGTTTTATTAACAAACTCAATTTCTATTTAACAGATTTAGGATTATTTCCATCTTTTCGATTCATCCCTGACATAACACCAGTACCGTTCTCAGTAGCTAACATACAAACGCCTCGACCTGTTCTTGAAAGAGATCTAGGGGACATATTAGAATGCTGCAAGTGTCTACCAAACATATGAAGTTCGGGCTTTCTCTAATTCTTCTCAACTCTCTTCAAAATTCAAAGAACGAACAAACTATTCAGTTCCATCGTATATGTCTTGTCACTGCAAGATATCAATTCAAAATTAAGATCATCAAGTTGTACTTTAAAGACAAAGATCATCAAGTTGTACTTTAAAGACACTAAATAAATAGGAGGAAGGGAATGAAGTACAACAGACAAAATAAAATCTATGACGTAACTGACTTGACAGTATCTTTGTAAACTGAAATCAGAAACCTCATTAGTGATGATGGCAGGCCTCTTATATGCCTTTAGCTGTAGATTACTGATTATTCCACAATGGTTTAAAGTTAAGATCTAAATCTATTGGGCTAGCCTATTTCTTGGAATTTAAGGTGTTAATATTTTGACCCACTTAAAATAAAACTAAAACTACAATATTCATATTTTTTTTACAACTAAAACCAAACCTACTAATGAACTAAATCGTAAAAATTCCACTCATTTGTTCTCAGGTTAGAATTCAAGCTCTCGTTAAATTATCGTTATTCTTTTTCAGTCATCTAAGTTAATTTCAAATTAGGGACATGATTATTCAACATTATTGATTATTATAGGATACTTATATTTAAGAATTCCTTAATTTACATAATAAAACATGTCATTTTGTTATACACAGTATAACCCTATTAGGAGGATTAAGTGGAACTGTTGGGAATTAAGGTAAACTACCTATGCCAAGATTCTCACAAGAGATTCTCACGAAGAAGAATGGATTCTGCTAATTATACTTCTCAGAAATGCTAAAGCAGATATTGTGTTGTCACTGAAGCTGCATTCACGAGGAGAGATAAGCTCAAGATAGAGTAAAAGTCGCACCGATTAAAGATAGGTTACCGCTTCATGTAGAGCTTACTCGTAATAAACACGATGATTAACAAAACAATATGATTAGTTGCATGCTTGTCTAGATGCATGCTTAGTCTATGTTAGTATTAGGAGCGTAAATTGTCAACGCCATTTTAGGTTTCCTGCTATATAAGGAACCATTATAGTTTGTAATAGATAAGTTTTTCTCAAGTCTTTCAAGTCTTGTAAAACATCCGAAACATAGAGTTTCTATAATCAAAAGATCCATAGAGGATCAAAGAGTTCTTAATTATTATAACTTGTGTTTACTTTCCGCTACAAAATACGAGTTGTAGAGATCTTCTATTAGTTTGCTTGTGATTACATAGGCAACACTAACGATCTCCGAAAGTGCTTAAAGATCTATCAAGGTCTTTGTGTTTTCAACAAGTGGTATCGAGCTCTGGAAGTCTCTACGATACTAAGAACATTCATTCACCATGCCCTGATCCGATAATGAAACCAAGTCACCAACACAAACAACACCAACACCACTTCCATGCAACAAATTTCTCAAACAAGAATGGTAAACTTCCTTATTTGAAAAGGGAAGAATATGAACTTTGGGCTATGAAGATGGAAAACTGGATTCCCAATATTGATTGGAATCTGTGGGAGGTTGTAAAGAAAGGAAACAGTTTGAAGAAGATGATCCCCCATTGTGTGGAAATTTATCATGGCTCCACCAAAACTCGCAAGAGGTACTAGCTATGCAGAGAGAGCATAAAGTAAAGACCATTCGCTTCAAGCCATTCCGAAGATCATCTCAGGTGATTTTCATCATATGGATGATGCAAAGGACATATGGATGGCTCTCAAAGCAAGGTTCGTTGGAAATGAAGAATCAAAGAGAATGAGGAAGTCCATGCTGAGACAACAATTTCAGGACTTCAATATCTCTGAAGAAGAAGGCATTCACAAAGGATACGACAGGTTCCATAGGATCTTGAGTCACCGAACCAAAGTGCAAAACCGATAATGATGACCAACTCAAAGTTCCTTTGATCGTTACCTCCATCATGGTTACATGTAAGTATTGCTCTCAAGGCTAAAGGAGGGTTGGATATGCTTACCTTTGATGAGCTATATAACGACTCGTAACCCTTGAACCTGATGTCAACTCCCTACCGTACATCCTTCGCCCCGCCATGCAGCCTTTTGTTGGGACATCTCCCTCCAACGTGATGGTGCAAGCTCCTAGTTCCAACTATTTTCCATCGCCTCCGAAGCTCCAACTACTTTCCATTATCATCTTCATCCCCCTCCACCACATAACCTCGCCCCACTCCACCATGTTCTCCAGCTAGGTCTAGTAGTGTGATGGAGGATGTTCTTCATTCATTTGTTGCTGACTATGATACTCAGCAGATCTTGCATATGAAGACTTTGATCGCTTGGACCCACTTGAAATAGAGGAGATGAAACTAAAAATGCAGGTGGCATTACTGTCAGTGGACATCAAAAGGTTTGAAGAGAAGTCGGGAAGGAAGTTTGCTTTCAAGGAAAGGAACCACCCGCTTTGACAGAGGAAAGTCAAGTGTTTCACTTGCCACCGATGGGGCATTTCTCAAGGGAATGCAAAGACAGAAAAGTGGAGATGGAGCTAATTGCCTTCCTATCGCAGAAACAGCAGGAAATGAGCATCGCCTCTCTCACCATGGATGAACAGGTCAACTGACTCACATGAACATGTAAATGAAGAAGCTCATGATTCTGATAAGCTTGGATTGTCGGCAAAGTGTACTTCGATGAAAGGCATGATCAGCTTGCCTTGATGGGACTATCTCGTGTACACAACCGTATATTTGGTTGTAGTCTAAGGTACAATGAACTTAAAGAAGAGTATGATGCTATGAAACCTAAGTTTGATGAATGCTATGTTGAAAATGAAGCTCATAAACTAGCATTAAAAACAGTTGAAAGACAAAAGGTATGGTTTCAAAAGAATCAAATAGCTTATGAAGAAAAGATAAAGGTGTTACAGCTTGATCTTGAAGTTGCTAATAATTATTTAAAAACCTGCGAGAAAGCTAAGAATGAAGTCTGTGTCCGAGAACCTAGAGCTTAAAGAAAAAGTAGCCGAGGAAATAGCTAGGAATAAACAATGGTTAATTTCGTGTGATAATCTGCTAGAGAACTCTATAATAGTCAATCTCAGAACCTCTCGGCTTAGGATTAGGATTTCAAAAGTATGTAGGAGTAGAAGCTAGGTATGATGGTCGTAAATCCACACCTGCAGGTTAGCTAACTTTGTTAAAGAGGGTGATATGCATGCCGTCCCCCGGACCTATTAGAGGTGAATTTATGCCCACGCACTGCCCATCACTGCTTGACTTTGATGGATCACATCATCTATATGGCAAAAGTCAAAAGACTTGCTGCACCCGATACCTCATCTAATGACTTTGTCTCTTGCTCGACAAAGGACAATTCATCGGATCAAGGGTCTACTTCCTATGAAAGTCTGTGGATTCAAATGAGAAGTCCGACCTTTCCAAGCCTCGAGCCTGCACCCCACCTACTTACAAGCCTTCTAAGGAAGCAGCTGAGGAATCAACTTCCAAGACAGCTTCTTCTCAAGACTTGTCTTTAAATCTTTGAATAATCACCGTTAAAACAATTCCTTGAATGTCTCTAATTTAAGTACTTCTTCATGTAATCAAACATCTCCCTATTTGAATAAATCTTCCAAGAAGAAGACATGTTTTGTATGTGGAAGTAAATTTCATTTGATTAAGGATTGTGATTTTTATGAGCAAAGATTGGGTGCATGTGCTACTCACCGTAAACACAAATCTAAATGGACCAATGTTGCTAATATTCCACCTTATGTCCCACAAGCAAATAATACGACTCTCATTGGAGAGAATCACCACCGCACCTTATGTGCAACCAACTAGCCCATACTTTAAACATAGTTATTGGCCTACATATGTTGACTCTATGTATGCTGGGATGGGATATGGGAGCACCTGCCAAGCCCTCACAGGTTGTTCTTGGAATAACAAGGGACCCAATTATCAATGGAGGACCAAGAACAATGGTGGATCCTCTAAATACTCTTGTCCTAAACTCAGATCATATGTGTTCAAGTCAAGAATGACTTGAACCTCCATTATATACTAACAGTTTGTATATATTTTGTGGTTGTTTGTAGGATCATCCCCTTAAGCATAAGAATATTGGTATTGTTGATAGTGGTTGTTCCGAAGCATGTCCGGGAACAGGATATGATGCACAATTTTGTCCCTATTGAAGGAGGAGGCAATGTAACTTTTGTAGGAAGTGATGGTAGTATCACAGGGAAAGGCACCATAAAGACACCTCATCTAGATTTTGAAAATGTGTACTATGTTAAGGAACTTCAGATTTCAACTTGTTCTCTGTTTCACAAATCTGTGACACTAAGAACAAAGTCCTCTTCACAGAGAATGAATGTCTTGTGCTGCCTAAAGACTTCAAACTCCCAATAAACTTCAATTCTCACTGAAAGTTCCTCGTACTCACAACTTATACACATTCAACCTTAATAAAGTTCAACCTGATGGTGACCTCACATGTTTGGTGGCTAAAGCATCTCTTGATGAATCCACAAAATGGCATAGGAGGATGGCGCATGTGAATTTCAAGACCATTAACAAACTCTCTAACATGAGTCTTGTTGAAGGTCTTCCCACCAAAGTTTTTACCAATGATCATAATTGTGTCGCTTGCAATAAAGGAAAACAACACGAGCCTCTACAAAGCTATCAATGCTATGAGCATCATCATCGAACCTCTTCAGCTTGCTTCACATGGATATGTTTGGTCCAACTCAAGTCAAGCATTGATCATAAGTACTTCGCTGGTGATCACCGATGGCTATAGCAGATTTTGTTGGGTTTTCTTTCTCGTAACCAAAGATGAAACATCTCAAGTGTCGACTGAATTCATCACACTTGTTGAAAATCGCTTGAACAAAAAGGTCAAGGGTATTCGGTGTGATAATGGGACAGAGTTTAAAAATGCTGTTCTTATAGAACTCTCAGGTCAAAAGGCATAAAGAGGTACTATAGTAATCCAAGAACCCCACAACAAAATGGGGTAGCTGAAAGAAAGAATCGGACCTTAATAGAGGCTGCAAGATCCATGCTTGCAGACTCTAAACTGCCCACTATGTTCTGGATCGAAGCTGCTGGCACCGCTGCTATGTGCTAAATAGGTATCCATTACTAGACCACAACTCAAAACCCCATATGAACTTCTTTGGGAAGGTTCCTGCATTCACTACCTAAAACCTTTTGGTTGTCAAGTGACCATTCCAACACAAGTGATCCACTAGGAAAGTTTGATGAGAAGGCTGATGATGGTTATATTGTGGGCTATTCAGCTCATAGTAAGGCATACAGGGTGTACAACTTGCAAGCCAAGAAAATAGAAGAGACGTTGAACCCGAGATTTTGGAAGATAAGCCAAATGTTCAAGGACAAGGTCATTCATGGTCCTTTGATCTTGACTACTTAATCGATTATCCGGGTTACCACGCATATCCGGCTAACCAAAATGCAAGTCCTCAAGTGTCTCCAACTAACAATGCAGGTCCCCTAGATGATGGCTCTAAAAATGAGTTTGAAGATGATGAGCAACCCATACTTGTACCTTCTTTCTCCCCTAACAATATTGCAGGTACCACCTCCAAGGATACTGATTCGAAAGTGATGAAGATGACTCTCATTATGCCGAGGACCTTGCTAGGCTCCGTGACTCAAGAATTTGCACTAAGCTTGAAGCAGAAACCAATGGAGAGGTTAATAATGAAGGAGTAGAAACCATGTTTCAATGAAGTTGATTCTCACACCTACCTTTCCCAAATCTGCCAAGGCTATGTTGTTCCTTCTCAAGAATCTTCAGACTTTGGTGAACCCTATACACGCTTTCCAAAACCTTCAGATCTTGGAAATCATCAACCCAAAGTTGGCATCTTCACCTCACCCTCTTATGATGCTGAATTTGAACCAACCATCACTAATCTTGATTCATCCATTGAAGTCAACCCCACTACTACTCAGAGGATCAACATAGCTCATCCTCCATCCAACATTATAGGTGATCTTCTCGCACCTAGAACTAGAAGGGCTATCACCAGCTTTTGGACAGATGATTGCTTTTCTCTTATGTCTCCAACCAGAACGAGACAATCACATGCACCTCAAGCATTGTCTGTTAGCTTGTTTTCTCTCTCAAGTGGAACCAACTAGTGTTTCTCAAGCTCTCAACGATCCAAGCTGGATCGAAGCAATGCAAGAAGAAATGTAACAATTTCACAATCGCCAGGTTTGGATTTTGATTCCACTCCCTGATGGCAAATATGCCATTGGGACAAAATGGGTTTTGAAGAATAAGAGAGATGCTAGGGGTGTTGTGATCAAAAACAAAGCAAGGTTGGTAGCTCAAGGCTTCAGACAAGAGGAAGGGATTGATTATGATGAAGTGTTTGCACCTGCTGTCCCGAGTTGAAGCAATTCACATTTTCTTGGCATATGCTTCATACATGGGTTTCATGGTGTATCAAATGGATGTCAAGGGTGCTCAGATGGTGAGATTGAAGAGGAGGTCTATGTCACTCAACCCAAGGGATTTGAAGACCCCGACACCCAAATCATGTCTACAAGGTGGTTAAAGCTCTTTATGGCTTACATCATGCACCTAGAGCTTGGTATGCTCGGCTTTCATCGTTCTCAAAGCATGGCTATAGAAGAGGTGCTATTGATAAAACTCGTCCTCAAGAAGAATTACTCATACATCATTTTGGTGCAAGTGTATGTGGACGACATTATTTTTGGTTCCACAAACGAAGCTTGGTGCATGGAATTCGAGGAACTTATGAAGGGTGAATTTCAAATGAGTGCTATGGGAGAGCTTACATTCTTTTGGGTCTCCGTGTTCAGCAGAACCGGATGGCATCTTTATCACCAAGATAAATATGTGTGGGACATTTTGAAGAAGTTTGGTATGGAAGGTGTTAGGACTGCCACAACACCTTATGAAGCTCCAAAGACTAAAGCAAATAATGAACCGATCTACCTGCGAATGTTCATCCGTATGTGTCCATGATTGGTTCATTGATTTATTTGACAGCCTTCAAGACTGATATTACATTTGCCGTGAGTGTTTGTTCTCGATATCAAGTCACTCCACTTGCTTCCCATCTCAATGCTGTCAAGAAGATCTTTAAGTACCTCAAAGGCCAACCTCTTTTAGGCCTTTGGTACCCAAAAGAATCTCCTTTCAAGTTGGAAGCATATAGTGACAGTGATTATGCGGTGCAACTGGATAGAAGATCCACAACCGGGGCCGCCAATTTCTTGGCAAGAGGTTGATTTCTTGGCAATGCAAGAAACAAACCATAGGCCACCTCAACCATCAAGCAGTAGTACGCTGTCGCTACAAATTGTTGTGACAAGTCCTTTGGATTCGTAACCAATTGCGGACTATGGGTACAACCTTATGAACACTACAATTCATATAGATAATCAAAGTACCATCTGCATAGTCAAAAATCCAGCTTTTCACAAATGAACAAACACATTGAAATCGTGCACCACTTTATAAGAGATGCTTATGAAAACATTTGATAAAAGTGGCTAAAATCCATACCGATGATAATGTGGCACTTGTTAACAAAGCGTGATGGACCAAGGTTTCAACACCTCGTGGTCAATATTGGAATGTTAAACCCTTGATCAGATAGTTTGAGGGGAGGCATAGGCCTCGTGGGAGGCATATGCCTCAGGGGAGGATTTTGTGCAAACTCTGCATTAGTTTTGTATATTAGTTTGTATTCTAACACTAACTTCTAATATTTCTCTAGTTTGTGTGTTTTTGTTGTTGTGTATGTTGTTGTGTCTGTTTTGCGCTTGTTCTGCACTGCATTTTTCTCGCTCCTTATCTAGATTGCAGTGTATATATCCAATGATCAAGATCAAAGTCATCAAGTGTGGTTCATTAGTAAATGGTCGATAGTTGAAAGGGTGTTACTTGTTTCTTCCGATATCAAATAATGAAGCATACAATTTGATTCCACTGAAGTTATAATAATGAAGTAAAGAAATTGAAGTCAAATTGTTCATTCATTCATTCAAGAAATACATTTACACTTACAGCTTACATAAAGTCAACCTACTACTATGCATCTACAAGATACGAAATACACTTAAGCTAAGCCTAAACTAGTGTATATCCTTCATTTCGAAATCTAAGTGAATGTTGGATATGCGCTAGATGCTGGCTTTGCTTTAGAGGTCTTGCGTAACCACCCATTCCGCTTAACCGGGCTGGTTGGATATGCATAACCAACTCGATGAAGATGCTAAGGACCAAAATGGGAGGATGGATTGATGCAAACGATTGATGATGACGATGACCACGCGAGGATGACGTAGAACTAACGTGTCCTGTGTACTTCATCTACTCATTTCAACCAAAATGCAATCGATCCACCCTCCTTAAGCCCTTCTACTATACGATGTGTGTTCATGCACCAAAAGATGGCGCAGTGAGACCAAGAACCACCTCTCTATCTTTGGGGAGTGGCGGATTCCCCGGCACGAGGTCTTTGTGGAGACCAAGGTGCCGGAGGTTGGGAGTAAGACGCGTTCCTCCTTATAGGAGTCATCGAATCATCAGCAGATTCACTTGGATTCACTACACTGCATCTTTGAAGAAGGGAGAAAGGGCGATTTATTTGGTCGTAGATAGGGTTGAGGGAAGTAATGGAACCATGGGTTTGATTCACCACTTGATGATGATGAAGAGGTTGATGAAGATGAGGAAGTGAGATCTATGATCTCATGTTTGGTATTCATGGTGCAATTCTGTTAATTGGGTTTATTTTGCATCTAGGGTTTATGGTAATTATTTGGGGATCTTGATGAAGAGATGAGTTACATTGGGATCATTTTATAGACGGATTCGAGGTTCAATGAGTTTAATGCAAGTGGGTGGCACAATAATTCTAGAAACTTACCGAAGATACTCTAATCTTTGATGCATTCTGCTGAAGTTATAACTTCAGCAGATTGATCATATGTTTCACCGGTGTTATTTTGGGTTAGGTCAAAGATGCAATACACGTCAGCAAAGGTCAACCAAACGGTCCATTTTTCTTTGACTATAATTTGGGCAAAAACACTTCATCCACCATTACCGCTTCTGTAACAAACCAATTCCCTCTAATTCCACTTTCACAAACACTCACCATTTCAAGAATCATAATCCTAAACACTCATATTCCTCATGGCTCTTGAATTCAAACATGATCACAACAAAGTTGCATTTCTGGGAAACGGCAAGGGATATGAACTGTATGAACCTATGGTGGAATTCCTGAAAAGGTCAAAGATTTGCTATGCTCTATCTCATTCTCCAAATGAGATATATGAGCAACTGATCACTCAATTTTGGGAAACTGCTGAGAAGAGGAGCGAGACAGAGATTAGGGCTGTGATTGATGAAATAGAGTACATTGTGACCGAGGACCTGATCAGAGGAAGCTTCACCGAAGATGCTGAAGGAGTATTTCACTCAATCGTGAAGATGTGCTTAATGGGTTAAGGGCTATTGGGTATCGAGGAACAAGAACAGATATGTGGCTAAAGAAGGAACTCTGCCCAAAATGGAGGTTCTGGTTCACACCGCTCCATTGCATGAGCAACAAGATCGAGGATGGGACCAGCTTCTCTACACGATGGGCTATGGTATTGTGTGTCTTTCACAAGGGGTAACTTTCAATTTTTCTAAGTATATTTATGAAAACTTGGTTGAAAATATTCAAAAGACAAAGGGAAAGTTTTTAATGTACCCAAGGTTTCTTCAAATGATTTTAGACACCTCTACCAGTGCCCAATCTTTCTATCCATAAGTACTTTAACTGCTAAATTGTTTGCTACAATGAGAACCCACTTTCAAGGGGAACATCATCCCTTGCTAGCAGCCATGTTGCCCCAAGGTAATGAGGTCACTGATGAGGAGAACGTGACTCATAATCCTCCTTCCTCACCTGTTGCTACTGATGGTAATCCATTGGTTCACTTGGATGAGGGCCCATCTTCAACTGTTGAAGCAACTCATGTTGCTCCAGACCAATCACCATGTCCCAGTCCTCCACCCACTCTAGCTACTCATGTTGAGTCAGATCTCAATAGACCACCCACACCAAGTCCCGTGAGGAATCCTCTCGATGAAGATCTTCCTCACATTGAGCATGACCGTGTTACTTCGAAGGTCCAATGAGGCTCCCCTACCACAGAGCACCGGCTGGAGCTGAGGACCCCATTACCTCTCATCTGTGTATGCTCTTGTCAACAGTGTATGCCGCAGAGGTTAATAGTCCAAAAGGAGCTTGCGAGACCAAGTCTTCTCTTGGGGTTAAAATTGAAGAACTGCGAAATCAGGTCAAGGTCTTAGAGCACAAACTAAAAGGGACCTCCAAAAGGAAACTTGTGGTTTCCTCTGATGAAGAACAAGAAGATCCCCATTTTGAGTCTCACGGACATGTTGGTCGATGTTTCTCTCAATGATTCTTTATCATTAGCCGCCACTTCCTCAAAGAAGAAGGAGCCTGTCCTTTACAAAAGAAGGAAGAGATCTTATTCTCATAAGGTTTCTTCTGAAGCTTCAAAGGAACCTGGGTTGATAAGGATGCATCTGCGATGTACTAATGGAGGATGTATCTTCGATCCTAATCAATCTGCATCAGTCCAAGAACCAACCGCACCTTTCCCCAGATCACTGGTTCTGACATTGCTACTATGACCACTCCAGTTGATGATCAGGATCAACATGTTGACCTAGGTACTACTACAGAGGTACCATCATTGATTTAATCAAGAAGAGTGTGCCAAGATGCCTGATGATAAAGGGAAAAATGTCATCACTGAAGATGAGCTTGGTCCTGACCCGGTGAGTGAGGTGGAAAGACTGGGTCAAGCAAGTAGATTGGCTGAGTTTGAGAAGTCAAAGGAAAGTGTAGCATTGGCTAAACAACTTGAAACAGAGGAATTTTCATCTTTAACTCCTGAGAGAAGAAAAAGAACTCGATGAACTGAGGGTTCAGATGCTGGCGAACACCGATACTCTAACTCTCGGCAAGTCATTTCAAGACCTTCTTTAGCTCAAAGTATACTAGGGGGTGATTTTCTCAGTGACAATTATGTAGAGCGAATGATGGCTCAGGGAAGACTAAGGAGGCAAGAAGCAATTGCACAAAAGAGGGCCATCCAAGCTCAGAAGGCCAAAGACAAACCCCCTACTAAAGATGAAATGAGAAGGGTGGTGAAGAACCAATGCTCTGTACAACTCGGGTTAACAATGAAACAAGTCAAGGCTCTTCCTGATCATGTCCTGTATCGCAAATATAACCAAATCATGAAGGACAGATCATCATCCTCAGCACCTTCTACCAACTTAAAGAGGATTTCAGAGAATGAAGATGCTCCAGAAGCCAAAAGACTCAAGGCTGATGATGCTCCAACCAAGGAATCCTCTTCAGGTCATTCTGCCAAGCAACTTCAAGTTGCTTCCTCTACTATCAAGGGTCAATCTGTGAACCATCTTCCATTCCTCCTCAAGCACCTGAAGCATCAACTCCCTCTCCCTCGCGGCACCTGCTTGTCACACCGAAGATTCTCAAGTAAAGGAAGCCGATCTCACGTAAACCAAAACCGAGAGGGCTATAAAGATATTCCACAGGATGAATGCACTTTGCGCTCCAACCAAGTCTCAATCTACCGGTTCAAGTCCTACCACAAATGCACAAGATGAAAATGCTCCCTCTAGGAAATCTATCAGCCTGGGAGAAGGAAGAAGAGAATGGCCAAAAGATCTTCTTTGGATCTTGAAGTCGATGACTCAACTTTCATTATAGAAGGGTTCTGCTGCGATTTTCCGATGGAAATTCAGATGAGGTGTTAGAGTGGAAATTAAAGGATGATGAGATGAATGTTCTTCTCAAGGGACTCCACTTCAATGGAATTCACCTTTCTAAAAGAAATTCTACACTTGGTAGACAGGGTATTACTTTCTCTGCTCACTCAAGTTAACACCTATTATCGCAACAAGGAACCACAAGGTTCTGGGATGATCTTACCAGGAGATCTTCAAGTTCTGTTCAAATCCCACATTCCCAATAGCAAAGCATCTTCCATTTGGGAAAACTCACATCGGTGGAAGCTTACATCCTGGAGATTCTATCCTCTCCCTCGTGTGCATGTGCTTGAGACTAAGGGTGGAATCACCGTCATGCATGTTTTCAAAGAAAGTATCACTTGCCCAAAGACTTATGGAAAAGATGCTGAGTCAAAATTGGAAATTCCTCCGAGATCCTGTGAAATGAAAGACACCGCTTTAACACGTGGGATTGATCAAAACTCAACTCCAACAACCGCAATAGGCCTATTCTTCATCCATATCAAGACACTTGGTACTCTCTGCACTACTTTGTTTTGTTCATTTAGTATGCTTTATTTATGTTATTTGTCTATTTTGGTCTAAGTTTTTTTTAGGTAAAAGACTTTCATAAAAAGAAAACTCACAAAAACATCATTTTAAAAATAGTGATAGCGTTTATTTAATAAAAATTAAGTTTTAATTTTCCTTTTCAACTTATTATTCATCTTTTTCAGTTTTATATATTGTTCTTAGTTAAAAAAAAAAAAAACTTTTATGCAGTTTGTTTGTTGTCCAATTCAGATGGTCTTTAACTCACGGATGTACCCGGTGTATGTCAAAGAGTCAGCTAGTCCAAAGGGTACAGCTTTGGTAAAGACACATCAAATCTGTTGATAGCTGTAATGGTTTGCTCAAAATCATAGGGTATGCAACCACCCATGCTTAATCGCTGAGGGTTGTATGGTCATCAATTCACCATGGTCTATTCCTCTTTGGAATCCAAGAATTGGCTAGCCCGCATGTATATGGCATGTGGTAAAGGCAACTGAATCCATATTTGGTTCTCAATTCACCAATTCTAAGAATTGACTAAGTCCCGAGCAAACGGCCAGTAAAGACAAGACAAATCCGTTTATATGGTTCTTTGGTTTGCCAATAAATCAGATTGTTATCAATGTACCATAGTTTTCGAACCTAAACATGTGGCTACTCCGGTTAGTAATGGCTATTATAAAGAGACATCAAACCCATTAATTTCAATGATTCACCTCTCACAGGAGTTAACACACCTGAAGTGATGAGAATAGTATGAAACTTATATGTTTTGATGTACATGGTGTCATATGTTGCCGCAAAGATCCGCGTATCACGTTCACCATCATAGAGATGTTCCTTTTTTTTCTTCTTTGTTGCTGATGTTTGAACACAATCCTCAACAATTTTACAGATCTATCACGGAAACTGGAACTTAACCTTGTCAAATTCCAGTTTAGGGGAGGATTGTTGGGAATTAAGGTAAACCATCGATTCTCCAAGATTCTACCAAGAGATTCTCCGAAGAAGAATGGATTCTGTGAAGTTATACTTCAGCAGAAATGCTAAAGCGAGATATTGTGTTGTCTGCTGAAAGTGCGCACGTAGGAGAGATAAGCTCAAGATAGAGTAAAAGTCGGCCAGTATTAAAGATAGGTTGGCCGCTTTATGTAGAGCTTACTTAAAATAAACACGATGATTAACAAAACAATATGATTAGTTGCATGCTTGTCTAGATGCATGCTTAGTCTATGTTAGTATTAGGAGCGTAAATTGTCAACGCTCATTTTAGGGTTTCCTTCCTATATAAGGAACCATTATAGTTTGTAATAGATAAGCTTTTCTCAAGTCTTTCAAGTCTTGTAAAACATCTGAAACATAGAGTTTCTATAATCAAAAGATCCATAGAGGATCAAAGAGTTCTTAGTTATTATAACTTGTGTTTACTTTCCGCTACAAAATACGAGTTGTAGAGATCTTCTATTAGTTTGCTTGTGATTACATAGGCAACACTAACGATCTCCGAGTGCTTAAAGATCTATCAAGGTCTTTGTGTCTTCAACAACTTTGATACATATTCGCATGTTACGCGAATAACATCGATTAGGATGATACTTGCTATTGCCGCTTTAAGAAATTTGGAAGTTCACAAAATGGATGTGAAAACGGCATTTCTAAACGAGGAATTTAGAAGAAGATTTACATGAATCAACACGAGGGTTTCGTGGCTCCTGAACAAGAGAACAAAGTTTGTAGGCTTGTTAAGTCATTATATGGCTTAAAGCAAGCTCCTAAACAATGGCATAAAAAATTTGACCTCCTAAACAATGGCATAAAAAATTTGACCACGCCATGCTAGAGAGTGGGTTCAAAATTAATGAATGCGACAAGGTGTGTTTAAGTCAGACACAAATGGTGGATATGTAATCTTGTGTTTATATGTTGATGATATGCTTATCGCTTGGCGATAACGACAAGATGATTAAATCTACTAAAGACATGTTGAAATCAAAGTTTGACATGAAGGATATGGGTTTGGTTGATGTGATCCTTGGAATAAAGATCATACGAACTCAGAATGGACTTGTGTTAAGTCAAGAACATTATGTGGACAAAATTCTTAATACTCATAATGCGGGGGATTCCGGCCTAGCTAGAACTCCAATGACACCAGAAGCATATCTAAAAATATAGAGGCTTAGGTGTTGCCCAATCATTATTCAAAATTATTGGCATGTTAATGTACTTAATGACAGTACCCGCGACTTAGCATATCTTCGTGCTTGAGGGCTAGTAGGTACTAATAACCCAAGCTATGCACATTGGGCTATGACTAGGGTACTTCACTATTTGAGATCTGATCGCGATTATGGTGCATTATGATCGATATCCAGTACATTATCGAAGGATAAAGTGATGCTAATTGGATATCGACATAAAGATTCTAGATCGACTAGTGGATATGTGTTTACACTAGGAGGGGCGGCTATATCTTGGAAGTCTTCTAAGCAAACTGTTATAGCTAAGTCCACGATGGAATCAAAATTTATCGCGTTAGATAAATGCGGACAAGAGGCGGAATGGCTACGTCAATTAAATGAGGACATACCAAAGTTGGCCTAAACCCGGTAACGGCCATTAGTATACATTGTGATAGTCAATGGGCAATTGGCGAGCTCATAGCATAATGTATAATGGAAAGTCTAGACATATCCGTCGTAGACATAATTGATCGATAACTACTCTCAACAGGAGTTATCTCAATTGACTATGTGAAGTCAAAAGGATAACATCAGCGGATCCGCTTATAAAGGCTTAAAGGTTAGAAAGTAAGTCGTTCAGAGGAATAGAATTTAATGCCCGAAGGAATGAGTTTTACATGAAGGACGATGATGGAAGTAATGTGATTGCTCGACGTGATAACATCGGTGCATATATCTCTTTTTTCTAGGAATCTTCTTAAAAAGACTAGTAAAACGTGTGTTATACCTTGGTGTGCAAGGATCTAACATTAGCGTATTAATAGAAAAACAATTCTTACAAGTAATATATCTGTCAACACCTATTCAATTGCAAATCAGGAATCAGATAACACTTTCACTATTCAACATTTGGAATGTTGATTAGTCAATTTTTATGGGCACACCAAGATATGGGTATAAATACATACAATCCATAGCCACACTTGATGTCTATCATCACAAAGAAAATAACAAAAAATTCCCAACTTTTTTGGTCTATATCTGTAAGCAGAAAGCCTCTTAAGCAATAAACGTACGTCTTGTCCTTAACTCAAAATGACACAATCAATGCAATATGTCTCTCAGGATTCAATGCTCGACTCCACATATGAAACAATCCCCTCGTGTACAATAATGCAAGATGACAGATATTTGGAAGATGAAAACGAGCAAAATGAGTTACACGATCACATTACTGGTGCACTTAAAGAATGCTTAGAGGAAATCGATATCAAAGGGAAGGAATTGCTTAAGAAATATGTTTCCAACGCCGATGTGGAGATTTCGTTAGGAAGGCTTGTAAGAGAAGCGATAGGAGACACTCCAGCTAAGCACCTTTTGAAAAAGATTATGACAAAAGTGGGCAACAAGATAAATGCTCAGAACGATGAAAATTTCGTAACTACGAAAAGAGAGGCAAGCGTTGATGACGAGTTGAGCCAGAAACTTGAGCGTTTTAAAGTCAAGACCGTAAATATTGGAGGGATTGTCAAAGAGAATCCAAAATGATATATTTATGTCATAAGTTTTCGTTATTAGTATTCGATACTATAATTCATTCAATTGTAACTTGGTGGAGATTCTTTTATATCATTTACGAATAACGTTGTTGTAAATTGAAAAAGGTCGGATTGTAATCTACTCATTTGTTTATGGATGACTTTTACGTTTTGACAAATAGATGTTTATTGCTTGCGTAAGACCTTGATAGTTGGTAATAGTCGCGCACTTGCTAAAGATTTGGCGATATGATCACTAAATTATTCCTTCGGTAACATGAAAATCGGTCACCAGTCTGTCTCTAAATTGTGATAAGGTGTCATTCCATAGTGGTTTCAGTCGTCAATTAAAAATTGCTTCCAAAAATTCATGGTTAAACATTGTTTTGGCCGCATTTTTATTTATTTATTTAAATATACTTTATTTTGGTGATATTCCGTCCCTGGCAGTGAGATGCAATCGTTTAAACAAAACAAATTAGAATTATTAGAAGCACATGCATTGCATTAGTATATACCGATTAACCAAAAATGATGGATTTGACTTGTTGAAGATATGCAATCTTTGTGTGCACAACTCGTAGGTTTGCGTGCATTTCATACGGACATACGGTGATTCTTCTCCATGATCATAGCACTCATATCCCTAATTAGTAGCTCTTAATTTGGTTTCCAATATGTACGAGTTGCTCAATTTAGGGTCAATGAACCAGTATTAAGTTTTTGACATTTGTCGGGAAATAGAATAGCTATTTAGACTTCTATCTCGTTTAGGTCCACTCGCTTGATTCCTATCAAGTGAGATTTTTTTTTCTATTTTTCATTAGCTTCCTTGTAGTCTATCCCCATTCTTTGTGTTTTTGTTCGTAACCTTATCACTTTCCACCATAGGTGACAATCCACAACCAAACAACAATCCACCACCGCATCAACCACTTCCACTCAACCCACCACAACTTGACCCGCCAAGTGGCCGTACTTTTGGTGAATACTCTAGACCGAGCCATCAAGGCTATAGGAACACAATTGAGCTCTCAATTCAAGCTCAAACTACGGCCCTGCGATCCGACACCATCCAGTTGGTGCAAAATGGATGTGCATTCCATGGACTTCATTCCGAAGATCCTAATCAGCATCTCAAGGATTTCTTAAAAATCGTTGACTATATCGACCTTGATGCTACCACACGGGAAACCACGCGCTTTCGTCTCTTCCAATTCTCTCTCGGAACCAAGCTAGTAATGGCTTGGCGACTTCCCGGGATCCATCTCAAGTTGGGATGATCTCACCACTTTCGGTCCTTAATTTTCCCGGGGAGAACTACCTAACTTAGGAATGACATCTTGATGTTCCAACAATGTCAAGGCGAAACTCTCTACGAGGCGTGGACTCGATTCAAGGACTTGCTCCATAAAGTCCCTCATCACGGCATCGATCTTTGGCTTCAAGTCCAAATATTTTACGATCATGTCAATCTCTCAACTAGGCAAACCATCAACCAAGCGGCCTGTGGCAAACTTAGTGAACTTACTGCGGAAGAGTCGTGGGGTACAATAGAGGACCTTGCCCTCAATGAAAACGAATGTTGGAATGACCCCCGTGAGTTTCCCAAAACCGTAAGACAATCTCCCCGAACAAGCTTCCGTGGACTACATCCTCGCATCACCGATGGAATGGTAGGAAGATTCCCACAACACCCGACCTAGGACTTATAACGAAGCCCGAGAAGCATGGAGGGGCAAACCCGAATATAATTGGGGTCAAACCAAAGAATTCACCTCTAACGACTCCCCATGACCCCAACAACATACTCAAAGCTCTCATGCCCCTAGTCAACAAAACCTAGAAGGGATGTTGCAACACCTAGTTACATCCCAAGAAGCCCAAATAACCAAGCTTTCGGAACGCTTTAACCAACAACAAGTCGAGATGGATAGGAAGATAGATAACCTCTTAAAAGCCACGAATAATGATAGGATGACCACCGAAAAGGTTAATGCCATCTCGACTCATTCTCCCAAAAAAGCTTTCGTTGTTAAGATTAAGGATCCGAGCAAGTACTTCGCTCATTCACAATTAGGCAATGAAACTAGGGACCCTGATAAGGATTTAAAAGGTACACTTTTGAGGGATCATTTAAGCCCTTAATCGATCACTTTTGTATCCGTTACTGCTTAATTTCGTTCCTTTTCACTTTTTAGGTCTCTTGAAGGCAAATTGCTGGAATGACACTTATTCGGACGAAAAGGCGCAAACATATGAAGAAAATGGCCAAAGTCAAGAATCAAGAAAGACACTCAACGCTCTAGTGAATGAACAGGTGACGGACATCCTCAGCCTAAATGGCGAGCAGTCGCAACACGCTTTGAGAATCTCGAAGAAATTGCTATTTTATGCACTTTGAGGCATCGGTGGTTTTAAAGAGTAGGACCGTCACAACCTCGATACGGCCTAGATTTGAGAGGATCGACGGGTCCAGAAGATGAATCGTACGGATGTCTTAACACACACGGTGTTAGCATCCCGCCTCACAAACAGGCATGACGCGCCAAGACGAAAAAACCTCCTAATGGCGGCGCTTAAACCCGATCGGTGCAAACAAATAAAGAGTGACGCCGTTGATTTATTGTAACTCTATATTATAGAATTGAATTTTTAATTTTTTGAGAGGTATTTTTTGGAGTAAAACCTAAAAGTTAGTTTATCCTTTGGTGCCTTGCGGTGCAGACTCTTAGGTTCCATACTTACTATTTTTACAAAAGATAAGTGATTTACTTCATTAATTCAATTATGTCTCAATACTGTTTGTGTGTATGCTTGCATGTTTTCCATGTCCGGCATCAACTTTACTTGTGGGTTGCTTAGATCTATGAAACCTGGGCATTGTAATATTGATTGGTTGTCTCTTATCTTAATTGTGATTGACCTAGTATTGCGTTAGGTCATTCGTTGTGTTTTTAATGCTTGAGTAATCTTTGTGAACATTAGTTTATAATCACCATAGTTATTGTAGGCTAAACATCCAAAGGTAACCTTAGAGTTAGTTTACGGAACCTAGCGATTCGTAGGCAATAACTTAAGGTAGTCTCAAGAGTTAGGGAAAAAAGACCCATACCTACGACCTTAGAAGACACAACGCTAAGAATAAGGACGGATTAAGTCAACCATCAATAGGAGATAACTAGCGCGTAGTAGCATCTAGGTAAACACATCTTTATTAATCATCATACGAGAGCATACAACAATAGACATAGACTACATACTTGTAGCTTAGTTAATTTAGATAAGTTAGAGTATATGCAACGGTATAAATACCAACCCCCAAATCCAGGATACCCCGGATTCGTACCTTCAATTTTCTAAAATAATACAAAACGCTAATAAAAATAATCTTCTTCAACCAACCAACGTGTGCTAGTAGGTAATTCCGCACCTAGCATTCATAGTCCCTCAGAGAACGTTATCAATTCCCGCGCGCGCTTACGCACCTAAGACATGACACAACGTTAGCTTAAGACCGTGCAAGGGTGTTGCAAAACATAATGCAGATACAAAAGAGAGAAGTTCCTGTTTGACCCCTGAAAGACATTGTACAACATACGTTATAGACCCATCCTTTCATCATAAGCGAGCATCGGTCACTTCGTCAATGCCATCACCTCGTGCAAACAAATAGGAATAGTGATGAAGAACAGCAAACGGAGACGGTACTTGAGGTTAGTGAGACTCATAAGGATGAATCAACCAATGAAATAGATGAAGTAGGTGATGATCATTTACAATAAGTTCCTACGGTGTGTACAGGGGATGGAAGAACTTCATACCACCCACACTGTAGTGCGACCTTTCAATCCTTCTTACCCTTGAAATACATAGGAGATGCCCAAAAAGAACACCTGTGGAAATCCTAGAAATCTCAAATCATACCATGATGCATAGGGCATATTTTTGCAATCAAGGCCTACATCAAGTGCATTGCCTGTCACCCACCTTTTTGAAAGAAATGCATGAGTCAATGAATTCAGGGAACTTATAATTGGGTGATGCAGACGGATACGCACACCCATCACCAATATGGCAAAGACCCCAATGATCTTAGAGTTAGATGTAATTTCCTTGGTAGGTTGTTAAGGGATTGCCGTTTGTAGGTAGCTTCATGTACCTTATGGATTTTGTGATTGTGGAGGATATGTAGGTATAATAGTTATAGATCTATAGCTTGCTTGTCCCATGTAGTTCCAGGAAAGCCATTCATAGATAGACCGGATGACATATGATCCGGCCGCGTTAGGATAGTTAGATTCAAGGATGAGACCGATGACGTTGCCTACCAAATGCCATTTAAGATTGAGAAATTCTCATCACTATCCAATGATGAGAAGGAACTTAAGCTATTGGTCTACTATAGAAATGAGGATGATAAGAAGAGAGGAGTAGACTATGTGATGAGTAAGATATTTGGGTTCTTTAAAGAATGTGTGAAACTAGGACCGGAATATAGAACCAATTGGGGGCAAGATGACTTCTTAGAAAGATGCACAATAGGGCATAACTATGCCATGGAAAACCCCACTAGAAACCGTCATGAGGAAGAAGATGACGATAAGGAAGTCACGTAGGAGCACGACTTCGAGTCTAACTACAAGACTCATAAATAAAGAAAAGCGCTTCGTGAGAGGCAACCCATGCTTAATTGTTTGCTTGTTTTGTTTTTCGATTTGTGTGTTCATATATCTTTTTCGTTGTTGTTTCTTCTCATGTTAGACTTTGTGAAAATTCCTTATTTTGTTTTTAACCTCGTCTTAATTACATATAAAGGTATTTTACAAAAAGATAAGTGTAGGGAAGATCAAATAAGTTTTTAAGAACATGAACATGAGAATTACAATAAATGAAATTCATATATATGTGTGTTTGTTAGAGTCAAATGCTTGTATCGAGTCATAATGGATGTTTTGCAGAAATTTTTCCAGGTTTTAATGATGTAATTTTTCCAGAAAAACGCAGCAAACCAGATTTTGTCAGGACAACCTGACGGCGTCAAGATTTAAACCTGACGACGTCAGGCAATGTAGAAACATAATGTTCAGTTTTTGTTTTCTTTGTAACTTGTAAATTTTTGGAAATTCCAGCTCTTAATTTTCCAAAAAAACTGCAAACATCCATTCCACAAGCGTTATATCTTACTTTCTTTCTAGTTTAGTCGTGTATCTCATATATAGTTTACGCCGTTACGTGAAGGTTTCATTTGTTTTCTTTATATAGTATCGCAGGTTATTGTGACAACAAGAAAACCCATATTGGATTATACAAGCATTACTTATGACATCTTCTTGGAAGAGGATTTAACCCAACTCACACATATCCTACCGAGCTAATCGTGGGAGTATTAGTTTCTTTTCTTTACTTACCTTCCTTTATTATAACTTTGATACTTTCGGGGAACGTTGGGGACAATGTTCAGTTTAAGTGTGAGGAGGGAGAATAAAACGGGAACTTAGAAACAATTCACTCACTTGATTATTTTTCTTGTCCTTAGTAATTTGTGTAATAAACCATAAGAAATATTTGTTAGGCAATTTTAGCACCAAATATAAAATATTTTATGACATTTACAAGTTAAACTTTAGTCTTAATAAAGCGTCTCATGGATAGGAATTATATGACTAGCACCAAAACCGTATACCACTCAAATTCCACCCCAAAAATGTGATGTTCGCCCCTAGATATTTAGGAATGAAAGCTTTCACCTTTAATGCTTAGTGAGTGTACCAGTAGTATAATAGATTCTAGAACTTGTTTTGTGATGCATTCCGAGATCACTAGTGAGAATACACTCGTGTAGTTCGGAGTAACTAAAGGATAAGAGGCATTAGGATAACCCTTGTTTGAAACCTGTATTATAATTACATCTTCCACATCGGTTGAGTAATTACCCCACACCCTTGCGATGTACTTATCTTTAGTACATGATACCCCTAGTTAACCCCTCATAGCCTATCCTTTTCGCTTTTCTCATGATGTTTCGGTATTCTGGAATATCAATGAAGAGCATTGTTTACAATCTACCCCCAAATGTTACACCCAAATCGCATTAGCCTACCTTATATGCACTCATCTTTAGTGCATTATTGCTATCACTATTAAACCCTGAGTTCGATTATCTAGTTACTTGCATGGTTGCTAAGTCAAGTCATATCTTATGGAGTAACGGGAAAGAACGATAAATTCAAATTCCCTTTGTCTATGTAATTAAATACTGCGAGTGATTTGATCTTTTCAAATCGGGTCAAATAGTGTTAGTTAAATAAAAACTCAAGTGTAGGATGCTCCTATAAATCCCTTATATTTTGATGTTATCGTAGAGGATGGTAGAGTAAAAATTGAACAAAAAAAAGAGAAAAGAGTATGTCAAAAAAAATGAAGAAAAACATACGGAATTTCCATCTTCAAGATTCTGGCTACCATCCTACATCTATATTTATGTTTATGTTTTTAAATTTATGTTTGTTTTATTTCAAGTTATCTAGTGTTAGTGAGTCGAGTCTTGACTTAGCAACGCCATGCTTTACATGCTTGTAACATAAGATTTTTGACTTGCCACCACTAAATATCCCCTATCCAACAAACCCCTTAACTTCCCTACCCTAATCCTAACGTTACAACCCTTTTAAAGACCTCTTAGATAGTTATTCCTAGGTGCTTACACCAAAGAGGTGGAGGTTTGATCTATTCTCAAGCTTATGGTAATCTATGGACTATGCCAGGTAATTAGTGTTTATCTTCCATTTCCATTCATATTATATTTCATATAAACCCGAGAGATGAGAGAATCCAAACACCAATTGTGAGGTGCTAGTGTATAATTTCAGTGCTTGTTATGACTATTGTGGCTCTTTTACTTGTTGTAGACTATTTTAAACTAATGCTTCATGCCCCCTAACTTATAAATTTATTGGCCAAAAGTACATTTGCTTGAGGATAAGCAAATACCAAGTGTAGGGATATTTGATAAGGATTTAAAACATACATTTTAGGGGGTCATTTAAGCCCTAAATTGACACATTTTATATCTGTTACTGCTTAAAATCGTTCCTTTTCACTTTTTAGGTCTTTTGGAAGCAAAATGCTGGAATGAAGCATATTTGGATGAAAAGGAGCAAAAACATGAAGAAAATAGAAAAGTCAAGATCAAGAATCCAAGACTGTTCATTACACTTGACGACGTCCCATCCAAAGGGTGACGCCGTCCCCTATTGAAGACATGATCAAAAAGTGCACGCGACGGCTCAGCGGAATTTCTGGTCCTAAAGACTGACGGCGTTACGCCTTATTTCTGGAAGGCATCACTCACAAAAATTGCACCAGATGCCCAAGATCCAAGATTCAGGCGACGTCCTGTATGAAGACTGTCGGCGTCACACATCTCAAGTGACGCTGTCCCAACGATGACTTGGCCCAAACGAAACACTAATGACGGCGACCTGATGGCGTCACTAGCAACAGGTAGCACTGTCACGATTGTAAATCTATATATAGTATTCGATTTTTCTGTATTTTAAGGAGGTAGAATTTTGGAGAGCAAACCCTAACTCAGTTGTAGTCCGACTTGGACAATATTCTAGGGTCCCATACCCTATTTTACACATCAAGATAAGTTTGTTTATCCAATTTATCATTATGTTTACCCCATGTTCAATTGATTGTGTGTATTCTTTCTTGTTTAACATGTCTAGGTAAATTACTTGTGTGTTTGCTTAAATCTATGAAACCTAGTTATTGATTGTTGTTAGGTTGTCTCTTGTCTTAATTGGTAGAAGCCATAGGAGTGCACCTAGGCTATCATTGTGTTTATTTTGTGAGTTGTGCTTTATGACAATAGGGTATTCGGGGAAGATAGTATTGCACTTGCCGATCCCGTGTGTTCTATAAGAGAGTTACAATTTATAGATATAGGGAATAGGCACCCCTTACGACTAATAAGAATGCAACGCATTAAGATAAAGGAAGTGACAATTCAACCGACCAATAAAAGATAAATAGGGAGTAATAGTATCTAAGTGAATACATTTTTAATCATCATACGAGCACACCTCAATTAGCTTAAACTATCCATAGGTTAATTAGTTAAATTAGATAATTAGTAAAGTAGTGAAATCGGTAGAAGTAACACCCCCAATCATATACCTCGAATTTTACCCTTGCTTTCTAAAAAACATAAAAAAGAATAAAAAGAATCATCTTCAACCCCACCTTCTGGTCATAAATCTCTTTCTAGCATTCCTATTCCCCTAGAGAATGAAATCAGTCCCCGAGGCTTACCCAATACTACGCTACAACGATTAGGTTCACTTCCTAGAGGGTTGAAAAGCTTGCTCATAGAAAAGGAGGTTTTCTCGACCCCGAACCCTACGTATCATACACCATGACAACTCTTGTGATCCACCTATCGGGCTAGGAAATACAAGCCGAAGTGGTGAGGATAGTAATGGAATTTTACAGGAATTGATGGCTCTATGTACAAAATTGTCACAGGATGTTCTTGGCCTCCAACAGCTCATAGCTTCTCAGGGTGCAGAGATAAAGAAGTTGAGACCAAAGGTTAGATATTTGGAGGGCATATAGACGTCAAGAACAACTAAGTACAGGAGGTTGAAACAGGCTGGAACTGCATTCAGGGTTAGTTCTTCTGAAAAGACAAGTTTGGGGGAGGATGCTCTCAAACAAGGGAGGAATGACAATGTCACAACTTCATGGAGGCTCAGAATAATATGGATGCAAGATTTCATGGTACGGGTATTGGTTTGGATGAGATGAGTGTGAAAAAGAAGCAGGATCAAGTAGTTGAAACAGAGAAGGTAATAGGGCAAAGTACTGCTGCAGGGGAGGAAACTACTTTTGGGCTTATGGAACCTGCTGCTAGTACAGTTGAAAAGGCTGTTGGATCTGCTGCTAGTGTAAATGAATCTGCTGCTGCATCTGCTTCTGGGTTAAATGACAGTACTGCTGAAATCATAATCAGCACGAACCTGAAATCATAATCACATATTTAGTTAGAATATACAAAAAAACTTTATACAAATGTAATGTATCATATCGAGCCCATGTTCTCCACATGTGTGTCCCTGCTCATGTTTTAAAGACTTGAGCGACACTTATAAGTATTTTGTATTCCTAAAATGAATATAAGGTAGAAGCATACCTATTATTCTACATGACATATGTGCCCGTAGAGGAATAACTTCCAATACTGATGAGAGCTCCAACTTTAGATGAGATGGAGGCATAATTGCAACATGTAAGAAAAAAATCATTAAAGTTGAAATAGAAAAGTAAAGAAATATCAAAAATTAACATCATAAACAGAAGGAAAAAAAATCTTCCTTTATTACACTAGATTTTATTTGATGCAATTCATCGAACACTTTATGAATGCATCAAACCCATCGTAACTGGAATCAAACATAAATCAATTGAATAAATTAAAATTAGGCACAAAAAAAAAATAATTGATCCTTAAAAGAGACACGTTAATAAAGATCGCTATAAATTGTACGAAAAAAACAATTGTGAGCTTTATATTTGTTTCATCAAACATATGCTGTGCCTAAATTAATATCATCAATTATAATCAATTGAGTATATAAAAAATGAATGAACTTTAACAAGGATTGAACATTAAAAATTTGAGTAACAATGTTTTCGGAGTCGTATTCAATCAGACAAATCAATCAATTTTTTTTATAAACGATGAACTTACAAACCTGGTTCTCAAATCGATCTATTTTTTTGAGAAATTGGGCTCGTACATTTAGCACGATCATAAAACCTATAAACCTAAAAAAACAAATAAAAATACATCATAATAAAAGACAATTAAACTTATAATCATAGAGACCTATTTAAATTATGATCAAATGATGAATGACAATTGATTTATCAATCAAATGTTGAGATATGATGATTCACGATTATGTATTTATGAATCAAATGTTGGATCGCCATAGGTTTTTTTTTTTTTTTTTTTTTTTGAATGATCTAGAGCACCATTTAAGGTTCTGTGAATGATTTATTAGGTTTGTTTTGGGATAAATTTGTGTGTATAAAACCAATCGTGATTATCGGTATAGAATTTGAAAATCAAATATAATGAAGATAAATATAGGAGAGATTTGAATAGGCATTGAAGAGTAATTGATCAGGAGCGATTTAACAGGGTAGTTTGTTTTGAATAATGTGAAATCTTTGTCCCTGACATATTTGTTTTCCAATATCAATCACAAAACCATAGCTGGTCCAGTGGTTGGAGTGTTGTTTGTGGATGTAGAAACCAGGGTTCGAATCTACATCAAATTTTTTAAGTTAATTCCGGATATTTCATAAAAATGTCATGGAATGTTTGTGCCAAGTAGCATTGAGATGTCATTAAAATGTACACATGGAATTGAGGTGGCAATAATCATGCTTAGTCATCATTTTCACCTCATTGTACAACCTTCAAAACATCAAGTGCAACTCATACTTAGCCTCATATATAAGTAATGATATGAAGCTTTGTATGTTTTATTAGTTTGTACAATATCTGTAGTAACAAGTATTTTTCATATTAGGGGTGTTTAAAAATAGCATTTATTACGTAGTCATAATTATAGACGTTCTTTTTTTTATATTAAATTACATTGAACTTTTTTATTTATTCTTTTAAAAAAACTTGTCTACATAAAGTGCTTTAAAGAGTTGTAACCAATGCTATTATAGCTATACTTATTAAAATTTGTCATAATAAGTAAGTGTGCAGTCTTAATAAAATTAAGAATTTCATTTTGAGAATGTCTCAAATACTTTATAATGTAATATATATATTTGTGTAAAATGTGTAGAATCATATAAATCAACTTTAACTCTTTGCACCCTTGCATCATCTGCTTTGAAAAAATCGTTCGATTTTTATAAACAAAGTCATTTGTTTTTTATAGTAAGTTTTATCTAATAATACTAAAAGGTGTATGGATGTCGGTTCTCGAGGCACTCTTACAATTTAATAATATTTTTTGATCATTGTAATTTAGTATGCATTTTGAAACTCTATTGATTTAAAATCTTTTTCGGACGGCTTTATAATGATTTAAAACCATGTGTATTATTAACTTGTTTGCATATAAATTATATGAAGCTCTGTATGTTTTATTAGTTTGTACAATATGTATAATAACAAGTATTTTTCATATTTTGGGTGTTTTAAAAATAATATTTATTATGTAATTATAAATATAGACGTTTTTTTCCTTATATTAAAGTACATTGTACTTTTTTATTATTATTTTTAATTTAAAAAAAAACATGTCTACAAAAAGTGTTTTAAAGAGTTGTAACAAATGCTATTATAGCTATACTTTTTAAATTTTGACATAATAACGAAGTGTGTAGTCTTAATATTTTAAGACTTCCATTTTAAGATTATCCCAAATGCTTTATAATGTAGTATATAGATAATTACTGAAGCATAAATTGTCTGCACATCTAGCTTAATTAGTTGTATTTGCTAAAAAATAGATATAATTAGATTAATAGGGTTCTTATATTGTATTATGTGGTAATACAATTGTACTTTTGATTGATGAGATGTTTTAAAAATAATTTTAATTATATGTATTGAATTGATGTATATATGCATGAAATAATTATAAATATAGTTTTTTAATTTGTAATTTTTAAAAACTATTTATAGAAATCTTTAAAAAAATTTAAAAGGAAAAGACAAATATGCTTTATTGGTATTATAAATTTGCATAGTTTTCAGGTTATCAACCATGAGTTGAGATCAATATAGAACTCATATTTGTCATAGAACAAATGAACCAATCATAACCTTCTATTTTTTATCTAAATTAATACAAAATTATTTTCCACCTTTTTTTTTAAAACAACATATCTTACAAACGGAAATCTTAAAAAAATAAAAATAACACCATCGTGACGAGAATTAAATTATATTTCTATAGATATGCACTTTTACATATTTTCGACAAACATTTTTTTTCAAAAATTCCGTCCGAAAAATCATATATGATTTTTACGAATCATATATGATTTTAAAAAATCATGTATGATTCGATTTTACGAATCATATATGATTTTTACAATCATATATGATTCTCAAAAATCATATGTGATTCGTAAAAATCGAATCATATATGATTTTCACAAATCATATATGATTTTTGTGACCGCAAATTTTGAAAAAAAAAAATTGTTAAAAATATATAGTAAGCTATCTATGAAAGATAATTTAATTCTCGTCACGATGTTATAATTTTTATCGCGTAACGATTAACGGTTTGCGAGATATTTAATTTTTTAAAAAAAGGTGAAAGTTTATCATAATAAAAAAATGAATGACTATTATTGGTTGATTGGATCTATGGTAAATTTTGGTTCTATATTGAACTTTTGCCTATCAACCATATGTACGTATTCAATGAAACTTTAATGAAATTCATTTAATGGCAAGAACATCTACAATGGTTAAAAATTATCAACCATATGTATTCAATGAAACTTTAATGAAATTCATTTAATGGCAAGAACATCTACATCATGTGCTCGTCAAATCGTTCCATATAAATTCGTAAGCTTTCAACAATTTGGTAGATATAGTTCCATCAGATACTAGCTAGTAATATATCTTCAGAAGTTTCATACTATGACATCTTTGAAACTACTTGTTGCTCTTGTGCTCATAATCTCAATTGCAGGTAATCTATTTATTATATCATAGTATAAACCTATCTGCATGGCTTTCTCTTCTGTTTTTTAATTATTCATTAGTTGATGTTATTTATTCACTACAACATTCACCTGCTACCCCAGCGACATATGGGGACTTTCCCAAGCGACATGTCGCTGGGGAATCGTCGCTGGGGAAGTCTCGTAAGGGATTGTATCCCCAGCGACAATCCCCGGCGACGACGTGGGTCCCACTCAATTTTCAGTCAACCAAGCAGTGCCACGGTGTCATATTATCCCCAGCGACATGTCGCTGGGGAATCATCGAATTAAGCTAAATGATTAACACGCCTAATTAACGATAACGATAATTTTTAACTATCCCCTGCGACATGTCGTGGGGATACTATGGTTATTTGTTGACAAGTCAACGAGTGAGCATACTATCCCCCGGAGGACATGTCTGGAAACTGCGTTTTCTCGTTGCCTTGCCAACGTTTAATGTGTGTTATCCCCGGCGACCTGTCGCCGGGGAAAGGTCTGCATTTTTTTTAATACAGCCTGCACGGCAGGCGATTTCCAGATTTTTTCCGAAAAAAATCTACCAAATAAACCTGTACCAAAACCTGTATAGACTCACCACAACTTGTACCAAAACACAAATACAATATAACGGATCAACGCAATACAAATAGATCACAACTTTTACATAATCACACTTAAAAGTCAATATGTGCATTGATAGATAGGGAAACAAGTGGTTAAATGGCGCCAAGATGAACCTAATAATATATAACACAACTACCTGAAGTACCAATGTAGCATACTAATAATATATACCCAACTACCTAAAGCTAGTACCAATGTAACATAGTAATAAATATAACACAACTACCCTCGTCGGCGTTATCCTCATCACCGCCATTCTCCTCGTCATCCCCACACCCACCACTCCCGCTAGCACCACCCGAGTCATACTCCCTAAACATATCCGCGTATATGTCATCGCTTTGAGGAGGACTCATGATAAAGCCTACATCTTTGGTGAGCGACTTGCCGGGGCGGCATACTTGGCCTAGATGTGGCCCGTGATGGCAATACCCGACCCACACCGGGAATATGCCCACGAAGCTTACGCCCTCTTGCCAACGCATTGATTTGATCCTCCGTGTACTGACCCGTAGCCTCAAGCCTTTTCATTTCGTCCTATGTAGTGACAAAACACAATAGAGATAATAATATTAGTCTGGTTGCTACATTATTTCGTCCTATGTAGTGACAAAAACACAAGATAGTAAATATATTAGGGAATACCCCATCAACAGTATGTGTTCGCCAAAAAGTGTCGATGAGTGAAGGGTACTCCTGAGTGTCTGATGCCTGCCTCGTACATACACCACGCTTATAAGATGAATAATTTTAAAAACGACAAATCACAACACACCAAAGCGTATAATAAGATATATATATGTATATATGTGTGTATATATATATATATATATATATATGTGTGTATATGCATGTAAAATAATTATAATGTTTATTACCATATCATTCGAAGGCAGACAGCGGACCGGGATCCCTGTCGAGGACATGACCTTGCTCTCTTTTGCCGGTTTAGCCGATTTGTAGCGGCCGAGCAAGGTTCTGGGATCATTCCAAAACTTAATGTACTCATCCCAATCACCGCTGAATCTCCGGGACGTGCCGCCTAATCGCCTCCACATCGTAATCCCCTTGGGTGGGGTCTACCTTCCATGTTTGGCCTTGAAAGAAGCCTTGTTTGTATTGTAGGCTTTGCAGTGCGAGTTTATGCCTTCGTAGATCTGGTGCCCGGGGGATTCCATGTGCGGTCTGAGGTCAAACAGGGTCTGCAATCATATACAACAAAACGAAAACAGAGTTAGAGATATAATTTATTTATTTATTTAAATTTGTTTATTTATTTATATGATATAAATAAATAAGCGAATTTAGATAAATATACACAATTAAATAAATGAACACAATAATGAAATAAACATAAAAGGATAACTGACCCCAATATCTGAAATGATTGCCGCCTTCTGCTCCTTCGGGACCTTCTCCCAAGAAGGTAGTAAACGACACCTTCCTAACGACCTCCCGATGTAGTTAGACCAGTGAGCGCATGGGGCCGAGAGGGTTTAAGGGTTGTTTGTCACCCACCTCAAAATTGATCGAGACGGGACCTTTTTCTTCTGCGACTGCCTTCAGCGAAAGGTTCCGGGTCTTGTCGCGGTATTCAGCTGCCCGCTACCTGCCGCCCAAATTGGGCTTTCGTTTACCTTTGTTGCTGCAAATCAAGTTAGTGATAAATTCATAAAATTTATGCTTGTATTACAATAATCCGGAAATTCTTACCTCTGTTAATGAAGCTGCCCAGCCAACCGGTGGGTACGCGGTCTGGAGAGGGGACGATCCTCCCGCCACCGTCACCGCCGTGGGACCGTGCAAAATCGTCGACATCTGTACAAGTACAATTAGCATAAGATATAGAAATTCATGAACAAAATAATATAAGCATGCACACATCCAAATACATACACATCCAAATAAATATACACATTTAAACAATCCACAACAATTTCATTCATTCATTCAAATATATAAGTGTATTTTGCAAGTTACAACTCAAGATCAATCTTCTTCTTCACTAGAATAAACTTTCTCAACACCATCATCATCAACATTGATGAGGGCTTCAACATCAATCTTCTTAATCACTAAAATTCTAAAACAACTAATTATTATAAACTATAAACGGCTCATATCAACAAATAATAACTATAAACTAACAAAATAATATAAACGAGCACATTTCAACAAATAATAACTATAAATTAACAAAATTATTATAAACGGCTCATATCAACAAATAATAACTATAAACTAACAAAATTTAAACAACTAATTATTATAATTATAAACGAGCACATTTCAAGGCAATTGAACTAATAATAACTATAAACTAACAAAATTTATAAATAAACATTCCCCATGCGACATGTCACCCGGATACAAAAGGAGAAAAAAAAAATAATTACATACCTCGGCTCTTGCTCCTCGTCGCCTACTGCCAAAAAAAAAAAAAAAAAAAAAACTTAACTTTTCTAATTAACAAAAACTTACAACAATAATAATCTGCAAAAATTATAACATCCTCGGCTCGTGCTCCTTCTTGCTCCTCGTCGCCTACTGCCAAAAAAAAAAAAAAAAAAAAAATAACTTAACTTTTCTAATTAACAACAACTTACAACAATAATAATCTTCAAAAATCATATTATAATTAACTAATTTAGTTGAATAACATTTAAAATTTGTAAAACAAACCGTGTAACGTGTGGTGGTGGTGATGGTGGATGCGGTCGTGTGATGGTGGATGTTCTCGAATTGCTGCAAAAATCGCCAAAGGAGGATTTATTTTTTTTTTTTTTTTTTTTTTTCGTTTTCGCAGGAAGAAGATATCCAGATCTACTTTATGATAAAGTTTTTTCCCCGGCGACAATCCCCGGCGACATGTCGTTGGGGAAAGGTATATTTTTGTCGTTTAGCGTATAATTGGCGCGATAACGAAATTTTGGTGGTGGGTACCCCGGCGACATGTCGCCGGGGAAAATCTATTTAATTTTTTTCCGTTAAAATTAATTAAATTATGTTGTTACGTTAAAGTCAACGACGTCCAAAGAATCCCCAGCGACATGTCGCTGGGGAAACATAGAATATATTAATTACTTGATGTTTAGCGATAAAAAAAATCAATGCTACAAGAAATATATGTTGCTAGAAATTGTTTAACGGATGAGTTAAACGAATGAGTCGGTATGTTATGGTTACACATTAGACGTTCAACGGATGATTCGGTATGTTATGGTTACACATTAGACGTTCAACGAATGAGTCGGTATGTTATGGTTACACATTAGACGTTCAACGGATGATTCGGTATGTTATGGTTACACATTAAACGTTCAACGGATGAGTCGGTATGTTATGGTCACACATTAGACGTTCAACGGATGAGTCGGTATGTTACGGTTACACATTAGACGTTCAACAGATGAGTTGATATGTTATGGTTACACATTAGACGTTCAACGAATGAGTCGGTATGTTATGGTTACACATTAGACGTTCAACGGATGAGTCGATATGTTATGGTTACACATTAGACGTTCAATGAATGAGTCGGTATGTTATGGTTACACATTAGACGTTCAACGAATGAGTCGGTATGTTATGGTTTAGACGTTCAACGGATGAGTCGGTATGTTATGGTAACACATTAGACGTTCAACGGATGAGTCAGTATGTTATGGTTACACATTAGACGTTCAACGGATGAGTCGGTATGTTATGGTTACACATTAGACGTTCAACGGATGAGTCGGTATGTTATGGTTGTACATTAGACGTTCAACGGATGATTCGGTATGTTATGGTTACACATTAAACGTTCAACGGATGAGTCGGTATGTTATGGTCACACATTAGACGTTCAACGGATGAGTCGGTATGTTATGGTTACACATTAGACGTTCAACGGATGAGTCGATATGTTATGGTTACACATTAGACGTTCAACGAATGAGTCGGTATGTTATGGTTACACATTAGACGTTCAACGGATGAGTCGATATGTTATGGTTACACATTAGACGTTCAATGAATGAGTCGGTATGTTATGGTTACACATTAGACGTTCAATGAATGAGTCGGTATGTTATGGTTTAGACGTTCAACGGATGAGTCGGTATGTTATGGTAACACATTAGACGTTCAACGGATGAGTCAGTATGTTATGATTACACATTAGACGTTCAACGGATGAGTCGGTATGTTATGGTTACACATTAGACGTTCAACGGATGAGTCGGTATGTTATGGTTACACATTAGACGTTCAACGGATGAGTCGGTATGTTATGGTTACACATTAGACGTTCAACGGATGAGTCGGTATGTTATGGTTACACATTAGACGTTCAACGGATGAGTCGGTATGTTATGGTTACACATTAGACGTTTAACGGATGAGTCGATATGTTATGGTTACACATTAGACGTTCAATGAATGAGTCGGTATGTTATGGTTACACATTAGACGTTCAACGGATGAGTCGGTATGTTATGGTTACACATTAGACGTTCAACGGATGAGTCGGTATGTTTTGGTCACACATTAGACGTTCAACGAATGAGTCGGTATGTTATGGTCACACATTAGACGTTCAACGGATGAGTCGGTATGTTATGGTTACACATTAGACGTTCAACGGATGAGTCGGTATGTTATGGTTACACATTAGACGTTCAACGGATGAGTCGATATGTTATTGTTACACATTAGACGTTAAACGGATGAGTCGATATATTATGGTTACACATTAGACGTTCAACGGATGAGTCGATATGTTATGGTTACAACATCAACAACAACAACTACAAGAACAACTACTACTTTGATCAGCAACAACAAGAACAAGAACAACAACAACAACAACAACAACAACAACAACAACAACAACAACAACAACAACAACAACAAATACCACAACAACAAACAACAAAACAACAATAACTACTACTACTACTACTACTACTACTACTACTTCTACTACTTCATACGAAGATTTTCCATGTCACATAACAGCTCAAGAAGCATGCATCCGACTGACATGCGGGTGGGCCGTCAGAATCGTTGCCATTTCAAGTTTGGCCTCCAGCAAACCTTACTTTTTGTCTCTAGCACATATTTTTGTGTTTCCAGCAACCTTATCCTAAGATCTTTTTCATGGCAGCTCGAGCACTCTGTTGGTGCAGAGATTGTTCTTAAGTACTCGTCAAATACATCCTTCCACATAAAATATCCGCATCCATTATCTTTTCTGGGCTGTTACATAATAAGAAAATTATAAGAGCTTACAACCCAATTATTTGTATATTTACATAAATAAGAAATGTATAATTGTTCACCTTTGACAGAGGACATGAATAATATTGTCGTCCAGATGAATATTCTCTATGTGATGTTCTTAATTTTATATTTCTTGCTCCACAAGAACACATAAAAGGATTAAATTGATCCATCTCAGGTTTGGAAATTTGTGTGAAGATAAGAGGTTGTGAGGTTGAGTGGTTTTGAGGATAAGATCTATTAGATTTTGGTGGGATAAGATCTCAAGGTTGAGTGGTTTTGAGGATAAGATCTGGTAGATTTTTGTGATATATAAACACGACTGTTAGCTTTTTGGTGGTAAGTTTTGGCGCCATGTTTTGGTGGGATTCTTGGCGCCATGTTTTGTTAAAGTCAACGGTCAAAGCGAATCCCGGCGACATGTGCTGGGGAAACTATTTTCCACGTCACGTTAAAAGAGATTAACACTAATTACAAATTTTTAAATAAACAATGAATCCACGGCGACATGTCGCGGGGAAAAGTAAGCAGGAAAAATTCGCCATGTTTTACCATGAAATATTCGGTCAAAATATACCGTTGAATCCCGGCGACATGTGGGGGAAAAGTAAGCGATAATTTAGTTGACTTTTACGAGACTTCGTGCCACGTAGGATATATTTTTGTCGTTTAGTGAGGATTTCCCAGCGACAATTGTCGCCGGGGAAAACGACGATGGGGAAACTGGTAAATGTGGTAGTGATTATATTGTTTAGGCACCAAAATTGTGTTTGCGGATCACAACTGCAAAGATTATTGGCGGCTTGGTCCTGATTGTAAATGGCAAACCTGCTTTGACGAATGTAAATCTATACATAGCGATGGCATAGGCTGTTGGGAATTATGTGAAGTATGGTTACTGCCGAAGTGAATCTGCTGAAGTAGTGTGGATTCTACCGAAGACATAATTCTGCTGAAGATTAGTTTGTTTCTGCGGAAGTTATTATTCCGTGTTTAGTTTATTTAGTCTGGATATACATGAGCTTTATTAGGAAGTGATTGTGTATATCTTATTTAGTTTTATGTTTATCGCTTCTTGGGAAACGGTTTATGGTTTTGTTTTAGGTTCCTTGTCTATAAAAGGAACACATTAGAATGAATTATGGACGTGCTAAAACAAGTTATTAATATAACGATCCATAGAGGATCAAAGAAGTTCTTAGTTATTTGTGATTCATACTTGTGTTCATATTCTGCTACAGAATACAAGTTGTAGAGATTTTCTTTTAGTTTGTTTGTGATTACCCAAGCGATACTAACGATCTACGCAAGCTCAAGATCTCGCCAAGGTCTACTAGTTTTCAACAAGTGGTATCGTGAGCCTCGTGAGAGTCTCTCAAGATACTAGGGTAGGTTTTTTCTAAACACCTATACAACCAAAACACACATCATCATGCCGGGTTCAGACGTTGATGTTGAACTCACCAACAACCAAAACTCCACCCATCTGCAGCAACTAAGTCTCTCTAATAGCAATGCTAAATTCTTATCTAAAAGGGAAGAGTATGATCTTTGGCGATGAAGATGCAAAACCGATCTCCAAAATTGATTGGAATCTATGGGAGATAGTATTGAAGTGGACACTTTGAAGAAACTACTGAGATGCCTGCTGGCTATGACGTGTTCCTCCCAAAACCTGGCGAAGAGTTACTCGCAGCTCGTAGAGAAACCAAGGTTAAAACCATTCTTCTTCAAGCTATTCCTCGAGATCACTTGAGTGATTTTCACGTCATGCAAGATGCCAAGGACATATGGTTAGCAATTAAGGCTAAGTTCATGGGAAATGAGGAGTCTAGGAGAATGAGAAAGTCCATGCTAAGACAACAGTTTCAAGACTTTCAAATCATCAAGAGGAAGGAATTCATAAGGCTATGACAAGTTTCACAAGATTTTAAGTCAGTAAATCGCCGCGCAAAGCCGATAATGATGACTGTAATTCTAAGTTCTTGAGGTCTTTACCTCCATCCTGGCTACAAGTGAGCATTGCTTTAAAAGCAAAAGGTGGTTTGATATGCTTACGTTTGATGAGTCAGATAACAAACTTAAAGCTCTTGAACATGATGTAAGAAGTCCTTATAGATCATCATCTGCCGCCCACCAAGATTCGTTGGAGCTTCTAACCCCAAGATGAGTCATGGTCCAAGTCCAACTTACTCATCATCATCTTACACTACCACTCCATCAAGTTCTCAACTGGAGGTATCATGGAAGATGTGCTTGGATCCTTCTTTGCTGATTATGATCCTCGCCAGGACCCATACGAGGATTTAGATCGGGGTGGTGTAGATGGAAGAGATGAAGCTGCAGTGGCGGTGGTTAGCGGGATGGATATCAAGAATTTGAGCGCAAAGTTTAGATGTTTGTTTGGCTTCCCAAGGAAGAGATCAATGAGGTTTGACAAAAGGAAGGTCAAGTGCGTCCACTTTGTCAACCGATGGGTCATTTCTCGCAGAGTGCAAAGACAGGAAAGCCGGTGATGAGACGGATACTCTACTTATCGCTCGCCGAATCGGGGCCTTGAACTTTAAAGGGATTGTTGGATCACTCCTAAACAAGTATTTCAAGTATTTATACTCATATGTAATAGGTAGCTTTATTATGGCCTTTATGTTGTAAGGTCAAGCTTATGTGCGGCATAAGCTTGACCCAAGCCCAATAAGGATAGGAAGGGAACTAGGAGGTGCCCTAGCTTCCTCCTATAAATACCCTTGAAACTTCATTCGTGAAGGTGTTGTTCAGTTTACTTCCTCTACATCCTTAGCCTACTTCAGTTTCATTATTATTGTGTGTGTGTGTGATTTACTTGTTCAATGTCATCTCTTCTTATAAGCTGTTGTAAAACTAGTGACCTAAAGTGGTCAATCGCGCCATCTTTGGGTCCTCGTTGTCCTTTTTTAAGTTTTGTTTTGTGACTTACGCGTAAAGATAACGCTAACCTTTGGTTATCTTAAAACTCGCTTTTTTAATCCAAGATTCTTGTACTTTCAACGTTTTAAGGTGTTAAAATACTTGCTTTTGGCAAAAGTTTCAAACTTACGCCGTGGATTTCGCTTAAGCTTGTTTTTGTTCGGGGTGTCGCTTCACGAGTAACGCCGCTTAGCAAGATTGGTACATCAAAATTCACATTTTTGTGTTCTTTTGGTACTATTGAAGCTATTCCATAACAAAATCTGGTTTAGAAACACATTTGGGCAATCAAAGTTACGAAAGAATCCTACGCGTATCACCCTAAAATTACGCTAAGATTTTCCTTTGGTTGGTTCTTTCATTTTTCGTTTATTCCGTGTTCTTACTTGGATAAGTTGAAAATACGCCGACTTTGGATATCTTTTGCCTCGCTTGTGAAGTGTAAAAGATCATTTGGGCCCCCAAACCTTAAAATTTGATAAGCATACGCAGTAGGAAATCCTACGGATAAGATTCACTTTACGTAAACTTAGGCTACTAGGTGATAAGGTAATCCCCTTGTTTCCCTTCTTTGCACCCCGCTTTCCGGTGTTTTCCTGTTTACTCTACCCCGTGTGAACAGTCTAAAACTGCAACTCCCTCATTGTTACGCCAGAACTTTTGGTGTTTTGCTATCTATTGGTGCTACTTGGTTCTGTTTCTACGCCTAAGGACACTTCATCAACAAAGGTTCATTCGATTACAAAGATCCACTTTTATCCATTTTTAGTTTTTCAACATGGTTCATTTCACCATACTCTAACTATTTTCCTTACACTTATTCTCAACGTCAACAACTACTAAGTCCACAACATCAAAGAATGGAATCAACAAAAGCAATTTATCAACAACAATTTAATCAACACCTCATAACCATTTGCCGCACACTTGTTCACATCCCCAACCTCAAATGGTTCAACCACCACCCGTGTTCTCAAGCTCAACCGCATACCACCAATTCAATCAACATCCATCAAGGAACACTATGAAGGACCCCACTTGGTTTGCAAAGATGTGTGAAGCTTTAAGCAGCCAACAATCAATTCATGAGGTCGATCACTTGGATAGACCTCCAATGCTCACTCCAGAAACTACGATCAATGGGTGATCGTGTTCTTTTAGGTTTGTGGTGATCCGAGAAGCCACATGGAAAGTTCTTAAAGAAGGTTATCTTAGAATGTCCATTCCAGATGCCTGCCTCATCATTGTCCCTGAGATCCAAAATGCCATTCCACCAAGAGATGAACAAACCAACATTGCCTTGATGTGCAGATTTAAATCCCACGTAACTTCTACACTGTATGAAGCGATGAACTTGGTAATGGAATACATCCTCTTAGGATTACCTAACCCAATTCTTCGAAGTGTTGATGCTCAAAAGACCGCGACAAAAATGCGCGATCATATTCGCCTTCTTATGGAAGGATTCGATCAATCGGAGGATTTGGAATCCAAAATTTACTTGGCTTATGAACACTTCATGATTGAACATGGAGAGACACTCGAGTCCTATCATCATAGATTTTCAGACATCATCAATGATTTGGATAAACACAACATCATCATGCCAGAATTCCGTGAATACTAAGTTCCGGTAGTCTTGGTGCAGGGAGTAGTATGTCATTTTTCTCAAGCGAAAGAACATGCATCAATCTACCTACGGATTGTTGGGATTTGAAACCTCATGAAAAGGAAGTTGATCGAGAAAGGATTTCTCGGGTCAAATTGCTCCACCAACACATCCTAAAATTCACCAACAACTTGCCTATATGCTCAAAACCGATCTCTCAACCAGCAACTCACCCAAATGCTTCAAACACACCTTCACAACAACAACCTCAACAAAATCAATTGGTTCCATACAACAACAATGCTCAAGCATATGTCGTGAAGCGATCGAGGAATCCGGATCCGCTCAAGCATTGCAACAAGGATTTGCTATGATTGCTAATGCCTTTAGCGCTATAAACAAATCCAACAATCGTATTCGCTCTCCCATCTAACACACCGGACTCAAGTGTTGCGAACAATGGACGTGTGAAGTTAATCGTGATTATGGTCGCCGGCTGTGTGGTCAAGGGTTTAATGCCGCTGGGTAGAATACAACAGAAAGCTCAAGTGGTGGAACATGGGAAAGCTCTAGATGCGGGTTGAATGGTTCGATGCTACATGCCAATGAGAAGGGACACTACATGCATGCCCAAAGCCAAGGACTGGCGGCGCGGCTTATTTCAAAGAGGCTTCTTCTTTGGCTCTTAAGGATGAAGTCGGTGGAACTCACGTATGCAAAGAACGTGAGCTTTATGGCAAATGTGCTCAGATGAGTATGGAGGACTTGCAGGCAATGCAGGTTCACTGCTATGTTGATGGCTAATATGCAAGGCGTACACATGAGGACCCAGCAACCCAGTTATGACATGATGGCTTGTCTCGGTGATACGATCATTCTTCGATTGTTGATAGCGGATGTTCCGACACATGACAGAAATCTTAAACGTATCAAACTATTGCAAAGTTCATTGGCACTGCCGTTCGGAATGATCACTTAGCAGCTATCATGGGCTACGGAGATTATGTCAATGGGAACATCGAAATTAGCAGGGTTTACTATGTGAAGGCCCTGGCCAAGCTGTTTGAGGTCAATTGTGATGGAGATTTTTGGAGGTTGCTTTGTGGAGGAGAAAAACTTGTTTCAAGGATCTACAAGGAAATGACCTTATGTCTGGCTCGCGCATTCTAGTCTCTACACTATCTCTATGCAAGACATGGTTGCTTCCTCTCCCATTTGCTTACTTTCTAAGGCAACATCAACAAATCTGCGCTATGGCACGTCTCTCACATCTAAACTTTCAAACCATCACCAACCTTGCTCGAGACAAACTAGTTGAAGGACTCCCCGCATTCCCTGGTTCAAAAGATCACCTTTGCTAACTATGAACAAGGGAAAAGCACTGTCATTTTCCTTCAAAGGTGGAACACAAAGCTGTGCTTCATCTTCTTCACATGGATGTGTGGCTGGCTCACGTGCGGGTACAACGATTAATGGCAAACGCTACATCTTAGTAATTGTTGATGACTACTCTCGAGATGGACTTCGATCTGGTCTTCTTTTTTCGCCAAGAAAGACCAAGCTCTACAAATGATCAATGATCATCACCTTTCTGTTCAAAAGTCACTCACCCGAACAATCATTGTAAAGCAACAGAGGACAAAGGAACTGAATTTGTTAACAAAACCCTTCGGACTTCTATGAGAAAGTGGGAATTGCATCAAACATCTATTGCACGTACACTGAACAAAACGGAAGTTGTTGAACCACGAAACCTAACGTTAGTGGAAGCTGCCGCAAGAACAATGTTAATAAATGCTAAACTTCCAGTTACTTATGGGCGAAGCTTGTATCTACTGCCGCATGCTATACTCAACACCGGTCTATGATCACCAAACGCCACAACAAAACACCTTTCGAGCTTGTCCATAACAAAAAACCGAATCTAAAACACTTTCATGTATTTGGATCTCTTTGCTATCCGAATAATGATGATCTGATGATTTTGGAAAGCTCAAAAGCCAAAGCGACATTGGAGTCTTATGGAAGTGATAATTCCAAAGGTTTCCGAATCTGGAATCGTCGTACAAAAACAGGTGATGGAAACGATTCATGCTCATTTCGATGAACTTACAGAAATGGCTTCCGAGTATAACACTTAGAACCCGGTCAAACCGTTAAACTTCCTCAACCCCCACATCAGATGAAGAAAGCCCTCACCACTCGTCAACAAATGGAAAGGTTATTTGCTCCTCGTTCGTGACGATATTGATGAACGTGCTCAGGTGACCGATGTCCGCGTGCACAACCTGATAATATTCCTATACATGATACACCTGCTACAACAACTACTGTTGAAGAAGCACCTACCCCAGTTGACTCCAACACAACAGCTTGAACACACCGTCCAACAATGATGAACCACGTGATGATATTCGAATGACGTACCCCACCGTAGATTTTGATCCAAATGCGTTCTTCAACCCGTTTGCTAATGAGATGCTGCACCGATGTGCGGAATCTTCCACAAACCATTGAACCCTCGAATCGCAGAAATGTATACCAACATCAACCCTCCACGCATAGATGGACAAAAGACCATCCTCTGGAAAACATTATGGCAACCCAATCAACCAGTCGTTACGCGACAACGTCTTCACACAGACGGTGAACATTGCATTTATGCACTCACGGTTGCCAATCAACCTAAAACATCAAAGGACGCAATGACAAAAGACAACTGGATTGAATCTACGCAAGAAGAACTCAACCAATTCAAACGTCTTGAAGTATGGGAACTGGTTGAAAGACCAAAGGAGTCTACGTCATTGGTCTAAAATGGATTGGAAAAACAAATTGGATGCTGAGGGAACGCCATCCTCAAACAAATCACGCCTGGTGGCTAAGGTTATCGTTGGAAGAGGGATTAGACTTTGAAGAATCTTTTGCTCCCGGTTGCTCGTCTTGGGCTGTTCGGATATTTCTAGCATCGAAGCTCATATGAATATGCCGGTCTATCAAATGGATGTCAAAACTGCGTTTCTCAATGGACAACTTAAAGAAACGGTTTATGTCAGCCAACCAGATGGATTCGTTGATCCCGAGTTTCCGAATCATGTCTACAAAATAACAAAGCTCTGTATGGTCTCAAAAAAAGCTCCTCGGGCATGGTACGATAAGCTATCATCTTTCCTCATTGCTAATAATTTCACCAAAGGTTCGGTTGACCCAACTCTTTTTATACAATATCACGGGGAACATATCTTAATTGTTCAAATTTACGTGGATGACATCATTTTTGGGTCTACACATAAAAAGTTTTCAATCGCTTTTGCAAAACTAATGAAGAAAAATTTTGAAATGTCCATGATGGGTGAACTTACATTCTTTCTCGGCCTGCAAGTTCATCAATCACCCCGTGGTATTTTCTTGAGTCAGTCCAAATATGCCCTGAATTGTTAAACAAATTTGGAATGAAAACCTGTGACACCTATGCCACACCAATGGCTCATACCAAGAAGTTAGACGCTGATTACATGGGAAATGGTGGACCCTACAAAATACCGTAGTATTATTGGATCTCTCATGTATCTAACAGCTAGCAGACTGATATTGTCTTTGCCGTATATCTATGCTCCCGTTATCAGTCGCGACCAACTGCAACCCACCTCTCTGAGGCTAAAAGAATCCTCCGATACATAAGGGAACCATTAACTTGGGGATCTGGTATCCGAAGGATTCTGGTTTTGAACTAATCGCTTTTTCAGATGCGACCACGCAGGATGCTTAGACTCACGGAAAAGCACTTCAGGATTTACAATTCTTGGTGATAAACTGGTGTCTTGGCAATCGCAGAAGCAGGATTGTACATCGCTGTCATCAACCGAAGCAGAATATGTAGCCATGTCCGCATGTTGTGCTCAAGTCATATGGATGAGAAAACAACTCAAAGACTATGGTACGATTTGAAGAATCCCGATGTTACCGACAATCGGAGTGCCATTGCGATCTCGTGCAACTCAGTCAGCACTCGAAATCAAAGCACATCGATCTTCGATATCATTTCATCAAGGATCACGTGGAACAGGGTACTGTTGAATTATATTTGTGGGTACAGAATACCAATTGGCAGATCTTCTCACCAAAGCCTTGCCTCCGCTAGGTTTAATGAGTTGGTCCACCGGATTGGTATGAGGTGTTTGACTCAAGAGGAATGGATGACTCCTAAAACAGTCTTAAAAACCTGTCAAACACCAAAACTATCTTTTGTAAATAAATTTTTCAAAACAAAATACAAAAATATAAAATCTGACAAAACAACAAAAATATTCTCCTAATCTATCTTTCTTTCAACATTGCAAGTACATTTCTTCCGTCAACACTTTAATCTTTCAAAATTCAATATTTTTCCCGATCAAGTCGTTGAGGGGAGATAATATCCTTAACTGTTTCAAAACATTTTGTGTACTGCATGTTATCACAACTCGGTTGATTCTTTTACAAATGGTGGTACATTTCTGGTCAAAGACACTCCCTAACTTTAATTTATAACCTTTCATTATTTTCTCAAGTCGAAGGGGAGTGTCGTCAAGTTTCTTTCCAAAAAATCTTCATTTGGTAACCAAAATGGAAGTTAAAAGGCTTTGGATGAAAATGGAAAAGGTGGAGGGACCAAAATTGTCAAAATGGTAAAGTCTATTTTTAATAAAACTCTCCACCTAACTCTTATCCATCACATTTAATACACCAAACCTAACAAGATCCTACGCATATAATTCGTTCATCATATCCGTGAATTTGATCATCATTCTGTAAGTAGATTAATGTTTCTAACGTGTTTTCAAACATTGGTCTTGAATTTTAAATGAATCCAACGGTCAAATCTATGGACATGAGTGATTTTGTGTTCTTCGCTTATGCGTAAGAACACTTGATCATGTGTTTTTTGTGTTTGTGGCTTAAATGTTAATGTCAAAATGTTTTAAAAACATCATTGATATGTTTTCTATCATCAAAACAAACCCAGAAACACGATTTGATGAATATTGTGAATTAGGGTTTATGTGTCGAATTGGGCATTTTTGAATGTGATGTGTCTTGGTTAAAAAGATTGTTGTTTTATGCTCTTGCGTTGTTAAATTGATGATTTCCAAAGTCTATAGCCACCCAGAAACACGAATTGGTCATCAATTCGAAACTAGGGTTTAAAGTTCATAAACTTTGGGTATTTTTGATTCACAACAAATTAAGTGTTACAACTTGGCTTACATACTCACAACATGTCTTTGAACTACCAGAAAAAGTTTGGTGCATAATCCATGGCTAGATTTCATACGCGTAGAATTAGGGTTTAGTCTACGCGTAAGGATTTCTACGCATAACTGTTAAACTGTCCAATTGTGTTATGATCTGTCATAAAATGAATGTTATGTGTTAAGCATTGATGATATGATGCTTTGTTTCAGGCTTGCAACACGCAATATTCAGAATCAAGGTTGTTGTTAATCTACGCATAAGGATCACCTTACGCGTAGCTTGTTATGCGTAAGATTTATCTTACGCGTAGCGTCACGCATAAGGTTTACAAAAGGGACTACGCGTATCCTGTGAAGGATATGCGTAAACAGTGACATCTACGCATAAGGTCAACTCTTACGAGTAGCTTACGCGTAAGGTTAATATATGCCTACGCATAAGCTTTACGCATAAAGTCTCCTTTTTCTACGCGTAACACTTCTACGCGTAAGTTAGATTCTACGCGAAGTCTACGCTTAAGCATATATCATTCCTGTCTACGCATAACCTTGCCAAAACTACGCTTAACCCTGGAATGACCTTCATGATGAATTGTTACTTGTTCAAACTTGTAAATAAACTAATCATATCATCACGAATCCTAAAATGTCACTAATATACTGAAATCATTTGATATGTTGTGAACAATAAGTGATAAAATAAACTTTAAAACTTAAAGTTAACTAACTCACGAAACATTTCACGACGTCATTGGACTATTGAATATACAAGTGACTTAGGACTCGTAACAATCATGACACGTTCACTCAATAACTAGACAATAAGACCTTCTTGACTAACATTATGTCTTCGAGATATGTGGTCTTTGGCTAATGTTATCTCGCATCACGACATGACTCAACAAATGAATATGGATGCACTGAAGTTCTCCAGGCTGATATCTATCCTCATGGCTATCCAATGAAGATAGGAAAGAATAATCTCGGTGTTGACTTTGACAACCTCACTTGCTCGAATCTTATGTTTAATTGCTATTGACATTCTGAAGACTCATCCGTATCAGAACATGCTTTCACACCTGCACTGTTCCTGAGATCTACATCCAACCAGTTCTGGAAACACTATGGAAAGGGTCAAAGGACAAACTGCTATGACGGTGACTCTGAATCACAAACAAGTCACCATTACACCTGCACAGACTTAAGGCCGTTCTCCTAATTCCTGATGTCGATCAAACAAACTATATGCCACACTGCTGAAGAGCTACACTCTCCAATCTTAATCAATATCGGTTATGACGAGGCTACAGGAGTAATCACCAAGCACTCTACGTAGAGCTAAGAGTATCCTCAACCTGAGAGAACACTCTACATGATTATCACCAAGTCTGTTTCTGGTCGTGACAGCGGCTATGAGCACCTTAAGCTCATAGAACTGCAAATATTCTGGGCATTGGTCAACAAGAAACACATCGCTATCGAAGCTCGGATTTGGGATGACATGATGTCATTTCTCAACAAACTTGGCTCAAAGATTCCCTACATCGGATATACAAAATTGTTGATCCAGAGAGCACTTGGACTTCATCCTGACATTCCCAAGAGGCTCAATGACCCCAATAATCACGACATGTTGACGGAACCCATTTTCCTTAGAATCAAGGAAACGTCTACAAAGAAACAAGGTGCTGGGCTGCCAGATTTCCTTCTAACTGAAGATGTCAGAAAGCTCGAAACGTATAAAAGGTATCTGGAAGCAGTTAGACAAGGCAAAGTTGGTCATCTCGACGAAAAATCTTCTGGAACACCGATAAGGAGAACCAAAAGAGGAAGTGCAGGAAGTACGCCAAGTACTGTGAGTCAAAGGAAGTTCCCCAAGAGGAACCCTCCTTCAAAGAGGATGGTTCCATCTAAGGAAGCGCTCCCATCCAATTCCCAAACCCGAACCGCAAGAAAGCTTGTGGACTAAAGCTCTGAGGTAATGACAAAGATGAAGAGATTACTTTCTCGAATCTGCAACCGTATCCCTCCTCCAGCAGTAAATCTACAAGTCCAATAGCGAACATGGAAAAGGAAAGACTCCTGTACTCGGTCTCATGATGAAAGTTCGAAGATGAAGAAGAGCAACTGGATCAATCCTACAGAAGAAGTTAAATTAGTTAGACAAATTCAAAAGTGAAGAATTTGCAAAAGATCAAATGGGTGGCCCGGAGGATCAAGTGGTGCTGTACTCTTCACCGGTCCTGATGCGGTTAATCAACCGATAAAGGATCTGGTGCCACCACTCTTGTGCAACAAACCAACGCTGTGAAGGAGTCTACTGATAACATTGAGGAACCAGAAAAGAATATGATGAGAAAGAGAAAAACGACGAAGAAGCAGAAGCTAAGGAAGACGGAAGAAAAGGCTAAAACGGACTGATGATGAAGAAGATTATGATGACTTTCTTCTCAGCAGTCCAACTCGTTCCAAGGAGGATACTTCTGCACTCAAAAAGGACCGAATCCTCATGTCCCTCCTCATCAGATTATTCATCTCACTCATCACCACCACCATCAAAAAGATCAACAAAATCATCATCCAAATCTGTTAAGAAACCACCTCGATCTTGGATTTCTCAAGCTCATAAACGGATTCACAAAGCTGTCAAACAAGTCAGAAGAAAAAACGTGCCTACAAAAGCTAAAATTTCTTTGTGATCCATACAGATATGTATGACGAGCATGACAAGATGGAGAAAAGAAAGGGAATTTGTTCAGAAGTTCATGAAGAGTCATCGTAAAGAGGAAATGAACGAAATGATCGAAGGTTACACTAACAAGTACCTTCAGGATATCGTTCCTAAAATCCAAAAGGAACTGGAAAAGACAGCAAGAGATCATACTAACAAGTTTCTTCTTGACACTGTCCCCGGTGTGACTAGAGAAATATTTTCCAGAAAACTCACCCCTAACATCGTAGCATTGGTTAAAAATACAATGGCCAAAGAAGCGACTCTCTTGAATCTGAGTTAATCGCTCAACTTGTGATACAAATGTCAAAGCGATCCGAACGGTTACTTCGGATGAAGCTAAATTTTTCGAAAGTCTACTTGACTTTCAACTCAGATCATCATGCAAGGAGTCAGCCGATCAACCCACGCCCAAGAGATGACGATGATAAGGATAAGGAATCTGCCACCTAAACGTCAGAAGCGAGCGGTAAATCTACCTCTATGCCACCTCCTCCATCACGAACTTCTTTCAAAAAAGTCTCCTCCACCTCGGTCTTCTACGATAAACCTCGGGGACGATTCGGAGTTACCACCCCTGACTCATAAAACAGGTGATTACTTGAGTATCGGGTGGTGACGATGAAGAGGTCCTGAGCCCGACAACAACCCACCTCACCCAAACAAGTGCAAGAAACCAGTTCATCATCGGGCCTTCCAAAAAGAAGAAGAAGACGACTCAGCCTAGAGTCGTCTCATGGCTAGATGACGATAAAACCGAAGAGTTTGAATGGTTCTCCACACTTGTCAATCAAACTCCCTACCATGATGAAGGTCAAGAATTGGTAGACGGTTCTACATTGGAGCACGCAAAACTTTTGCAAGAAAAGTTCCATGTGAAGAAAATGACGAAATCTGAATTGAAGCGAATCAAGAATGATGCATTCCAACTTCTTAAAGAAGCTCTGAAAGCGTGTCAAGGTCGAATATCATCTTGAGAACATCGCTCGAAGCTATGTCTAACGACATGGATGGCTCAATCCCGAGGAAGCAAACATTGACTTCACACAAAGGAACAACCTCCATTACACCGATTGGACCATACCCCTACCGACCATTGGCCAAACAGACGAACCACGGATTCCCTTCCGATACTTCTTTAACAGAGACCTGGATTTTCTCTTACACGGTAGCGATGGTTCGCGAAAATACGCTACATCATTGACTCTTCCATTCCCAGCGGCTATTTACTCAAACTGCATAGCTATCGAGGAACGTGCAAATCACTTGTTTTTCTGACAACGTGCAAGCATACGACCAAGATGAATTGTATGGGATTCATCATTGGCCCTGAACGCCGAGAATCTACTAACGAAGCTGCCTGGTTCAGAAGTCTCAACATGCAGTGTATAGTTCTAAGGACATCGTGGACATCAAACACATTGATCTCAAGTCTAAGTGGGACTATTCATTCTTAAAGAATATCATAGTCAAACGACAAGATGAAACAGGACTATGGATTCTCCGAGGCTGACTTTGAGAACTTGTACCTCAACGACATCGAAGACATGTACCTTGCCAAGGTACAGGGCGTGAGACAATTCTCGATTGAAGTTCAACGTGAATTTATCAAGTCAGTTCTCATCTTCATTAGACGCATTGTGATCAAAGAACGTGTTGAAGATATCCGATGGCTGTTGAATCTTATCAGACGCGTGTCAACCTCACTCCTCCAATGCTTACTCTTCCCGATCTCAATCAGCTACCTCAATATACGCCCATCAGCAAACCTTTCGGAGTTGTTTACCGCAGGGAACTTCAAAGAAAGCTTAATGGCGGTAGTGATCTTCAGAATTCGGGGATCATACTTGAAGTGGTTAGGGACGGATTAGCATACAGGTTGAAGGATATACGCCTGAAAGTGGGATATCGTAAGCGCTGGAATTCTCATGAAAGGAGGGATGTGAGAAGGATCATCACCATGATTGATGAACGGTTGTTCAGACGGGATCAGGTCAGACGATTGGAGAGCTATTGGTGGTCGACCAGGAGAAACATCACCGCTTTCAACGCCCTGTGCGCACTCCGGGAACATCAATCACTCCCGGTCCCCTTGAAATGTTTCCTTCATAATTTTGGATGTATGATTATATATATTTTAATGGCTTGTGCACACATAACCGTGTACAACCCGTAATGGTCAAGAAAGGACCCTGTGGTACGCTTCAGTGCCACAATCCTTATAAAAGGAGCGAAGCTTCTTACGTTGAGTAAAACCTATCACACCTTTCACTTTTCAAGGTTTTGCTCAAAAGAACAAGTACTTTCCCTTAAGACTTTCAAAACCTCAACCGTTTATATCACTTGTTGAGGGGGAGTATTTGAAACTTGTTCACAAATTGTTCACAGTGGTGATTCTTCCCGCAACACTCGAAATGGTCATATTTATTCTCAAACGTTTCAAAAATAACACTTTAATATGCCATTTTTGAGGGGAGGAAAATTATGTGATAAGAAATATGTTGTACAAAATGCAAATTAATCTGTGTATCTCAGACTTAACCAACGAATTGACGGTACTAAACTGTTAGTAACTCGAAAGACTTGTCCCGACGGGTAATATTTCAAGCTAGCTCGCTAGTGATGTAAACGTGTCTCGCAAAGGACTTGTCTGAGTAGAATGTACCATTCGAAGAAAACTTTGATAGACATGAACTCTAACGGGTTTGACAACCTTCCAAGGTTTGTCTACACCTTCAAGGTAGTTATTAGAGCTAGTTGTCACCTAAAGCTGACAATGCAACTCTTTAACTATGCCACGTAACAGTGTCTGCTGGGATTGTCTATCTTGAGTGAATCAATTCAAAATGTGCGCGCTCTTTCCTCACTGAGCATTTTAACCGTTAAAACTCTTAAGCACATGTGGAGGGGGAGTATTTATGCAAAATCTTATCTCAAACAGTGGTACTAAAATGTTTTTCATTCACAAACACTTTGAGAGACATTTTTTCATACAGTGGTTTTAATGGCAACCATAGGTTAGTCATGGAGTTATAAGGTGACTAAGGTTAGGAATAACCGTCATATGATCCGGCCAGAGCCGGGAGGGATCTACCCAAGAACACTACAAATAGTTAGTATTTAGAAGTCCTTAGGTATGATTGTAAAAAGGAGAAAATGAGAATCGGAGAAAGAAGGAGTTGAAGAATTAAAAAGAAATGCAAAGAAAAGGGTGTGAAAGAAATAGCCTCCAGATTATTCAACTTAGGGCAGACATCGGGTTCAATTCATATGCTACTGGTTGTCACTAGTGACGCCGTATTGAAGATTAAAAGTAGTCATGGACCCAGTGACGCATGCACTAAACCTTCTTAGCCACTCAAGTTTTTCTCAAAAGAAGCTTGTTTCATTCTCACAGGGAACCCTACGCAAACTATTGGCTTCTTCTTAGAGATCGCTGGTATTGAAGAAGGAGACCCACTCCCTAGTCTCCGCTCAGGAAAACCAAAACGCACTATTGAGTCTAGAGCCACGAGATTCATCAAAAGATCTCTTAGGAACACTTGACATTTAATCACTTGATGATCAACTAATAAGATCATCAGTGGTTCATATCGAGTCCTTCACAGATCTTAGCAACTGTCGAGAACATTTATGAGAGGTTCACATCTGTGATCCTCGTGATGAATGGAAAACTCCTCGCCAGGGTCAACATTAAACAGCCTGTCGCCAGGTCACTCGGTAACTCCGTGGATTACGCGTAGTGGTCTCAAACGGTCTACAGTCGTGAGGTGATGCTTCGGTGTACCTCAGCGATCATGAAAATGTAGATGTACTCGGTACATCGCGTTATATCCACTGTGGGACTCAGTTCAGAACGGCCTTGTGAGAATTAGAGATCTGCTTTCACACTATGCTGTTAACACTCTCGAAGTTCAAACTTGTAAGTGCCGGAACCGCTTATTACTAACCGTTTGAAATGTTTTCTTCTTATGGAAGCTCGGAGCGGGATGAAGCTGTGATTCTTCTCATGCTCACGCCAACATCATCACTAATGGAAGTTCTATTCAAAAGCAACACAATCGTCAGAATGATTCTTCGTCAAACCAAAGAATCTACAAAGTTAAAGACTTAAAGAACTTCATCAAGTATTGAATTCCAACGTCAAAGAGCGTGTGAGCATGTTGAAGAATGACGTGGAGACACCGAGCAACGGAGTAGCAGACCTGAGGCAGACTAATGCAGACAACAACATACTATCACTCTCACCACAAAGAACAATGATCAAAGAACAAAGTTAAAGATGACGTCAAAGCATAATTGTTCAAAGATAACTATCTCTCTACACTGGGGAGATTGTTCGAATCAAGGCAATTCTTCTCACAAGAAAGAAGAATGTCAGAAGACGTCCCTGCTACTATTACATCAACGCCTTCACCGTTTACATTCATATATACTTGAGGGGGAGATGTGGAATCACTCTAAACAGTATTTCAAGTATTTATACTTCATATGTAATAGGTAGCTTTATTATGGCCTTTATGTTTGTTTAAGGTCAAGCTTATGTAGAAGGCCCATAAGCTGACCCAAGCCAAATAAGGATAGGAAGGGAACTAAGAGTGTTGCCCTAGCTTCCCTCCTATAAATACCCCTTGTAAACCTTCATTTGAAGGTTGGTTGTTCAAGTTATTTCTCTCATCACATTTACGCCTAACCGTTTCATTACTATCGTGTGTGTGTGTGTGATTTACTTGTTCAATCGCCTCATCTCCTTTCTTATAAGCTTGTGTTGTAAAACTAGTGACCTAACAGGGATCAGCAGCTTTGGTCACTCTTGACAGCAATGTGGACTGGAAGCATCATGAGCAGGATAATGATGGTCCCGATAATGTTGGTTTGATTGCAAGCTGTACTTCAGAGGATAGGAATATGATCAGATGCCCTGATGGGCATATCTCGTGTACAAAATTGTTTGTTTGGTTGTAGTGAGCGTTATAATGAACTCAAAGAAGCGTATGATATTTTGAAACCTAAATATAATGAATGCTTTGTAGAAGTTGAAGCTTATAAACAAGCTTTAAAAACACTAGAAAGACAAAAGGTTTGGTTTCCGTAAGAATCAAATAGCTATGATGAGAAATAAAGTGTGTTAGATAAGATATTACTAATGCTAAAAATGAGTTAAAAATTCTGAGAAGTTACAGCGATGCTTAGTGTCGAAAATCTAGAGCAAGGTGAACTAGATGAGGAAATTGATAGGCATAACGAATGGTTATTAAATGGAAAAAAGTTAGCTAGTCATTTATATGATAGTCAAGCTCCTAATTTGGAAGGTAGGTTTAGGCTTAAGAAATATGTAGGATTAGAAGCTAGAGATGCACACGTAAACCACACCAGCAAGCTTAGCTAATTATGTTAAAGAAGGTGACCTACCTGTCTGTACGAGGATCTATTAGAGGAATACCTATGGACTGTTGACCTTTCACTTATGGGACTTTGATGGATCACATCATCTCTATGGCAAAAGTCAAATGACTTGCCTGACCCTGATACTCTTCTAATGACTTTGTCTCTTGTGTTACAGTGACAATCCTCCGAGCAAGGTCTACAGAGTGTGATTCAACTGACAAGCTGACCTTCCAAGTCTACCCCATTGCCGCACTCCAAGACTACCAATAAGCATGTCAGAGTTGATGCAAGGAATCCTCTTCCAAGCAGTTGCCTCTCAAGACTTGCCTTTAATTCTTTGCATAATAATCTGGTAAAAAACATTCTTTTCATGGTTATGGTTTGAATACTCGCTTGTACTAGAACATCTTTGGTTTGAATAAATCTTCTAAACGAAGACATGTTTGTGTGTAGAAGTAAATTTCATTTAATTAAGGATTGTGATTTTCATGAGCAAAGAATGAATAGGTGTGGTGATTCTAGGACATCTAGACCTATGTGGACCAATGTTAATGCTATACCCCCTTATGTTCCACAAGCACCTAATTCTCTTTTCTGGAGAAGACCGGTGCAAGACCATATATACAACCAACAAGTTCATATTTAAGAATGGTTATTGGCCTCGATATGTTGACTCACTGACTGACGGGACAGGGAACTGGATATCATTGTCAAGTCCTCAACAGGTTGTTCTTGGAATAAAAAGGGACCTAAATTTCAATGGAAACCCAAGAACGATAGTGGATCCTATACATCGTCGGCATAATTCATATGATCTACAAGGCAGGTTCAAGTCAGCAATGACTTGAGCCTCCATAGTGTACTAATATTTTGTATATTTTTTTGTTGTAGAATCATCCTTTAAACATAAAGATGTTGGCATTGTTGATAGTGGGTGTTCAGAAGCATGTCGAAACAGGATATGATGCATAACTTTGTATCAATGGAAGGAGGAGGCAATGTAACCTTTGGAGGAAGTGATGGAAGGATTACTGGGAAAGGGACCATCGAACACTCAACCTGGGACTTTGAGATGTATACTATGTCAAGGAACTCCAACACTTCAATTTGTTTTCGGCCTCACAAATCTGGGACACCAAGAACAAAGTACTCTTCACAGAGGATGAATGTCTTGTGTTATCTAAAGACTTCAAACTCCTAGAAGAAACTTCAATTCTGCTGAAAGTTCCTCTAATCATAATCTCTATACATTCAACTTAACTGATGTTAAAACCGAAGGTGACTTAACTTGTTTGGTGGCTAAAGCATCCTTGGATGAGTCTACCAAATGGCATAGGAGGATGGCACAGTCAACTTCAAGACAAACAAAGCTCTCTAAACGGGTCTTGTTGAAGGTCTTCCTTCCAAAGTCTTCACTAATGATCATAACTGGTGTTGCAAGCACAAAGGAAAGCAAATACGAGCCTATACAAAGTTTGGACTGCTGAGCATTATTTCTGATCCTCTTCAGTTGCTTCATATGGATCTGTTTGGTCCAACTCAAGTTAGAAGCATTGATCAAAAGTATTTGTGTAGTCTATCACCGATGGTTATAGCAAATTTTGTTGGGTATTCTTTCTAAGGACCAAAGATGAAACATCTCAGTCGGAAAGACTTATTACCCTTATTGAGAATCAGTTGAACAAAAAGGTGAAAGGAATTGGGTGTGATAATGGGACAGAGTTCAAGAATGCTATCCTAATAGAACTAGTAGGTCAAAAGGTATAAAAAGGGACTATAGCACTCCAAGAACCCCACAACAAAATGGGGTGGCAGAAAGAAAAAATAGACCCTCATAGAGGCGCAAGATCAATGCGGCAGCTCTAAGCTACCCACCATGTTTTGGACTGCAGATGTTGGCACAGCTGTGTATGTGCGAATAGAGCGTCCATTACTCGACCACACTTCAAAACACCATATGAACTTCTCTATGGTAAAGTTCCTACTATTCATTACCTTAAACCTTTTGGGTGTCAAGTGACTATTCTGAATTCAAGTGATCCATTGGGCAAATTTGATGAGAAGACTGATGATGGTTATATTGTGGGATATTCAGCTCATAGTAAGGCATACAGGTTTACAATTTATCTACTAAGAAGATTGAGGAGACATTGAACCTGAGGTTTCTAGAAGATAAGCCTAATGTTCAAGGACAGGGTCATGTTTTTGGTCTTTTGACCTTGATTACTTAACAGATTATTTGGGTTATTCTAGACATATGGCTAATAAAAATGCAAGTACTCAAGAGTCTCCAACTATCAGTGCAGATACATCGATGCTGATTTCGACATGAGTTTGAAGATGATGAACAACCCATTTAGTGGCTTCTTGTCTCCCTAACAATTTTCAGGTGACACTTCAAAAGTTACTTCTGATGAGAGTGAAGACGAGTCCAATTATGCAAAGGATCTTGCTAGACTAAAGAAACAAGAGTATGCAGCTAATCTAGATGCTGAGAGGAATGCTAAGGAGAATACAAGTGAAACAATAAGTGGAAACCTCAATTCTACTGCAACATAACTGTTTCTCCTATCATTTTCTGCGAAGGATATGCTGTTTTCGCTCCCATTTCTACTCGAGTGTCCACAGACTTTGGAGATCCTTATACTCGCTTTCCAAGACCCTCAGATCTTGGTAATAATCAACCCAAAGCTGGAATCTTCACCTCACCTTCTTATGACATTGATTTTGAACCTACTATGACTAATCTTGATACTTCAGAAGTCAACACCACGCTACTAAAGGATTCACAATACTCATCCACAGTCCAATATTATTGGTGATCCTAATGCACCCGTTAGAACAAGGGGTACGGTGGCAGTTCTAAATATGGTCAAGGGGCTTTTCTCTCTATGTCTCGATCAGCAAAGAGACAATCACACAGACTATGAACATTGTCTGTTTGCTTGTTTTCTTTTTCAAGTGGAACCAACCAGTGTTACTCAGGCTCTTGAAGATTCAAGTTGGCTTGAGGCAATGCAGAAGAGATGCAACAATTTCAAAATCGCAATTGGATATTGGTACCACTACCTGATGGCAAGTATGCAATTGATACTAAATGGATTTTGAAGAATAAGAGAGATGCAAGAGGTGTTGTCATTAAAAACAAAGCAAGATTGGTTGCTCAGGGTTATAGACAAGATGAGGGGATTGATTATGATGAAGTGTTTGCACCTGTGGCTAGAGTTGAGGCCATACGGATTTTCTTGGCTTATGCATCCTATATGGGATTTATGGTATATCAAATGGATGTTAAAGGGCCTTTCCTGTATGGTGAATTAGAAGAGGAGGTTTATGTCACTCAACCTAAAGGATTTGAAGACCCAGACCATCCTACTCATGTTTACAAGGTTGTCAAAGCTCTCTATGGACTACATCAGGCACCACGAGCTGGGTATGCTAGGCTTTCATTTTTCTTTTGAAGCATGGATATCGAAGAGGTGCTATAGATAAAATACTTTTCCTGAAGAAGAATTCCACAGACATTATTCTTGTGCAAGTGTATGTGGATGACATTATTTTGGATCCACAAAGGAAGCTTGGTGCAGGGAGTTTGAGGAGCTCATGAAGGGAGAATTTCAGATGAGTGCCATGGGAGAAATGACTTTCTTTTGGGTCTCCAAGTTCAGCAGAAAACCTGATGGTATCTTTATCAGCAGGTAAATATGTGAGGGACATCTTAAAGAAGTTTGGTATGTGAGAGTGTCGGACCGCCACTACACCTTATGAAGCTCCAAAGTCAAAGCTCAACAATGAAATAGATCCACCAGTGAATGTACATCTTTAAAGATCTATGATTGGTTCTTTGATGTATGTACCCACTTCCGGCCGATATTACTTTGCCTGTGAGTGTTTGTTTTCGACATCAAGTTACTCCACTTACTTCCCATCTCAATGCTGTTAAGAAGATCTTTAAGTACCTCAAAGGTCAACCTCACTTAGGCCTTTGGTACCCAAAAGAATCTCCATTTAAGCTGGAAGCATATAGTGATAGTGACTATGCTGGGGCAAATCTGGATAGGAGGTCCACTACTGGAGGTTGCCAATTCCTTGGAAAGAGATTGATTTCTTGGCAATGCAAGAAAAAGACTATTGTGGCTACCTCATCTACTGAAGCAGAGTACGTTGCCGCGCAAATTGCGGTGGACAGGTTCTTTGGATTCAAAATCAATTGTTGGATTATGGGTAAATTTCATGAAACAAAATTTTTATTGATAATCAAAGTACCATATGCATTGTTAAAAATCAGTTTTTCACAATAACAAAACATATTAAAATCAGGCACCATTTTATAAGAGATGCATATGACAAACATTTGATAAAAGTGGTTAAAATTCACACTGATGATAATGGAAGATTTGTTAACAAAGGCTTTTGATGGACCAAGTTTCAAAACCTATGGTCCATATGGTATGCTAACCCTTAACTGCAAAGTTTGGGGAGGCATATGCCTCGGGGAGGATATGCCTCAGGGAGGATTTGTGTATACTTGCATTGTTTTATGTAAATTTGTGTTTGTTATGATTTATGATTCTGTTCTCTAACACTAACCAGCTAATGTAATGATAGTTTGTTTGTCTTTGTTTGGTTTGTGTGTTTCTGTGTGTTGTATATTTGCTGCGTGGTTATTCAGTTGAATTTACCATGGTTGTTAAGTTGGAATGTGGTCAAGAAAGCTCTAAAGCTTGTTTCTACTGAATTCAAAGTGCTGAAGTGAGTTATTTGATTCCATGAAGACAAAGTACTGAAAGTACAATGTTCATTCAAGAAAAGTACTGAAGCAAATTGTTCATTCATTCATTCATTCGAGAAAAACAGTTTACACTTACAGCTTAAAGAGTACAATCAACATCAAATGCAACTACAAGGAAAGTGCTTTACATGAACTACTAATCCTAACCTAGTGATATCATCTATTCCAACATCTAACAGGCTGTTGGATATGCATGATCGCTCACATCTTTCACACTAGATGCCGGATATGCGTTTGAAGTCTTGCATAACACCCATTCATTCTATCTCGATGATGGAATATGCCGAACAGTTATCGACGAAGAAGCTAAGGATCAAAATGGGAAGGATGGAGTGATGAAAACGATGATGATGAAGATGACCACATATGTCTTTGTGCTTCATCTGCCGATTTCACAAAAAGCAATTCTTCCACCTTCCTGACTCTTCCTTTATACGATATGTGATGATGCACCATGATATGAAGCAAGAAGTGCTAGAACCACCTCTCTATCCTTAGGGAGTGGCGGATTTCTAGCACGTGGCCTTCGTTGAGGCCGAGGTGCCGAGGTTGGGAGTAAGATGTTCTCTCCTTACAGGAGTCATCAAATCATCAAACGGCAATGGAAGACACATTCAAACAGAAGACAGGTTTCTTTCACTCTCTTTGAAGTTGCTTCTTCAGAAGTCTTCATAAGGTGATACATAAGAACTTATGGATGAGTTGTCTTCATCATCGCCTGGATTGTTTGACAAATAATTCTTCTTCCACCTTTCAAGACTGCTTATGGAGGATGTATTGTCATCTGATGAAAGGGTGATTGGGGAGGAACTACTCATGGTTAGTTGTGGTTAATTTTGAAGCATTGATGCAATTAGGGTTTGTGATGTTATTTGGGATTTTTGATGAAGAGTTATGTGTGCATTGGGATTGTTTTATAGACAGTTTCAAGACTTAATGAGACTTAATGCGTGTAGGTGAAATAGTAAAAAGATATTTACTGAAGCTTCTTGAATACGTGATCTATTTCTGCTGATTAGTATTCTTCAGCAGAATGGATAGTGTTTCTGCCGAAGTTGAAAGTTACATTGGGTAAAAGTAGAAGTACACATCAGCACTGGTCAACTCTTGACCAAAATTGGGCAACTACTACTTATTCTCTATTCGCATATTCGTTCAAATTAAAGTTTTCCTCATTACGCAAATTCAAAACACTTCCTCTTGTGTGAATCATTGCCCTGACTTTCAATATTTCTCATGGCACTTCAATTTAAGCATGATCATAATAAGGTCGCTTTTCTGGGAACTGCTAAGGGTGACGAGTTGTATAGACCGATGATTGAATTCTTACAGAGGTCAAAGATTCATTATGCTTTAACACATTCTCCGAATGCAATATATGAATCATTGGTTACTCAGTTTTGGGCATCGGCTACAAAGAGGAGTGATACTGAGATTGTAGCTATTGTTGATGGAACAGAGTATGTTGTGACAGAGGAGCTGATAAGAAGACAACTTCGTTTGGATGATGCAAATGGGGTTTATCATTCTAATGCGGATATTCTTGCTGGGATTAAGAGCTATTGGATATCGGGGTGAAAGGACTGATATGTGGTTGAAGAATCAGTTGTGTCCTATGTGGAGAGTTTTGGTTCACACCTTGCTTCAATGTATGAGCAATAAATCTGGAGGATGGGATCAATTTTCTACGCAGCTGGGATGTGGTATTGTTTGTCTTTCTCGGGGTTTGACTTAAATATCTCTAAGTATATTT